>OV049865.1:23495000-24190000 GCA_920104075.1 Melanargia galathea | reverse complement strand
TTAAAATATTCGGTGCTTAAATGTTGGTTTTCGTCAAAATAGTTCGCCAATCTTTGAATCTTTAATCCGATAGATACCGACGTCAAATAGCGGCTTTGTCTATTCAAATAAATAAGAATGATATGTCTGTCTTTCGGATTAATTGCCTCATAAGCTTGATAAATTAAACCATAGAATACTTAATTCAAACAAACATTTTTAAAAACTTTGTCTGGAAATCTGTCTGTCTGTCAAGGTCGATTCAGCAGTAAGATTAACGCAACGCGTTTTTATTTTTATTTTTTTTGTTATTTTTTACTTGCTACAGATAAAATCGTGAATAAAGCGATCAAGAATTACGACTACGACGTATGAATACCCGAAAATCGCGTGACAAATATTTACAAAGTAATATTGAAACAATACTAATGTTTTCCATATTGGTTTCACCGCATTCTCAGATAAAGAATTTCCCATCCGTAAAAGGTGTAAAGCTAAAAAAAAATAAGGTTGCCCCAACCGGCCGCTTGCAAAAGTGTCCCAACCCGAAAAATTAAACTTTCGCCGGCTTTTCTCGACATCTCATTGTTTTTGTGCGGCGCATTTTCGGAATTGTGCCATTTACATAAATGCCGGGAGAGCTTTGTGCAGCCGCGCAGGCGCCGACCGCAGGCCGCTACCAAATAGAGATGTGCTATTACATTACCATATGCATTATAAAACGTTTACGATATACTGAGAGGGAGAGTTGGTATCGACATATTCTTAATATTTTTATTTAATTGAAACACCGGCTTTAACTCACGTGTATTTTGTCGGAGTGTGCCCGACTAGTTTCGAGCCCATCCGAGGCCCTTAGTCATGAGCATGTTCGCGCGGCGCGGCGCAAATCAAACTGCGAGCCGCTCGCGCTGCCGCGCGGAGGGCGTGCTGTGAGGGGGGCTGAGGTTGGGGGGAAGCTGGCTCCGTCACAGCTTCCGACGGTTCATGCTGGTCTTCATCGCTGACACCGTCGTCGTATTGGAGGCATGCCGAACTCACAGTGTCTGGTTCCAAATTTTACGATCGCGTAGTATTGGCGTTAAAAAGCGGTTTCCACGCTGGTGGCAAAACCCATCCACTATCCCGATTGAAATTCGGGTTACGACTTATTTCGATCGCTTCTCGTATTTTCCGCTCGAAATAAGTCGTAACCCGAATTTCAATCGGGATAGTTGATGGGTTTTGCCAACCAACGAGGAAGTATGCCCGTCAATCCGCATTGGAGCAGCGTGGCGGGTCTAAGCTCTAAATCCTTCCCTCCTATGAGAGAGGAGGTCTGTGCCCAGCAGTGGGACGTTAAAAAAAGGCTGTAGTAGTAGTAGTAGTAAATTCCCAAATTTTCTAGCCAGGAATCGAATCCGAAATCTCTCAGTTGTAAGATCATTATTGTAACCACTGCACCAGGGAGGTTGTCAAAAAGTAATAGCAATAATCGCACTGATAATGATGATTGCAATGATTCACCTCGCTAGGGCTACATTGCCCCGCGTCTTGTAAAGCACGTTCATTTTAAGGGTTATAGCAGGAATAATAATCACGTGGTTAATAACATTTCTGAGTTTCAACGTGAACAGCCTTAGGTACAAATTGTAAAAAAAAGATCTTAGAACGTCGTCTACCTAATAATACTTCATAAGAATTTCTAATTGATATGTTAAAATAATAAAATGCTAAAAATGCTTCTTAAAATAATAATTAAAATAAATACTTAAATAATAATCATTTATTCGGGATTTAAAAGCACCGCAGAATAAAAATTTAACAGGCATTATGTTTTAAATATCTATCTTACAAGTAAGTACTATCTTACTATCTAATGTCATTCAAATAAAGTTAATGTACTAATTCTTGTGACTATTTAGACGCAACATGGAGGTTTTAAAATCACCGAATCCGGTAGTCTACGCCTATAATCTTCTATGCATGGCACCATTTTTTTTTTAATTTTTCAATATTTAGGTAGGTATTTCTAAATAACACTGATAATGACAACGTTAAACAAATATAAAGTTCGTAAACTAAAACCCGACTACGCTTAATAATTAATTTAATAATAATTTAGTGTGCAAAAGCGCGGGGTAAGCAGTTAGTGGCGCCATCTGTTATGTGATTACCGAAACTAATTAAATAATCTAGAATGCCGCGCGAAAGTCACTTCTCGATTTTTTTCTATACTAATAAATAAAATTGAAGTGTCTGTCTGTAATATCGAAATAACTACCTCATATTAAGCTCATATGGTTATTTGAACGCTACCATAACCGAATCACACGTTTTTAAAATTTTTGTCTGTCTGTCTGTCTGTCTGTCTGTCTGTCTGTCTGTCTGTCTGTCTGTCTGTTTGAACGGGCTAATCTTCGGAACGGCTGAACCGATTTTGACGGGACCTTCACATACAAGTAGAGAATTAACCAGGGAGTAACATAGGCTACTTTTTTAACCGACTTTCAAAAAAGGAGGAGTTGTGTTTTTCTACCTATGTACACCGATATCTCCGAGATTTCTGAACCGATTTGCGTAATTTTTTTTTTAATCGATAGAGAAACATTGCGACCCTGTTCTATAAAAAAATTGGATTCCAACTCCTCAATCCTGATGCTGTAGGGGACCTAATCCCCAAAACTAATGGGTTTTAGAAACTTTCGGTTATTTAAATTGATATTGGGGGTACCAATTAAAGATTTTATCGTTGAATGAACTCGAGTAGGTACATATCCAACTCCTCAACCCTGATACTGTAAGGAATTGTATTCCGAAATCGTGGGGATCCCACGAGATTTTTCCGTTTTGGGGACGGGTTTCTACAGATTAGCTACTTTTTGTTCTGGAAAATCAAAGTTCCCACGGGATTTTTAAAAACCTAAATCCACACGGGCGAAGCCGTGGGCATCATCTAGTCGTAAATAAAATGTAGCCGTTACCCGGACCATTACAACGAATCAATAGACACCTTATTCATCAAAATCCGTCCAGTAGTTTAGGCGCTACGGTGGTACACACAAAATCTCATACAAAAATCGGCCACATACATACACACACACATACATACATACATACATACATACATACATACATAGACTGCTAAAATAATAACCCTTCTTTTTGGTTTTGCCGTAGTCGGGTAAAAACATCTCTGATTAGAGTATAAACACACCAACATTTCTAGGCATAGCCTTATGTCCTAAATTTCGTTTAAATGTAAGTATTTTGAAAGTGGGCATGCAAAACAAAGTTCTAATCGGACTGGTTTTCACTTTCAATATAATCGATACCGATCTCTGGAACGAGCCCGCATAGGTCATTAATCTTGCCGGTCGTGGCGCCATTTTTTCACTGACCCTAACACCCCGCTCCCTAATGTGAAGATTATTGTATGTCTGTCCGTGGTTTGAAAAAAATCAATATCTTCCAAACAAAACTTGGAGTCTTAAATGCAATCTTTACCAATCTAGAGTGGTGTAGCCTAGCTGTTATCAAACGATGATGTAGGCGGTACCTTGATGGGGACTTTTTCTAGTATGTACCACGTTAAGGCTCCTGGTTATGACTAATATCTATTCGTCGTCTCAAATAGACATAGGTCTCTTGCAAGAATCACCGTAGAAGTAGATCGTGTGCCGCTTCTATTCAGCGACTTGCTTGAGACCGTCCGTCTACCCGTTGGGTATTTGCCAACGCTGCTTTTCTGACGCCACCGACTTTAGGACCCCAACGTCTATTGGTTTATCGCTCTATGTGCATAACATCATTTATAAGTCTAAAGAGTCGAAATTGAGTCATGTAATTTTTTTTTTAGAAATAGCGGGCAACCGAGCAAGCGGGACACCTGATGATTACCTCCGCCCATGAACATTAGCAGCACCTGGGGAACCACTAATGCGTTGCCGGCTTTTGAGAAAGGGGACTAGCTCTTCAGCTCGCTGCCGGAAAACATTGGATGCTTTGCGGCAGATTACGGCTGAAGTGTGGTCGCCAGCCAGGTGGATTCGGGGTAGAATCCTACCACAAAGCGGTGATACCATCCAGATTAAGTTGTGTGGTATCAGCCACAACGACCCGTAGAGGAGACTGAGAGCGTGAGGGCCTCGTTAGCATATTGGCAGGGTGCACCGCGAGCAGGTGAGGTTGACTTTGGCCACATAGGTGGAATTAGCCACTAAAATTTACTTTTACTTTTTTCAAATTAGATTTAGCCACTTACACTCCATTTGGGTCACTTACACCCCTTTTTTTGTGGGAAAGAAATTTGGTTCCAAAAATTTAGAAATGATTTTTTAAAGATGATATACAGTAGAGATATTGTACTTATGAGAGAAAAATTATTATCAACGGTCAAAGTCGCGATATCCAACAATAGTTCGGACATAAAAAGTAAATGCCTCCAGAAACCGATGCTACTATAAAGATTGGACCGCAAAAACTTTGCAAAATTCCTCACAGCTTATATCGCCTAAAACAATCCCTATCCCATTTGAATAAGGGTCTTCTTATGTGAAAATAGGGTGACCAAATTTGGTAATTAGATTCTGACAGTTTGAGATCAGCAAAGGAGCCGACTGTCAAAAACTCGGCGCCAGTGCGAACGCGCTGTAAATAAAACACAACGAAAATGTAATAAAAATGAGATATTCTGATTTGGCACAGTTTGGACTTTTGTTCGACTTGTATTGTAAGTAGTTGATATAATAATATATTCAGTGAATGCGTTTAGCTTCTTGAATTATTCTTGTTGATTTACAGCCCCCTCATACTGGGCCACTAGTGGCGACGACTAGTGGCTGCCACAAGTCGCGGAAGAGATTTTTCATTTCAAACCAATAGTTGTTCTTTTCAAAACTTAAAAAGGTTTACTAGTTATATCGATGTAACAGATTATGATATTTCACGCGATTTCGTATAGCCACCTGAATCCAAATAGCAAAGTGAATGAATTGTAGGCAACTTTGTCATTAACACGTTCACTGCGGGCCAAAATTTAGAGAACTTTCAGCTGGTGCGGTTGGGGTCGATTTAGGAAACCTGGAACTCTATTTCAGTGCGGTTGGCACTTTTTTGGCCTCGTGCTGAATGGTTTGATAAATATGTCATAATTTGACCAGGAACGTCACAAACTGTTTAGATTTGTGCTAAAATCATTTACTTATGTGTTAATCTATACATATAATAAAATCGTAGAATTGCCGTATCTGTACATTGAAGATTTTTGCAAAATAATAACTGGGGGATGTTAGGGATAAGTAATAGAACGTAAAAAAGCTATTTTTGAAATTTTTGTCTGTTTGTCTGTTTGTCTGTTTATCTGTTTGTCTGTTTGTCTGTTTATCTGTTTGTCTGTTTGTCTGTTTGTCTGTATGTTTGTGCGCGCATCACGTAAAAACTACTGAATGGATTGAAATGAAACTCGGCATGATTTATGTTAATACTATGGAGTAACATATAGGATACTTTTTATCCCGAAATTCAGTACGGTTCCCTTGGGAGAGGGGATGAAAGGCAAAATGTGTACTTAGCTGTAATTCGTTAACGGGTGGTCCGATTTCATTCATTCTTTTTTTGTTAGAAAGTAGATACTTTAAAGACTACTGGCTAATCTCCGAAAGGCTGGACCGATTTTGATGGGACTTTCACTGGCGGATGTTAACATTTTGATGTACCTAAACATCCGCCAGTGAACTTTTAACAGTTTTTAGCAAGGTTTAAGCTCAAAGGAGCATAGGAAAAACAAAATGATTCCCACGGGATTATTAAAATCAATATCCACGCGAACGAAGTCGCGGGTATCCGCTCGTAACAAAATAATATTATTAATTATTACTTATTTACTTTAATCATATTGTACGATTTACAACAAATAACAATTAACAAATAAAATAATGTATTTAAATAATTAATATCCGTTCTATTTTAAATGAAATGATTTTTTTTATATAACAAACCTCTTTTTATTTGGGCATGTACTTATGCGTAGAATGTAATGCAAATGGCCGTCAGACTTAAACGGGAAGTTGAAAAGACGGTTTAATTCCTTTTTTATTACATTTTTTTATCGGCAGCTTTTGCATTAATAATTATTAATTTTCAAATTGTCATATATTCGTAAGATAATCTATACTAATAAATAAAATTGAAGTGTCTGTCTGTAATATCGAAATAACTACCTCATATTAAGCTCATACGGTTATTTGAACGCTACCATAACCGAATCACACGTTTTTAAAATTTTTGTCTGTCTGTCTGTCTGTCTGTCTGTCTGTTTGAACGGGCTAATCTTCGGAACGGCTGAACCGATTTTGACGGGACCTTCACATACAAGTAGAGAATTAACCAGGGAGTAACATAGGCTACTTTTTTAACCGACTTTCAAAAAAGGAGGAGTTGTGTTTTTCTACCTATGTACACCGATATCTCCGAGATTTCTGAACCGATTTGCGTATTTTTGTTTTAATCGATAGAGAAACATTGCGAACCTGTTCTATAAAAAATTTGGATCCCAACTCCTCAATCTTGATGCTGTAGGGGACCTAATCCCCAAAACTAATGGGTTTTAGAAACTTTCGGTTATTTAAATTGATATTGGGGGTACCAACTATTGATATTGGGACTTTATCGTTGAATGAACTCGAGTAGGTACATATCCAACTCCTCAACCCTGATGCTGTAAGGAATTGTATTCCGAAATCGTGGGGATCCCACGGGATTTTTCCGTTTTGGGGACGGGTTTCTACAGATAAGCTGCTTTTTGTTCTGGAAAATCAAAAGTTCCCACGGGATTTTTAAAAACCTAAATCCACACGGGCGAAGCCGTGGGCATCATCTAGTGTTTTAACTAAAACTAGCTTCGCCTGGGGTTCTGACCCTTGGTTTAAGAGAAAATACCGAAAACATTGCCGAGGTCGCTTTAGATCCCGCGCCGCACCTAATTTGGGTTGCACTAGTGACGGGAATAAATTTCTCTGGTATAATATCGATGAATATCGAAGTCAATGTTATGAATACCTTAGGGAAAACAATTATAAATTTAAAATTTAGAAAACTACCGACATTCGCAATTTTGTAGTGGCGGCCATCTTGGATTTGCATAGTGCTATTTTACTAGTCAAGCCCTTTCATTTGATACCCATATTAAGGGAGTTGTGAAAAAATATGTAATCCGCCATTTTGTAGCGGCGGCCATCTTGGATCGATTTTCGTCAAACATAGCTAACAACACTCGACTAATTCACCTTTCAAACAAAAAAACCGCATTCCAATCGGTTCTCCAGTTACAGGGGAACCGACAGACACACACACACACACATACACACACTCACACACACACACACACACACACACACACACACACAGACAGACACACACACACACACAGACAGACACACACACACACAGGCACACACACACAGGCACACACACACACACACACACACACACACACACACACACACAGGCACCGACGCAAAAACGACGAGGTGTTATAAGTTTGACGTGTCTGTGTCTGTGTTGTGTGTGTGTATGTGTGTGTGTGTTTGTCTCTGTCTGTATGTTTGTTCCACCGTAGTGCTCAAACGGGTGAACCGATTTGAATGCGGTATTTTCATTTGAAAGGTGAATTCGTCAGGAGTGTTCTTAGCCATGTTTGATGAAAATAGGTCCAAGATGGCCGCCGCCACAAAATGACGGATTACATAATATTTTTTCACAACTCTCTCAATATGGGTATCAAATGAAAGGGTTTGACTAGTAGAATAGCACTATGCAAATCCAAGATGGCCGCCACCACAATATGGTGAATATCAGGGGTTTTTTTAATGTTTAATTTATACTTGTGTATAAGTAACTCATAATTTAAATTTGTTTAATGGCAAATCTAAAAATCTTTCGTCATCACATTATATCCATAACAATCCTATTAAAATGTGACTTGTATCTATTTTCACACAGAATATTTTACAGCGGTCCGTCAAGGCAACTGTAAATCCGATATTTTCTGCACTGTTCAATGTCGTACATGCATAGTAGTTTTTAACGAGTTTTTCTCACAACTTTGACACAATATTTTAGTGTTCTCTTTAAAAAGTCGTTAATGTATTGTCAGTGCATTCGTGCACATAAATATTTACATTATAAATACAAATAACAGATCGTTAGGGTAGCTACAAACCTACAGACACACTTTCACTTGGCCAATTTTTCGTATTTATTCCTGAACGATATTTGTGGCGAAACAATAAAAAATCTATTTATATACGGATATTTTTAACCTCATTAACTGAAATATGCATATTTTTCAAAAGCACCTAATTATCTTAAAACCGATATCTCTATCTTACATTTATCATAATTGTCAAATATATCAAGGAAATGATAAAGAGAGACCTCGGTCTCACTCACACGCTAGTAGCTGATTCGACCTTCTTTGGAAGGTCCGTACTCGTAGCTACTAAGTAAGTCGATGCTGGCAGGGAGCCAGTCTAACAGCCCCCGCACATTGGGCCACTAGTTGCAAAAATATGAAAAATGTATGAGAAATCTCTTCCGCGACTTATGGTGGCCACTAGTCGTCGCCAGTAGTGGCCTAGTGTGCGGGGGCTGTAATTCTGTCATCTGAATAAGATGAACTATGAAGCGCTACAAATAAAATATATGGATAAACTTAATTAATTGTCATTAATATGAAAGAAAATACGTAACGAGAACAGACGCGGACTAGGGTTGTCGTTGGAAAGGGCCTTTAGCCAAAGATGGGTAGGTACCCAATTAGTATAATGGAAAAGTTAAACTAAATGCATAATTTAACACTAATTGAATTGACTTAATATGTAGTTTTAAGTAATTAATGTATTTTTGTAAATTAACTTACTTTGGTTTTTTTTGTTTTAATGTAATGTTTATTTTATTTTGGAACTAGATGATGCCCACGGCTTCGCTCGTGTGTATTTAGGTTTGTAAAAATCTCGTAGGAACTTTGATTTTCCAGAACAAAAAGTAGCCTATCTGTAGTAAGTAGTAACCCGTCCACAAACCGGAAAAATTCCGTGGGATCCTTACGATTTCGGAATGCAATTCCTTACAGCATCAGGGTTGAGGAGTTGGACATTTACCTACTCGAGGTAATTCAACAATAAAGTCTTTAATTGGTATCCCCAATATTAATTTAAATAACCGACAGTGCCTAAATCCCGTTAGTTTTGGGGATCAGATCCTCTACAGCATAAGGATTGAGGAGTTGGAATCCAAATTTTTTGTAGAGCAGTGTCGCAATGTTTCTCTATCGATTAAAAAAAAAATTACGCAAATCGGTTCAGAAATCTCGGAGATATCGGTGTACATAGGTAGAAAAACACAACTCCTCCTTTTTTGAAAGTCGGTTAAAAAAGTAGCCTATGTTACTCCCTGGTTAATTCTCTACTTGTATGTGAAAGTCCCATAAAAATCGGTTCAGCCGTTCCAAAGATTAGCCCGTTCAAACAGACAGACAGACAGACAGACAGACAGACAAAAATTTTAAAAACGTGTGATTTAGTTATAGTATCGTTCAAATAATCATATGAGCTTAATATGAGGTAGTTATTTCGATATTACAGACAGACACTTCAATTTTATTTATTAGTATAGATTAAATGGCTAATTATTTATTTATTTAAGAAAATAAGACAGTCGCAAGCTTTGCGTGCAGCCGCCCTTATACTGGCATCGTTTCACGACTCGTAGTGAAGTTGGGTGGATGCCGCACAGATATGTTACGTAAAGCGTGATTCACACGCGAAACATATATTTTATATTTAATGGGGGTAAGTATTTATAAGAGGTTACTCATGTCCACTCGTACGAGAGAATATAGCGTAGCGGCAAAGGCCTGGGCAGACACGAGGCGGGACGGAAGCTGTGACGGAAGCGACGACTACAGGGACTCGTGCTTTCCGCGGTGTAATAGTTATTTCAGCAACTGTTGTATAAAAGGGGTATTAAAACACGAATGTGCGTTTATGATAATAGTATCACATGTGTGTTTTAATACCTAATTATTAACAGTTGCATACAAGACTTTATCTACACTCATAACATGAATCCTCTGTAAAAGATTTAAGCTTACTGCTAACATTTAAACAGCCAGTCCTAGTAACCATAATACTCCAAAGGAGTGTTATTATGAAAACGGACGTTATAATGTTGTACTGAATTTCATTGTGACACTCCTTTGGATGATATAATGGGTATTAGAACATTGGGTGTTTTAATCTTGGCAATAAGCTAACTGTTTCAGAAAATTTAATAGATGATTTTAAAGCATGGGTGTAGATAAACGCCTTTAAACATCGTCGTTGCACTCGTCAGTCGTGACGTCTATTACTGGACATAGGTCTCATTTGCCCTAGAAAACTGCCCTAGGTACCCTAGCGCTGTTCCAGTTAGGTTTTGCGCCTTAGCTGAAACGGCGCTCCTAGAGACAGAAATTTCGCAACAAAATAAAACAACAAATGTAATTTTCATCTATGGGACTTTTTAGGAAACATTTAAGTGAAACCGATCGAGGTTCGATAAAAACGGTTATCTAGTAGTACTCTATCTAGTAATTCTTGCCAAATATATAATTATTTTAGTTAAAAAAAAAAGCAAATTTTAAAAGTATGACTAATAGAAATAAAAAAAGAAATCACCACAAGTCTGTCTTATTCTAATCCTAGCACTAAATACTAAGTTTTATTAAAATATATTAAATGCAACAACACGCGATAATTTATCTGGCATTTTTACTGTCATCATGACAAACAGAGCACTAAAACTATTTGAATTATATTTGTTTGATTTTTGGCATGACAACTGAAACTGAATTGCATTTTATTGGAAGCGAAGCGAGATCTCCGATTCTATAATAGTTTGTTGAATTTCCACTTTGTCCCTCCTACCGACCTTTATGTATGTCAGATTATACACTAGTACAAAAAAAATAGGCTTTAATAGGTTTAATTTCGGGGCAAACCATAATATTGTTACCCTACTGCGGGAGGATAATAGTGCTTAGCCTATTTATGCATCTGTGGTAATGTGGGGTTAACACACACCCATAGGCCATAACCCAGCAGGCATCGGATGAACCAACCACTAGACCAGGCCGAGGCGCCAGAAAGGTCGTCGAAAGCTATAAACGTTCTGTCAGCAGATTACGAAAAAGCTTATGCAACGCCCATTCATATTTCCACGAGTCCCTCATATCCGAATGCCATCGCCGCGTCGTATTTTTAGAAAAAAAAAAAAGAAAATGAATTTTTTTACGTCTCGCGAACGTATTTTGGTTGCAAAATACGAGTAGGTTCAACGTGAAGAGTTTCTCATGAGGCTAATGCAAACATTTATTGACATAAGTTTTTTGTCTAAATCTAAGTGTAGCTTAAATCAAGTAGGTATCTAACGTTCCTTCATACCTCTCATTTACAGGTTAATAACGTTTTACCTATAAATGAGAGGTATTTATCTACATTTACTGACACTAAAAGGGTAGCTAAATGCTTTATGAAAAGCTCTCTCTTTTTATAAAACATTTGTCGCTTAATCCTATCTGTCACTAATATAACGTTCAAATATCCTTGATTCAATTCAATTATAGAATTCCTTCGTGAGGATGTCTTTGCCCTTTCTGTATTTAAACGATCGGTTATAACTTTAAGTCACAGGTTTAAGTTATTTTTACCGAAATTGTGCAGCTATTTTTGGAAAGCAGACAGTTTGTCGCAACCGTTTTCCGACTATTTACGTAAGGGTAGAATGTTTTTTTAAGTGACAATTTTTATTTAGTCTCTTCGTAAATCGTAAGTAAGGTAAGTCACTTAGAGACATATGTAGGTTTTTGAAAATCTTTGTAAACTCGTTTTTTCAGGAAGGACATAAGATTTACGGTTTACGGGTCCTATTTCCGTCTTCAGGATGCAAGAATAGAATACAAATGAAATGTTTTTTATTCAATAAATTGAATCAATATTGAATCTATCATTGTTTCGGAATGCCTTTTCTACGGACAAGAACTAGGAAGAACCAGCAAAATTTCTGTGCTTTTCACGATTTAAGAGCTGAATTGTGAAAAAGTAACAAACAGACAGATATACCTAATTTTGCATTCATAAAATTAGTAGGTATGGATTGACTAACGATTCATAACAACATCACCACCCAATGTATCAAACACATCATTAAAATTTTAACTTTGAAGTTATCCCACTTTGATTAACGAAGGGTATGTCGGAGACTAAAGAAAAAAGATAGACAGTAAACAAAACCGGCCCGGTGCCTCTTAATGCTAGCGCAATACTACGCTGTGTACAACTGGCTGCTGTTTTAAGAGGACATTGTTTAAAGATTAGGTATTGTTCTAGCATGGTTCTACTTACATAATGTGATAATATATTATAAGCGTCAATATTCTCCATTTACTTTAAAAAAATCGTCAAGCTATACACACCATCAATAGCTCAGAGCATAAAAGGTCGACGGTAAAGCTCATGAAAATCAAACAAAACGAGAACTGCTTTCAGAGTGCGTAGTCTCAGTTTGGAGCGCTCCAAAACTTTATAGTATACTATAAGTATACTATTGATTGAATCACAGTGACTTCAGAGTAAAATGGCCCTAAAATAATAGAGTCTTTGAGTTCATTTTGCTCTGAAGTCATTTGTGATTGGATCAATAAGTAGTATACTTATAGTATACTTTTAGTTTTGGAGCGCTTCAAACCGAGACTAAGCAGACTGTTCAATTTTGCCATAATCCGCATCTCAACACAATTCGCGTAAATTAGCTCACGTAGCACACTTCAAGGGATTTCTTGTGTTTGATATTTGACATAGGACGGCATGTTATAGTGGACCCGGCCACTGAGGCTTTTTGCTCTCGAGAACTTCGTCTATACTTCTTCCTTAGTCTGAGTTCACACTATCAATTTTGCTTGTTCATAAACTGTGGATACCGTCAACACAATTTATTAGCTCGCTATCCAAGAATTTGGGAACGTGTCAAGATATAAAAAAGTTTGTGTTATAGGTGCTTTTATTCGTCGGGAAAGTATAAAAGAGTAGTGTAGCCGTGACATATAAAGCGCTTACTGCCTCGCCCGGTGCCCGCGACCCGAAATATTATACGATTCCGCGAAATGTACCTGAAAAAAGACCGAAATTTGGTACGTGTGTGACATTATTGGGCGTAACAATTTTATATAAGAACGCTTAATGTCGTAACCTACATAAAATTTGAATAATATCACTTTGAAATAAATTCATAATTATCATGAATAAAAAAACACTTCCATGCGTAGGTACTCACATGAGTACACCTCATCCATACACAATATACACACCCGTAGGCCCTAGATGCTTATCAAAATCAAAAATTTACTTTAAATAGTACCTACTATAAATATATAAAATTTAAGCGTACGTCTGTAAATCCGACTAAGTCTTATTAAGCTCATAATATTATTATGATTTCAATTTTGAACGATAGCACAACCCAGACACACGTTTTTAATGATTTTGTCCTAGAAAGAGATCCCATAGAATAAAAAAAAATGGTTGTCTGTAAAGTTGATTTACGTACGATAATTTTACGTGATAACGTCATTCGAGAGTAAGCGAGAGCGCGGATCGCGCACGGTAGGCGTCACAGATAAGTCATGCTTTTCCGTGCGTGTAGCTGGCGTTCATAGATTTATAAGACGTTATCACGTCAAAATCCTAAATCCATGTGCACGAAGTCGCGGGCATCAGCCAGTACATAATAGTGAATACGCCTAAACATTAAAGGTGTGCCCACACTAACACGTAATAAGTGGTGTACTAGCTGAAAGCTGTCTGTAAGAGGACACCCACTCGCCACCGTTTGTACAGAAAGCGTGTAATGTCTCAATCCGAAAACGCTATGGGAAAAAAGAAACAAATGAGGTACGGTCGACAAACAAAATAAAAATCTATACATATAATAAATCTATACATATAATAAAATCGTAGAATTGCCGTATCTGTACATTGAAGATTTTTGCAAAATAATAACTGGGGGATGTTAGGGATAAGTAATAGAACGTAAAAAAGGTATTTTTGAAATTTTTGTCTGTTTGTCTGTTTGTCTGTTTATCTGTTTGTCTGTTTGTCTGTTTATCTGTTTATCTGTTTGTCTGTTTGTCTGTATGTTTGTGCGCGCATCACGTAAAAACTACTGAATGGATTGAAATGAAACTCGGCATGATATAAGTTAATACTATGGAGTAACATATAGGATACTTTTTATCCCGAAATTCAGCACGGTTTCCCTGGGAGAGGGGATGAAAGGCAAAATGTGTACTTAGCTGTAATTCGTTAACGGGTGGTCCGATTTCATTCATTCTTTTTTTGTTAGAAAGTAGATACTTTAAAGACTACTGGCTAATCTCCGAAAGGCTGGACTGATTTTGATGGGATTTTCACTGGCGGATGTTTACATTTTGATGTACCTAAACATCCGCCAGTGAACTTTTAACAGTTTTTAGCAAGGTTTAAGCTCAAAGGAGCATAGGAAAAACAAAATGATTCCCACGGGATTATTAAAATCAATATCCACGCGAACGAAGTCGCGGGTATCCGCTCGTATTAAATAATTGAAATAAATTTTATATGTAAGTATTTCATGTACTCGTAAATGTAAGTAGGTATTGCATAGAAAAATCACATCAATAATTCTACTTAATTACAGTGATTTGTAAAATTGTTTGATTGAAAACTAAATAATACAAAACCCAAAAGCTCCTTTGAATAGTAGAAGTAGATGTAGTTTGCGAGTAGTCTCATTTCACTCATTTTATCCAACAATAATAACCAGAATAGTTTTAATCAGTAAAATAACAACCATTAAAATAGTCACCGCATTTATCCGGCGTTAATCTAATTTTATTGTTTTTAAAAAAAAGATACGATTCGGAAGCCACATTTTCCTTCAAATAGCTTTTCACTATCCGTTTGTGGTCAAGAGTTACTTCCAAAGAAAACACAGTAAAAGAAAACCTTGTATAACTTACGAAACGACTTGACATCATCGCTTCTGATAACACTTATTGTTATGTGCTCTCGAAAGTTTTAGCTCATCGAAAATAAAACGAAATGTCCTTAATGTGTATTTATAGGCCAATTAACGTGTTAACGTGAGGCTTTGGTGTCTGTCAATCGGTCCTTTTTAAACACGATTTATTGCGACGAATTAATCGGTCGAAATTACTAGAATTTCGTTACAGAGATATCTTGCTGACGGTCAAAGTGTTCTTTTTATTTCGTGAAAATAAAACCCTACGATTTTTATGACACCTCAAATACACGTGGACGATGTCGAAGATAAAAGATAATTATTACTAGATTCATACTTCAAAAGTCTAGAATGTAAAGCGAAAAACAAAATACTTAAAAATATATTAGTAACACAATGAGAGAGGAGGCCTGTGCCCAGCAGTGGGACGTAAAACTGGTTGGTGGTGGTGGAGATTAGTAATAGGCTACGGCTGACGGGCGGATCAATTAACATGAACTTATCGAAGTCTATGTGAATTGTTTTTAATTATGTTCCGTCGTAATGACACATAATTATTCCGTTAGTGCACAAATTAATTGCGTATGTGGACGGCGAGGTAATTTGGCCGTAAAATTAAAAATTAAAAATTTAGCAGAAAATATTTTTCGCGCAAACATACATCTAACCCTGAAAGGCGACTCCGCTTACTTGAAAAATGGCAAATACTAGCATTAATAAATCAATTACCAAATAAACTGAACCCCATGATCCTACAAAGCCAACGCTGGCGTCCCCGCTCTCCGGTCTCCTATTGCATCCGCCATATTTTTTGTTCTATTCCTGTGAAGTATCTCAAAGCATAAAGCGTTGTCTATTTTTACTAAATATTAAAATATATAATACGTGTAGTAATTTTTTGGGCATTTTATTTATTTCCACAGCAATGTTTTCCAGCACAATACGTCGTTGCTGTCGGTACCCGGCGCGCCGTCTCGCCCCGCTATTTCTAGCGCCCGCCCAACCAAGTTTATTGACTCGGCCCCGACTACTACCCAGATTCGTCTACATACCATATCGATACTTTGAATGAAATGCAAAATGATTTTCACACGTTAGCGAAACAATACTGTGAACCCAAATCACACTTACACAATATTTCATACCTAGTTCTCTGTTTCTGTCTGTCTGTCTGTTCGTTTGTTTGCGCATCACGTACCTACTTAATATTAATCATTGGACTAAAGACACAGTTCCAGTTTCTCCAGACACCGAGATACAGTCTAGGTGAAGCCAAGCACAATAGACAGAGGTTAGACCTAAATATACCTGGGATAAAGACTAGCTTCAGCTATTCCGTAAATAAGCCCGTACAAATAGACAAACAGTTACACATACTTTTAAAAACGTGTGTACGCGTATCGTTCAAGTATCTAATCATAAGAGTCGGTTATTTTGAAGCCAGTAACTCCAATTTTATTTATTTTTATTAATGTACCTTTTTCGATGTAATTAGTTTAAAGTTCTGTCAGTTTGTTAAAGCTCTTGCTTACCCACTGTGAAATGAAAATTTTCAGCGAGCAATGGCTGCTTTAAGTACTTTTACAAGTCTTATTAAGTTACAAGGTAAATTCGAAATTGATATTTAAATGTCATGAAAAAAAATCATGTAAGTAATCAATGTTTTATGATTTAATTCTCGTTTAGAATCCATAAAAAGGTTATGGAATATTTTGATGTCATTTACCGGTGTTATAACTATTTTACGGTGCCCACTGCCCATTTGACATACTTTTCAGACATAAATCGAGGCGAAAGTGGTTTTTAAGACACAAGGAATGTTTGTGATATCGTTTGATATAGAGACCTAACATTCGAACGTCTTTCATGCTGATGTTTTAAAGAAAGTACCTATTAATACTTAAAATAATTATCGTCGAAAAGAAGAGATACCTAAGATTTTAGAAACTCTCAACGTATGTACTTCAATTGAGAATACGACGACTTATAGCATCTTTAGCTCGCAACGTGAAACAGTTTTGATGTCGAAACACATTTTACTATGATTCGAAAATAAGGGAAATACTTCTGGGAAAGCTGTTTTTTTATGAGCATCGGAAATCTTAACTTTATTGGTAAGGTTGAACGGGTGGCCGTGGCGGTTGCTGCGCTACTCTCTACTTGCCAAAATTTTATTAGATATATACCTAGCTTTATTCGCATTCAAATCAGTCCATCTGCTTGAGCCACAAACTGACAAAATATGCGGTCAAACTCCATCACCACCACCTCTACAGCCCCACTATTGCGCACAGGCCTCCTCTCTCATAGGAGACCCGCCACGCTGCTCCAATCCGGATTGTCGTGCTTCAACAACTATTGGCACATGACAGTGATAATAACCGGGACCGACTACTAACGTGCTCTTCGAGGCACGGAGGCGAAACACCGCCAACTGTCAACTCCGGGGTGGTACTGAGAATTTCTTGATAGAAAAACCCAATATCTAACAATTTTTGTCCCACCCGGGAATCAAACTCGGGACCTCGTGATCTGCAGTCGAATATGCTAACCACTAGACCAACGAGGCAATTCAAACTCATTTTTGCGTCGGGGGTTAGTAAATACACAGTTGCAAGTGGGCTCGCTCCGAAGCACGTGCTCGCGCCGGGCGCGCGTGCGCACGCGGCAGATGCGCACGCCATCTGCCCGCGTTTTTACCTTTACCTTTTAATTCGTTTGTTTTGCCCTTGGATGTGTACAGATATAGAGACAAGCGGCTCGACGGAGCTGCTGGTAATTAATTTTATACCATTAGTACCATTTAACGTCCCACAGCTGGGCACAGGCCTCCTCCCTTGTAAGACACAGGGACTTAGAGCTTAGACCCACTACGCTCCAACGTGGGTTGACGGGCTTTAACGATTATTGGCAGGTGATGGTTATAATAAACGGGACCAACGGCTTAAAGTGCTCTCTTAGGCCCGGGCGTGAAACATCGCCAACTACCAACTCTGAGCTGGCACTGAAAATTTCTTGACAGAAAACCCCAATAACCCCCCGAACCCTCCTCCTCCCCCGAACCTCGTGATCCGTACTCGAACATGCTATCCACTGGACCAACATATTTAAGTTGAAAACACTCTAGCGTATAAATTCACCTCAAAATATTACGGACTTTTCCATAAAAAATATATGATAATCTAGAACCTTTTATTATTATTTTATATTTAAACTATTAATTAATTATTATACTTTATAGTAGGTACCTACTTAGATTTTTTTTTAATTTGGACTGATCTGCTACTCTTTCATTTGAAAACCGTATTTCATAGTACATTATGGTATAAGTGTGTAATGTTGGTGATTACCGCTGAGGCGATATTGAGACCCGAGCCGTTAGGTGAGGGTCTTAAGATAGCCGAGGACGGTAATCATCAATACACACGTGTATCATACGACGTTTTTCAACACACTTGCGAAGAAAATAACACTAAAATAGATATTTTTCCTTGGATATTTCAGGTAGTAAACTTTCCATAACTTTAAGGGCTTCACATATATCGGGCGGTGTACAACATAAATCACTTTCTTCATAATTAGTACTTGTAGATATTTTAATTTTAATTAATAAATAACTGTAATTTCAACAGTGAAAACGAGTTATGAAAATTTTCTCACAATGGCGGGAAAAATTAATCAGTTTTCCTATGCGCGCACACATATTTAAGTGCGATCGGCCATAGACTATATAGAATGAGGTTTGTTTTCTATGGCATTTTGCAATGGCGGGAAAAATTAATCAGTTTTCCTATGCACGCGCTTCTTAAAATGCGTAATGGCAATCGGCCATAGATTATAGAATGAGGTTTGTTTTATTTGGCTTTTCGCGGATAGCGTTTTAGCCACGTACAAAATGGGGAATTTCAAGTTTTCTTTATTACAGAAAAAACAAAAGTTATATTTGAGTGAAAGTTTTATTTATTAAACACGTACAAGTTGAAATTATCTATTTAAATACGAAGTTGCATGAAATGAGCAAGCAAAAGGTATATTAATTTATTTGTAATATTGAATACGACCTTTTTTGTATCGAAACTTTTTTAAGTACAAAGGAACCAACTCAACCAATAAATTAAAAATAAAACTCTATAATTCACTTGTGAATAATAGTAAAACAAAAGTCACAGTTTGAATAATAGGTGTAATTATCTGCCTAATTGCGGTGAACGCAGAGCTACTTTATGAGCAAGTGTGTTGAAAAATATATTAATTGCATATAATAACCTCTAAATCTAGTCAGATGGTTTTGCTTTTACTGAATAAAAACTTATAATGCCGACAGTACCATAAACTGTACGAGCACTGCAAGGTGTCTGCGCGCTCGTCTAGCATTCATACAAATTAATACGCGGCCGTTCAACTAGATCAACACCAAATAAAAGGTTTAAAAGCGAAGTTCTGACTTCATAGAAATAGTCAACTTAACATCATGTAAGTTGCGCCTTCTCGAAGTGAAAAAAAGAATTAGCTTCTTAAAAAAATACTTAGGTTTCTACGGGGCATCGTACCGAAAAGCTAAATCGTTTGGCACCACGGCTTTGCTAGTAGGGTGGTAATTAGCCATGGCTGAGGCCCCCCACCAGACCAGACGAGAGACAATTTAGAAATTATAAAATTCAAATTACCACTGCCGGGAATCGAACGCGGAACCTCCCACTTATAAGACCACAGCGCTCAACACTGCGCTAGGGAGATCGTGAAATAGTGTGTTATTAATCTTCCTCATGAAACACATTCTACATGATATTGAAAACCCCACTGGAGCCAAGTAATCCTTGTCAGTGGAGGAAAGTAATCCTTGTCAGCAAGGAACATTGTAAAGATAATAGCCCTACTTTGTAAACTGTCAGCGTAAGTTAATTTGCTGTGATAAGCTGTGATAGCCTAGTGGTTAGGACGACCGACTTCTAATCGGAGGTCATGGGTTCGATCCCGGGCACGAACCTCTAACTTTTCGGAGTTATGTGCGTTTTAAGTATTTAAATATCACTTGCTTTAACGGTGAAGGAAAACATCGTGAGGAAACCTGCATGTCTGAGAAGTTTTCCATAACGTTCTCAAAGGTGTGTGAAGTCTGCCAATCCGCATGGCCAGCGTGGTAGACTATGGCCAAAAACCCTTCTCACTCTGAGAGGAGACCCGTGCTCTATAGTGAGCCGGTAATGGGTTGATCATGATGATGATGATGAAGTTAATTTAGATATTATTATAGAACTAAAATGAATTAACACCATCCATCTAATCCTACGTTTATAACTAAAATATGAATGATGTAAAAAAATTTAAATAAAATCACTCTTACGTCTTGATACAGTGTTCGTGACATTGTAAGAAACAATTGCTTACATTGCATAGGCGAGCGGGAACTCGTGTATTAAGTTTTTGAAGATATCGTATTCAAATGTAGAAACCTACTTTAACCTTTCTAGATCGCGGCTGTCTTCTTTTTCGTCAACTAATAGATGTTGACTGCTGGATACAGATCTCTTGTAGGGATTGCCACACACGTCACTTGGATTCAGTGGGTGGTTTACCAATATTGCGCTTTCTGGTGCAAGGTCGTCATTCTACCACCTTGGGACGTTGATAACCGTTGATAATCGATAGACCTTGGAACGTCTATCGGTTCTTTAGACTTCATTACATCAGTTTCTTACTCGTTGAGCATGTCCGGTAATTATGGTTTTCCTCAATTCTGATTTAATACCGAAAGGATACTCCGAGCATAGCTCTTACCGTCACGCGCTGCTTATGAGGCCCATGGTTCGGGACCATGTTTGGGATCAATAATTATTCATCACTCATCCAGTCATGTTTTGGATCCATAAGTGATCAATATCACAGCTGAGTTGAATTTAGTCGTTGACCGTCCATAATTTCCGTCTTTCGTCTATAATTTCCAGTGTGGAGTTCTCAATGATCACTCAACGCATCGCAAGGTCACAAGTAAGTTGGACGGAAAAAGGCTACCTTGCTTGTGAGGATGTACCGTGGAAACCTACTGTCGTCAGAATCTGTTTGCAATGCTTTCCACCTTTACCTAAAGATGGGTCCTTCATCTTTTGGACACAACATGGGTTTCTTTATCTTCATTGTCAGACTGGATAGATATCCGTACATAAACCGTGAAGGTCTGTTGTACGTGGTTTGCCTCTCCCGCCGTAGTTGTTACTCCAGCCATCCAAGATCATTCCAGAAGCCTAGCAGGCAGCCCAGGTTACCGGACACTTCTTGGAGTGAGGCTGGTGATCCCAGGTGGGTCTCGTGTTGTTCTGCCACGCTTTACAATCTGGACTTATTTCCCAGCTAAGGCCGTGTCCCTATTAGGTGAACAGTGAGCGTCTAACTGTTTTCTTCCAGTTAGCCTCCCTATAGTTTTTAAATGGAGTGTCCAAACAGCGCGTAATGTTCGTAGTTTGCGGCGTTTCGCTTGCCAACTTATTCAGTGAGTTCAGTGAGCGGCTGTTTTGCCTCCGAATGCCTTCAAAATTATGAGAGATCTTGAGCTATGAGTTAGCGACACAGCCTAAGCCGAGCGGGCCAAGGTCTGCCCGCGTCGCCTGTCACGGAGCACACGCACTAAGTGCGTTAATTAGCGCTAAGAACCGGTGCGCGCCGTTTTTGTGCGCCATTGTTGCAGCGCATGTCTCACTCGGTTCCCACGTCCCGTGCGACGTTACACATTAAATCTTTTTTTTAAATGTTAATCTCATTTTTTATGCCTTTTTTATTTCACGTTTTTTTCATAGTTTCAGAGAGCAGGCATCAACCGTCAGCTGTATAGAGATTAACGTGTGTCCAGACTATCCAATACCCACAACTCTGCCCGTAAGCAGGTTAACATAATAATATACAGTTTAATGCAAACGTTTAAATAGTTAAGCTCCTGAATACCGCATGATTTTACTTTATATCCACATATTTTTTCATCATCATCATCATCATGATCAACCCATTACCGGCTCACTACAGAGCACGGGTCTCCTCTCAGAGTGAGAAGGGTTTGGCCATAGTCTACCACGCTGGCCAAGCGGATTGGCAGACTTCACACACCTTTGAGAACGTTATGGAGAACTCTCAGGCATGCAGGTTTCCTCACGATGTTTTCCTTCACCGTTAAAGCAAGTGATATTTAAATACTTAAAACGCACATAACTCATAAGTTAGAGGTGCGTGCCCCGGGATCGAACCCACGACCTCCGATTAGAAGTCGGTCGTCCTAACCACTAGGCTATCACAGCTTTTTTTACATATTTTTTACTAATAAAAAACCTGAAAATAATTTATTCAGAATCAGTAACCTAATCTATAATTTTTAAACATTTTATCCCAAAATTGTAAGAGAAAAAATAGTGCACAAATTTTTTGAATGAAAAGATTTTATCAGTTTTGGGATTTGGCATTTCTGTTAACAAAAAGTAACCTTGTAGGTTAATTATATTATTCAATACATTTACTTTAATGTCGTCCAATATCAGAGGCCTTGTGTTGCCTTTACTTTTAGGATAGCAAACTGTGCGAGGTTATACCGATAGTGTAATGGCGTCGGGAGTGGACAGACAGCATGGCATCGGGTTTCACGGAGTCGGCAGCGACTTAACGATAACTGTGGTTAAGTAATACTCAGAATGCGTGTCATGATACTTGTAATTATTCATTGGTCTAGTGGCTAGGTTGTTCGGCTCACGAGATCCCGGGTTTGAGGCCAGGATGGGGCCAAAAAAGAAATATTATAACTTCTTTTGCTTTCGCTTTCTGTCAAGATAATTTTCTCAGTTGAGCAATCGGCGGTGTTTGATACACCCCTGTGTCTCAGAGAGCGCGTAAAACCGCCACTCAAGTAAAAGTTAACGGGGTTTTCCGTTGAAAAGTTTTCAGAGGCAGCCTAGAGCAGGGAAATCGATGGTATTATACCCCTGTCATTACAGAGCAGAGAGTCCTGCGCGTGATCTTTCTCCGGTCGTGTCGGATTTTCGTCCCATCGTAATATGAGAGTGAGGGAATAGAGGGTGTAATTGTATACGCGCACAAACTTGTGCAATATATATCCACGTAGCCGGTCTCCGCCTCCATTGAATTTGGCTGCCGTTGAATCTCTTTGAGAGGCCATTATGCCATATGCAGCAGACAGTATGGCATCGGATTACGCAAAGTAAGCTCGACACCTCGCCGCGATCTCCGGAACTTAGTGATAACCGCTCTGTAATTATTACCTACACGGAACGCGAGTCATAATACTCGTAAAATATTATATGACTTCAAATGCGTTTATCTATACTAATATAATAAAGCGGAAGAGTTTGTTTGTTTGAACGCGCTAATCTCAGGAACTACTGGACCGATTTCAAAAATTCTTTCACCGTTGGATATGTACGTGATCCCTGAGTGCTATAGGCTATATATTATGTACCACGGGCGAAGCCGGGGCGAACCGCTAGTATTTGATATGAAGAGATTTGAAGTGTAAGAATTGACAGGTGGGTACAGTTAAATAAATAAAAATAAAATAAAACACAGGTACAGTCAGCGTCAGTTAAAAATAACTCTGACCTTGAACCTGCGAAATGGGTGATTTATCGATCTATTTGGTGGTGTGAAGTGAGGCGCGACGGTGGGGTGTCTATGCCACCGCACTATTGGTTCGTCACTAACTACGGGTTTTATAAAAAAGCCTTATAAGTTATGCCCATTAAACAAACACCTTGTCATTATAGGTGTCACGAACAGTCCTCTATGCAGGGCCTGCATCGAGACGGATGAAACACCAACGGACGCTTCTGGAGTGCACGGGCGTGGCAGAACAACGCAAGACCCACCTGGGATCACCAGCCTCGCTCCAGGAAGTTCTTGGCAACCTGGGCGGCCTGCTAAGCTTCTGGAGTGATATTGGATGGCTGGAGTAACAACATCAATGAGAGAGGCACATCACGCATAACAGACCTAATATGGTTTAAATGCGGACAACTGCCCAGAAAAGAAGAAAGCTAAGTTAGATATGGTGATGGGGAGAGCTATGCACAGAGTTTCTCTGCATACCTTAAATTTTTAGTGTGAATCGACGACGGTTGACGACCGATTAATAAAAAACTTAAATTAATAAATTACTCGTAATATCTTAAACTCCTTTCAAGAAGAATGAATAATGACATATGTTACTTATGTGTTTAAATTTTTTTTTTTAAATCAATATTTATTTAATTAAGGTTTAAATTGTAAAAGCTCTTGTAATAAAGCTTTGTATTCTTGTATTCTTGTATTCTTGATTCTTGTTATGGATTCTTCTATATCTATAGCATTGACGTCTATTAGTTGAAACGACGACCATGGTGACGACTTGTTGGTTAAGCAATTTGAAACCATATCAACCCCATGAAACGTAGCGTTGAAAGATTCCCCAATAGGTAGACGGACGACCTCTGCTAGCAGCTGCTGGAAACAATTAGCAAAATCCTGTTCCGGGGCAATCATCTTCTTCTATATCCAGTAGTAGACGTTGAGACGACGACTACGGCGACGATTTGTTGATTAAGTTTTTTTTTAATTAACCCCCGACGCAAAAACGACGGGGTGTTATAAGTTTGACGTGTCTGTGTGTGTGTGTGTGTGTGTGTGTGTGTGTGTGTGTGTGTGTGTCTGTCTGTTCCCCTGTGGCGCTCAAACGGGTGGACCGATTTGAATGCGGTTTTTTTTGTTTGAAAGGTGAATTAGTCGAGAGTGTTCTTAGCTATGTTTGATGAAAATCGGTCCAAGATGGCCGCCGCTACAAAATGGCGGATGATATATTTTTTCACAACTCCCTTGATATGGGTATCAAATGAAAGGGCTTGACTAGTAGAATAGCACTATTGCAAATTCAAGATGGCCGCCGCCACTAAATGGCGAATGTCGGGGGTTTTTTAAATTTTCAATTTACACTTGTTAGTATTGCACACGCAGTTTTTGTTGATTAAGTTACTGGAGACCATATCCCCATACCCTTGATTCAATAACACAAACGTTATTAGAGTTTTCAAACAATGCTCATACCTCAGCAGTAGCAAATAGCGATACACGAAAACCACAACAACAACAGCAGCGGATATTCTGACACAGTTCTTTTAGATCTCAGTCGGCGACTTGGCACTTGGCAAGATACGTGCGCGGTTCGCCCTTGACCTACCTCCGGACCCAACTCATCTATTGGCATTCGCGCCGGAATACGCCAACTCGAAAATATTTCTATGCATCCTCTCAGATGCTAAACTCAAAAAAATTGTTTAAAAGATTCAGAATTCCGTAATGTAATTTAATCTTAAATGATAGTTGCATTAAGGACTGGACTGGATTTTTTAAATGCTGGCTTAGGTATATCAGTAAATATTTCAGCGTACGAGTATACCTATTAACGACTAGCCGGTAGATAGAACAAAGCGCGATTGCCAGTATTAATAAACGGCTGATACAGAAATAACTGAAAAACAAAACAAGAAAGACGTAACGCGGAGTGAAAAAAAAAAGGAATAGCCATTATGATGGTTTTTCATCAAAGTTCAGCGACCTACCGCGTGCAACGTTTAATGCCTATCATAAACCGTCCCCGGCGAGACTGATTAAAGACGCAATACGCGTTTAACGGCACGGGGAGACGACCGATATACGGGGTGGGAAGTTGGAAGCGGCCAGCGGCGCGAAAACTGAGACTTTTACCTCTATTCACATCACTATGTAAGACAAAGTCCCCCGCTATGTCTAGGTCTGTCTTTTCGCGATAAACTTAAAAAAAAACTACTGAACGGATTTTCATGCGGTTTTCAGCAAAAGACAAAGTGATTCATGAGGAAGGTTTAAGTGTATAATTTGTGTAAATTGATTGAAATATGACGATAATTGTTGAAAAGTCAAGCCGCTTATAACTCTCATCGACAACGCTGCGTAATCCCTTTGAGATATAAAAAATAATGATGGTGGGATAGTAGCTGTGGGAAGCCAGGGCGGGTTGCTAGTAAAATTTATAAAAGTTACTGTAGAAAACAAATGAGGCTATGCCTACTTATCAACGACTCACACTGATCCTGCTTCAACTAAACTGAGGCAATTTAGGAAATTTTTAGGCCTTAGGGCTTAACACCGCATAGCTCGCTCAACAAATTTCTTTTCATTCTATACATATCGTATACAGTAGTGTAAACAGTTTTTTTTTATCTTAACGTGTAGGTACGTCAGCAGATTGTAATTTGCTCTACTAGCCGTACTTATTATTTTTTGTGACAACCTTCTTTATCTTACAGTAAAAGTTAATATTCTATTTTTATTTCTATTTCAGTTTTCACTATATTTTATTTCTATTCTTTTTTCAGTTTTCACAGCTATATCTCTTTCTATTTTTATTTCAGTTTTCAGCTTGCTGACCCATCCCAAAAAGTCACCCTATATTTTGGTTTATTTTGCCTCACTTGCGTAAATTTCAACACTAGTCCCGCTATTAATGGCCTGTAAACGGCGTTAACTGAACACCCCCCCGAAATAGATCTATAGTGAATCTATCGGATATCTATTTACGTAACTAAACCGTTTAAGACAATGTGTTTTCATTGAAGAGACTGATGTCAAAGAAGGGGGTTCCCCCTTCTAATCCTATACATACAACCTTTTAATTACTGAGGTAAATAATAACCATCTAATTGGATTGGCAATCAGTGACCGTCCAATCCAAAATGTTTTGAAATTCCATCAATGTTAATTTTCATTCATTCGAAGTTATTAAACAAATTCAAATAGGTACCTAGATTTAAAAGGTTAGTTAATCCTAGGTTAAAATCTCCTTTTAGTTACGAACCGCATATTTTTGCATATAAATTGCCCGAAAAAAACTGAATTGCTGCATTTGAATCGTTTGTCGTTTAACCGAATGAATTTCATGCTAGGTATACACTACTGCTAGTGATAATAATTAAAAAAAACAACTGTTGCCAAGATGTCAAGATCATTATTCAACCTTTATCATTACGTTACTGAGACATGAAATTAAACTTTATCATCATCATCATCATCATCATGATCAACCCATTACCGGCTCACTACAGAGCACGGGTCTCCTCTCAGAGTGAGAAGGGTTTTGGCCATAGTCTACCACGCTGGCCAAGCGGATTGGCAGACTTCACACACCTTTGAGAACGTTATGGAGAACTCTCAGGCATGCAGGTTTCCTCACGATGTTTTCCTTCACCGTTAAAGCAAGTGATATTTAAATACTTAAAACGCACATAACTTCGAAAAGTTAGAGGTGCGTGCCCGGGATCGAACCCACGACCTCGGATTAGAAGTCGGTCGTCCTAACCACTAGGCTATCACAGCAACTTTATCGATATTCCATAATAAGTATATTATCACATAATCGATTGGTAAGTTTATCGATTCATGCATCTGCACATAAATTCACAATCACTACATAGTATAAAACAAAGTCGCTTTCTCTGTCCCTATATCCCTATGTCCCTATGTCCCTTTGAATGCTTAAATCTTTAAAACTACGCAACGGATTTTGATGCGGTTTTTTTTAATAGATAGATTGATTCAAGAGGAAGGTTTATATGTATAATAACATCCATTAACTAGTGGAGAAATACTGTTATTTTTGAGATTTCTAATGTGATGTCGTAAATAATTACATTTTTTCCGCTTACATTGCAAACGCAGGCTGAACCCTACGAGATTTATCAAAATAATGTACTAAGTATTGTACACATTGAAAAGGTCTACAGAAAAGTCCGCGATGGTATATGTCTATCTCTTATGGATATCCCACAATAACATTTTTTTGTCATTTACTTTTTACGACAAATAATGGCTAATTTTCGAAGCGATTTCAACCAATACAGCATTAATCCTTATCTAATTAAATACCTTAAATGCATTGTTGATTTTATATAAATCCATATGGCCCTTTACAGCATATGATTTAAATGAATACTTTGGAAGATATTACAGATTTAAAAATTGCGGCGGCGGGAGCGTGCCTATAAGCGCGTCGGTGGCCGCGGTTCTCCCTATAGCCCAGTGTCGATAATTTTTGAAACCAAAAAAAAATCACAGTACGTAGGATGAAACCCATTGGAAAAGGAGGAGAATATTATAAAAATACAAGGAAAAATAATTTACGGGCGATCTGAGCTCGGGAAAAAAGGGGGGGAGTTTTAAGGGTAAAAAACGGTTTATCTCGATTTCCGGCAAAACTAAGTAGAAGTCCTATGGAAAAAAATCAAATGGCAAAGTTGTAGGTAATAAAAAGATCTACAACTTTTGTATTTACACTTTTTTCACATAACCTCAAAATTTATGTGAAAAGTTCAAAAAAACCAAGTTTTTGGTTCTTTATTTTTATCTTTTAAAATAAATATTTTTTTTTTCACGGAATCTGGTGAAAACTTACTGTTTTATGTCCCAAATACACTAATTTATTTGATTTGAAATATTTAGTTTTCTCCTTATTTTTGACTTAATATCGACTTAATTCTGACAGCTGTCATTTTCATTTACAGATGAGTTATTTATATGGAGAACAGGGTTAACATCTACGAAATACGATTTTACCCCAAACTACTTTAATTCCCTGTCAACATATAAAGCTCTAAGCCGCTTAATAATATTGTTTCGCCCTAAAATAGAAATTGCTAAGAATGGAAACTAGAAAGTGCACACTAACAGCAATAGAAAACAAAAGAAGCACATTGAAAAAATTTATTCAAAAATGGAAGTCGAATGACATGATCACCATGAAGTGTCTGTCAGGCATTTGTCATATCTACATGCAGCAGTTGATTTGTATTTGCATAAGTTTTGAATTTTTTATCTTTTTTGTGGGAATCGTTTTATCTCTGGTAACATTATGAAACGTCAGAATTCCACGGAATTAGTAATTCGGGTATAAGGTGAGATATAGTAAGTTCATTGTGGAAAATATCGTAAAAAGCCAAGCCGCCTGGGAGCTTTCATCGAAAACGCTGCCTAATCCCTGAGCGGGTAGTACCTACGCATAATATGCTCTACTACCCGTGCGAAGCCGGGGCGGGTCGCTAGTCTATAATATTATGAATATCGTTTCTAAATAAAGACGTTTGCATTGAGCGGGCGGTTCAGAGTGGTTTGATAGGTCGTAACATTTTATTATATAATCAATGTTTATAAGTATTTTAATAGTATTCGTTAAAGGCTGGGTGATTTATGGCCAATCTCGTTGGGAGATGGAGACGTTATTGAGTAGGTTAAATGTAAATAACGTTATAAGTAATAATAGGTACATTAATATGATACGTATGTACCTGTGTCGTACATGTATTCAGCTTAGGTAAATGCAGAAAGTGCAGAAACCTTCTCTATGTGCTTTAAAAACTACTAGTAGATAAAGTTACATTATAACGACAATTATTAGGTACATATGCCTACGATGCATGATAGTTAATTAATTACTAAGGTCAAAACGATCTGCTCGTTGGTCTAGTGGTTAGCATATTCGACCACAGACTACAAGGTCCCGGGTTCGATTCCCAGGTCGGGCAAATAATATTTAGACACTGAGTTGCAAGCTGGTGGTATTTTATCCCCGTGCCTCGGAGAGCACGTTGAGCAGTCGGTCCCGGTTATTATCGCTAAATAGCACAAAAACTTACTACCTTTCAAAGCGAGACTTTATTGATTAAAATAATATTATAATTAGTGTTTTTGTCAAAAAATATTTTCTCGTAATAATATATTCATTGATATCCTTATTTTTTGATCGAAGATTGATATACAATCATAGAGGTATGAATGAATACAGATGAATACATTTTCATTATCACCTCTTGTCTATCTCAAATCTTCAGATAGAGTAGCCGTCGAGTTAGTGATGTCCGCGCGTATATATAAACACTCGATATTTCCAAGTGGCTCGAATTTGAACGATGACAGATATCGATAACTGTTAATGCCGCTTATGAGATGCTTTAAAAGTTTAAATGATTCATTGTGTTTATGAATGTGTGTTTCAGCTCTACATCGTTTGTTATTAGGTACTTATGACTGAGTGCATGTGAAATAAAATCGGTGGTTTAATTGTTCGCTGTGAAGTTAATAACTAAGTTAATACAATATATTTATATGAGAAAAATAATGCAGTATTAGACTCTTATGATATGAAAGCACGCAAATTTCTAAAAAGAGTATGACAGATTATTAATTAATCTACGTGTACAAAAGATCTTAAATAGACGGTTACCTACGATAAATGTAGTTTAATATATTAAATATTTAAGCTTTCCTACCTGAGAAAATTAAACACTGAAAGTGTATATTTATTTTTTGCAAATAAAACAGTTTTTCCGACTTGCAGCGACATGTACCTATAGTTAAACATCAATGCGAGTTATTATAAAAATAGACGTATTTGCATAGCATTTATGTCATTTTGGATGGACATAATCTCTTTATCAGGTTTCAAACTACATATTATATATCTGTATGTTACTATGGGTTAACAAAAATTGCAGTCCGGGTACCTATTAAAGATAGCAGACACTATTTATATTGACTTATTTAGTATTTAGTGAATTTGCTAATTAATTCAAGACAGGTGTAACCTACTCCGTGTAATGCTAACAAACAATGTTAGCGTGAAAGTTATAAATTAAACTTACAAATTATTTTTAATTATAAAAATGATACGGTTGTGGATTTTACGTAGTACTTAATGTATTAATCTCTAAATATAGATTATATCTGTAGTAGTCATGAAGTTATTTATAGCTTTTTGCTTTGAATAAAATTTTTAACATGTTAACGATATGTTATTTTTCGGAAAAAAAAATTAGAAACTATATCTCAATTTCGAAAAGTTCGAAGTAAAAACTAATTTAAGACTATAAGTGGTAGAAGTTCACGATATTAAAACTTGATGTAATCACCAAATAAACACTTAAAGAATGATCTAACAAATAGCTTAGTTTTTGTAAAGAGTAGAAAAGCAGAAGCAAACCACGTCATTTAACCTATATTTAATAAGAAAGTAGAGTCTATAGAGTCAACAAATCTACCTATTAGGTACATTTCATGTTCGACAAGAAATAGAGTGCGATATTTCCAAACGTTTTTACAACATCAGTAATTTCCCTACACCACGCCGTTGAGATTTAGGGATGATATATCGTCTCTCCTCTAAATATAACCGCCCCTGTTGCTGACTTAGTATTAGGATGAAATATTATAATAGCCACGTATGCAGCTCAACTCAAATCTATAATAATAGTAATTGCATTGGATCACTACAATATCTTATTTGCATTATTACAAGTTAAGAATTAAGATAACACCCACACAATATAATATGAGAAAGTATTTATTTCTTTTTTAATTTATTTAACGAATAAAAAGAAACATTTCGTACTTAACTCTAATAATAATATAATTTTACTGATATCATTCAAATATGTACATATAAATAAATAAATAGTAATATTATATAATTCTCTATCTTATTTATTATCAAATATAGTATATACTTTTATGTATTAATGAGACACATCAAATTCTACAACAAGCGTGCAAATGCTACCTTGCAACTGGAAAAGTTCGTTGGAAACATTCCAATACTAATTCTCAAACTGATAATAAATATTACTGTGTAGGTATATTGAGTCTAGGTTTTTGTTATATTACACGAGTGTGTTATTGTTGTTTTTGTTTTGAAGGGGAGAATTTGTTCTGTTGCCATAGGTTCTCTTCTTTAAATGAATACTAAGCTGGCTAAGATCAAAATAATAAACAAGATTTTAAAAATATAAATAGTTAAAACTTTGAAAACCAATTTTTATTAATAAGAATTCATAAAGAAGAAGCACATCAAAGAAGAATAAAGTCTTCATAATAAGCAAATTATATTAATACTAGCTGACCCCCGCGACTTCGTTCGCGTGTTTATAGGTTTTATATAGGATCGGATAGGATCCCATAATTCTATTATGTACCTAAACTAAATGTAGCCTGTTACTCCTTATAACATTGAAAGTTCCATTAAAATCGATCCAGCTGTTTCGGAGATCAGCTGGAACAAATAGACAGAACGACAAACATAAATTTAAGCGCACGCCAGTTTAAAATAAGCCGTACGTACAAAGATCCGTGTCCCAAGTTATTGGAACCCAATAAATGTCTGTCATTTCTAAACTAAAAAATCTATGACCTTGAAATATTTACGGGACAATACTTAAAGTACTACCTTTCTAACAAAAAAAGAATGAGTGAAATCAAACAACGCGTTAATGAATTACAGCTAAATACACGTTTTAACTTTCATCCTCTCTCCCAAGGGAACCGTGCTGAATTTCGGGATAAAAAGTATCCTATGTCCTACCTCGGAGTATAAACTCAAATCGTGCCAAGTTTCATTTGAATCCATTCAGTAGTTTCGGCGTGATGCGCGGCCAAGATACAGACAGACAGACAGACAGACAAAAATAAAACAAATTGCAGTTTTGGCTTCAGTATCGATTATAGAGTGCCTTCCAATAAAAATTTTCAAAATATCTTCAATGTACAGAATTGGATCTGTTACAGTTTTATTATATTATAGAAGAAGATAGATGCCGATGAAAAATAATGCAAGTAGGTACCAACAATTGCTGTAATACTGGTTTTATTGTAGTCATCCTTTGATATTATACGAAATAACTACCTATCTAATATTATACCAATTTTTTGTTTGATTTAGGTACCTATATCTCCAGGCCTAAAAACCTATCAGCTATCATGGAGACTTCTTTTATAAGTAACTGTAAACCTAAATAACTTACTTCTCTTTAATCTCTTAATTTTATGCGTTTTTATCTAGAAGTATGTAAACAACTCGTTAGTATCAACGTGTTTAATTTAATTTCGATAAAATGCAACCTCGTTCTATCGAACAGTAACACCTTTGAGGGAAATTATTATTACGCTTTAACGTTTTCTAGATCGGATACAAATTGAAACAGGTGCGAGCCGGGTTTAATGTCATTATAATTAAAAATACAAACAAAAACATTTCATGCGAATTAATAAGGGTAATTTCCTTTCGAAAAGTTTCCGCCATTAAAAGTACTGATATTATAAATTATGAGCAAATTCTTTGCTAGGCTCGATATTATGGAACCATACAGTTTTAGAAGGTGTATCTTCTTCGAACACCTTCTACGTGTCATCGCATTCCTAGGGATCCTGTTAAAATATCATTTATGTCTTAGTTATTATACCGCAATTTGAAGCTCATTCGGGACTGGCAATGGTTTTCTTGTTTTCAGCTTGACAAAATTTTTGCACTCGTTTGAATTTCTTTATTTAAAAAAATGTTGCCAAGTTGAAAACAAGAAAACTATTGCCAATCCCAATATAACTTTTAGTGAATTATTATTACGCTTTAACGTTTTATAGATCGGATACAAATTGAAACAGGTGCGAGCAGGGCTTAATGTCATTATAATTAAAAGTAATATTATGCGGCTTAAGTGCGCAGTAAAGGTAATCGATTTATCGATAAAGTTTTGACATCTCTAGCAGGTGCTTATGTTACTTCGGTGTCTTGTCTCGTTGTTGTGTCTATGAGGATGATTGTGTGTTTAAATTGATAAGAAAATAACAAACAATAATTACACGTAGTGTAACTTAGTAAAGTTATATAAAAAGTTCTCTGTTAAAGTGTTTATGGGCCAATTGGACCACAGGCGGTTAAAAAGTTACGGTTAATTTTAAAGTTTGACTGAATGTATAAATATTGGCACGTAGGTACATCAAACACTGAAGGAAAGTGGAGGGGGTAAGCTATTGTATTACGTGTGTGACAGTTCCCATAGGTAGCTATCCCCTCCACGTTTCGTTCAGCGTTCGATGTACGTGGCGCGGGTTATTCAAGCGCCCTCATTGATACGAGATATATGTATCGATTGAGATATAGTTACCAAGTGACTTGAGACCAATCGATTAGGTGGAGAATCATATTTTTAGCCTCTTCATAGCCTCACTAGCGCAAGGGTCGTCGGGACTAAGAACCGAAAGGTCGACGCGACGGTTCAAATCCCACCCGTTGCAATATTGTCATACCTACTCCTAAATCTACAAGCTTTAGTTTATTTGGTGGGGATGGCGGAATATGGCAAATTCGCATGGCTAATACCTACTTAGGTATTCTTTTAAAAAAAGTGTGTTTGTTTAATTCACTTCAGAAACTTCAGAAAGTACCTAACCTTAACCTTTACCTAACTTAACCTTAAACTTTACTTTGATTTTGACTTTGACTTTGACTTTAACTTTGGTTTTGACTTTGCAGGCTAAAATCGTGTCGCTTCATTGTTTCATCGAACTTTCAAATGCACAACGTTCCTAAAGAAGTTTCACTTCAAAAAAACTTAATCAGCTGGGTACAGAACACTCAGATTATGTTTGCCGTTCGCACCTGGCAGGCCTGTTTGGCCCGCAGCGGAAATGCGGCGGGCCAGTCAACCGGCGCTAATGACTGTGGCGCTTGCCGACGATTCTTTACTCTACAGTCTGTGTACTTACTTACTGGCAACTATCATTGTTTAGTTTAAAATTAAACGCTGCTTTTTGTTGCTATATCGTGAAGAATTTATGTTTTGGCTCTTGTAAACACCTTTTTGTAAATTGTAATCCAATGTCTTTGCTAATATTATCCCTACTTATAAAATTATAAATGCGAAAGTGACTCTGTCTGTTACTCTTTCACACCTAAACCGCTGAACCGGTTTTGATAAAATTTGGTACAAAAATAGATTAGACACGGACACAGGTTACGTTTTATCCCGAAAAATCCAAGTTTCACTCTGGATTTTCAAAAAACGTAAATCTATGCCGACAAAGTTGTGGACATCAGCTTTCATCAGGCTATAGGAAATCTAGGTACTTATTAGGAATGTAACTGTCTGACTGTGTTTTATTTTTTCACGAATCAACCGATGCCGCGAATCTTGGCGAAATTTGGCAAAGAGGCTGCAGGCTTTTTTTTATTCCGGAAAATCAAAGAGCTCCCACAGGATTTTTAATAAACCTACCGCTAAAGACCAGGGAAAAGATTGATAGCGAGTATGATAGCTGATAAAAATCACGGCAAATAAGTCGACCGGCCGACCTTCAATGCGCAGAAGTCGAAAATGAGGTATCTCGGGGTGTGAGTGGGTCGCGGGCAGGGCGTGGGGATCGTTCGTAAGCACTGATTAGCTCTCGCGGATCCCTCGTAAGTGCTGATTGGCTCTCCAATCGTATTGTGTCCCGCTCACTCGTACGACGCTGCGGGCACTTGAAGGTCACCGGTCGACTTACATGCCGGGGGTTATATGCGTATAAAAGGGGTGAGTGATGGGTTGACGTATAACAGAAGTGAGTAGAAGAGGAAGACATGTAGTGCCGAACCCACGGCCACATAGCATGGGATAAAGACAGAAGAAGAAGAGAAAGATAAAAATAAGTCATTCGTCGAGATTCGATCGCATATGCCCTAGTAATCGTCTAACGAAATCGAATATCGAATAGATCTTTGATGTTCTGCTGTAGAGTGCATACAGAGAGAGAGAAAGAGAGAGAATAGAGTTTTGATCTATTCGATATTCGATAGACGATTACTAAAGTGAGCTAGATAAAATAAATAAGCATCGGATAATCCACCAGGAAGAGCAAATGTACGGGAACGAAATCGATAGTTGAGCCAGCGGACCGTGGCGCATCACTTTTTGCTCTTTTATCAGACGACAGATTTGAGAATAAGTTCACACTGCACACTTCAGACTTTTTACTGTGCAACTTTATGAAACCTCGTGGGAAATAAAAGAAAAATCCTTACTGATATACCTACTTTCCCACTAATATTTTACTTTAATGCAAAAGTCTGTTTATTGGTTTGTTCTTCAATTATGCAGCAACGGAAGAACGGCTAAACTTGATTTGTTGCATGGATATAATTAAAGACCTAGAGAGTCTTATGGTACGGCAATACCTATCCCTAATCGGTTTCTACGCATCATAACGCTAAGTCGCTCAGTGGCACGGATTTGTTGGGTATTAACTAGTACAACCGAAACCTCCCACAAGACGAGACAAAAGCAAATTTAGAAATTACCAGCGGACCTGACGTCATCCTGCTCGGTGACATAAATGAAGAATCGCTCGACCGATTTTGTGCAAACTTCACATAAACTATCTACTAAATAGTCTGAACAAAGCCTAAATATTTGGTTTGGATAGGTGAACCCGTTCTTGTGTTATAAAATTTGTAATTTTGTGGCATTGATTTTTATGTATATAGATTAATTCATTAACAGACTCAGCCGATGTCGAATCCGGGTCCGAATCCGGGTCCGAATCCGGGTTTCTCCCGCTTAAAACCCACAAAATCTGTCACGGACTGTTTTTCAGTGACATTTTGTATGGGACTGCATATCTTTTAGGTACATAGAAGATGAGTATGGCAAACGTAGCGAATCTATTTCGTTGTTTACCTGTCCTCTTCACCATCCATTTTGTCTGTTATAAGTAGCCTATTGGCATGCAACTATTTGTCGCACAACATAACGCTTGTGTGCTCCTCTACTTAGCGAAAGGCGTAAACGATACACACTCGCGAGTCGGTAACTCTAGTATGTACGAGAGGAAAAGTAAACAGTTTTGAAGCCTTGAAACTCAATACAAACCGATTCTGATTGTATAAGTCTCGACACAGATGTATTTAATTTCATCCTTTCAATTATTGTTGCGATACTTGATAAAGGACTGCTACTTACTACCGACAATTACCTATTAGACCATTGTATAATACAGAATTAGTTGTATAATACATACTAATCACTACATAGTATAAAACAAAGTCGCTTTCTCTGTCCCTATATCCCTATGTCCCTATGTCCCTATGTATGCTTAAATCTTTAAAACTACGCAACGGATTTTGATGCGGTTTTTTTAATAGATAGAGTGATTCAAGAGGAAGGGTTATAAGTAGAAAAATTGGACCCGGTAGGTGGCGCTAATAGCGGACAGGACGACGTCTGCCGGGTCCGCTAGTATTATATTATATGTGCGAAAATCTGTCTGTATGTCTGTCTGTCTGTTTATCTGTCTGCTAGCTCTTCACGGCTCAACAGTTTATTAACCGATTTGGATGAAATTTCGTACAGAGTTAGCTTACATCGCGGAGACGGTTATAGGTTCCTTTTTATCCCGGAAAAGCAGAGTTCCCGTGGGATTTTTAAAAACCTAAATCTACGCGGACGAAGTGATGGGCATCAGCAAGTAGGTACTATTATACTAAAACTCCCTTGGGAACTCTATGATTTCACGATATAAATAGTAGCCTATGTCCTTCTCCAAGGTTTAATCTATCTCTGTACCAAACGTCAAAACCGGTTCAGCGGTTTAGGCGTGAAAGCGTAACATACAGACAGACAAACACAGTTACTTTCGCATTTATAATATTAGTAAGTATGGATATGGATGACTCATACGATGAATCTTCTCCATTTCTGTATTATATCCGGTATCTATTAGAACGATAACTACTTAAGTAGGTACTTATCTTTAGCGGCATTGAAATATCAGGCGTTGCAGATTCTAAGAAAATCTTGAGGAAAACCGCAGCAGAGTAGAGTATTTATGTTTCAGTTTGTCTAAATGAGTAAATTAATTTAAAAAACACAAACCAGGCTGCATAAAAGAGTACTTCAACAAGTACCTAATTAGATAAGAAATATGTAAAAAACTTATGTACTAAGGTACCTACACTACTTTCAGGTAATGATAATTGAAATTTTTAAACGAAGTTTATAGCTGTAAAATAGTCTACGAAAGATAATCTTGATTTTGAAAGATTTTTTTTTCCGACTCTACCGCCATTTTTTATTATGCGGTTGCTATTTTGGTTTTACAAAAACAAAACCTAGCCTATAATCATCGCACGGTTTACACAAAACGATATTAGTGATATTAATTATTATTATAAGTTTGTTTAGGAAAAAAAAAATTAGCGCACATTATCATTTTTAATCACACTTCTTTCAAATGGCAGTCCTTGCAACCTTTTCGCAAAAACTATTCAAAAAAATGACATTGTAAACAGTTTTGTTCAAAGCTCCAAGGCAATATCGACAACAGTTTAGCAATCACACAGTTTTGGAAATACATCTGCGACTGCCATTAACAACATTAATAATACCTTTATTTTAAGACATTATATCCATTTTGTTAATAATAAAATTAATTATGACGAACTAAGTTACTCGGTAATTTCGTATATCTAAATACAACGTCGAAAACCATTTTGATCGACCGGTCTTTGTTTGTTGACCGATGTTTTCCCCAGTGCCGTCGTTTTTCCGCATATGCAATACGTAATAGTATGATAGCTATACCGCGTTCCCGCAACCATGAGTACAAGAGTACACGAGGTGATGAGTTACGCCTGTCTATAAATACAGACACACAGACACACACGCACTATTATTAACCCTCTGAGTAACCGCGCCATTGTTAACGCACTTGTCAAAGTGTTAAACAACTCGGTTCGCAGCTCCGCCGGTTAACAATGATCTATAGTTAAAGGGTTAAGAAAAAAAAAAAGGTAAACAAACCATAAAAAGGTTTTAATGGACTACTATGTGATTAGATGTTTTGTATCAAATAGCTAACTAGCTCTAGCTTGCTTAAGATATAAGATAATATCATAACGTCACCCCGTGGGCGTCCACTGCTGGACGTATATTAAGCCTTCCCTAATAAGCGCCACTACACCCGGTCTTCAACGCTTCTCAGCCGCTTCCCGTTACCCTCATTATCCATCGTCAGTCCAACGCGCTGCAGCCTGCAGGGCTCCCTTGCACCCTGTGCTTGCTCCGCGCGATGGCTTTCAAACCGGAAAGACCTAGGGTGGATTACCCTAGGTCTTTCCGGTTACAAAGACCATCACCTCTACGCCAGTATGGCCTGTCCATTGCTATTGTTTTCAACTTATATTAAGGACTAGCGGTCCGCCCCGGCTTCGCCCGTGGTACATTATATATAGCCTATAGCACTCAGGGATCACGTACATATCCAACGGTGAAAGAATTTTTGAAATCGGTCCAGTAGTTCCTGAGATTAGCGCGTTCAAACAAACAAACTCTTCAGCTTTATAATATTAGTATAGATTTCAAAAGCTACGAAGTTCGATGGGATGGCAATGCGACGCCACCGGATAGAGACATATCTGGGGCAGGACAGACGGCTTTACGTGCTCTCCGAGGGACGGCGATATACCTCAACTAACTGTCCAATTTTGGGCTGCTCCTGAGAACTTCTTGACAGAAAACCTCAGTACCCTTTTTGGCCCCAACACGAGATTATAGATAACCCATAATCTCATGATACGCAGCCGAAAAGGCTGGCCACTATAAAGATCAATGCAACCTAAAGGTATTAAGAGTAGTGAATAGACTATATATAGCATCACTTGTGGTTATATGTATAGTATTAATAGGTAATTTTAGTTCGGTACCGGTAAATGGGTCATGTTGTAAGCCGCGGGAAAGGTGTCGAGAGCGGGCGCGTAAACAAGGTAATGGGGTAATTTAACAAGCCACCGATTTATATTGCCGTGTTAAATGCGGCATGATACGCCAGCAGTTCAAGGATCGGTCAAAGGTTATAACATGGAGAATGGAGTACTGAACTTATATTAGATTAGCCAATGTCGGCGGTGATTCAGGTTTTTGTAGAATCCGATGGGATTTTTGGGATAAAAAGTAACCCTTCCTCGATGTAAGCTAACATTGTGCCTAATTTGGCAAATTCGCCTGTTAAGTCGAGAATGTATTGAACTATAATATTATGATGTCCGTAATATAAATAAATATGCAGTTATTAATTTTGTATAAGTCACTATGGGGTAGTATTTCCAAGATGCTGATACGCGCACTTCTTAATTTTTAACCGAAAACCCATAATGACGAACTTTCATACCTACTTAAAATTTTCGTACTTTCATCCCCTATTTAACTAGGTGTAGAATAGATGTTATAGGATATTATTGTAAGTTGTATTTTGCAAATAGCAACTGCTGAGTTTCTTTCTGGCTCTTCTCTCCAGAATTCATTTTCCGAACCGATGGTCGAGTATTGAATTGTCATAAGTCACAAGTGTACATGAAATAAATAAATCTGAATTTGGAAGAGCATGTAAAAATCTATTTCATATCGTCTACTAGCGACCTGCCCCGGCTTAATACACTTAAACCTTTCTCATGAATCACTCCGTATAATGGTGAAAACCACATGAAAATCCGTTCAGTAGTTTTTGAGTTTATCGCGAACAGACGGACGCGGCGGGGGACTCGGTTTTATAATATGTAATGATGTTAAGTCCTGAAAATGTCTTGGATCTTTATAAAGGTACGCACGATAAGAAGTTGCACGAGTATGTATTAGGTATTTATACTATTCAACAAAATTGTAATAAAACTAACATACAATGTATGAGAACAAATTTAATATCCGAAGTGATCACTTTATGATTCAGTCAGGCGCGGTGAGAGCGATCGCCGATAGCCCTATACGCGCTACTACGGACTACGGGCTCGAAGCGTACAGGCATTATACACTACATTGTGTATAATTCAGACGTTGTGCTGAATATCCGCGGGGATTCCACAAATGCCTATAGACCGTACATCAGCTGAGTAAAACATGAAGTGTTTGTTGCTTGTAAGGATTTATCACTATAATATGCTTTTCAAACTTATAACACCCCGTCGTTTTTGCATCGTGGGTTACAAATGATAGCCTTACTGAAACATCAGGTGGAAAATTTTCGGATGAAAAGTGTACAGCTGTAGCATATTTTGATTTTATTCAACCGTTTTCTCTGCAGTGTTTCTTTGGAAATTCGCAACTTGTAATTGAACTTGTGACGATCAGAAGTCTTAGCAAAGTCTGGAATTATTAGACCATAGGAGCAGAATATAATAATCTAAGAGTTGTATATTATGATAGGCATTGGTGGTGTTTTTAGATTCTAGGAAAATGGCGCACGGCGTCGCGGCGCCAACATTCTGTGTAGAAGTCAAATAAACAAAAGATGTTTGGAATATAGCCGATGCTATTATCTTCGGTGTAGATGGTGCCGTATGGGAGGTCCATTAGGTGCGTAGGACACAAAGATCAGCGGTCAGCGGCTTTTGTTGCCTCGCCTCGTTGGCCGAACATACACTGAACAAGCAGTGGCATGCACAAAGTTCGAAACCAAGGTATGGAATAGGTATTATCAATATTTCAATTTCAGGTCATTCTAAATCTTAAGCAAGTGTCAATTCAGGTATTCATTTTCATAAATGTTTGTTAGAGTAAGCAGTGCTTTCCTGCTTTAGTGAAATGCACGCAACTTTGTAGGTACGTACATGTATGTAAGTTGTAACGGCCGACGGTTGTTGTAGCATTGATCACTGCTGCCAAGTGGAAACAATAATCAAGTACTGATTCTGTTCTACAATCACTAAACTATAAATTGACAGGTGAGCGTAACGCGCGACAATAGCATAGGTATTCTCAATAGAAACTACATCCATCGCGGACATGGTTGCGAACTTCAAAATCTATAACCTTAGATATAGATTCGGCATTCGGCAACCGTTGACAACTGCTGATGTACGTAACACTTCGTTACCTTGAGTTCGGATGACTGGTGAACAGATTCCAGCGATGGATTCGCGCGAAATTCCCGGAATCCGCATCGCGCGAAACGTTGACCCATATGTTTACATTATATACAAGCCGGCACACTGAACAACTTGTTTTATATATAAACTAGACACGCTAGCGAGAAGTATTTAACACCCGCGTGGTCTAGATTTCTGATCTTGTTCACGTATTTTCTTCATCTCCTTACGCCTCTCCAATATTGATAGGTTATTCTTGTACCAGGTGAGGTCAGTCATGAGCTGATGAGTTAGCTCATGACTGGTTCACCTAGTTGTAAGTGACGTTAAGATGAAAGTGAGCTAACCTAGATGTGGTATGATAAACCTCTAATCGGTTTCTACGTGGCATTGTTACCGCTGAAACTATTTGATTTTCTGGAATGAAAAGTAGCCAGTCTCCGTCTAAGCTAGAAGCTATTTCTGTGCTAAACATTACGTTGAGCTATGAAAAGGTTCAGGGCTACAACAAGAGTAACTATCGCATAATACCATTGGTAAGGATAAAACTAGCTGGTTTAATTTTATTACTGCACAAGTCATGCCGGCGTGGATGGTAATCTAGATGATAGGGGTGGTTTGGATGAAAGAGTTAGGACGTAACTATAGATTTCCGTTTTGCTTAGCAGGATGGCATTCCTCAAATCAACGCCCGTTTCCAACAAACAAATCGTATCTGAACAAAATTACACGGTCGGATGTGAAGTTGTAGAAGTATTTTCTCGGTATGGATCTAACTGTCAGTTTGTTTATGGCGTTGAGAAAAAGACGCAATGTTTAGTCTAGCCTTTGTGAAGTCTAGACTTCAGGAAGCTGCGTTGACATATTGTTGTGATAATAATATTGAGATGTTTAACATACGTATGAGTCACCAATTTAAGAGTACCATTTTAGATTTTTACTCCTAATTGTTATAAGACATGATGAGGCTTCGGATGAAGCATGCTTTCTTTCGCTTTCCGCTGTCTTGATTTGAGGGCAATAAGGGTCCTTCAATAAGTCGCTAACTATGGATTTTATAAGAAAGCTCGGAGTCACTCTTTGGGTGACGGAGAGTGCTACGAATATGCTCGGAGTCTTTTACAGGATCAAATCAGAAATGAGGATATCCAAAGAAGGACCAGAGTTACAGACATAGAATAATGAGGGACAGGGCACATAGTTCGAAGAACCAATTTCCTTTTGGGATCCCGAGGTTCTGGAATCGCGATTTCGCACCGGAAAGCGCAGTGTTACTAGGTGGAGAGACTACATCAAATGGGTCGCATTTAGTTGCTGGATAAAAGCGGTGCAAGACCATGGCGTGTGGAAGTTTTTACAAGAGACCCATGTCCAGCAGTCTATCGGTTTCGATCAGGTTTACAACCACGAGGACGCTGGCTACATTCCAAAAGGTAAGGTTCCATTGAAACATACGAAAATGATTTTATTTACAAGTCGAGAATCCTGGAAAACTCAAGGAAAATGTGATTCACTCAAGAAAAAAAAAACAGTAGAAAGCTCGTTCCATTTATAAGTCATCTGACATTTACTCGTACGCACGCGTAGTACACTACGTAGTGGGCACTTTTACGCAAAATATAATAAATATTTATGAGCTAATGAGAAGACGATGAAGGTATGAAACGACAGCTTTTTTTGAGGTTTCTTATCGGTTCAGACTGAAGACGTAACTTCGTTACTACGATACGGTATTGATACGAACACTTAACGACCAAGTTTTATTAAAATTAAAAAATAAAAAAAAATAGAGCTTTTGACAATGGTTTTTTTCATATTTAAGTACTAGGTAGAGGCTCGCCCCGAAAAAAACCTCGCATCCTTTAAGTACGCATGTATTTACTATCCTAACTCCTAAGGGACCGTTCAGATAGACCGGCGCGGAGAGCAGAGCAAATTTTAATCGCATTTAAAATAGAATCTTAAACCATTGAAATAAGGTTTATATTTACATTTTATCTCTTTTATGATAAGAGGATGCTCGAGGATGCTCCCAAAAGAGATAAAATGTAAAAATAAACCTTATTTCAATGCCATAAGATTCTATTTTAAATGCGATTAAAATTTGCTCTGCTCTCCGCGCCGGTCTATCTGAACGGTCCCTAACAGATGGCTAAAAGAATTTCAAATTGTTATCTATTAACACTATCGAAGTTTAGGAAGTTTTTACTTCGCAAAACTTTTGCAAGGAAAAAGTGTGATAATTTTATTTCTATTTGATAGTTACGTTATCTGATGTTAAGTAAGTAGTATTTGCTATAAAAACGTGATTTTAAGATGGCTCCTAAATAACGTTTTTCTAGTTTTTTTATGTAACTTTCTACTTTTGGCCATTTATTTTCATAAGTATTTATTTGTGAATTTGAATGAATTAACAAAGCGAAGCGAGGTCTCCAAATTTTCTTGGTTGAATTTGCACTCGTTAATCTGTTAAAGCTTTATAGCTTCTAAATTTATGAACACAATTACGTCAAATTCACACTTAATATGAAATCTGCACTCATTCCCTTTTTTTTTCTTTCTGGTTATTGGCAAACAATGTAGTTGCCGTGTCGTTTCTTAATATCGTATCGTGTGCCGTAAAATTCCCACTGTATGTGGCATAGCCGAGGTCAAACATACATATTAGGCGATGAGCAGGCTATGTGCGCCGCCTCGCAATCAGGTGCAAGTAGGCGAAGGGGAAGTAGATACATACGTATGTATGTCCTTTATCAAACGCTTTAATTTAATGTCTTTATCTGCGGAATATTGGAGTATCTGTATAGTGGGATAAGTGATCAAGTGCATGTCAGAACACGAATGAGGTTCCGTAGTTAGTTTTTTTTTTCATAATTTGATTAGGTACAATCCTCTGTAGCGGTGACACGATTCTGTAACTGTGCCAAATCTTTGAAGCAACAATAACTCTTGAATTTTCGTAAATAGGTGGTACTGGTTTGAGCTCATAATAAATATGGTAACTAAGTATAACCATTTTCGAAATGGTCGTTTCTGGGTTCACGGGATAATTTTGCAAAATATATCAGTCTGCCTGCGCTAAGTGGTCGCACTTCTATTTATGAAGATTAATTACAAAAAAGAAGAGGAAAATGGTTATTGCTGGCACAGAAATTGAGTACCTACCAGTTGTATTAAGTGTATTATGTAAAAACTAACCAAATATTCGACTGCTTGATAGCAGTGCCTTTTCAACGAATTTTAGATGTCACAAATAGATAACGCAACCACTAAACGCAGGCAGACTGACTTATTTGGCATCGGAGAATTGTTCTTTATTCTGTGAACCCAGCACCAGACATTTCGGAGATCCTTACTAAATCTTTTATGTGTGACTTTTTATGCCGTAAGTACCCTTGCTAATACATTTTAAATTACCTGTCATCCTATATAGAGCATCTAGTAATAATATGTAGTGGACACTGTAAATGTATAAGCAATATTATGTAGCTACCATATAAAGATGCAAAGCAAGTAACCCGCGCACCTATAAAGGACAGCGCCAGTCGGAAAAACTCGACGGAATCGACAGATTTATGGCAACACAGAGACAATTAGGATAATCGTATTAGGGGCAAGAAAGACAAGGCAAAGATGACGGAAAGGGTTGGGAGCCGGGGACCGTTGCCAGAAAAAATACACACACAAAAATAAATACGAGGGAAATGGATCAAAGTTGGTATTAAAAATTGCGGAAATATATAAATTTTATCCAGTATAGTATTGCCCGCCGACCCGCATTGGAGCAGCGTTGCGGGTCTTAGTTCTAAATCCCTCTCTCCTATGAGAGAAGAGGCCTTTGCCCAACAGTGGGACGTTAAAGTGGTGGTGGTGGTATCGCTAATTTTTTTTGAGTAATTTTTTTGATGTCGAAGTATTTTTGATTTATTTTAGGTATACATAATTTGTAGGTGTCTGCCGAATCGAATAAGACCATTTAAGGACCTATGAAGCTATAGACTTTAAGTCCCATTTTGCAGAAAGGAGGGAGTGAGGAGTGCGCCTATTATGAGTGTTTTAATAAAGGGTAGGTGGTGGACGTTACCTTTTTGCTTGCACTGTCTCAAAAATACTGTATAAATTTTTTGCCTTTATAATATTAGTGTGATTAACCAAGAGTTGTTGAAAATGAAAACAATACTGAGACATTCGTATTGGTGATCCGCGCTCTACATTAGCTGTTCTAATACCACGCACCTGCTCATTTCACACATAAATTTCATCAAGCAATAATATTTCATTCAAAGCACCATATGACTCCATATAAAATGGACAAAGCAGTCACCGGTGCCGCATACAACTCCTATTACGAATTAACGCTATATGGCGAGGAATGTTTTTTAACTTGCTCATTACTCATATTTTTCCCAACGTTTATTATTTTCACACGCGACGTTTTAAATACCTACATAACTATGCTAATTATTATTATTAAAGAAACTTCATGGTACCCGAATGACATCAAGTGTCGCAAGAAGTATCGCAACTTACAAGACGTAGGGCCCCGCTACCTAACAATGTTGGGTAGCTATGCAATAGGCTGTCTCTGACTTTAAAATTAAATTAACAAACCTACCAATCCGATCTTACAAGTCACGGCAAATAAGTCGAGCGGTGACCTTCAATGCGCAGAAGTCGAAAATGAGGTGTCTCGGGGTGTAAGGGGGTTGCGGAGACGGCGTGAGGATCGTTCGTAAGCACTGATTAGCTCTCGCGGATCCCTCGTAAGCGCTGATTGGCTCTCCAATCGTATTGTGTCCTGCTCACTCGTACGACGCTGCGCGCACTTGAAGGTCACCGCTCGACTTACGTGCCGGGGGTTATAACCAGCGTGATGGACTTTGGTCTAAACCCGTAGTTCCCAAAGTGGTCCAGGTGGACCCCCAAGGGTCCACGGGAGACTCGACGGGGGTCTACGTTGGCGTGTCAAAAAAATGGGGGTTCACAAGTCGTAAGCGGGGGTCCACGAAAGTTTATCTGCTTTCGATAGTGAAGAACTAAAATGTTGGCTTGACTTCACCTAATAATGTAGGCAGATAATATTTTAAGAAGCTCAGTTACTTGTAAAAACTTGCATATTCCATATTCAGTACCTACTTTACAGAACTTTACTTTACAGAACTTTACTTTTTGACATCCACTCACACCACAATCAATTAATCAATCAATTCTCACTTTTTTCGAAAACTATTAATTCGTGGTTGGAACTCAGCCACAACGCAAATTTCTATAGTAAGATCTAAATATGTTCACATTTTTTGTCGAGTTTTGGGAATATGGTAGAAATGTAGCTGCAGGGGGTCCACCGGAACTAACTAAACTTTGAAAGTGGTCTATGAGAAAAAAAAGTTTGGGAACCTCTGGTCTAAACCCTTCTCACTCTGAGAGGAGACCCGTGTCCTGTAGTATGCTGGTCATGGGTTGACTATCATGTTGATCATGATACAAAAAAATGCGAGGCAGTCTTTGGGGACTGCCGACAGAAGTGGAAACTGGAAGTGTGCGGTGACGATGACGCAAATTTCACGCTGTTTGTTCACCCAAAAAGTACACATAATGTACATATTGCTCATGGAAAGCGTTCGGTGACGATGACGTGAGTTCTATGATTTTTATTCATCGAAAAAAGTGCTCAACGCGCCTAAAGAAATTTTCACTTCAATATAATAATTTTTCGCATTACAGTATTGATATAATTAAGTTTAAAATATTATAATAAGTATACTTATATTATGTTTGATTGCAATAACTAAACGAAAGCGTTCGGTGACGCGAGTTGAATGATTTTTGTCCACCCAACAAAGTCCTCAATGCGCCTAAAGTAGTTCAATATACACGTATATATGCATATATACACGTATATACACGTATATACACGTATATACACGTATATACTTCAGTATACACGTAACGCACTCAACGGTTTCAGTTGGCTTTTCCAAATAAACCCGATGACGTTTCATACCAATTTACCCATTACCACCAATTGACAGGTCCAACTGCATTATTTACAAGCCAATATCTCAGTTTGGTGTGAGGCACGTGGTATGCTGCTCCTTGACAGTTTAGAATCGGAGGTCGGACTGATTGAATATGGCTACATAAACGAGAATAATTAATTCGCCTTATTACTGGTATGTCATTAGCGTGCTGTAGTCAAGTAGTAGATTTACGCGTGATGGATGAGCCGCATCAGTGGGCGAGATCTAAATGTATTTATTTATTCATTTTCAATTAAGACACTAAAGGGCCTGTTTCACCACCTGTAGATATATCGTGTAGTTATCTACAACTTTTGTCTTTGTCATCATCATCATCATGATCAACCCATTACCGGCTCACTACAGAGCACGGGTCTCATTCTCAGAATGAGAAGGGTTTTGGTCATAGTCTACCACGCTGGCCAAGCGGATTGGCAGACTTCACACACCTTTGAGAACATTATGGAGAACTCTCAGGCATGCAGGTTTCCTCACGATGTTTTCCTTCACCGTTAAAGCAAGTGATATTTAAATACTTAAAACGCACATAACTCCGAAAAGTTAGAGGTGCGTGCCCCGGGATCGAACCCACGACCTCCGATTAGAAGTCGGTCGTCCTAACCACTAGGCTATCACTGCTCATAGTCTTTGTCACTTGACATAAATTAAGAAGGTGATAAAACTTACGTTTAGGCTATCCGACACTTATCAGAAGGTGGTGAAACAGGCCGTGAGTTTGCTAAGTTGAGGCTTTCAGATAAAATAAAGTAAGAAGTTTTCATTCGTATTGAAAATGCGTTTAATTTGAAATGCACCAATAATGTTACGAAAGAGCATCGAAGGAGTGATAATAATTTATTTTAGCAAAGGGCACACCGACCTTGGCTTTAAACCCTGGACCTTCCTAAGGCCCGAGCCTGACCTGCCCACTTACGGCCGCTCAATAATCGTTATCGTCTAATATGGCAACGGCTTCTTTTTATGCCGTCTCGTACTCTGCCACACATTTGATCCCAGCCCGTTACGAGCCAACAAACTTATATTTACCATCCCTACACGCGATTTACGTCTTTATGTATAAGATTACAGGGGTCACTAAAGCGGTATGTTATCGTGGTAAGGACAGAACAGCTTTTAGGTTGCAGGTTTAGATTTGTGCTAAAGCCTGATTCCGATCTGATAAATACTAGTGATTGAGGTAAATGCACCGATTGTGGGTCATTATTAATTACGTAATAATTTGTCCCAGTTCGCGCGGAAGGACTAGAGTCAGATAACGATATAAATTAATTATGAATTGGAATCGCCTTTATGATTGGAGTTTCATAGTTTGTAGCGTAGAGTAACGAAAAAAATTAAGTCTATTGTTAAGAAGCTACTACATACTCAATCAAGTAACTAAAAGGGTATGAAAATTTTAAATAATATGATTGTAATTCAAGGGAGTTGAGATTCGCGAACGGAGCTATCAGAAAAAACTTTCTATCAAAATATAATATGAAACAAGAAAGAAATATATCAAGCGTCCAAAAGCTGAGGAATCAGAATGAAACAAAAAAGGCGATTCCGACGTATTTTATATTACGTATTAAAGCCGTCGGGATACGAGGCGTGTTACCAAACTTTTTTTCTTTAATATTGTCCAAAAGGAAGCGTCGCGTCGAGTGATATGTGACACGTGGCGCCATCGCAGCGAAACGTCGCAATCACCGCACGGGCCGACATCGCAAAATAAACTTATAGGTGAACTCACAAGGTCGATATACGTCTGGCCGGAACGCCGGTCTCTGAACTCTGAAAATATAATTTCAGTTTGGGCCACTTGCGTTACGTAACCAATGTTATAATTATAAAGTTAGGACGCGGTTTTGAGGGGAAGATGTCGATCTCCGAAACGTCTTGGGAAAACTATTAGATATCTATGTTCCCATGAAACTTTCAGCGGGTCATTATGATATCGTCTTATGCACAATTAATTTAATTAGGTACATTCAAGACAATAGTAGAGGCTAATGAGTAATCGTTATAGATGATTATTTTACCTACAATGAAGATAGAAGCGATGTTTTTATTATAATTGTAATTTCTAGGTTTTAGAGCTAACTATGACAAAAACAAACTAGAATAGAATTTAAATTTTTTAAGTAGGTAATTTAAAAAATGGGTAACATAAATAAGAAAATCTTCCTAAAAGTTTAGAAGAATAAAATCATTGTAGAATAGAGAATTCAACGATCATTCAGTGTAATAATGAAATTAAGTATTGTAATATATGTACCTATATCAAAACTTCAATGTTAAAAGTGAATCATGGAAAAAGTCTATAGGTAAACCAACGACAAGGAAAGCAGCAATAATGCAATTAGAAACATTTACAAGTATAAATTAAAAATTTAAAAAACCCCCGACGTTCGCCATTTTGTGGCAGCGGCCATCTTGGATTTGCAATAGTGCTATTCTACTAGTCAAGCCCTTTCGTTTGATATCCATATTAAGGGAGTTGTGAAAAAATATGTAATTCCCCATTTTGTAGCGGCGGCCATCTTGGACCGATTTTCTTCAAACATAGCTAACAACACTCTCGACTAATTCACCTTTCGAACAAAAAAAACCGCATTCAAATCGGTTCAACCGTTTGAGCGCCACAGGGGAACAGACAGACACACACACACACACACACACACACACACACACACACACACACACACACACACACACACACACACACACACACACACACACACACACACACACACACACACAGACACGTTAAACTTATAACACCCCGTCGTTTTTGTGTCGGGGGTTAAAAATGTTATAAAATGACGGTCATTTTATGTGCCTTATTGTTACAGTGTGATTACAGCAGATAACATTCAGGCGTCTCATAAATAAAAAACTCTCTTACATTAAGAGACGTTACGTGAGTTATTCATGGTATGTAGTATAAGCCTACGTAAAATTCAAACGGCGAAATGTTTAATAATAATCATGATGATTTGATATTATATCCTACTGAGAAAAATCCGATTTTTTTTGCCTTTAGTGTAAGTTTTCAAGTTAAAACAATAGGTATGTAATCCGTTTATCCGTAAATCCGTTAATCTGTAGAATTTTATGGTACCTATAAATGTCAAATCATAATCCAATTGCGCGGAAGCTAACTATATACACTAACAAGTGTAAATTGAAAATTTAAAAAACCCCCGACATTCGCCATTTAGTGGCGGCGGCCATCTTGAATTTGCAATAGTGCTATTCTACTAGTCAAGCCTTTTCATTTGATACCCATATCAAGGGAGTTGTGAAAAAATATATCATCCGCCATTTTGTAGCGGCGGCCATCTTGGACCGATTTTCATCAAACATAGCTAAGAACATTCTCGACTAATTCACCTTTCAAACAAAAAAAACCGCATTCAAATCGGTCCATCCGTTTGAGCGCCACAGGGGAACAGACACACACACACACACACACACACACACACACACACACACACACACACACACACACACACACACACACACACACACACAGACACGTCAAACTTATAACACCCCGTCGTTTTTGCGTCGGGGGTTAAAAACTGTGGTAACGTAGAAGCGCTAATAAGTTTTAAAGTTATGAAGCATCGCAATCTACGCAAATATTTCGGGCTCTACATCTCGCATGCACAACGTGTGTCGGATATTAGAGAGGTATTTTCAGATTTATAAAAAATAGTCGAATCTTTCCCCATATGAAAATAATGTCAGAAGTATGAAAAGTAAAGTAATATATGTAACTAGCGACCTGCCTCGGCCTTTTACCTGTAGTACCTAAGTGGCTTGACTTTTTTCGATATTTTAACAATTATCATCATATTCAATTTACACTAAACCTTAACAAATTATACATCTAAACCTTCCCCATGAATCACTATATTATATTGGTGAAAACTGCATGAAAATCCGTTCAGTAGTTTTTGGGTTTATTACAAAAAGACAGATAGACACACAGACGTGGCGGAGTTCTTTGTTTTATAATGTGTAGTAATTTAGTAAATAAGCCACACAATACATATGTAACACGCATTATACGCGGGGCACGTCGCACATAGATCGACACCGCCAGATCGGTCCGAACGGCGCCACCGCCGCCTTATGTGGACGACGTTTTTCTATTGATTCGAAAATTAATCACTAAGCCTAGCCTATATGCCAGTATGATAGGTCATCAGTCTTACTGTACTATACTATAAGTTGGGCAACGTTTTTATTAAAGCCCGGACAAATAACAAGCGCAGCAGCAGCATGGCAGGACTTCACACATCACGTCGCAATACGGGGAACTGAGAAATATGACGCACTGACGAGCGTCACGTGAGCGGACTTCACATCACATCACACTGTCTGAACATCTTTATAGAACTGTTCCTTGAGTTGCAACTTGCAAGTTATAGGATCCGCATTGATTCAGCGGCCGCCACGCTAGGGTATATAAATGGTATTATACCTATACTACTACTACTACAATCGTACTATAATATACGATATTTCAGTTCAGCGTACCATACACTGTTGAAGAATAGTACGCAAAAATGCTATATTTCAATTGGATACATCAATCTTTTTACTAGAAGTAGGAACACCAAAACTAATCAAAAATAGCCTTTGACCTACATTCATTTAAAAATTGAATGCCGGCATAAACCATTATGTCACTTTGATTGTCGTTGTTTGGTTAAAAAGTGGATGAAATATAGTTTAAAAAAAAGTAAATAAGTATCAAGCAAACTTTTTTCTTGTTTTTACTCTTTCAATTTCAGCTTATTCAGAAAAATATTGTATTAAGCTGGAAACAATGTAGATAATCCTACGCCACGCGTTGCTGATATCGCTCGAAGTTTTGTCTGACCAAGCCATAAAAATCAGCCAAGTGCGAGTCGGGCCTCGCTCTTTCAGGGTTCCGTACATAATTATGAACAATATAATATTTTGGGTCTAAGAAATATTTAATTTCCGAGCTAGACATCGCAACAAACCGTGAAAGAAAAACCCAAAAAAATGTTCGTTTATTTTGTTCACAGCTTATAAACTATTTAATAAATCGTTGTTTTCAGTATTTGTTGTTTAAATAGAGCATATAGTACATAATATACTGAAATATCATATTCCCAACTAGTTTAGTTTTTGAGATAGCCCCCGTCACAAAAATGGTCTAAAACTGACAACTTTGATGGCCTCCCATTCCCTTATTTTTTGAGATAAAAATTAAAAAAATATATATTTGTACTCTACTTGATGAGCTCTAAACAATGATACCCCACAAGCTAGGGTAAAGAAAAAAATTTTTTTTCCGGCTCCTTTTTCATGTATGGGAGCCCCCCTGAAAAATAATTTAATTCAATTTCTAATTCAATATTTGATTTTGGGTTAACGTTTTACACTAAATACCAAAATTTCAGGTTTGTAACTCATTTCGTCTGCGAGCTAGAGACCTGTGACCGGCGGACAGACGGACAGACAGCCGAGTGACATTAATAGGGTTCCGTACCCGAAGGGTAAAAAACGGAGCCCTATTAATGTCACTCGGCTGTCTGTCTGTCTGTCTGTCTGTCTGTCTGTCTGTCTGTCTGTCTGTCCGTCTGTCCGCCGGTCACAGGTCTCTAGCTCGCAGACGAAATGAGTTACAAACCTGAAATTTTGGTATTTAGTGTAAAACGTTAACCCAAAATCAAATATTGAATTAGAAATTGAATAAAATTATTTTTCAGGGGGGCTCCCATACATGAAAAAGGAGCCGGAAAAAAAAAAATTTTCTTTACCCTAGCTTGTGGGGTATCATTGTTTAGAGCTCATTAAGTAGAGTACAAATATATATTTTTTTAATTTTTATCTCAAAAAATAAGGGAATGGGAGGCCATCAAAGTTGTCAGTTTTAGACCATTTTTGTGACGGGGGCTATCTCAAAAACTAAACTAGTTGGGAATATGATATTTCAGTATATTATGTACTATATGCTCTATTTAAACAACAAATACTGAAAACAACGATTTATTAAATAGTTTATAAGCTGTGACCAAAATAAACGAACATTTTTTTGGGTTTTTCTTTCACGGTTTGTTGCGATGTCTAGCTCGGAAATTAAATATTTCTTAGACCCAAAATATTATATTGTTCATAATTATGTACGGAACCCTGAAAGAGCGAGGCCCGACTCGCACTTGGCTGATTTTTTACCCTTCGGGTACGGAACCCTAAAAACCGCTAGAGTGTGCGGTGGTAATGGTAGGGTGGTAACTGTCAGCGATAAGCCTCCCACGAGACGCGGGCTATATGAAAATGAGGTACATACATTAAATACTTAGGTATGTACGTTTAATCGGCGAAGTCAGTTTTGACATATTGATAATGCCTAATTTACTTTCATAGTAAATAAAAAGAATGTATTAATAGGTAGTATAGGTATTTTAATTTCAAATGCTAAGCGATTTTTAAATATAGCGAACTAAACTTTAAGGCAGCGGACAGAAGTTAGGTCCTTTACCCTAATTTCAGCAATTTTCTGATGCTGTATCAGAATATCTTAATGTTGATTAATCATTCAGTTCTTATCAGTCAATCACTCAAAATTATTTAATTAAATCATTAATTATTATGGTTATCGACAAAATGACATACGCGGCACAGTAAACACCGATTTGACCTAAAAGCAATTTGGGATAAAGTCCAACATTTAAGCGGCCACTTTCTTTAATGCTACTTTATAATCGGTAGACATTTTCACTTATGCGACCGCGCCTACCAATTAATTCTAAATGTCATTGGAATCAGGGTTTTTTTTTCGTTCGCCTTAAGTGTAAAGGGCAAGCGATAAGCGGGTCAAGAATTTCAAGACAGGACTACTTGTAGGTTATTTTAAATTGCCGCTTCACTTCTGAATTTTGCTTTCAACATGCCTTCGCTAGTTCTGTATCCTCGATGACATTGAAGTCAAACAAACTTTGCAACTTTGTATGAAGAGATGTCAAATATAATATCGCCAAGTAATAATTATGGCTCTCATGTTAAGATGAATTGATGGCTTACATCTTCATGCAAAATATAATAATTGCGGAACGATGCTGTCAAATTCGAATTCAGCTCAAAACGCACGCCGCATTGGGAGCGAAGCGAAACAAAACGAGGTTCATTTTGCTTCGCTCATATCGCTAGACTATGAAAGCTCACAAGTTCGCATCGCTGGCTTCGTTTAGCTCGCGAAAAGACGGTATCGACATGAGCGAAGCGAAACAAACGTCGTTTCATTTCGTTTCACTCCCAATGTGGATTTATGGTGTTCTTTGTGATCTCTTTTGTTTTCTTTACGAATGGTAAATCCCGCTGCCGCCTGTGCCATCAACCGTCGCCCTCGACATTTGCGAGTGGTAAATTCGACCGAATCTCGCCCGCGCGCGCGGCCCCGGCCGGTCAGCGGTCAGCGGTTGTGCAATATGTCCTCCGCAGGTTATCATTTGCGTTCATTAACTTTATGACGGAGAAATTAGAGTGATAATGTCGCGATAAGGTCCCGATGATTTATATGCCTCATTCATTTTCACAGGGTTGCCCAAAAAGCCAAAAATCTCTGTGATGATTTCAATAAACATAAATGTATAGGTAAGTATATTGATTGATTATTAATTTTTATATCATTAACCCCCGACGCAAAAACGACGGGGTGTTATAAGTTTGACGTGTCTGTGTGTGTGTGTGTGTGTGTGTGTGTGTGTGAGTGTGTGTGTGTGTCTGTCTGTTCCCCTGTGGCGCTCAAACGGGTGGACCGATTTGAATCCGATTTTTTTTTTGTTTGAAAGGTGAATTAGTCGAGAGTGTTGTTAGCTGTTTGATTAAAATCGGTCCAAGATGGCCGCCGCTACAAAATGGCGGATTGCATATTATTTCACAACTCACTTAATATGGGTATCAAATGAAAGGGCTTAACTAGTAGAATAGCACTATTGCAAATCCAAGATGGCCGCCGCCACAAAATGGCGAATGTCGGGGGTTTTTTTTTAATTTTTAATTTATACTTGTGGCAAGTACCTATAGTATGATCTTCTTGAATCTACCTAAGCGACCCTCGATATTGTAAGGGTAATTTGTCCTGTGATTGATATAAAAAAATGGCTGTCTGTAAAGTCGGTTTACGGAAGATAATTTTACGTGATAGGTAACGTCCGCGTCATAAGAAAACAAAGAGAGATTGATGCGTCACAAACCGAACGCGGCCGATCATGGCTTCTCTATCGCTTGTTCCATGCTCTCGCTTGCACGCGGTACGTGACAATGAGTCATGCTTTTTCATGCGTGTAGCCGGCGTTCATCGATTTATAAGAAGTTATCACGTCAAAACATGGGATCAACTACGATCGATAGAACAGGCACCATATAAACGGGGATGATACGGTCACTGACTGCGTTGTATACGGGTACATTACGTTGTTGATACGTCCTAGTCCTGTCGTATTTTTTTTTAATTCATATGTAGGTATACAAGTTAGCCCTTGACTGCGATCTCATCTGGTAAGTGACGATGCAGTCTAAGGTGAAAAGCGGGTTATATGGAAGAGGTATGACAGTTTCACGAACGCAAGAACGCTAAATCGCTTGGCGGCACCATTTTGACGGTTTCATACCTGATAGTTCATAGCACGTTCATAATATGGACCGGTGCTGTGGACCGAGTGTTTGAGATACAGAAGAGCACGTTTATGTGAATCGCTAACGTTTTTTGACGGGAATGCGAGTGAAATATCAATAAATTGTCCACGCGGGTTGCAATCAGCGCCGCACGCGGTGGGCGCGCATTAGCGGCGACCACCCGCGCGCGGCGCGCCGCCCGGACCTTTCACACGGGACGCGAATTTGCAAAAACCAAACGGTGCGTTCTGATGGGCCTTTAATAAAGCGCATGTTCATTTTGTAAAAAAGCTGTGATAGCCTAGTGGTTAGGACGACCGACTTCTAATCGGAGGTTGTGGGTTCGATCCCGGGCACGCACCTCTAACTTTTCAGAGTTATGTGCGTTTTAAGTATTTAAATATCACTTGCTTTAACGGTGAAGGAAAACATCGTGAGGAAACCTGCATGCCTGAGAGTTCTCCATAACGTTCTCAAAGGTGTGTGAAGTCTGCCAATCCGCTTGGTCAGCGTGGTAGACTATGGCCAAAACCCTTCTCACTCTGAGAGGAGACCCGTGCTCTGTAGTGAGCCGGTAATGGGTTGATCATGATGATGATGATGATGTTCATTTTATTCGACGAATTATGGCCCATTCACACATATCAGTGAAGCATCAGCGCCGCGGCAGTAATTGATACAGACGTAGGTCGAAGAACTGAATAGACTTTAAGAGTCCCAAGGTGCTGGAATGGCGACCTCGCACCGGAAAGCGCAGTATTGGTAGACCAATGACATCAGACGAATTGTAGGCAGCCGCTGGATACAAACGGTACAAGACTGCCGCGTCTTTTATTTGATGACGACGATGACTAGTTTCGTCGATTTAATTTTACACGTCACTTAGCTAAACCAAACGCAAAGTCTCACATAAAGCATGATTCGCATATCAGTGGAGCAGTAGTGCCGGCACAGTTCCGACACAGTGAAAAATATATCATTCTTTATGAACTGTCACTGAAACACTGCGTCTTCACTGATACGGACAAGTGTGAACGCGTTCATAGGGAATGTCTGAAAGAAAATTTATCACTGTGCCGGAACTGTGCCGGCACAGCTTCACTGATATGTGCGAATCATGCCTTATGTTAGACTTTGCGTTTGGTTTTGCTAGTGACGTGTAAAATTAAATTGACGAAACTAGACCCCTGTGATACTAATTTAATCGTCATCGTCGTCATCAAATAAAAGACGCGGCAGCCTTGTGCCGTTTGTAACCAGCGGCTGCCTACAACTCGTCTGATGTCATTGGTCTACCAATACTGCGCTTTTCGGTGCGAGGTCGCCATTCCAGCACCGTCCTGTATCAATTTTAACATATTCCGGTCTTAGAGACCCCGCAGACATACAATTTCAAGTTGGCCAACTAAATCGCAGAGTATACTGATAAGCACAGTGACTTATTACACCCCGGACATCATAACCAACTAAATCGTTCAACTAAATAATTGGACAACGATTGTATCAGAATCGAAATTCCCTTCCGATTACGTCCAATTTAAATGTTGGCCGATTAAATTGTGAAAGCTCGCGATTTAGTTGTTCGATAGTCGGCCAACTTGAAATTGTATGTCTGCGGGGTCTCAAGTGAGGCTAGAGAGGTTGGTAGTCGATGATATTTTACCCCTTTTATGTCCTTTTATGTGATGGATTTGCGCAAAGCAAGCTCGCATGGACTATTTCAGTCCCGCACACTATTCTCGTCCTTCAATCGGCGTTGGCACAGCAACAACTCAATTGAAAGAATCACACTGCATTGTCTTGACACCTAGCTCACGCCTGTGACTCAAGCCATTATTTATAGAGCAGACTGCTCGTAGGAAACCGCGAGCCGGGGAAAGAGGCAAAAAAACTCACGTACTATTGAGTTAGTGTAAAACTATTTCTGATTCGAAAAATATTAGCATGTCTCATACGTACTCGAATACTTTACAAATAATTGGCAATAAACAACACGTAAAAACGGCGGCAACACAAAACAAAAATATGAATTTTTTAATGATTATTCACAATGTCTAGTTGCTGAAATAAGTGAACATAGATATATACTTTTTATTAGGTACAATTGCAACTTTATTTATTATCAAAAACAAATCGTACTTAGGGGCTGTCCATTAATCACGTGATGTTTTTTTAATCCCTCCCTCCCCCATGGTGATACGTGGTGAGGTTTAAGTCTATTCCCCCACCCCCCCACCAAAAATCACGTGTATTTTTTAGTACCTACAAAGAATCTTAAATTTTTTATAATATTTTTTTAAGTACCGCTATAAAGTATAATCTAATCCTGATCCTTAATTCTAGAAAATTAATTCGGTTTAGAAATCACGCGTTTGACGAAAAAATAAGTACACGTGATATTTTACTATACCCCCCCCCCCCTACCCCCTTGTGATATTTCATGATTTTTGCCGAACCCCTTCCCCCCCCTTTCGAACCTCACGTGATTAATGGACAGCCCCTTACAAGCACATCCTAAACGACGTGACGTGATGTAGTAGCAACAATATTTTTATTACCAATCCATTTCTGCTAACGCAATCTACGGATGGCTTATTTTTGGACAGCAAATAAAGTTCGTAATCGTACCTCGTAACATTTATTTGAAACGTGGTACCTATCCATAGAGCTATCCAAAATCTTTATTTTTATTTTTTATTTCTTTAAATTTAAGCAATATTTGAGAATTTCAATGATCGCAAAGTTTGACTTGGCTTCATGGCATGCATAAATTCATGGGCATCTATAAATAGACAGCGTTAAAATTATTTCGAAAACAATTAGGTAAAGTTAGTAGATAACCTAACTATTTAAATATTGTTGACCTTGACTACACACCTATACGAGTAACTATTTTAAATGCATTTTTTGTTTCACTACAAACCATGTTTTATAATATTAACGACATTATTAATTCGCTAGTATTTTTTCCCCGTACAAATATGCACAATCGTACTCATTAAGTATGGGAAAAGCTTTAAATTTGCATAAAATTAAAACATTACGTGTGATTTAGTATTATCAGCAAAAATTATACATAAGTTTAGCTGCCGGAAATTATAAAACATTATTTATCGAGTGTTTGTTCAATTATTACTACACAAAATTAATAGGTACGTCTGTTTTTTTATGTGCAATTTTAATTCAGACCATCTCTACAAAATACTTTGAAATTGTATTAAAATTATATGCGGGAATGGTGGTCTATTTCAGGAGTGAAATACTAAAGGCGAGTCTACACTCGGAAAACTGAGCATGCAGCGAACTAAATTCGCGTAGCGTCTAGACGGGCTTAAAAGCTAACAACGAACACGTTTACCCCGGCGCCACACATAGCATAAACATTTAAACACTTTTTAACCCCCGACGCAAAAACGACGGGGTGTTATAAGTTCGACGTGTCTGTGTGTGTGTGTATGTGTGTGTGTGTGTGTGTGTGTGTCTGTCTGTTCCCCTATGGCGCTCAAACAGGTGGACCGATTAGAATGCGGTTTTTTTTGTTTGAAAGGTCAATTAGTCGAGAGTGTTGTTAGCTATGTTTGATGAAAATCGGTCCAAGATGGCCGCCGCTACAAAATGGCGGATTACATATTTTTTCACAACTCACTTAATATGGGTATCAAATGAGAGGGCTTGACTGGTAGAATTACACTATTGCAAATCCAAGATGGCCGCCGCCACAAAATGGCGAATGTCGGGGGTTTTTTAAATTTTTAATTTATACTTGTTTGAACACTTGTGTGGCAGGGATCTTTCAAGTATTTGTTCATAGTTACACACATATATGCACTTTGCCATTCGATATCGGTTTTTCGAGCGCACATCAAAACGTTTAAAGTTTAAACGTTGCGTTCAAATTAAGCGAAAGTATTTGCAAAGTCTTTCTTGGCAAGTGTTGCAAGTTGCAAAAACCTGTGTTGAGATGTGTGAGCAAAATCCTTCATAGTCTTTGTTCAAATTAATGTTCGTCTGTGTCTGATACCGGTCCGCCAAAAATTTACGATTGTTTGGGAACACAAAATAACACGGCTTCTATTCTATTCTAATTATTTGGATTTTGCTTATCTAATAATTAATTATTCTTTGAAACTTGCAGGGATGATACGTATGAAAACTAACAAAACTATTAGAATTAATTATCTACACCTATATAAAAAGTACCGTACTGCCAGACAATGCACAGCCTAAATCAATGGTAATAGTGAGTACTCTATAGGTAGGTACACTATACAGGAGATTTTTTTAACAGGGGTGAACATATAAAAACAAAAATCCTGACAAAATCGTGCGTTTCATCTAGTTTTGGAATTGAAACTAAGATTAAACTTTGATATGTAACAATATAATAACTTTATGGTCCAACTAAAACCTGAAAGAGTGAAGCTGGGCAAAGTTCTAGCCGATTATTCAGGTGACATTATCAATTGTACAGTATATAGAGCACGGAATATAAACCGCCCGCCCTCCAACTTTTACAGAAAAAGCTCCTCGTGAATAGAAGAAAACTCAATAAATCATATTTTATTAGGGTTTTTGAATGTGATTTTCTTTACTAAGCTCCTATACGTCATCAGCACAGACGAGTCTTCGGGTTTCATATTATAAAAAAAAATGAGACTAGTATAGTTTATTTTAGTATGTTTAAGGGTCTATTCACACGGACCACACCACCACCACCTGCGGCCAGAATGTCGTCAGGCGGTCTTCTGCTTCTTCTTCTCAATCAATAGACGTTCATTGCTGGACATAGGTATTTGTATGTTGTTTGTTGTTGTTGGCTATGTGCCGCGTCTATTGGTACTTTAGTTTCGCAATCCGATATGCTATGTCGATAACTCTGGTTGTCCTACAGATCTGCTCGTTCCTGATTTGATTTTGATTTTTGATTCCAGTGTTGACCACAGGTTTATTATTGTCATAAAATACGCTGTTGCTGTCGTACGTATGCTAATGAATTACGCATGTCATACAAACGCTCAACCTACATACACATCTAAACTACTTTTCTTACAATAAAAAAAAAAATTGTGTCAGGCGAATCGTTGAAGTTTTTTTTTATTCAACTACAAGTTTCACCTGATGGTAAGTGATGATGCAGTCTAATATGGAAGCGGGCTATCTTGGAAGAGCTATACAGGCCCCTAATCGGTTTCTACACGGCATCGTACCGGAACGCTAAATCGCTTGGCGGCACGGCTTTGCCGATAAGTGTGGTTGTGGCACGTCTTTGAGGACCCTTAGTGTGTTTTATAGAGTTTCGCGGGTTAGGCAGACTCGCCCGCGCTTCTATCGACACAAAAATACCAGAGCGACGTTACTGTCGACCGAGAATTCCACTAAATATATGAGAGTTCAAAAATTAATGACCCATTCGTAGGTATATAAAAAAGCTGTTTTAACTAACTCGAAGTATTTACTATGGAAAATCTGACGTAACTTAATTTGGCAAAGTGTCTGTAGCTATATAGGTAGCTATAAAAGACGTTCTAGATATTCACAGAATATTTATTTAGTTATATATTCACTTTAAAATTAAATAATTAAATTAAAATAAAACAAATATTTAAAGGGGGCTCCCATACAACAAATCTAATATATACAATAGATGCATTTCAGTTATATTTTAACATCTGAACTAACAGCTAAACCTATTCCTATACTTATTGACAAATACTGAAACAATTTTCTGCTCAATCAATCATTAATCACGAAAATTTTATTATCGGAACGATACAAAAATCTTCGTCTAATAGCCGCCACAGAGAGGTCCAGGTAAATACACTAAACTGTTACAAAGCAGTAGACAGTGTTCATTTTATAAATTCGATGGCCGGCTACCGATGGCACAAAATCTATACTAATAAATAAAATTGAAGTGTCTGTCTGTAATTTCGAAATAACTACCACATATTAAGCTCATATGGTTATTTGAACGATACCATAACCGAATCACACGTTTTTAAAATTTTTGTCTGTCTGTCTGTCTGTTTGAACGGGCTAATCTTCGAAACGGCTGAACCGATTTTGACGGGACTTTCACAGACAAGTAGAGGATTAACCAAGGAGTAACATAGGCTACTTTTTTAACCGACTTTCAAAAAAGGAGTTGTGTTGAAATCGGTAAAAAACGCCCTGATAGGTATTTTCGCTGCGCGCGACGGCGCGGCCGATCGCGACGCTCGCGCTGCACGGAACTCCCCGCGCCGCGCGCCCCTGCGCCCTGCGCCCTGCGCCCGTCGTACGCGGTACCGCGGTACGCCGCCGCGCGGCGGGGGGCGGGTGGACCAGAAATCTACTTGTCCCTCAGGATTTGTGAAAAACCGAAATTCACGCGGGCGAAGCCGCGGGCAAAAGCTAGTCCATAATATAATTAACAAACGGGGGGCAATGAATCGAGACTGTGTATTATGTGGTGCGGATGCACGCGTTAGCCGCAAGGACGCGCGGCCAATATGCCGTGCGCCATTGTTCGCCGCCAGCCATCGATGTCGGCTTCCCATGTCCATTGGACATAGACGCTTTTTTTGTCGAACATATTCAGGAAATAACTGCAACGTCACACGCTGTGAGCGACAACGCTGCGATCACATCCGCGGTACGCTCAATGCCCGTGACATCGGATGTAGGTTTCAAGAAGCCTATCTTAGGTGGTCATTGGTACCACCACCAACACTACAGCCTTTTAACATCCCACTGCTTGGCACAGGCCTCCTCTCTCACACGAGAGAGAGGGATTTAGAGCTTAGACCCGCCACGCTGCTCCAATGCGGGTTGGGTGGCTTTAACGACTATTGTCACATGATAGTGATAATAACCGGGACCGACTGCTTAAAGTGCTCTCCGAGGCACGGGGGTGAAACACCGCCAAGTATCAACTCGGGCTGGCACTGAGAATTTCTTGATAGAAAAAACCCAATACCTAACAATTATTTGCCCGACCCGGGAATCGAACCCGGGACCTCGTGATCTGCAGTCGAATATGCTAACCACTAGACCAACGAGGCAGTTAATTGGTACGGTCATGTAAAATTACGCCAGTAAAGGTACAGTCCAATAAAGCGCTATTTGGACATCTTGACAAAAATATGAGACCCAGTAGACTAAAAATCGAATGCTCAAGGCTTAGCAAAGTAGACAACAACGTAACCATAAAGCGAATCCTACCAAGGGGCATACACAATACTGCTAAGTTTAACTAAGTTATTGTTATGTGTATATAATTATACATTCAGTTTACTTACGTGTTGAACCGTTGATAAATCAGAATTATAAAAACTTGTAACTATTATTGAAAAAATCAAAGATGAAATGGTTTTTAAAAAGTCAATATTTTGACTTTAATGTTACTGTTCTGTAAAACTTTCAAAAGTCAAAGGTTTTTAGAGAATTGCTGTTTTTCCTCAAACCTCAACTTTTATATTTGAACTTTTTATATTCGAACGACGATGTTCAACAATAAATAATTCAAAATGAAGTAATTAAAATTCTTACGTCCAAAAGAAACCTTTAGTTAAATGCAACAAATTGAAAGGAACTCGAGCTTTAAAGTTCACACGAAGGCGCAAGTGAAAATTTATTCAAAAGAAAGTGATGTATTTAAAAAGATAAAGTTGGGAGATATTACGATAAAATTGAGTAAAATGAAGCCATATAAAATATAACAGCGTATGTTAATATTTCTAATAAGACAGTAAGGGTAGTGCTACATGGGCAGCTTTGTCGCTGCAGCAATCGTTGTATACCTACGTCTTGAAACTATGAATGGGTTTTGCTGTAGGTATATACCTCAAAATAGTCCCAAAATTAATGATTGCATCATGATTACATGCGCTGCTTTTTAAGCTGCGCATGTAAGTCTGTATTGCTGTATTGCTGCAGGCTACTGTAAGTATTCGTGTGAAACAAGTATTAGGTATAAATTGTATTCAGGAGTTTGTACAACAAAATAACTGCCACAGTTCTTCTTGTACTTACTATAAGTCTGTTAAATTATTTGATGAACGTTTATCAAATACAATTTCATGTAAAAGCTTGTATTATTATACCAGTCCAGCAACGCGTTGTTTGACTATTTTATTATTTAGTATTTGTAGCAGCTTTTGCGGAAAATTCTAGTTATTCAATTGAGTATTATACAACAACTTCGAAGTAAAACAATTATTATTCTTAATCTTAAATACTTGCGCATTCTTAACCGGTTGCAGATTGCAGTGTGTAATGAACAGCATAAGATTTAGCAGATCCTGGTCAAATATTGGAGATACGCTTGGATTATTAAGTTAAGAGCAAGAAGACATTTATCAGACTCGACAATTATTCATTCGACTATTCAGAATTACTTGTAATTTTTTTTTTATGTATGCTCCCTATTTGTCCTCCGACACGATGGTTAGGGACCTTTGATAGCTGACATTCTTTTTTTTTTTTTGCCTTGCTCAGTTGGATAAGAATGAGCAGCTCTGTTTTATTTTATTTTCACTTGTAAAATTTATAAGTAATTTTGAATAGTCGAATGAATCTGCGGAATCTACGAAGATACGAAATGCCCTTCTTAAATTGATGTGTGAGAGGGATCAGGATCGCGTCGCCGCAGCGGCGGAAGCTTCCGTGTAGCCCAGCACTAATAGGACAGTAAAGTCGGCAGAGCGCGTCGAGTATAATGGTGAGCCGGCTACCCGTGACGCAATTACGAAATAAAAGCATTTAATAAGACGCCGTGCGACTCCTCCGCGAAGGTCGACTGCACCTATGATAATGTTTGTATTACAATTTACGACTATTACAATTATTTATTAAGATCTACATAGACTAGACATATTCCGTGTGAAAAATAGGAGCATGACCTTCTACTCTAGCGTTTTGATTTCCGTGTTCCTTTGTCGAAACTGATCAGAGATTAATACTGAAATAGTAAGGGTAAGTTGCGCGATATGCTGTTAAAGATACGGTCACCGTTATGTTTGACCACCCAAAAAAGCAAAACGCATTTCCATCATCGTTTCTTTAACTGTATTCCAAAATGTTACCTTAACCTTAGTACGTTTTTAACAACTTGTGCAAGCTACTTTGCTTTTCTTCTGGTGGTCAGAACGTAATTTCAATCGCTCTTATGATGCAACTTACTTTTAGGTAAGTAGATAAATATATTTGGTTGTTAACTATTTGACGTAAGTATATTGAGTGCAGAATTCGAATTTGGAATTCTAGCTGGCTGTGATATCGACGCTTTTAAGATACGAATATCTTCAGTAGGTGCGTCTTCAACTCTTCACTCATGCACGTGCTTTATGAATACAAGAAAGCGTCATATTATTTTGTAAGAATAACATATCTGTATTCGCAATACAGAAATTAAAATTAACTTAGGCAATGATAGTTACTCCATTTTCGTATTTCTTTATGGTTAGTAAGCTAAAATCAGAACGTAGTTATACCGGTTGCTATTTTCAATCCATGTTACTAAAACATTGAGTAAATAAAATTATTATGACTTTCCAATTAAAGCCAAAAATTGTGTCAAAAATTTTGAAAGTATCAATATGATAGATATAAAAATCAAATATAATAAATTTATGTACGTTAATACATACATATAAAAAGTATTCGTTGTATCTGTGCTAACTAATCCATTATTATCAAATCAGTGATGACTAATCCGCGAATTAGTAACACCAGAGTTTGTTGACTGCCGAATCAAATGCCACTCGACGAGTTCACCAGCTATTATTATTAAGCATTCGATAGACAACAATGCTAAAAATTCAACATTGTAAACGCCCAAAGAAATGCCGAAACATAAACAGATGAAATCGAAAGGCGTCAAGATCTTTTGATGATCGCAAAATGACACAATGCTTATAAGTTTTGACATACTCTCTTCGGTGTGAATTCTGCTAAATCATAATTTTACACCTATTTGTTAGACCGCAATGCTTTCAACTGGATGAACGACCACCATAATAACCATAATTACCATAAGGTCCTTGTTTCTCAGGCTTAGAATATTTTGAACCTTAGTTAAGTACGATAAATATCGGGTGTTCGATATAGTAACCGTTACCGAATTCAAGTGCTTTCGTGTAAAGTAATTAATCTACAAAATTCGGACGTCCAGAATTCAGTCATCAAAACAGTTACCGATTTAGGTTAACGTAGCACAAGAGAAATTCGCTGATATATGTATAATACATCGACTACGTGCTAAAAGCTGATACAAAAGTTGATTTTTTATAAGCTTTATATAAAAAAATTACGTTTTGTATAGCTAGTACAAAGTAGATCAAACCGAAGCAGATTTACAAGCCAATAATGAGTGGAACATTAACAAAGAAAAAACGATGGATAGCATCCAGATTGATAAACATTTTGAACAACTGAACGTCGAACGTAAACATTGCGGCAAGCGCCACTCTTCCACCGAAAACGCTTATGAGCAATTAAAACTTAAAAGAACTTTAAAAGGTTAAGAAAATAAAGCTGGACGCAGTTAATGATTACAATGGGAGCATATTTTTACCGGCTACTCATTTACTCGTCTGATAGAGTGAGAAAATCTCCTAAAAATAAATACAATGGCATTATTTTCAATATTATTCCATCCGGTCAAAACCGTACAATCTGATCACATAGCTATAATCTTAGATTAAATTGGAGTACGGAATAAAAGCTAGAAACTTAGTGAGGCTGCTAAAGGCACTGAACGATTTTACCGATTTACTGTTCTTAACTAATCTTAGATTCGCGGATCGTGGAGGCGTTTAGATGGGATCGGATCAGAAGCCAATGACGTCACGTCACGCTCCAGTTCATAGCTGTCGGTACCCGACTGTCAAATGTAGCGTGACGTTCTCTTACGTGAACCCTGCGATCAGTTTTTTGACACTTGTTCCGATACTAACTTTCTACCGTTCGACGTTTTTCATTATTGAAATTATCTGGCCCACTGTCGATACTTTCATTCATGTTCTTCAGTTATTCTCTACTCAACAAGTTTCGCATCTGTGATAATGAACTTTAAGTTAGATTTTATATTCTAAGTTGAAAATTATTCAGTTATATAGTAATAAACTTTATCTATTCCGGCACCGTAAATGCATTTTGCTTAAAAAGGTTAACTATGCTGATAATTAAAATTTTACCAGCGTTTAAATACAACGTTGCCGTTATTATCTCTACCGCTCAATTTTTTGCTTACTTAACAATTTGGGCTCGAGTAATTTTCTTAATTTATTCTTGATATCTCTTCTCAATTAATTTCTTTGAAACGTGCGTCCTTACGGTACATTTTTCTTTGTGAAAACGTTTCGGTGCGTTCCGAGTTTATTTTTTAGTTGTGTTGATTTACATTCTGTTTTGCGGAAAGTTCAGCGAGCAATTTCCACGAGTTCAAAGCTTCTTTTAGATGTTCTCGTGTCTAATGTTTTTGCTAATTTATTTAATAGCTAAGATTGGATTCATTCAAGATGTTGAAGATTTGTTTTGGTACACATTTAGCACTTTATTACCTTGACTCTCAATATGGACTTGCTAAAATTACCTTCTTGTTTTTCTAAAACTGGAGATTAGGGGAAGAGGAACGATGATGAGATAACTGTTTCACATATTACAATGACAGAATAAAGTAAAGTTGTATTGAATTCTCAATATAATAATGTTGGTTGAAACGAATTGTATGTTTCCTTATGCATCTGACCGTTTATGAAGGGTGCATAAATGAGATCGAGGTAAGTCTGCATTTAGTGGCTATGTTTTGCTACAGTGGCCACGCTCGACTATTTACACGGCACCTAAAATGGATTCCTAATGGCTACTTGTTCGTACGATACACCTGCCATAGCGTATTTGTTAGCAGTACTATTTATTGGTATATTTAACCGTAATGATATGTTTCGCATTGTGCAGTCTGCTCGCTTGTAATTCCGAGGTTCGAGTGTTGTAATTTTAGCAACGTGGAAGTCTTCTGTCTATTAAAATATCTTGAATTATGGCTATCTAGTCAACAGCGCCTAGCGTTAAAATCCAAATGATCGTTACCCGTCGAAATTCATGTACGTCGAAAAAAATCAACCTTCCTCGGGTGCATCAAATTCGCACTGCAGATTCTTAGATTAGCATGCAACAGCACAGAAGTGGTTGCGGGACCCTGAGAATGAGCTCACGTGCTCGCATCTAGAAGGCGAGCCGCGAGCGGGTTCCACGCACTCATAAAACACAAAGCACTCACTGTAGCCGGGCCGGTAGACCGCGCGGATCCTCCGCATCAACTTGGCAGTCCGGCGCAGCGGCGGGCCGAGCGCCACGGCGGCGTGGCCCTGCCTCTCCGCGAACACGATATAGTTCTTTCTGTTCTGCAGCGGCACTTCGAAGCGTCCGGCGCACTCGCGCGCCTCCTGGGGCGGCGGCAGCTTGAGGCGCAGCACGGCGTCCTCGCGCGGCCAGCGGCCCTGGCGGCGCAGCACGCGGCGCACCTGCACGGTGGCGGCGTCGCGCGCCAGCGACTGCACGCGCGCCTCGAAGGCGGCGGGGGCTCGGTAGGCGCGCCAGGCGACGTCCGCCCGCTCGCAGTAGAGGCGGCGCGGCGCCGCCAGGCTGCCAGCGAGGCACAGCAGGGCCCAGCAAAACGCCGCGCGCCCGCACGTCTTCATCGCGCCATCGCAGCGCTCGCGCGTCGCTCACTCGTGCGACCCTCGCACGTCGGCAGCCGGCGCGCGACTGGCCCGCCGCCGCGGACCCTCCGCGACCCTCCGCGACTCCGGCCCGCGCCCCGCCTACACCGAAATAGTCAACCCGCCGCCGCCGTCGCTGCGCCGAGGCACGCGCCACGCGCCGATTTACCCGCACGATGATTAATTCGCGGCTCTCGATTGTAATTAGCGACGGGTTAGCGCTTGCCGCCGGCTCGCGCTGCAGTGTGCCCGTCTGCCGCTGCCCCTACGAGCGCACCCGGCACCCGCCACCCGGCGCCCGGCGCCCGGCACCCGGCACCCGGCACCCGGCACCCGGCACCCGCCACCCGCACGTGACACCTCGGGGGATGACTTCGCGCTACCTCTTTGCTAAAGTGTAGTAGTAGCTTTAAAACTTTTTAAGTTTTAGACGCATGACTCTGCAGTGTATTAATAAAAATAATGATATATTATATGGATTCAGTAAATAGATAATTTGATTTGCAGCTTTTAATACGTAATATTATCTAGTAATTACTTATGTAGTATCCAACAGACCGTTACGCCGTGTTGGTAGAGTAGGTATGCACTCTACCAATACCAACTGCTCTACCGCAATTTAAACATACAAGAGATATTAAGCACCTAGTAGCAGTACTATTTCCTTAGGTAGAATACAATAGAAATACCTATTATTGTTCATATTTTTTTTGAGAATTTTGAAGCTCGTTAAGCTATGAAAAACAGCAAGAAATTTAGCTAAATTATTAAACTTATTGATGTGACTGAAGTGTAGCTATACCGTACAGTAATTGCAACCATGATAGCAATACTAAGGTAAAGAAATACTTAGACATTGTTAAGTTCATAGAAATCTTTGCTTCACAATTTATTTTCAAAGCGAGTGAGTAACCCAGTGAGTGAGTCAAGACAGATTTGTTTATTTTGTTGTTTGAATGATATTTCGTGAGCTTTGATGTATTTTTAAATAGATTGATGTATTAACTACTATTAAGTGATATAATATGCAATGACACATAGATTACAAATTGTTAAATTATAATATCTAAGTAACGGTATTTTTAAATAGATTGATGTATTAACTACTATTAAGTGATATAATATGCAATGACAAATGGATTACAAATTGTTAAAATATAATATCTAAGTAACGAGTGGATAACCTAAAGAATATTTCCATTCCCGTTTAGATTTTTTTAAGAGGAAAATCACTATGAAAACAGCGCTCCCTTTTCAAATCATTCAAATAGGTTCGGATGCTCTGTGATTTTCCGCGATAAAAATTAAGTCTAGATAACACGTATAGGGTACTAGGGTCCTTTACCTACCTGCGAAAATCAATCAGTAGTTTTTTTTTTAAATTCAACTACAAGTTAGCCCTTGACTGCAATCTCACCTGATGGTAAGTGATGATGCAGTGTAAGATGGAAGCGGGCTAACTTGGAAGAGGTATGCATACCCCTGATCGGTTTCTACACGGCATCGTACCGGAACGCTAAATCGCTTGGCGGCACGGTTTTGCCGGTAGGGTGGTAACCAGCCACGGCTGAAGCCTCCCACCAGACCAGACCAGAGACAATTTAGAAATAATAAAAGTCAAATTTTTAAAAATTGGTATGAGTAGTAGTGAATTGACTGAATGGAGATTTCTCAATATTCTGGATATTTAAGATAATAAGACATGATTAATGTTGCGCGCCAGGTCCGCATTCGCAGCTCTAGGAAGATATATTTCTGAAGCTAACATTCTATTTATAGCGAAAGATGAAGTGCCGAGCTTCAATACATTTAGAAATACCCACTTTCAAAAATTTCCATTCAGCCTGTATAGTCTGTTCGTTTTCTTACGGTCGCCTTTTGTGTCTAGCCGCCTCCGCCGCGCGGTGTTTTGCCAAAGACACCGCCGTGACTTCAAAGCATGCCGCGCGGGATGTACAGGCACAAGGGGTTTTGGCGTTTTATACCTACTCATATTTTTTCATTAAAATTCTCTTTCCTTTTTATATTTTTTTATATTCGTATTTTATTAAAATATAACCATATAAACATAAAATATAATATTCTCATGAACACGGGACATCTCTCAAAATTAGAAGGATTTTAACCATAGTCTACCACGCTGGCCAAGTGCGGATTGGCAGACTATTCGGAGATTCTGTTAGAATAGAAAAAAAATTACAAACAGAAAAAAAGTAATAAAAATAAAAGCAGAATACTAAGAGCGCCTGTACCGACACTAAGTTACCGAACGAACTATACCTACATAGCGTTTACTGTGGGCCTCTTGTCTTACTTTTTAAATATCTTGCCTAACTATTCACAGGAAATATTTGTATCTTACGGCATATATGGTAAGTATCTATAGGATGTTTCTCACTTTAGAATAAAAGCACTCGCTCTTAGCAAGGACTTCACGTATGGAGGGAAAAGGGGAACATTTTGTAATTTTGTTTGTTTGTTATGATCTAAAATTTTTCGAAAAAAAAAAACATTAATTTTTTCTTTCTAAAAAAATAGGACTATTTGCTATTTACGACAACTGATAACATGCATTTGTTATAAGGGAAATTTGAAATGAAATTAGAAATCTATGTGCAGGTAGCTTACAATTTTAATTTTTACTTTGAAGATATTTTGTAGGTAGGTAATAACTGAAAATGAAAAATTAGAAGTACATTTTTAATTTTGACTTTAGAATTAATCATATGAGTAGGTAGATAGCGAGTGATCTAAAACTGGATTTTTTAAATACTATTCGAATATGGTGGTAAGAATAGGTAGAAAGTAGAGGCCTTTCAACATACAATAAGTTTTGCCGCTAATCGAGATTTTTTATTGGCATTGATAAAAAGAGTTGGTTCTTGAGGAAACAACAGCATAATTATTGTCAGTACGTGTATAGAGCACAACTTTGTTCCGTAGCGAAGGTTTTCGTCTAAGTACTTTTATCGTAGCATGCTACGGGCTGTAGCGCGTAGGCGCGTAGACGCCGTGATTTTACTTTGGCGTTTTTTCTATTATTTTTGTCGTTTATCACTTGTTATAATATACACTTTAACTTACCGATGTTGATAAGTTATAATGACAAATTGACAATGTTATTTCTTAAACCTAATTCTATATGGCACTGGCGTTATCACAGTTACACACAAACGAACAAAATTGTTTAGTTCCACAAAAATATTGTTTGAAAAAGATGGCGCCACATTTAATAGTTTAATAATTTAGTTTGTGTTGATAAAAATAAACATTGGTTAAATACAATACAACTTATGTATACTTTCTTGTTCGTTATCCCTTTCCATATTCCACTAGCGACATGATAAGAATTTGATTCTTAGGTATAATCAGATGTTGGTAACAATAACTGGTACCGATATTCGACGTGCTCCCCAAGATACCTACGGATGAAACGAAAAGGCACAATTCGGACCTCCAGAGTCGGTCACCCTCCAGTCACCGAACGGGGGGTAACGTTGCTTAACCAGAGTGATCGTGATACGAATTATTAAACTGAATAAAAATTACGAATTAATTCAAAATATTTTCAAAATATATCTTCTGTCTGTTACTATGATAATTGTGTTTCCTTAAATGTCCTCTAATAACAAAAACTACCTAATTTCCTCAAATGTCCTTCATAGGTTCGAAATGTTGAGTATCTAGCAAGTATTTTGATGTATGAATGAATAATAAAAGTTTGCAAAAGAAAGGATTTTGAAAATAAGAGTCTATTAAAATACCTGTCCGCTCAAAAGTCCTCAACTGGTGGAAAGGTAGTTTGCAAGTGGTTCCCACAGTACCCGTCGACAGACGCGAAACAGTTTCACAGCTCCAGGGTTCCGTATTGTTTTACTATACCCGTACTACTAATTCCCTGGAATTCTGACGTTTCGTAATGTTACCAGAGATAAAACAATTCCCACAAAAAAGATAAAAAATTCAAAACTTATGCAAATACAAATCAACTGCCGCATATAGATATGACAAATGCCTGACAGACACTTCATGGTGATAATGTCATTCGACATCCATTTTTGAATAAATTTTTTCAATGTGCTTCTTTTGTTTTCTATTGCTGTCAGTGTGCACTTTCTAGTTTCCACTCTTGGTGTTTTCTATTTTAAGGCGAAACGAGTAATATTATTACGCAGCATATGGCTTTTTATGATGACAGGGAATTAAAGTAGTTTGGGGTAAAATCGTACTTCGTAGATGTTAACCCTGTTCTCCATACAAATAACTCATCTGTAAATGACAATGACAGCTGTCAGAATTCCGGGGAATTAGTAATACGGGTATACATTTCTGTAAAGAGTCACTTGGTAACAAGTTTGTCGCACAACTTAAACAGGCCCTTAAACTTTTGTTTTTGTCACTTTTCGATATCGAATCGAAGCTCGAATCGAAAATCAAGTATCGAAAAATTTAAGTGACTTTGAGTGACGAAAACAAATAGACAGCTCTAGATCAAAATATTGTACGTACCGAATTCTTAATTGAATAAATTATTAATTCGTAGCTTAGTCTACTAGAGCTTACTAGAGTCTTAGATTTAATTTATATTTGACTAGCGGACCCGGCAGACGTCGTCCTGCCCGCTATTAGCGCCACCTACCGGGTCCAATTTTTCTACTTATAAACCTTCCTCTTGAATCACTCTATCTATTAAAAAAAACCGCATCAAAATCCGTTGCGTAGTTTTAAAGATTTAAGCATACATAGGGACATAGGGATATAGGGACAGAGAAAGCGACTTTGTTTTATACTATGTAGTGATTAGTATCAAATATAAATTACGACGAAATCTGCCGGATCCACTTGTGTGGATCCGGCAGATTTCGTCCTGCCCGATGATAAACACACGCACAGAAGATACTAATTATATATATATTACGTACTGTATGAGAGTGAGTTTACCGTATCGAAAGGATGACAATTAAATGTTTGACAGCTACAAAACCCGTGAACATTTTGAATGGGAAAATGTTTTTTCTTTTATTTAATTTTTTCGTCAATTTTCCAATGTTTTTAATAGTTATTCTGCTATTCGGGATGAAGACAAAAACAACAAATCAATAACTATGAAAATCGGTCCAGCCGTTCTGGAGTTCGAACTAACACGACTTTGTTTTATATACATAGACTAGATGATGCCCACGGCTTCGCCCGTGTGGATTTAGGTTTTTAAAAATCCCGTGGGAACTTTTGATTTTCAGGAACAAAAAGTAGCCTATCTGTTGTAACCCGTCCCCAAAACGAAAAAATCCATGGGATCCCTACAACATCAGAGTTGAGGAGTTGGATATGTACCTACTCGAGTTCATTCAACGATAAAGTTTTTAATTGGTACCTCCAATATCAATTTAAATAACCGACAGTTCCTTAATCCCATTACTTTTGGGGATCAGGTCTCCTACAGCATCAGGATTGAGGAGTTGGAATCCAAATTTTTTGTAGAACAGCGTTGAAATGTTTCTCTATCGATTAAAAAAAATTACGCAAAGCGGTTCAGAAATCTCGGAGATATCGGTGTACATAGGTAGAAAAACACAACTCCTCCTTTTTTGAAAGTCGGTTGAAAAAGTAGCCTATGTTACTCCCTGGTTAGTTCTCTACTTGTATATGTGAAAGTTCCGTCAAAATCGGTTCAGCCGTTCCGAAGATTAGCCCGTTCAAACAGACAGACAGACAAAAATTTTAAAAATGTGTGATTCGGTTATGGTACCGTTCAAATAATCATATGAGCTTAATATGAGGTAATTATTTCGAAATTACAGACAGACACTTCAATTTTATTTATTAGTATAGATAGTATAGATTTCGATCTATACTCATCTATATTTCAGGGTGTGGAGCATTAGGAAACCAAGGCCATATGCAAAGCAATGTCCAGTTCAAATCCTGCCCTGTTATCTTTAAAACAATTTTCATAATTTTTTAATAAGCAGGTATATAGGTACTTAAATAATTAATTAAAGTAAAGTAAAGTTAGTAAAGTAAGTAGGAAGGTAAGTAAACACTGGCTCATCAAATCTTCCAAAACAAAAATAATTCAGCTCTTAAATAAATTTATTAAAACAAACCCACGGTACTCTAAATAGTATAAAACCTAACGGTCAACGCCAATTTGCCTCACATCCGGACGGCGTGTAGAAAAACAATAAACAAAAACGTAAACGGAAACGCAGCCTTACGCCGGCATCCCTCAATGCGTTACTTATCTCAGGTAGCTTTCATTCATGCCTCTGGGCCTCTACCTTCCATACACCCAACACCCAAGCAACTTACAATATGAATGACCGAGTTTTTTTTTGTCATCCCAAAAAAGTCCACCGTAATCTTTACAGTCCGTCCATTATAGAATTTTCTATTTGACAGTTCGGTTTAGAGAAATTGTACCGATACCCAATGCTATCCTACTAATATTATAAATGTGAAAGTGTGGATGTTTGGATGTTTGGATGTTTGTTACTCAATCACGCCGCAACTACTAAACTGATTTGACTGAAATATTGAATGAAGATAGATTATGATCTGACTTAAAATATAGGCTACTTTTTATCCTGGAAAAATCTACAGTTCCCACGGGATTTTGAAAAAACCGAAATTTATAGTTACAGCTATAGGTAGATTACTATAGCAAACTTTCTTGAAAGTAGGTATAAAGGTTGGAAAAGGAAGCGGGAACGGGAACCGGAAATCCACGATTCCCTCGGGATTTGTGAAAAACCGAAACTCACGCGGGCGAAGCCGCGGGCATTCTCTAGTTGATAATAATTATAATACATATTAATTATTTATCATACGTAATACGATTATGATTACATAGTTCAATGGACAAGGAACGCCGAACGGATGTAAATTCGAAATGTCCACGGTTCAAACCGCCCCCGTTGCTCTATTGTTAATTCATTACGGAATTTACCAAATACCATTACAAGTACATACCATTGCCGCGTCAGATGAGATAAAATATTACGCGATGGAAAAAGAGGTAAATATAGGTGCTTTGTAGGTGAATATAAAGTTCAAGCACTCATCGCAATGAGATATGTCCATTACTCCAAGCGTCGTCCAAGCTAAACTGCACTTTATTGCGTCCAAGCATGAGTCGCTTTTTATTTAAATGTCTGGTGGAGTGAGCCTTCTGTATCTGTACTGTATTCTGTGATCACGTACAATCAAGTATATTTTTAACCCCCGACGCAAAAACGACGGGGTGTTATAAGTTTGACGTGTCTGTGTGTGTGTGTGTGTGTGTGTGTGTCTGTCTGTTCCCCTGTGGCGCTCAAACGGGTGGACCGATTTGAATGCGGTTTTTTTTGTTTGAAAGGTGAATTAGTCGAGAGTGTTCTTAGCTATGTTTGATGAAAATCGGTCCAAGATGGCCGCCGCTACAAAATGGCGGATGATATATTTTTTCACAACTCCCTTGATATGGGTATCAAATGAAAGGGCTTGACTAGTAGAATAGCACTATTGCAAATTCAAGACGGCCGCCGCCACTAAATGGCGAATGTCGGGGGTTTTTTAAATTTTCAATTTACACTTGTTACTGTCAAGAAATGCGGAACTTAGAGAAAATGTCAAATAGAAAATAGTAAATTGGACGCATTATAACTCCTGAACAAGGACAAATCTACCATAAAGATTTTGATTTATAACTAATTTCGTACAAGCTTATATCAATCTTAATGCAATAAAAATAAGGGTAATATCTCCATGCATATTTAACAAGTGAAAGTCAAGGTTGTGCCGGCAGGTGTATTTCATAGAACGCACGCACGATGAAGCTTTTATCACACCGCAGCGTATTAATAAGATTTGTATGAATGAATGAAATCACTTCTTTTTTTTGAGTTTGTATGACTCATCTAGTTTTTATAGGTGATGAGCTTTACTACACTAAGTATGTAGGTGTCCGATTTTATTTATTGGTTTATTGAAATGGTCACAAAAATATATCAACTTTGTATGAAACGTAATTCGTTTTTAATAGACAGTCGCAGGGAGCGTTTGAATACATGCGGCGCAAGACCGTGACGTGTGGAATTCCCTATAAAAGACCTATGTATATCTGTTGAAGATAGACATAGGTCCATAATATAAGTCATTTTAACTTATATTATGGTTTGAAAACTACAATCTTCTAACTTTTACAACCTTTATTGGAATACACGTGCAAGCAATTACGAAAGGTACCAGAGATTATGTTCCTTTGAATACGTATCTTTTACACCTTTAGTGAACGTGTTACTTATCGGTGTAACAGATGCTCAAATGTTTAGTGATAAAATCTGGCATTGTTTTAAACAGCGTCAGGTGTTTCGGATTTGACTAAATAGCTTAAAAGCTGTAACTCCCTAAGATGTATCTACTATATTTCAAGGGCTACATCAGACACGACGACCCAACCGCGCGGTTTGTGTCTGTGTGGATAGACCGCGCGGTTCGTAGCTTTTACTTACTAATGTACATGTTCGCGCGGATCTTTTATAAGTACGGCTACCGCTACTCTACCAACGCTAGTAAACGATACAAGGTACCTACTTTTATTAGTGTAGTATATAATGCGGGTACGTTAAGTTTATTGTGGTAAGCGTCTGTCATTGTGTTTGAAGCAGTTTGGAATAAACCGTTAATTTGAGTTGTTGTTGTTATTTAAATATATTACAATGGAAAATAACAACACCGAGTCCAATCAACGGTTTATTCCGAACTGCTTTAAATACAATCACAGCCGCTTACCACAATAAACTTAACCTACCCGCATTATATACTGCAAATATGACCTGTCTAGAGACTATTTACTTTGCGGTGATCGCGAGTTAATGATCATCTTTTGCATATCCGCGAGCCTACGTCATCTGTCTGATCAAGCCATATTTTACTACGGTTCGAATCGCGCGGTTTGCATCTGCATATCTGAGCTAGCCCTTACTATTTTGTAATTGGTACTATCTACTTATATTATGTGTACCAGGTGTTCATATTATTATTTGGGATAGTTAAAAGTATTTGTATTCTTTTACCTTAACAAATACACCAAACTTTTGAAGCAAATTGCGACAGATGTTTTGGATTTAGTAGATTCGTTACCATGCGCTACGTACAGTACTTAAGTTTCTACTAAGCGACCTATTTAGTAAAGTGTTTATGATATTTTATCGTGTTTATGATATTAATCCTATAGATTAGGACCCATTAATGGGTCCTAATCTAACAAACACAAGTTTAAATTAAAAATTAAAAAACCCCGACATTCGCCATTTTGTGGTGGCGGATTTGCATAGTGCTATCACACGGTGCTATTCTACTAGTCAAGCCCTTTCATTTGATATCCATATTGAGGGCGTTGTGATAAAATATGTAATCCACCATTTTGTAGCGGCGGCCATCTTGGATCGATTTTCATCAAATATAGCTAATAAGTAACAACACTCTCGACTAATTCACCTTTCAAACAAAAAAAAAAAACCAAATCAAATCGGTTCACCCGTTTGAGCGCTACAGGGGAACAGACAGACACACATACACACATAGACACGTCAAACTTATAACACCCCGTCGTTTTTGTGTCGGGAGTTAAAAATAGAATAAAATCTTGAACATCTGTTGCGCTAACATGTGACCCACGAGAAAATTATGTCTACTAATTTTCTCGTCGAAGCGCTAGTCGCTTAGTAAATAAACTGTGCAAAAATGCATGCGTTTATAAAATGACGTAACAACATGCATTCCTTGTACCTACCTACGTGGAGCACAAAATGTAATACGCTTTGTCAAAACTCCGGCGTAATGTCTTCATTGCGTCTGCGCAACGCATAATTATGTGATGCAAAATGACTGCATATTATATAAAGTGCGTCCGGCGCTGCGCTGCGCACGACCGGTACTGTGCTCCACACTACCCGTTATATTCAATCCTACTAATTATAAATGTGAAAGTGTGGATGTTTTGGATGTTTGTTACTCTATAACGTCGCAACTACTGAACCGATTTGGCTGAAGATAAGATGAAGATAGATTATGCCCTGACTTAAAACATAGGCTACTTTTTATCCTGGAAAAATCCACAGTTCCCGCGGGATTTTGAAAACCCCGAAATCTATATCTACAGCTATAGGTAGATTACTATAGCAAACTTCCTTGAAAGTAGGTATAAAGGTTGGAAAAGGGAGCGGAAACGGAAACCAGATATCCACGATTCCCTTAGGATTTGTGAAAAATCGAAATTCACGTGGGCGAAGCCGCGGGCAAAAGCTAGTGTAATATAAGTGTAAGTTTAAGTTTTAAGTTTTTGTAAGTAATAATCACCATTACCTCACTTTCATGTACTTATATTGACGTTCAAATAGTGTACAGGTGAGATTTTAATAAAGCAAAAGATACATATTATAACTGTGTAGTGTTTATAGTCTGATTTTTAATTCGGTGGAATTCTAAAAGTTGTCATTTAAAATGGAATGAGATATTTGTATGAAAAACAGGGTAACCACCTGAAGTTCGATTTTACCCCAAACTAAAGTACCTGAAGTATCTGTCAGGCATTGTCATATCCACATGAGACAATTGATTTTTATTTATATGTAAGTTTTGAATTTATTATCTTTTTTGTGGGAACTGTTTTATTTCGAGTAGCATTAAGAAACGTCAGAATTCGACGGAATTAAAAATCAGAGTATAAATAAATTCGCACGGAGCATACTTCAGTGGCGCGGCGCAGGCCACCCCGGTCGCCGCGCCGCTCGTTTCTCGTTAAGCGTGTAATTGTCAAAATTGTCATAATTCCCGCGCGATGCGACAACGGTGTTTACTCCGATAATAATCGATATTATTATCGATTTAATTATCAAAAATTCAAAATCATTTATTTCATGTAGGCCAACGTGTGGCTCTTATGACATGTCAAGAATCTACCACCGGTTCGGAATGCTGATTCTGCTGAGAAGAGCCGGCAAGAAACTCAGCAGTTGCTCTTTTCAAAACAAAATTGTTACAAGAAGTAGCTTAACTATCTTGTGGACAGCTGAAGCAAAGCCGAATAGAATAAGTAGACATATTTTTTATTCAGATAAACTTTTACAAATGCTTTCGAATCGACAAATGAATCTACCACTGGTTCGGAATGGTGCTTATAATTCTACACATGTAATCGATTTATACTCCGATTTGTGAACTACTACTTACTTTGTGATGTCCTGATATTTCATCTAGTTGACTAGACATCGTATCTTCATATTTTTACCTGGCTTTAATATACATTATACAGGGTATCAGAAGAAAACTCCCGGAAAGGAAGACACGTGATAAGTAGTACTAATGATTAAGTACTGATAAGACAGCATACATATTGGTTGTCCGTAAAGTTGGTTTACGGACGACAATTTTTAACCCCCGACGCAAAAACGACGGGGTGTTATAAGTTTGACGTGTCTGTGTGTGTGTGTGTGTGTGTGTGTGTGTGTGTGTGTGTGTGTGTGTGTGTGTGTGTGTGTGTGTGTCTGTCTGTTCCCCTGTGGCGCTCAAACGGGTGGACCGATTTGAATGCGGTTTTTTTAACCGACTTCAAAAAAAGGAGGTTCTGTATTCGACCCGTATGTATGTATGTATGTATGTATGTATGTAAGTATGTTCGCGATTATCTCCGCAACTAATGAACCGATTTTGATGATTGTTTCACTATCGTAATCTACATACTTTCAGGAAGGTTTTAGTATATAACACATCGAGTTATAATTCTTACGTACGAAGTTATAAACATAAATGTATACATATGTCACTAATATGTTCTCTGATATTGCTGAAGTCTAATATACCTATTCTGTCCAAAGACTTCACTCTGCTACGCCTACATAACATTAACCTTTTGCAAAAACTTTTGGGCCGAAGTCAGTACAGCTGTACTATAGAGTGATCCCTTGGAGTTTGTGCACGGTTACGTGTATTTCCATGCTATACAAAGCCAAACCGCACGGGTGTGAAACTGGTCGCGTATAGATTGTAAATTACTTTTTAGTCTAAGTCTTCCAAATTATACAAGAGTAGTACGCATATAAACTAATCTTGTATAGATCGGAGGGTAGGTTAGGTTGGGTTAGAACATTATAAAACCATTCACCTATACTTAGTATGACACATAAAATGCATATATGTCACAGGATATTTAATAATAATTAATAATATATAGGTCATAATCTATTTAACATAGTTCTCATTTATATTATTATGAATATAAAGAAAACAAATCACTAAAAAGCATAAAATAATTTTTTTCAAAGAAAAATGAACCGACTTCAAACCATTCGAACTAAAAAGTTTAAAATAATTTTTTATTCATTTAGATTGACGATTAAACTACCTAACTCAAATAATATATAATTTTTTGGAGTCGGCGCCAAACCACATTCAATTCGTCTGAGTAAAATCAGAGTAACTATCCACTTTTGAATGCGAGCGCGGTGAATCATAATAGTCGCGGAGAGTAAGGCTGTCCGGGACGCGGGGAGCATATTTTCGACTTGAAAAGTATGCGTCATTTGGCGCCGACTTCAAAAAATTATATATTATTTGAGTTAGGTAGTTTAATCGTCAATCTAAATGAATAAAAAATTATTTTAAACTTTTTAGTTCGAATGGTTTGAAGTCGGTTCATTTTTCTTTGAAAAAAATTATTGTTTGAAAGGTGATTTAGTCGAGAGTGTTGTTAGCTATGTTTGATGAAAATCGGTCCAAGATGGCCGCCGCTACAAAATGGCGGATTACATATTTTTTCACAACTCCCTTAATATGGGTATCAAATGAAAGGGCTTGACTAGTAGAATAGCACTATTGCAAATCCAAGATGGCCGCCGCCACAAAATGGCGAATGTCGGGGGTTTTTTAAATTTTCAATTTACACTTGTACGTGATAATGTCATAAGAAAACAAAAAGAGATAGGTGCGTCACAAGCCGAACGCTTAGTTCCGTGCTCGTAATTTAATTCAAATAAAATCAGCTGACGCTGGAGGTCAACGAACGTTGCGTTACCTACGAGTAGATACCTACCGTTGCGCGCCTGGGCCCACGGTACCTACCCTGTAAAGAAAATCGTTATTGGTATTGGATTGTGTAATTGTGTTATATAAAAAAAAAGCTAGTAGATATAATAATAGCGCTAAGTTTTCGAAAGCGGTATCCTGTATGTATAAGTTGACTAGTTGTCCCGCAACGACTTCGCATGGATGGGCTTTTCTACAGATTATAGCATTTCAAATCGATTCAGGTACAGAGACTATACGGTATAAGTACTATTAAGTATTGGTGTTGGCGTTGGTATCGGTGTTGGGTATTGAGTTGGTCGAGTTTGGTTAATCTCTTTCACGCCCGCTAGTAAATATAACTCGGTCGGCGTTGCTTCTACCACTTGTTCATACTAGTGTAGAGAATTATGTGATCTTGTTCGAAACGATTAATTATTTTGGTAAGTATAAAATAAGCTATAATTTATTCCTTATTATTTATAATTTATTCCTTCTTCCAAGAACCAAATCTAATCTCGTTCCTAATGATAAATTTTAATAAGCAACGAAAAACACGTATAGTACAAACACAGATTTCAGCTTTAGTTATAGAGTTTAGTTCAGTTTATAATATGTAATAGGTAATAAATTATACACAAGTCGAGAGAAAAGTGAGAACCGATAGTACGGAAAAAAAATTGGTTGTCTGTAAAGTTAGTTTACGGACGATAATTTTACGTGATAACGTAATAAGAAAACAAAGAGAGATAGATGCGTCACAAGCCGACCGCTTAGTTCCGGGCTCTTGCCTGCACGCGGTACGTGACTGATGAATCATACTTTTTCGTGCATGCAGTACACACAAGTGCATATATTAAAGACTGAGAGAGTAGGTATTTATATGAACCACCAAGCGAATGTGTTGATTAGCAAAAAATGTACTTGTATTCAACTCACCCGCGTCCGTTGCACGCCTACATCTGCATGCACTGCCCTATAAATTAGTTGAAGAGTAAATATTTTCCTTACACACAATTTCACAAGCGTTTTTGGTAAAATATTATCATTAAAGAAAGCGGATTTTCTACGTCCAGATTCTCTAAATATGTGTATTATAGGTGCACTATTCTTAACCCTTTCACCTTGACAGGTCGGCCTCTAGCCCATCTACTAATGTTTAAACTCAAATTCATAAACTGCATTTCACTGTAGCTTTGCTGAAATATTAAGAACTACTGCACACTAAAAAAGGTACCTATGTACCTACTTAAGTTTAGGTATGTAATAGACTTAGGTTCTTTACAATAATTTAACTGATGAGTTCACACTTGAAAATCACTATACTATTTTTTGCCTATATCTCAGTTGTCACAAGTATAAATTAAAAATTTAAAAAACCCCCGACTTTCGCCCTTTTGTGACAGCAGCCATCTTGGATTTGCAATAGTGCTATTCTACTAGTCAAGCCCTTTCATTTCACCATGGGAGTTGTGAAAAAATATGTAATCCGCCATTTTGTAGCGGCGGCCATCTTGGACTGATTTTCTTCAAACATAGCTAACAACACTCTCGACTAATTCACCTTTCAAACAAAAAAACCGCATTCAAATCCATCCAAGTTGGCCGCCGCTACAAAATGGCGGATTACCTACATATTTTTTCACAATTACCTTAATATGGGTATCAAATGAATGGGCTTGACTAGTAGAATAGCACTATGCAAATCCAAGATGGCTGCCGCCACAAAATGGTGAATGTCGGGGGTTTTTAAATTTTTAATTTTTGTGTTATCAATGTCCAAACTGTCAATCATTTAAATCCATTTTAGGAAATCTTTTAGTACCTACACTAAATGGTCCTGATAAATCTCTTTCATGGCAACTTCGCCTAGCTACCTACCCACTCGTACCTAGGTATAGGTATTAGTTTTAAAAATTTAGAAAAAATAATTTAAAAAAAGAGAATCAAAAATATTCCGAAAGAGATCGTCACAGTGAGATAAAACTGTCCGAATTCCTCATTCCGTTATTCGGCAAGTCGGAATTACCTGCGATTTATTTGAGCATAAGTTCGGGAGTTAATTCGCGAACGCCACCTGTCGGCCGCCGCGGATGAGATACGCGACAAAGTACAAAATAATGTATCGCGAGGTTATTTTCATAAATTCACCGGGTGGCCCGCGGCCTCGGGCGATGCGTCGCCGAGAATGTGCCACACTGGAAGATGCAAGTGCGCTAAGAAAAAGCTAATCATAAAATATAGGCCGACCAGAACAACAAAATATACTTAATAATGTTCTTTCTTTCAGGCAAAATGTACCTACCCATATTATTACAAAAGGAGGATGCTAGGTCCTTTTTTAAGGACCTATCATCCCGTCTCGTGGAGTCCACGGGTGACTGGAGGGCTGGCAGTTACCTCAGTCACCATTTAACGAGGTAACGCTGCAGCCAGCGTTCTGGGCACCTTGCCTCGTTACAGTGGTTTGGATGTTTTTTTTTTATTTGCATGCCTGAGAATTCTCCACAATGTTCTCAAGGGCGTTTCAAGTCTATCAATCTGCATAATATGTCCAGCGTGATGGACTATTTACGGTCTATAACTCTCCTCGTTCTGATAGGAGACTCGTGACCAGTAATGCGGAGATTCGACTGGGCTGGAATGGAATAGATTGATAATGATTATAATGAAGCAGCTGTTATTTTTTCAGTAAAATTTGCATTTGAGCGATATGTAGATAGCTTTGGAATTTCGTAAGACAGAGGATGATAGCGTAGTTTGTAGTGTGCACAAGCTTTACCCCGAGGGCGGTCAATCAGTACTTTGGAGCGATTTCAATCGACATTTCACCGTTCGATTGAGATCGACATTTAACATTTTTACACTGATTGCGGGTGCGGTTACATTCGCCGGAACACTGGACTTTGAATCATTACCATTGGGTTACACTTACAATTTTTTTAATTTTTCATGTTGCCATTTTATCTTAGTAAGTAATTAACCCCCGACGCAAAAACGACGGGGTGTTATAAGTTTGACGTGTCTGTGTGTGTGTGTGTGTGTGTGTGTGTGTCTGTCTGTTCCCCTGTGGCGCTCAAACGGGTGAACCGATTTGAATGCGGTTTTTTTTGTTCGAAAGGTGATTTAGTCGAGAGTGTTCTTAGCTATGTTTGATGAAAATTGGTCCAAGATGGCCGCCGCTACAAAATGGCGGATTACATATTTTTTCACAAATCTCTTAATATGGGTATCAAATGAAAGGGCTTGACTAGTAGAAAAGGACTATGCAAATCCAAGATGGCCGCCGCCACAAAATGGCGAATGTTGGGGGTTTTTTAAATTTTCAATTTACACTTGTAATTTCTAATAATGAAAAGCGCAATTATTAGTAGGCATTATGTAGCTAAAATGTTTTGTCTTCAATCGATCATGTGCAGATCTATGTCTAAATGAACCCTGTTTGACGATCTCCCTGGCGCAGTGGTCTCATGAGTGGGAGGTCCCGGGTTCGATTCCCGGCAGGGGCAATTTGGAATTTTATAATTTCTAAATTGTCTCTGGTCTGGTCTGGTGGGATGGTTAAGCTGTGGCTGGTTACCAACCCTACCGGCAAAGCCGTGCCGCCAAGCGATTTAGCGTTCCGGTACGATGCCGTGTAGAAACAGATCAAGGGGTAGGTATACATACCTCTTCCAAGTTAGCCCGCTTCCATCTTAGACTGCATCATCACTTACCATCAGGTGAGATTGCAGTCAAGGGCTAACTTGTAGTTGAATAAAAAAAAAACTGTTCTAAGAATTTTACTGTTGTTAGAATCTCTATTAGCCGTTTCTGTATCTTCAAATACACTACCTAACCACTTATTAGCCCTTGCAGTAACTACCCTCTAACACATCCATCTAACCATAATAATAATCTACGGCCAGAACGCTCCCTGGGAGGTTGTCAAACGACTAATTAGAGTTAGTTGGTCCTGTTAGGTATTCAAAATGGAGCATTTCGCTGTATCTCCATAATCGGTATTTTGCATCGATGTCAGATTTCGGAATCGACTCCAGCCACCAGCGATGGAAAAAAGGTGCCCGCCGCCCATCCTATAAATAAATTGGTGATAATTTATATTGGATGCAACAAAGAAGTATTTTAATTAACGGGGACCGTTGGCGAATTCGTTCTGTACAAATGTATATTTCTTATTGTTTTCAAAGACGCTGGCAGTAACAGAGGTATTTGGATTTCCTTTATTATTATTTTTTAAAGACGTAGGTAGTCTGCGTAGATGTCCATAAAAATCCCACTGAGAAGTCTTTGATTTTCCGGGATAAATAAAACTCTACAGTTCGTCTCTGGGATGCAAGCTGTCCGTGTGCCAAATATTAAAATTTTTATAAATTAAAATCAAATCAAAATTTCTTTATTCGAAATTGGTACTTACATTATTTTTCTAAAACCTGCTATAAATTTTTTTCTAGTTGTATTTGGAAACGGTAGGTACTTCACTTTTTACCCGTGTGGGGTTGCTACCCGTGTGGGGTTGCTGGTCCCCCATCGGGCGCGTCCCCCCGGTGGCGGATGGGGGAACGCCTCCCAGATATGGGAGGTACCGGGGAAACCCGGCGCGGACCAAAACCAGCAGGGGGTTGCCGCTTGGAGGCTCCTGGTACTTCTCTGTTCATCAGAGTGGACTGTGGAGACTCCGGGCGGCGACAATTGGGGGGGAGGCTTTCGGGCCGTGAGGAAGAAAACCTCGTTAAAAAATTACCGGAGGGGGTGGAAACGCCTTGCGCGGCGGGTCCGCTGGTCTTTGTGGCCGGTGGGCGCTGGCTTCGGCCACCGTCGGGCAACCCGTAATCCGCACTGAGCGGAACCGGGGGCCCCACGCACTGAGCGAGGGGCCGCGAGGAAGAAAACCTCTATAAAAAATTACACGAGGGGTGAACCTCTTGAGGGTCGCCTGCGGGTGTGGCCCTCTTGAGGGTTGCCTCTGGCGAGGAACTCCGGGTGATGGAATGGCGTATCCGTCGCCCGTTGAGACGCCTCGGGTCGAGGGGCGCACCACTATGTTCCTGGTGCGCCTCAGACGGTGTTAGGGGGCCTTTAGGTCCCCCGGTGGAGGGTCTGCCTCGGCGGACGGCGCCGGCTGGGTCGCGGATGATTGCGCAAGTGTACCCGTAACCCAGCCACCAGGCGACACGGAGGAACATCGCTGGGTTTTAGTGGGTATTCTGGCCACTTCTTGGCCTGCCTGAGTCCCACACTACCTTCCGGAAGCATTGCAGCTCGCTGTAAGGCTTCCGGAGGGTGTGCGTAAATGCATTTCCCAGCGTCAAAAAAAAAAAAAAAAAGGTACTTCACTTTTATTTATTTTTTTATTTTGTTGTTAATTACCATTTTTAAAGTCGTTACTTTTTTGTGAAAATTTATCATAGTTTTTATTTTGATTTTTTGGACTATAAATCTAACCTCAGATTTTTGCTAAAAGTCAACATCGTTGAAGCCCCTCGCTAAGCTTTACGGGTCTTAAAGTTACCCACCTATTTAATAATTTTAGTTGCTAAATCATCAAAAACATTTGATCAGCAATCAATTCGCTGACTCATCTCGTCCCATATGGATGTATATAAGCACACAGCACGCAACATTGTCGTTTTCGCCGCAGCCGCTAGTCAGCAGTCGCGAGCAGTTTCATGGCCCGCGACAGTCTGTGCGGCGCCGCGCCGCGCCGGCAGCAGGCGACGCGGCGCCGCGGCGCGCTCACTAGCCGCCCTTCCTATTACTGATGTGCACTGACTGGAAGAGATACGGATATCTATCTTAATTCTGGTTCTTCTCGGTTGGAATGGCATTCCGAACCAGTGGTATATTCAATTAACCATTCAAAAGTACTTGTAAAAGTTTATTTGAATAAAAACTTTTCTATTCTATTTTCTATTCTATTCTAATATATAAAAGAAATAGGTAGGTGACTGACTGACTGATCTATCAACGCACAGCCCAAACCACTAGACGGATCGAATTAAAAATCATAAAGATAGCTATTATGACGTAGGATAGGCTAAGATATCATTTTTTGAAAATTTAACCCCTAAGGGTTAAATAGGGGTTAAAAGTTTGGTGACATTTATATGAATCCACGCCGACGAAGTCGTGGGCATCAGCTCGTTGCAAAATAACAAGTATAAATTAAAAATTTAAAAAACCCCCGACATTCGCCATTTCGTGGCGGCGGCCATCTTGGATTTGCAATAATGCTATTCTACTAGTTAAGCCCTTTCATTTGATACCCATATTAAGGGAGTTGTGAAAAAATATGTAATCCGCCATTTTGTATCGGCGGCCATCTAGGATCGATTTTCATCAAACATAGCTAACAACACTCTCGACTAATTCACCTTTCAAACAAAAAAAACCGCATTCAAATCAGTCCACCCATTTGAGCGCCACAGGGGAACAGACAGACACACACACAGACACGTCAAACTTATAACACCCCGTCGTTTTTGCGTTGGGGGTTAAAAACGATAACAATCTACTAGCACTACCTTGCCCCCGCCAAGTCGAGCAAACACAAAAACAAAGACATCGTACTATCCCTTTTCTCGAAGCAACTCAGGCGATCCCCTGTACCATCGTTTAAATAGTTTGCAACATAAATATTTAGCCGGCTAGACTTAAAATTGCGATTAATTAATGGGCAATTTTTGAAGTGAAAAGTTGTGGGTTTTGGCGTGGGAGTTGGGAAAAAAGGAATTAGTCTGAGCCGTCACGCTGTTTTTTAATTAAGTAAATAATTTAACATTTAACAATATTTTAAAATTAACTAAAATATACCACAAAAATTATTACATTTCTCTAGAACAGGCGAGGAAAAATCACAAAAAAAAAATATGGACGTCAATTGTTATTTATTTTCGTGTGTTTTATTTTTTGTCACTAATTAAAAACTTAACGAAGCACTCAATTTTATGAGCAAATTAACATAATAGCGGGTCATAAAAATAAATACTCAATTATGTCTGAACGAGTTTTTAAGTTTTATTTTTCGGCATTTTAAGGTATAAAATTGAATGCAGGGACAAACAAACAAACTATATGAAAAACGAGAACAACATACATAGCGACAGTTTAGATCTTGCCTGAATTTCCGTTAAAACTTCAGTCCTTTCTCAGAGCTCACTTTAGTATACGTGGCGCGTATTATGACGAGTTGATTAGCAGTTGACTCATATTACACAATATAGCCGCGGCAGCTGAGCGGCGAGACTTATCATTTTTTGTATTGAAAATCTGTCATATTTAAAACAAAGTTTTGTTTTAGGTTGGTTTAAACTTTTTGCATTGAGACCTTTATTATTTAGTGAATAGAATAGAATAAAATAGAATAGAATAGGAAAGTTTTTATTCAATTATAGTTTAACAAATGCTTTTTTAAACTTTATTTCAATTTAATGTATACTTACCATAACTAGTGGTAACTGACTAAATAATGGTGTTATGAAAAACGCATATCTCATCCAGCAGCTGTACATCCGCTGGGCCGTAACGCAACACATTCAGCGGAGTAGCGATTTTATATCCATTACGCGTTTATCACGGCTGTTACTCTCGAATTAAAACGTTCAACGACCCCGTACGGTGATAACATCTTCATTGTCTGAATCATCCTCTACTTCTTACTTAGATGTATGTATTACTTAAGGTGTTACGTTTTCCATACTAACTTCATGTTACCATTCAAGAGCGAATGGATTATATATTTACACTGAAATTACATCGCACAGCCTTAATATAATTTTTAATTTGCGCGAAATTATATTTACATAAAGAAAACATTACATAGACAGCTTAATTATTATAATAGCCATCTATTGAACGCTGTTTTGCCTAGCTGACCGAGATGGTTTTACGTGAAGTAAAACCATCTCGGTCAGCTGTTTATTTTGTGTTAATCTTTAGCTGTTTATTTTGTGTAAATAAAATTTTCCCCAAATTAAACAATAAATTAAGGCAGTGCGATGTAATTTCAGTGTAAATATATAATCCATTCGTTCTTAAATGGTAATAATAAATTAGTATGGAAAACGTACAACCTTGTCTTTTTTTTATCCTCGACGCAAAAACGACGGAGTGTTATAAGTTTGACGTGTCTGTGTGTGTATGTGTGTCTGTCTGTTCCCCTGTAGCGCTCAAATGGGTGGACCGATTTGAATGCAGTTTTTTTGTTTGACAGGTGAATTAGTCATCATGTGACGGCACCGTACCGGACCGCTAAATCGCTTGGCGGCATGTCTTAACCGCAACGGCTAGTTATCAATCGTTGCTGAAGCCTCCCAGCAAACCAGAGCAGAGACAAGTTGATTTCCAAATATCTCCTGGCAGAAATTGAATCCGGGACCACCCATTTAAAAGATCGCAAACGAGTATGAACTTTGTCGAGATGTGCAGTCATACTAAGTATAGTCTGATTTTTAATTCGGTGGAATTCTGACAGTTGTCATTTAAGGACCGGCACACCTAAATCGGGTTAAACAAGGTCCAGCATTTTAAGTTTTTACAATAGTAAATATTTAAATTTCTAAAAATAATAAATACTATGCACTACTCTATAAAATGAAGTATAAGATCATTAAAAAAAATAGTCATAAAGTCTTATATTTATAATAGAAAAAAAATCGAGAAATGCATAGAAAACTTTAAAATAGCGTTGCCGCGTTTGAAGTCTCCTGAATTAGTTTGAGACATAAAAACAACAAAAATTGTCTTAAATTAATGGTAAAAGACCAACGAACACGATAAATAAATTTGTTTTTCAATACAACTTTAAGTTTTTTTGCAATTGGGTAGCAAACATACCACATTTTTATCCACGATTTCTTCATACAAATTACTATGGCGCGCACCGCTGCAAAATTCAACCTATATATTCCCGGAACGCGAAGCTTGCGTTTCAATCGCACGCGGGCTGTCAAGGTGGAAGGTGCGCTCGTCGCTTCAAAAATCCTGTCGCGATCTCTGCTCGTGTACAAACACAAAAACTCACTGGAGCGGTACCATTGGACAAAAGCACGTGACTAAATACCTACCATGACGAGAAGCTTCATACAAGAGCTCCGCTGTGAGGGGCTGCTACCTACGTAGTTCGCGCGAGATTATAATATTTTTCTATAAATTAGGATTTTTTAAATCTTTATTTAGTTAACTTCAGTAAATGATAAAATTAAAAAAATATAAAATATGCCAAATTCTTGCACTATGTGAAATTCCAAAATAATAAAAAAAAATCTTTTTTTTTTCCTGTCAACCCCATAATTTTTGAACTCTAACTTTCGTTATATCTGTATAATTATTTAGTCAGTCGTCATCATTTCATCAACCATTATTTTTGAAAGCTTTTATCGCCGAAACTATGACTCATAGCCCGATGGTGTTGGTGTTAAAATTTCTTTTTGACGTGATAAACTCTTATAAATCGATGAACGCCGGCTGCACGTACGAAAAAGCATGACACTTGAGCCGAGCATGCAAGCGAGAGCGCGGAACAAGCGATAGAGAGGCATGATCTTCCTAAGTGTTTGGTTTCATCAATGTTTTCTCATTATGTTGTCACGTAAAATTATCTTCCGAAAACCGATTTTTCAGACAACCAATTTTTTTTTTGTGATGTTTGTATGATCGCGTGGTCAGATTTTTGAAAGCTTTTACTTCCGAAACCATGGTCTATAGGTCCCTTAATGTTACTCAACCTTCTTTTTTTCGTGATGTCTATATTGCTCACATGGTTAGATTTTTAAAGGCTTATATCTCCGAAACTATAGGGTGCAGCCCCATGTTGTTGGTACTCAAACTTCTTATTTTTAGGATGTCTATGTGCTCACATGGTCAGATTTTAAATTTGTCACATTTAAACTGGTCATATTTTAAAAGCTTATATCTCCGAAACTGTAGGGTGCAGCCCCATGTTGTTGGTACTCAAACTTCTTATTTTCACGATGTCTATGTGCTCACGTAGTCAGATTTTTAAAAGCTTATATCTCCGAAACTATAGGGTGCAGCACTGCAGCCCCATGTTGTTGGTACTCAAACTTCTTATTTTCGCAATATCTATGTGCTCACGTAGTCAGATTTTTAAAAGCTTATATCTCCGAAACTATAGGGTGCAGCCCCATGTTGTTGGTACTCAAACTTCTTATTTTCGCAATATCTATGTGCTCACGTAGTCAGATTTTTAAAAGCTTATATCTCCGAAACTATAGGGTCCAGCCCCATGTTGTTGGTACTCAAACTTCTTATTTTCGCAATATCTATGTGCTCACGTAGTCAGATTTTTAAAAGCTTATATCTCCGAAACTATAGGGTGCAGCCCCATGTTGTTGGTACTCAAACTTCTTATTTTCATGATGTCTATGTGCTCACGTAGTCAGATTTTTAAAAGCTTATATCTCTGAAACTATAGGGTGCAGCCCCATGTTGTTGGTACTCAAACTTCTTATTTTCGCAATATCTATGTGCTCACGTAGTCAGATTTTTAAAAGCCTATATCTCCGAAACTATAGGGTCCAGCCCCATGTTGTTGGTACTCAAACTTCTTATTTTCATGATATCTATGTGCTCACGTAGTCAGATTTTTAAAAGCTTATATCTCCGAAACTATAGGGTGCAGCCCCATGTTGTTGGTACTCAAACTTCTTATTTTCATGATGTCTATGTGCTCACGTAGTCAGATTTTTAAAAGCTTATATCTCCGAAACTATAGGGTGCAGCCCCATGTTGTTGGTACTCAAACTTCTTATTTTCGCAATATCTATGTGCTCACGTAGTCAGATTTTTAAAAGCTTATATCTCCGAAACTATAGGGTGCAGCCCCATGTTGTTGGTACTCAAACTTCTTATTTTCATGATGTCTATGTGCTCACGTAGTCAGATTTTTAAAAGCTTATATCTCCGAAACTATAGGGTGCAGCCCCATGTTGTTGGTACTCAAACTTCTTATTTTCGCAATATCTATGTGCTCACGTAGTCAGATTTTTAAAAGCTTATATCTCCGAAACTATAGGGTGCAGCCCCATGTTGTTGGTACTCAAACTTCTTATTTTCGCAATATCTATGTGCTCACGTAGTCAGATTTTTAAAAGCTTATATCTCCGAAACTATAGGGTGCAGACCCATGTTGTTGGTACTCAATCTTTTTATTTTCGTGATGTCTGTATGATCGCGTGGTCAGATGTTATCAACCATTATTTTTGAAAGCTTTTATCTCCAAAACTATGGTCCACAATCCCATGTTGCTTGAAAGTACTTGATACTCAATCTTTAAATACGTGGAATTATGATGCAGTGTCGAAGAAGCTAGTACTCATAAAAGGCAAAGGCTACCTATAAAATTTCCACTTTAAAAATAAATAAAGATCTGAATTTCATTTACTAAACCATACCTAAATGGCCTAAAGAAATACCTATTTACCTAATACCTAAACCCATAGAAAAAATAGATAGGTTAGAAATAAATAGGTTAATAATAATAATATTAATATTTTGTACACGGACGTGAGAGTAAGATACATAAAAAATAATATTAATAACTCAGTAAAGTAGTAGTACCTAGCTGTTATTTTATTACACGGTAGGTATAATATCGACAAACATCTCGATAATGAGATAGCTAAGTATGTCTAGGTGAGGAACTCGCTCGCACATCGCCTGCCGTGAATCGAGTGCGCGCACCCGTAGTACCACTGCTGAATGTATCTATGTGTGCGTGCGCCGACGGTGGCTCTGTGTGTAGCGTTATATGCCTAGTTTTGACTACGCGCTCAAAGTATGCCGGCCCTTAACAAGTGTAAATTTAAAATTTAAAAAACCCCCGACATTTGCCATTTTGTGGCGGCGGCCATCTTGGATTTGCAATAGTGCTATTCTACTAGTCAAGCCCTTTCATTTGATACCCATATTAAGGGAGTTGTGAAAAAATAAGTAATCCGCCATTTTGTGGTGGCGGCCATCTTGGATTTGAAATTTTCATAGTATACAGTATTCTACTAGTAAAGCCCTTTCATTTGATACCCATATTAAGGGATTTGTGAAAAAATATGTAATCCGCCATTTTGTAGCGGCGGCCATCTTGGACCGATTTTCATCAAACATAGCTAAGAACACTCTCGACTAAATCACCTTTCGAACAAAAAAAACCGCATTCAAATCGGTTCACCCGTTTGAGCGCCACAGGGGAACAGACAGACACACACACACACACACACACACACACAGACACGTCAAACTTATAACACCCCGTCGTTTTTGCGTCGGGGGTTAAAAATAGAACGAGTTATTTGTATGTAAAACAGGGTTACTACCTGATGTTCAATTTACCCCAAACTAAAATACCTGAAGTATCTATCAGGCATTTGTCATAATATCTACATGAGGCAATTTATTTTTATTTAGGTAATACATATAAGTTTTGAATTTATTTTCTTTTTTGTGGGAACTTTTTTATCTCTGTCTAAGAAACGTCAGAATTTCACGGAATTAAAAATCAGAGTATAGGCATAAGTAGGTACAATATTAGAACTATTCTGAATTCTACAACGTTAGTTTTACTTTACGCAAAACCTGAAAGTAGTTTGTTCAGAATCAGTAACAAAATCGAATCCAACCATTTTTATATAGTGTTATATTTTTGTCCAAAAATATTTTGAAATCCTACAAGCTTAGACACAATGATTTACCGCGCATCAGCTGACGGTCGGCACACAGCGGCGGTCATTCAACTCGCGTCGATCGCAAGTCGCTGCGGCGACGGCTTGCGGTGACCATTTTTTTCGAGGACAACGAAGCAACATAAAAAGCTTATAACTTCGTTAGTTTTCATTATATTTTTTTGAAATTTTGTATAAATATTTTTAATGTAAAAATATTTGACACGTGTTTCAGTTTTTGCGCAAAGTAAAACTAACGTTGTATAGTTCATATCTTAACGTATGCACGGGAAAGTGGTGCAAAACTTGCAAATATAATGGTCGGGAACCAGCGTCCAGCCGCCATGGTCTGCGGGTTGGGGTAGATGCGCGATGCGATACCAACTGAGGTCAACAGACGAAAATAAGGGGTTGTCTACTGTCTACTGGAGATAAGCGAGTAGTTCTGGCACACGAGTAAATATTATACAGAGGAAAAGCTACCTAAGAACGTCCAAAATTTATACCTATTCTGATAGGGTTGTCACCTGTTGCATGTGAAAAATTATGGGTAAAAATAAAAATATTATATACTAGTATACATAATATAGCAAGATATGTAATAATGATTGGAAAAATATGTTTTTTATATTACATTACTATACTATATATAAGTTATATAGTTACTTAGGTAGTAGGTACTTACTAAAACTAAGTGTGATACTGATAGCACATGCATAGATATCCCTAGTGACAGAACTAGATACTTACTTAATTTAGTAAAATGAATGAATTGAGTACCTAGTTACTTAGGTAGGTAGTAGGTACCTACTAAAAGTCAGTGTAATAGCACATGCGTAGATGTCCCAGTGATAGTATTTAGATACTTAGGTACTTTAGTAAAATAAATGAATTAAATACCTAATTACTTAGGTAGGTAGTAGATTATAAAACCGTAGACATTTTTATGAACAGATACCTACTAAAAATAAGTGTGATAGCACATGCGTAGATATCCCTAGTGACAGTACCTAGAATCTAGATACTTACTTACTTTAGTAAATTGAATGAATTAAGTACCTAGTTACTTAGAATGACCCGTTAGCGCGGTTGGCAGTGACCCTGCCTTCCGCTCCAGGGTCGCGGGTTCGATTCCCGCTCCGAGTCTGGGTGTATTTATAATATGTATGTATAATGTATATATACCTTTATATAAAATATATATATGTATTTATATGTAAATATGTCTATCAGTCGGCTATTACCTATAACACAGGCATGAAGTTGCCTACTTTAGGAATAGACGGCCGTGTGCGTATGTGTGAGTATTTATTTATTTATTTAATTATTTACTTAGATAGGTACCTTAGATAGGCCCATCGCGATGGCCCATTGCATAGAGGATCTATAACACATTTTAACTTACAACCCGTTTACTAAAAGATAGGACCTCGCTGACAAGTTGCTTTGACTCGCTCGCTCGCAAGACAATACTAACACAGCATACCTGGGTATGCTGTGTTAGTATTGTCAGTTTTTCACAAACATTTAAGTTTCATACAATACCTAAATATTCTTAATGATGCTTTTTTGCACACCCTACCCATGCGTCGCAGTGGCGTCATCGACGCCAGGTCCAATCTTTTAGTAAACGGGTTGTACCTCGCAATGTTATTACTCAATTCTATTCAGTAGAATCTGCTTTTTGAACCAGTAGTAGAGTCTTGACATAGTATCATAAGTGGCACATACTATCCTACAATAAATAAATTCATGTCATTTCAATTAATTTCATTTCATTAATTTTATTGTATAGATATGTAAAGGTAGGTATACTTACTTCACTTGATCTCTAGGGTACACAAAAAAAGAGATTGGAAAAGTGCGCACGACCCACAGCCCTGTCGTTTGTCTACCAACTGTCCTACCAGCGGAGCGTACGTGAACCGTTGGTGAGAGCTCGTGTGTGCGTGAGCGGCGCTATGTGTGCGTGTACCTACAGCGGGCCGCTTCTAGGTAGCTTTCTCTCTGTATAATATCTACTCGTGTGGTTCTGGTTTGTTTAACAATTTTTATATGCAATGTACCTGTTGCAGGCAATGTATAATTCAGGTGTGTATATGTTACAGCCAAAGTAATAAATAAGGATATTATGTATACTATCCAGCCATTATATATAATATCAACTCAATTTGGATAAAGTAATAATTGACACAGAATTATTAATATTATCTAGCTATTATAAATAATATTCAGCTATTTTATATAATATCTTGGAAGGCTTGGATAAAGTAACAAAACAAGGACTTATGTTTAACTGATCACCAGATATTGCAAAATATAACGTCAAATAAACAGTTTATACCACCCAAAAACATATTACTTCTGCAACGGCTTCAGCGCTGCGGGAAGTGCAGCCCCATCGCCCAGGTTGCGTAGCAAAGCCCAGGCACCCACGCTCACCTCCGCAGCTTCGGCTTGCTGGTCGCCTTCGGCGACCTGCCTCATCCGCTACGGCTCGCACGGGCGCCTGCGATTTTCTACGGCGGGCGGGGGCTGCTCTCCCTTCGCGCCTACGGCTTTATAAAAACACTCTAGGGGCAGGGCAGACAAAACTACGTGGTCTGAGAAATTAAACTTGGCATGATTTAAGTTAATACTACTGAGTAACTTATAGGATACTATTCATCCCGAAAATCAACACGGTTCCCTTGGGAGAGGGGATGAAAGTTAAAATGTGTACTTAGCTGTACTATATTTACTAACGGTTAGTTCGATTTCAGTAATTTTTTTTGTTAGAAATGAGATACTTTAAAAATTATTCCGTAAATATTTCAAGTTCATCGGTTTTGTAGTTCAGAAATTACAGCCATCACAATCCTTAGTATTCCATATAACTTGAAACCCGGATTGCATAGGAACCTTTAAACGTCTGGATTATCATCTGGGATGCATTTAAATGTGTGTTTGTCTGTCTCCGAAATGCTAGACCGATTTTGATGGGACTTTCATTGAGAAAACTTTAAGATGGGAAAGAGCTATTAAAAAATTAATACTCTTTACTATACTTCCATTTTAATACACCACTTTTAACAGTATGAGCTCAAAGGAGCTTAGGAAAAACAAAGAGTTCCCGCGGGATTTTTAAAAACCTAAATCCACGAGGGCGAAGTGGCAGGCATCCACTAGTTCATTAATAATACTTATTTTCGTGAGGTACTTATCTTCTGAGGTGTCTCCGGAGAAATTACAGCAGCTATGCATATAATGTTTCTGTCATCAGATTTGGCACGGTCTACATCAGGAATTTTAGGCTAGGTTAGGTTAGGATATGGTAGTTTAGATTACGAGATCGTGGTGATCACGGCACACCACAAAGGAATGAGATGCGGGAGGGGAAGCAAGGCGGGCCGTATTTATAATTTTGACCAACGTTCATCCGCTATTATGAATAATGTCTGGTTTGACATGATATTATGAATAATATCTGGACAATTTAGATATTATTTATAATTGCCAGCCATTATGAATAAGAGCTAATTAATTACTTTGGCTGTAACATATATAAATCCTAGGCATCCTATACGTGCTGCTTTTGAGCAATCCTACTAATATTATAATCCTACTATTAATTAAAAAAGCTGTGATAGCCTAGTGGTTAGGACGACCGACTTCTAATTGGAGGTCGTGGGTTCGATCCCGGGCACGTACATACCTCTAACTTTTCGGAGTTATGTGCGTTTTAAGTATTTAAATATCACTTGCTTTAACGGAGAAGGAAAACAAAGTGAGGAAACCTGCATGCCTGAGAGTTCTCCATAACGTTCTCAAAGGTGTGTGAAGTCTGTCAATCCGCTTGGCCAGCGTGGTAGACTATGGCCAAAAACCTTCTCACTCTGAGAGGAGACCCGTGCTCTGTAGTGAGCCGGTAATGGGTTGATCATGATGATGATGATGATGATTAATCTATACTAATAAATAAAATTGAAGTGTCTGTCTGTAATATCGAAATAACTACCTCATATTAAGCTCTTATGGTTATTTGAACGCTACCATAACCGAATCACACGTTTTTAAAATTTTTGTCTGTCTGTCTGTCTGTCTGTCTGTCTGTCTGTCTGTCTGTCTGTCTGTTTGAACGGACTAATCTTCGGAACGGCTGAACCGATTTTGGCGGGACCTTCACATACAAGTAGAGAATTAACCAGAGAGTAACATAGGCTACTTTTTTAACCGACTTTCAAAAAAGGAGGAGTTGTGTTTTTCTACCTATGTACACCGATATCTCCGAGATTTCTGAACCGATTTGCGTAATTTTTTTTTTAATCGATAGAGAAATATTGCGACCCTGTTCTATAAAAAATTTGGATTCCAACTCCTCAACCCTGATGCTGTAGGGGATCTAATGCCCAAAACTAATGGGTTTTAGAAACTTTCGGTTATTTAAATTGATATTGGGGGTACCAATTAAAGACTTTATCGTTGAATGAACTCGAGTAGTTAGGTACATATCCAACTCCTCAACCCTGATGCTGTAAGGAATTGTTTTCCGAAATCGTGGGGATCCCACGGGATTTTTCCGTTTTGGGGACGGGTTTCTACAGATAAGCTACTTTTTGTTCTGGAAAATCAAAAGTTCCCACGAGAGTTTTAAAAACCTAAATCCACACGGGCGAAGCCGTGGGCATCATCTAGTTAATTATTAATTAATATTATAAATGTGAAAGTGTGGATGTTTGGATGTTTGGATGTTTGGATGTTTGTTACTCAATCACGCCGCAACTACTGAACCGATTTGCCTGAAAGTTTGAATGGAGATAGATTATGTCCTGACTAAAAACATAGGCTTTTTATCCTGGAAAAATGAAATCCGAAATCGATGTCCGAAATCTATAGCTACAGCTATAGGTAGATTACTATAGCGAACTTCCTTGATAGTAGGTATAAAGGTTGGAAAAGGGAGCGGGAACGGGAACCGGAAATCCACGATTCCCTCGGGATTTGCTTAAAACCGAAATTCACGCGGGCGAAGCCGCGGGCGGATGCTACTGTATAAATAAATGTAATTAATAGGTTATCTATAATACCTACTTAAATGTTCTCCCGACCGAATTTCGGCCTATCCCAACTGAGGCGGTTACTAGACAACTACGCAGGAGATATTATAGTGCAAATGTGTGCGCATACACAGGTGCACTCTCTATTCCCTCACTCTCATGGGATGGGACTCCAATGTGTCTCGACCGGAGAGAGATGCGCAGGACCGACGGCTTTACGTGCTCACCGAATAATGGCGGTGTTTCTAACATAGTCAAACTGTCTTTTCCCATTGGGATCCAGCCTTGAATTTAATTAATTGCTATTCTTATCTCCTAAGTAGCTAGATAAGCATATTCATGTAGATTGTGGCTACTAAAAATAATGATCTTCCAAGCGTGACGATATCATACCCAACGTTATAGAAATTTAACGTTTAATAGCTAATCAGTAATCATATAAATGAAGCTGTGATAGCCTAATGGTTAGGACGACCGACTTCTAATCGGAGGTCGTGGGTTCGATCCTCTAACTTTTCGGAGTTATGTGCGTTTTAAGTATTTAAATATCACATGCTTTAACGGTGAAGGCAAACATCGTGAGGAAACCTGCATGCCTGAGAGTTCTCCATAACGTTCTCAAAGGTGTGTGAAGTCTGCCAATCCGCTTGGCCAGCGTGGTAGACTATGGCCAAAACCCTTCTCACTCTGAGAGGAGACCCGTGCTCTGTAGTGAGCCGGTAATGGGTTGATCATGATGATGATGATGACTTGCCATGATGAACATGACTAATATTCCCCTTTCCCCATCAAATAAGCGAAAGCTTGTGCTAGGAGTCGGTACGACAATAATGAAACGGGTGGGGTTTGAACCGTCGACCTTTCGGTTTTCGATCCACACCCGACGACCTTGTTGGTCTAGTGGTTTGCATATTCGACTGCAGATCACGAGGTCCCAGGTTCGATTCGCGGGTCGGGCGAATAAAATTGTTAGGTATTAGGTTTTCAAGTCAAGAAATTCTCAGTGCCAGCTCGGAGTTGGTAGTTGGCGGTGTTTCACCCCCGTGCCTCGGAGAGCATAGCAGCAGCAGAGAGCAGTCGGTCCCGGTTATTATCGCTATCATGTGACAATAGTCCTTAAAGCCCGCATTGAAGCAGCGTGGCGGGCCTGTATGAGAGAGGAGGCCTGTGCTCAGCAGTCGGATGTTAAAAAAACCGGCCAAGCGCGAGTCAGACTCGCGCACCGTGGGTTCCGTACTCCAGAAGTATAAGAACAATCTGTTTTTCATTACTTTGTCTTACAAGTGTAAATTGAAAATTTAAAAAACCCCCGACATTCGCCATTTAGTGGCGGCGGCCATCTTGAATTTGCAATAGTGCTATTCTACTAGTCAAGCCCTTTCATTTGATACCCATATCAAGGGAGTTGTGAAAAAATATATCATCCGCCATTTTGTAGCGGCGGCCATCTTGGACCGATTTTCATCAAACATAGCTAAGAACACTCTCGACTAATTCACCTTTCAAACAAAAAAAACCGCATTCAAATCGGTCCACCCGTTTGAGCGCCACAGGGGAACAGACAGACACACACACACACACACACACACAGACACGTCAAACTTATAACACCCCGTCGTTTTTGCGTCGGGGGTTAAAAAGGTAAGGTGCCAATTAAGCTAGGCCTCTAAATTGTATGAGCGTTCATACAACTCAGAGGTCTATTTTAATTAGCGTTAACTATGTATGTATGGGGACACCCTTTAGTTATCAACTTTTTTATTTTTTGGAATTTTTCCTTTATTTGTGCTGTAAGACTTGGCTTTTTGCCTTTCTTAATTCTAGGTCAACTGAAACTACCATTTAGGTTTTCGACCCAAAACCTATAGGGTACTTCCGGTTGACCCAGATTTGTCAATTTTGGTTAAAAGCAAGGTCTTATAGATCAAGTAAAGGGAAAATTCTGAAAAATAAAAAAAGTTGAATATTAAGGTAAATTTTGGTACTTAAAAGTTTTCGTGAAAATCTAAATTTACCCATATTTTTTAATTGTGTGGACTCCGGGCCTTAATTTTTATACACCTTATAGACTTTAGTATTTGGTATAAATTTCAACTTGCTAGGTCCACTCGTTCCTGAGAAAATCGGTGGTGAGACACGGTCAGACGGACAGACGGACAAGAAAGTGATCTTATAAGGGTTCCTTTTTTACCTTTTGAGGTATGGAACCCTAAAAAAGGCTGTAGCAGTAGTGGCGTATAATTAGAATAAGGGCTTTAATATAGACATTAGGCCGTTTACTCCTACAATCGGTTGGGCGTTTCGTTCGCCGGCCGCGCCGCGCCGCGCCGCTGTTATCGGGCAATTAGTCCGTCTGGGTGACGCGGGCGGGTGTGCTGCGGTGCGTAGAGCTCGTGGCCGCGTGACGGCGCGCTCTCGAACTTGGACCGATTGTGCACTGCGCCAGGCTCGGAACCGACAAGCCCCAATTAGACAGTTCATTTTTTGAGATTTTTGCTTTAATTTTCGAGGCTTCATCGATGACTGATGAGTCATCGAAAATGAACCTTCTAAACTCCGACCATTCGCCGTTCACAGGCGATGTGCCTCATGTGTGTCATGTATCATAAATCGATCATTTTTGCGATGAACGATGCACGATACGATATTCGTAGGGGCACAGCTTTTAATTGATGAAAGCTCGGTGTTTAAATGGTTCATTTTAGATGACTCATTGATGAAGCCTCGAAAATGAAAGCAAAAATCCTGGAAAATGAACCGTCTTATTTGGGCTTTAGTGAATAAATCATCACAAAAATGAACGATGAATTATACAATTTCCAATTTGGGCTTAAGAGCCTGTTTCATCACCTGATAAGTGTCGGATAGTCTAAACGTCACTATTGTCACTTCCTCACCTTATATCAAGTGAGAAAGACAAAATTTGTGGTAAATAAACTATCCGGCACTTATCAGAAGGTGGTGAAACAGGCCTTGAATATCGTAACGTCAACTTTAAACTTAAGCTACAAGCGTTTTAAATAGCTTGTTATCGAGAAAATTCAGCTGAAGCGTAACTTAAAACTCTCAGTTTTCTAATGCTTATGCTAGTCGAAGCCTGGGTCCATTTGTGATCTGCATTATTTTAGAAAAGGCGCAAACTAAATTCTGGCCAGACTAGTAACATCAAAATTCACCCTGAGCTTTAAGCAAAATGTATTTTGTAAGTAGGTAAAATAAATGCAGGGAAACTCAGACATGTAATTGTAAGCGGTACAAATGTGGTAGGTATAGTTTTTGTCGGATTCGAATCGGACGCAGTGCACAAGCACCCTTACCTGTGACCTCCGACTCGGCTCGCTCGCTAAATGATTTATTGTGGGAATTACTTTCGCGTTGTGTTAGTTTTAGACAAAATGTAATTAAGTATTACGTTTAAATTACAATAATACTAGGACCTTCGCATAACGTCATTAGTATACTTATATTATTTTGAATTCAGCTACTAGCGTCTCAGGATTGCAGGTGCCTGTGTGAATAAGATTTATCAGACAAATCAAAGGTTCTACTATATTATAGCGTTCTATTTATCTATTGAGAAAACAAAATCAGAATACGAAACAAAAATACTACCCCACTGTTGTTCACAGCTTAATTTTTCAAAACAATGTAGGACACTTTTTGGATGTTATAGTACATTGTGATACAAGGGTGGAATGTTGGTTATTGCAAACGAGCTGTTATTAACAAGCCCGAACCGAAGGTGAGGGTTTTTAATGTCACGAGTTTGCAATAACCGATACACCCGTGTATCACACGACGTTTTTCAATACAGTTGTGGGAAATAGTAAAAAAACAAATCGAAGAATCAAATGTTTATTTCAACATACATACCTGCGTACGTACCTATCCTTGTCGGAATCTTGGGGGCAAAATTCCATCTTGCGTAATTTTTGCCCCAGATAAAATATCAGGTCGAGTTAATTCCATAATATCACTTGTACTTGAACTCATATTTACAAAAAATAATCAATTTATCACACAAAAAATGAAAACTTTCAGAAAATGGCGCGTTTTAGCAACTGGACATTTTAAAACGAAACTAGGCAACGGTCTACGCGTATACAGCCTATTCGATTTTTGAGATATGTTAATGTGAAAATAATTAAATTAAAAATGGTAATTAAATATATAATTAATTATAATAAACAAACATTTAAAAGAATTTTGAGAATTCAATGCTAAGACGTACGCATTTATTAATTTTTTCTCGTATAAAATCTATCCGATTTTATTCTATGTATGAAAACTCCTTGCTACTAAACTTTTTAAATTGACTTATAAATTTAAAAATAAACTGCAAAACAAAATGATCGAGCTCGTAAAACAAAAGTCACGACCGCGTAAAACAAAACATGCCTGTGCAAAAGATTTAATTTTCGAATCATAACTATAGCCTCTGAAAGTACGCCATGTTAAACAACTGTATTGAAATAGTACATTGTGATACAAGGGTGGAATGTTGGTTATTGCAAACGAGCTGTCATTAACAAGCCCGAACCGAAGGTGAGGGTTTTTAATGTCACGAGTTTGCAATAACCGATACACCCGTGTATCACACGACGTTTTTCAATACAGTTGTGGGAAATAGTAAAAAAAACAAATCGAAGAATGAAATGTTTATTTCAACATACATACCTACGTACGTACCTATCTTTGTCGGAATCTTGGGGGCAAAATTCCATCTTGCGTAATTTTGCCCCAGATAAAATATCAGGTGGAGTTAATTCCATAATATCACTTGTACTTGAACTCATATTTACAAAAAATAATCAATTTATCACACAAAAAATGAAAACTTTCAGAAAATGGCGCGTTTTAGCAACTGGACATTTTAAAACGAAACTAAGCAACGGTCTACGCGTATACAAGCCTATTCGATTTTTGAGATAATTATGTTAATGTGAAAATAATTAAATTAAAAATGGTTAATAAATATATAATTAATTATAATAAACAAACGTTTAAAAGAATTTTGAAAATTCAATGCTAAGACGTACGCATTTATTAATTTTTTCTCGTATAAAATCTATCCGATTTTATTCTATGTATGAAAACTCCTTGCTACTAAACTTTTTAAATTGACTTATAAATTTAAAAATAAACTGCAAAACAAAATGATCGAGCTCGTAAAACAAAAGTCACGACCGCGTAAAACAAAACATGCCTGTGCAAAAGATTTAATTTTCGAATCATAACTATAGCCTCTGAAAGTACGCCATGTTAAACAACTGTATTGAAAATTAATTTTTACAAAGAGGAGATCAAAGTAAAGTATCTAAAAAAGCTTACCCAACCAGTGTGCTTAGTCTAAACCGGAGCACTCGAAAACGAACTCGAAAACTATTGATCGATTTCAGAGTAAAATAGACCTAAAATGGCTTGTATTAAGGTTTGAGTTCGCCAATACATTCAGCATTGTTCGAATGCTGAATGTATTGGCGAACTCAAACCTTAATACAAGCCATTTTAGGTCTCTTTTACTCTGAAATCGATCAATAGTTTTCGAGTTCGTTTTCGAGTGCTCCGCTTTAGACTAAGCACACAGGTATCTATACTAATAAATAAAATTGAAGTGTCTGTCTGTAATATCGAAATAACTACCTCATATTAAGCTCATATGGTTATTTGAATGCTACCATAACCGAATCACACGTTTTTCAAATTTTTGTCTGTCTGTCTGTCTGTCTGTCTGTCTGTCTGTCTGTTTGAACGGGCTAATCTTCGGAACGGCTGAACCGATTTTGACGGGACCTTCACATACAAGTAGAGAATTAACCAGGGAGTAACATAGGCTACTTTTTTAACCGACTTTCAAAAAAGGAGGAGTTGTGTTTTTCTACCTATGTACACCGATATCTCCGAGATTTCTGAACCAATTTGCGTAATTTTTTTTTTAATCGATAGAGAAACATTGCGACCCTGTTCTATAAAACATTTGGATTCCAACTCCTCAATCCTGATGCTGTAGGGGACCTAATCCCCAAAACTAATGGGTTTTAGAAACTTTCGGTTATTTAAATTGATATTGGGGGTACCAATTAAAGACTTTATCGTTGAATGAACTCGAGTAGGTACATATCCAACTCCTCAACCCTGATGCTGTAAGGAATTGTATTCAAATCGTGGGGATCCCACGGGATTTTTCCGTTTTGGGGACGGGTTTCTACAGATAAGCTACTTTTTGTTCTGGAAAATCAAAAGTTCCCACGGGATTTTTAAAAAACTAAATCCACACGGGCGAAGCCGTGGGCATCATCTAGTTTTTAATAATTATAAACTCGCCCTTACATTATAATGTATTACGATATTATAACGGGACAATAAAGCTCGTGTCACAACAAAAACCCTTCCGCGATCGCGTCTCGGACGGTTCCCACAGTGCGTCGCGCGTCGTATCGCCGAGTCGTCAATTTGGCCAAAACGCGCACTGACCGGCGACCACCCAGCCGCCGCGCCGCGAGCCCGAGCAATTTGCACGCGTGTGCGTGAAGACGCAATGCAAAGGAGGCAGCGATTTCATTCTATCTTATTCTTCTTCTTCTTCTTCTTCTTTGATTTTTTGACTTTTTTTTAGTGCCAAGCCAGTACAATGGCACTTCGCTAATGTCAAGTAATAATGATACGTTGAATGGAAGAGCCACCGACCGAAGAGAACTGCAGACGTCGTCCTGCCCGGTGACATACCGACATCAGCGCCACCTACCCGGTTATTAAAACACTAATATTGCTATTAAATATAGGAGTCGGTGATAGAAGGGTGAATATTTAATCATAAAAAATAAAATATTTTGTCCAAAAAATAAAAATAAAAATTTTAGGGAGAACCAAAATATTCACATTTGAAATATCACATTTGAAATGAACAAGTATAAATTAGAAATTTAAAAAACCCCCGACACTCGCCATTTTGTGGCAGCGGCCATCTTGGATTTGCAATAGTGCTATTCTACTAGTCAAGCCCTTTCATTTGATACCCATATTAAGGGAGTTGTGAAAAAATATGTAATCCGCCATTTTGTAGCGGCGGCCATCTTGGACCGATTTTCATCAAACATAGCTAACAACACTCTCGACTAATTCACCTTTCAAACAAAAAAACCGCATTCAAATCGGTCCACCCGTTTGAGCGCCACAGGGGAACAGACACACACACACACACACACACACACACACACACACACACACACACACACACACACACACACACACACACACACACACACACACACACACACACAGACACGTCAAACTTATAACACCCCGTCGTTTTTGCGTCGGGGGTTAAAAATAGTGTACGTCCTATCCTCAGACCTACCAAATATACACAAAAAGGATCCTAGGAAGTCAGAAAGGAAATACTTTAAAGATTGTTCCGTAAATATTTCATTAAAAAACGAATACTCATGTACTGTAGTTCCATTTTAATGCGCGACTTTTAACATTAAGAGCTCAAAGGAGATTAGGAAAAACAAAGAGTTCCTGCGGGATTTTTAAAAACCTAAATTAACGAGGATGAGGTTGCGGGCATTCTCTAGTTAATAATAGCAGTTTGCATCTTTTAATAGTTAGATAACTCGATAAAACCGTTTATCTTCCATTTAGAGACGCGAGTACAGTAAGTTAATAGCAAACGTAGCCGTCGCCACAAATAAACTATGAGTATGCAAATCAGAAGCGGCCAAGGGGATTAGGCTCGAGGAATCCATTCCCACGGGACCTTGTGCGAGGCCGCGGGGTTACGAGGCGCGAGTTCCTAGTTACTACTATGATAATACAGGAAAATATTATTTACTAGCTGACCCCCGCGACTTCGTTCGCATGGATATAGGTTTTTATATAGAATCGGATCGGACCCCATAATTATTTTTGTACCTAAACTAAATGTATCATAAGTTACTCCTTAACATCACCTATCTGCCATTAAAAGTTCCATCAAAATCGATCCAGCCGTTTCGGAGATTAGCTGGAACAAATAGACAGGCCGACAAACATAAATTTAAATGCACGCCAGTTTAAAATAAGCCGTACGTACAAACATCCGCGTCCCAAGTTATTTGAACCCAATAAATGTCTGTCATTTCTGAACTAAAAAACCCATGACCTTGAAATATTTACGGAACAATATATAAAGTACTACCTTTCTAACAAAAAAAGAATTAGTGAAATCGAACAACGCGTTAATGAATTACAGCTAAATACACGTTTTAACTTTCATCCCCTCTCCCAAGGGAACCGTGCTGAATTTCGGGATAAAAAGTATCCTATATCCTACCTCGGAGTATGAACTCAAATCGTACCAAGTTTCATTCGAATCCATTCAGTAGTTTCGGCGTGATGCGCGGCCAAGATACAGACAGACAGACAGACAGACAGACAGACAGACAGACAAAAATGAAAAAATTACAGTTTTGGATTCAGTATCGATTATAGAGTGCCCTCCAAAGAAAATTTTCAAAATATCTTCAATGTACAGAATTGGATCTGTTACAGTTTTATTATATTATAGACAGATAGACTATTTACACTTTCGTTATAACTCTTTACTCGATTACGAAGGATAACGATTGTACAGTTTGTGTTTGTAGGTATCTATCTTCTCACAACTCCAAAATTACTATTGTTGTCAAATGCGTAGACACAGAGATCGATAGGCTTTTGTGATTTAAATTTGACTGTTTTTATCTTATAGACTTTTTTATCTTATATTTAATACCGTCTCAGTTGTATTATTATTTTTATTTGTACTACGAAGGAAGTTTACCTAAATAAAATTGGGTAGAAAAGGTTCGCCAATGCAAGCAACCTCACCAGAATGGATATGGTTTATTTTATTTTATATTTTGTATTCTTATGTACATGTTGCATTAAAGATTCTTATTATCAAGTGATTTTCAAATTACAATGTTGTAGTTGTTAAGAGATGAATTCAAATAATCATTTGCATTTGGTTCATTGCATAAACTTTATTTTTACAGTTAACTTTAAATCGCTACAAGAATGGAGCAATAAAATTTCTTTATAATTCTAGTTTTACATTAAACCGACTTTCACTCGAAGCTGAGAAGTGCCAATGGGTGGTAGCAAATTGCTCGAGGAACCGACAGACGTTGGGGTCCCAAGATACTCGAGTGGCGATCTTGTACCGATAATCCCAGCAATGGAAGACCGCAACTAAAGTCAACAGTAGGTCAAGCAAGTCACTGGCAGCCCCTGAAAACAAGCGGCTAAAGGTCATATTCTGTGTTAATCCTTGCTAGAGACCTATATCCAGAAGTGGACGTCTATCGATTGAGACGACAGCTAATTCAAAACAAATAGACACTTTGGATATAGTGAGCTTTTGTCATCCAAACTATGGGCAAAATCATTTGTTAACAATTCACAGCTTGTGATACAGTTCTACATTTACGTTGGTAAATATTATGTACCTACATTTTTATAGTTTTTGGAAATTCAAAGTGTCCAATCTGGTCACACATAAACACAGAAACAATCGCAGTCCGATCACTTAATCCTTCACCAGTAACATCGCTATTTTAAGTCGGCCCTTACACCATAGAGACGAATATTGCATTCTTGACATACTTCAACAGCTGGTCTAATTCATAAGACTGTAGCGATGTATTAACCGTAATAATCTCGTGGCAAGCATTAATGTAAATAGAAAAAAAAAAACAGAAGGCGATCCAAAGATAAAATATTTGACTATTCAAGTTTCTTAAGTAAACTTTCGTTATATTCGCTAAGCCGCAGAACCAAACAATTTTATTCCGATATTACTTGATATAGTAAATGCGGAAGTTAAGCTGTCTGTCGGTCTGTTAAATTTTCACGTGAACTGATTTCGACAAAATTTGAAAAGGAAATAGCTTGCATCCTGAGGAAGAACGTAGGGCAGGTATTTTCATCACGAAAAAAACGCAAATTCATGCAGAAGTCCCAGGTATCTAGCTTATTAACGAAGCTTACTGAAAATATGTTTATGTTGGCAATACAAAATTATAATATTTTTAGGTTAGCAATACAACCACCACCCCACCACTACAGACTTTAACCTTTTAACGTCCCTCTGGTGGACACAGGTCTCCTCTCTCACACGAGAGAGAGATTTAGACCTGTCACGCTGCTTCAATGCGGGTTGGCGAGCTTTAAAGACTATTGTCACATGTTAATAACCGGGACCGACTGCTTAACGTGCTCTCCGAGGCACGGGTGTGGAACACCGCCAACTAACAACTCCGGGCTGGTACTGAGAATTTCTTGACAGAAAAACCCAATAATTTGCCCAACCCGGGAATCAAACCCGGGAAGCAGACATTGTGATCTGCGGTCGAATATGCTAACCACTAGACCAACGATGCAGCAATACAATATTATAATATTTTATGATAGAAATAAAAAGTTAGTAGCTTACCTTTCGCCTACAATTTGCACCACGCACAAATACGGTCGATGTGAGAATTTGCATCGAATGGAGCCGGGACGAGCCGTGCAACATCCAGCGCCAGTGGGACACGCCGTATGCACTGTGCGATATACGGTATAGTATATAGTATATAGCACACACATACTGTACCTATAACAAACTAATGTTAATAACAGGAAACTTTGTTCTGTATTGTTTTATAATCGAAGAGTTTATTTATCTGTCTAGATTTAGCCTCGTAACGGAACGTTAAATGTCTAGGCATCCAATGTATTTATTGTATACTCTGATTTTTAATTCCGGTGGTGTATCTACCTACAACTTCATAGAAGTCTTAGGATCACTTCCCAAAATGCTCAATCACTACTTAACTATCACTACATAGTATAAAACAAAGTCGCTTTCTCTGTCCCTATGTCCCTATGTATGCTTAAATCTTTAAAACTACGCAACGGATTTTGATGCGGTTTTTTTCGAGAAGAACCTGCAAGAAACTCGGCGGTTGCTCTTTTTTAACCCCCGACGCAAAAACGACGGGGTGTTATAAGTTTGACGTGTCTGTGTGTGTGTGTGTGTGTGTGTGTGTGTGTGTGTGTGTGTGTGTGTCTGTCTGTTCCCCTGTGGCGCTCAAACGGGTGGACCGATTTGAATGCGGTTTTTTTTGTTTGAAAGGTGAATTAGTCGAGAGTGTTGTTAGCTATGTTTGAAGAAAATCGGTCCAAGATGGCCGCCGCTACAAAATGGCGGATTACATATTTTTTAACAACTCCCTTAATATGGGTATCAAATGAAAGGGCTTGATTAGTAGAATAGCACTATTGCAAATCCAAGATGGCCGCAGCCACAAAATGGCGAATGTCGGGGGTTTTTTAAATTTTCAATTTATACTTGTTAAAAATAACATTATAACAATTAATTATTATTATTAATGTACATGATTGAAATGCCGTCTCGCGCATTGCTGGAACGAGTTAAATCCAAGCTTTTTTATCGTTTATATAATCTTCAATTGTATAATAAGCTTTTTTTATGAGCATACCTACTTTTAATAAAGTTCTTAAACTTGTGTAAAGGCAAGTCTAAGACATATTTTTTATTCAGATAAACTTTTACAAGTGCTTTTGAATCGACAAATGAATCTACCACTGGTTCGGAATGGTGCTTACAATTCTACACGTTAAGAAGGGCAGACAAAAGTAGCCCCATTTCCGACGGCGGCACCCGTTCACGAGCATGACGCATGATCCAGCCATTGCTTCGCTCAACCATATTTGAGGGAACGTAACACCTAACAGAACCTAGAGACTGACAGCTACTTGTTATCCCGGAAAATCAGAGACTTTCCACGGGATATTATATAACACCTAAATCAACGGGCATTTAATAATGTGGTAGCATTCAATAACGTATAGCTAGTAGAAACAAATTCACACAATCAATAAAAAAAAAGTTAACAAATTCACACAAATACAAAAAGTTAACTTTTTTAAATATGCCTAGACGATAGGCAGGCTCTTACTTCTAAAAAAGACGTCTCCAAAGAACAAACTAAACACAAGAAATATTTAAAAACAACACCTCCGCATGACATTTAACAAATAATTGCGAGAAACACAAACAAAAAAAACCACCTATCCGTAGTTACTTTCGCCGATTGCCGTTCCCACAGTCGGTCCGTGACTCCCGACAAACGGAGAAACGTCCAAAAAACGCCGTCAAAGACGCCTCGGGACGTCAGAACGTGTCTTTTGACGAATCGGACACCTTTACCTTTTATTGGTACCCCTGACAGTACTCTTGTACCTTTACCGGTTTATTGTTTAATACGCCGCAAGCTGGCTACGTCACGTACGATGGAGTCGGAAGTAAATCGTATAGATTGGCTAGCTGGTGCATGCGACTTTGTCTGCAGTGTTGAGGTGAGGTTGCAGTCAAGGGCTAACTTGTAGGTGAATAAAAAAATATTGGTTGTCTGTAAAGTCTTACGTGATAATGTTATAAGAAAACAAAGTGAGATAGATGCGTCACAAGCCGAACGCTTAGGCCGATCGTCTTCGACCTTTTCGCCGTCTCTATCGCTTGTTCCGCGCTCTCGCTTGCAATACAATGAGTCAAGCCTTTTTTGTGTGTAGCCGGCGTTCATCGATTTATAAGACGTTTGCACGTCAAAAAAAGTAGGACTTAGTCTGCGTGAATTTAGATTAAAAAAATCTTTCTTCAATCACACCTCTCCATACCAAGCCTTTTATGAATGGAATTAATTAATAATTACCGGACAGAACAAAAATGTATTGTGAAAGGGAGAATTAAAAAAATATTCCATTTCACAATAAAGTTCTAGGTACTTACTCGTAATTTCGAGGTTTTAGGTTATCACAGGCATCAGTTGTCAAAACTGTATAATTAAAGTCTTTCTTCTAACCCATTGTCCTAGGTGAACGACAAACGCGATGAAATTTTGATACTTATTTTATATTTTCGCGTCGCGTCGTATTGTGTCGCGACCGGGGAATCAAACCCGGAACCTCGTGATCTGCAGTCGAATGTGCTAACCACTAGACCAAGGAGGCAGGTATCTAAGACGTGATTGTCCAAAGTTCGATGCTGGACTAGTACATAGCCCAGTCGGAGCGAGTTCGCAAATTAATCGCTCGCTCGTTACAGGTGGGGCGCGGACCACCGAGCGCGGCCTGCCCTGTAATCTGACAACGCCTGTGTTACCGTGCTGCACCGACTTAGCGGATTGCAGAGGGGTGTGGTACGCAGGCCTTGCTTATTAGTGGGCATACCCCAGTCGCAATCGCAATAGGGCCTAAGCAGTATACGCAAGCATTTCGAAAAAGACGTAGACCGTCCGACTTGGGTGAGCACATTAAATTATCCTAAGGTGGCACGGACCACCGAGTACGAACTGCAATGTCTGACATGGCTGTTAACTCGGTTGTACTCTGAAACAAACTAGACTGACTTTAAAAATATACTTTTCAAAAAAGCACACCCTTTTCTTTGTTAATAATTTCTCCTATGATCCCTTAACCCCGCATAGGTTCAAAACTAGTCCGGCATACATCCATGAGAGTATACAACTGCGTACTAATGGAAGAAAGCACGGGGCAAGCAGCTAGTGACTCCATCTGTTGTGTCTATCTGAAACTAACTTAATATTCCAGTTTAGCCGCGTGAACGTCACTTCTCGTTTTTTTCGCATATAAAATATAACCTGTCACCCGGACCATAACAACGAATGAATTGACACCTCATGCATCAAAATCGGCCCAGTAGTTTAAGCGCTACCGTGGAACAAAAAATCGGATACATACATACATAGACTGCTAAAATCATAACCCTCCTTTTGGCTTTGTCGTATACGGGTAAAAAGCTAATATATTTTAATTTTAATCTCTTTCCAATTCTCGGTACCGTTCGCCCGCTCGGTAGTGCAGACTCTCGCGTGTGTTTTTTCGTCTTGTTGGAGTCGCGTTGTGCCTCCAAAATTGAGTTGTTCGGCTTTCGCGTGTTTTTGCACTTTTTGCAGCCGCGGCCGGCGCGGGCGGTCCCCGTAATCACTTGCATGTTTATTTATTAACCGACGCGCTGTGAAGCTGGGTTCTGTGTTTGCGGGTCAGCTTATTCTTTAAAAATCGGCAGTTTTTTTGTGAGTCGTTGAGCGTCAAATAATAGGGACATTTTACGATCCTCGCAAAAGCATTGTAGTCGTTCACTAATACACGAAAAAAGGAATGGTCTACCTACGTACCTAGGTACTTAAATATAAAAATTTGGCTATTCCTTTATCTATTAATAATACTTATTATATTATGTATATTCATCGAAGAAAAACAACACCCTTATGTACATGGGTCTAATATTCTAGAAGCTCTCAGCACACCCTGTGAATCGAACGGGACGAAGAAAACGCTACACATAATACTACTAGGCGTACTTCTACGAAGCGAAACGATGCGATGCGACGTGAAAATATCAAACAGCAGCTGAGCCTTCACGTGGCCTACGTTATCGATGACAAGTTGTGATAAGTTTGTCATTTTCAATGTAGTCAAATTGCGTCGCGTCGTGTCGCATCGCGTCGCGTCGCGTGTCTCGTTCACCGGACAACGAGTCATGCACCTTCTTTACTCATCAAAAGTTTAGTAGGTGTTCTTTGCTTTCAGTTTGTGGAACAAGTATAAATTAAAAATTTAAAAAACCTCCGACATTCGCCATTTTGTGGTGTCGGCCTTCTTGGATTTGTTGGATTTGCAATAGTGCTATTCTACTAGTCAAGCCCTTTCATTTGATACCCATATTAAGGGAGTTGCATGGGAGTTGTGAAAAAATATGTAATCCACCATTTTGTAGCGGCGGCCATCTTGGACCGATTTTCTTTAAACATAGCTAACAACACTCTCGACTAATTCACCTTTCAAACAAAAAAAAACGCATTCAAATCGGTCCACCCGCTCGAGCGCCACAGGGGAACGGACAGACACACACACACACATACATACACACACACACAAACAAGTCAAACTTATAACACCCCGTCGTTTAAAAAACCCTAACCGCCGTATAATAACTGTACAGTTATCGCAACCTTTATCGCGTCGCCGGTGGTAGCGCGCGTGGTAGGTAGGCGTAGGTAGGTGGTAGGTACCGCGCGCGTCACTCGCCGAGGGCAATAAATCAGTGGGGACTTAATTATTTTGATTAAAGGGACCTGCTTACTTACTTAGGGCCACCACAAAGTCTGGTCTGATGGCATCTGGGCCATGATTGCTTTGTGTGCATTGGAATAAGTACATTTATCCAACTTTTATTAGGGTAGTAATAAAACGAGTGACTGTAAATTACAGTTCTAAGTGTCAAAATTAATTAATTTGGGTTATAGAATTACAAAGTGAGCGACTGACTGCGAGTGACGAGAAATCAACAAAACAGCAACTTACAAACATTAATTTGAGTTACTTAAAATACAAAATGAGCAGCTTCATAATATTTGAGCGACCTAATATTTGTTTGAGTGTCAACGTTACGTCCTGCATTTTTTTCAATATTTGGCAAATGTATTTCTTATACTGAGCGGCATTTTATCTTAAATGAAGTGTTTCGAATACAAAAACCACTTTGAAAAATACACTAATGAGCAGAGTATAATGAGCTCACATTTAAAAAATAAAAATAATATGAAATAACTATTTGAAGAAACACTATTCTATTAGTTGAGAAATTTTATTATTGAAATATAAGGGTAATTAAATAAAACAATGTACTCCGTAAAAAATTTGGATCTGGCACTTCGCCGGCCGCTGCCGCGGCACGCTCGCTTCGCTCGCTCGGCTCGTGCGTTGTGGTAACTGTTCTAACCTAACCTAACCTAGCTGGTGTTTTTGGAATCCTGGTGTTTTTTAACCTGGTATTTTCATTAAAAAAGCGTATCAAAATAAAAAACATAAGCCCTCAAATAGAATATCAGTAACCAATAATCATTAATAAAGCAGCTTACAAAACTTTGCTCAAAGTGAACTTTTTAGTAGTTCGCTAAGTATAACCTCACTTAGAAAAATCGAATCTATCTTAATATTGAAGTTGCCCTCTCTGTATTTCCAGTCGCTCACTTAGTAATGAAGTCGCTCAGATAAAATTTTAATATCTGAAATGGATTTATCACAATCCACTTTTTGTAAGCTCGTTCTGGATTTTATTATAAATCAATATTCGTCGTCAGTTTAGTTAATTTTTCGCTTACTCAAATTCATACCGCTCAAGTTATTAAAACAGTATGTCATCATCAGTCGCAAAGTTTTTTTTTGTTCGCTCGTTTTATAATTCCCCCTTTTATTATATTAACTTACTAGCGATCCGCTACGGCTTCCAACATTTTCAACAATAGTTAAGTATCGTCATATTTCAGCCATTATACACAAAACCTTAACAAACTATACACTTGAACCTAGCTCATGAATTGCTCTGTCTATTGATGAAAATTGCATGAAAATCCGTGCAGTAGTTTTTGAGTTTATCGCGAACCGACAGACAGACAGGCAGCCGCATTTCTTAACATGTACCCTTACCTACCTTACGTTATCTTCATCATCAGCCAACAGGCATCGATTGCTGCACACAGATCTCTTGTAAAGACTCCCAAACGCCGTATCTTGTGCCGCTTGTATCCAGTGGCTTCTGCGATTCGTCTGATATAGGTAGTCGGTCAGCGAGACACGGGGTGAAATACAACCGTCAACTAACTACCAACTCCGGGCTAGCACTGAGAATTTCTTGACAGAAAGACACAACAACAATTTATAACCCGCTCCGGACTTCGAACCCAGGACCTCGTGGTCGAATGTGCTAACCACTAGACCAACGGGGCAGTAGAGAAAAAGTAGAGGAACCTACTCAGTAGTCAGCAACAAGTAACACAGTAGCCAGTAGGACGAAAAGCGAATCTAGAACACAGCGGCTAATATTAGCCGAACGATCAAAGGTACGAGCTAGCACGGAAGTGGGCATTAGATACTTTATCGAGTCTACGGCATAAGGGCATGGACACGTTTGTACGATGAAAGTTTCCTAGTATTGTTTTTAAAACATTCGTAATGATACGAATACGCACCTAAGTAATTTTTGTTGCTGATGGTGGTGGGTAAATAACTCATATCCATTGCCACAGAATACCATAATGGAGAAATGAGAATAATACCATGGTTATTAAGTAGATGGTAGGTAAGAATATGGTCTAGACTATATGGTATGGAATAGTAGGATTTGGACTACAACAGAATGATAATAAAACTATTATGAAACTTTTGAAGGGGTTAATGTTAGAAGACATATAAGTATTTTATACCTACCTCAGCTTGTTACTGGTTTCATCTAATGGAAGTCTATTTAAAAAAATCATGTTGGACAGGGATAAAATATATTGAAAATAGCAGTTTTTAAACGTCCAGTATAACTCCCGGCACGTAAGTCGAGCGCTGAACTTTAAGTGCGCGCAGCGTCGTACGAGTGAGCGGGACACAGTACGATTGGAGAGCCAATCAGCGCTTACGAGGGATCCGCGAGAGCTAGTCAGTGCTTACGAACGATCCCCACGCCCTCCCCGCGACCCCCTCACCACCCGAGATACCTCATTTTCGATTTCTGCGCATTGAAGGTCAACGCTAGACTTATTTGCCGTGACTTGTAGGAGTAATACCCTCACTCTACAGTACTCTACACATTACGTACCTACTGTACACATATTTCAGTCTTTTGTAGCATAGAAAGCAAGATTAATTCAGTTTACTCACAAGTTTTTAATTACATAACTAAAAATATTGTTGATTTTTGTTTTAATAATAATTTATTGTATTTATAATACCATAGAAATTCTAATTTTTCATCGAGATAAATAATTTTCAATTTTATGTAATAGCGACATCTACTTTCTATTGCATGTTTCTTTTCGGAAAATAATGTCCTGTTGACTACGAAGCTTGAACAAGTAAGGTTTGCTTTGAAGTACGTGTAAGTGATGTAGATGGCGCTTAAAAGTTTTCACGATAGATTATATAGATGGCGCCATAGGTATATTCAAAGGAATAAAAAGAATATTAATTTACCTGTAGGAGATCATAATATTTTATTAATACACTAGCGGACCCGGCAGACGTTGTTCTGCCCGCTATTAGCGCCACCTACCGGGTCCAATTTTTCTACTTATAAACCTTCCTCTTGAATCACTCTATCTATTAAAAAAACCGCATCAAAATCCGTTGCGTAGTTTTAAAGATTTAAGCGTACATAGGGATATAGGGATATAGGGACAGAGAAAGCGACTTTGTTTTATACTATGTAGTGATTAGAATTAGATTTTTAAAGATTTCAAATTGTTTATAAATAATCATATTGTGTGGGTTTGAATTCCGTGTTTCCATTTAAGAGTTTTCTGTATTATGCGATGCAAAGGCTTTATAATAATAAATAGGGATTGTTTATTATCTAATTTTAACTATTAAGTACATGTCCACAACTGGACATAATATAAGTCTTTAATAAAGGGACCTCCACACAAAGCGGTCAGTGCCAGACAGACCCCCTAAGTAAGTAGTACTTAATAAGTACTTAAGTACCTACCTACTGTGCTTTCCGGCGCGAGGTCGCAATTCCAGTACCTTGGGACCCCAACGTTAGCTAGTGCATCCAGTATAAGTAGGTAGGTACATTACCGAGCGAACAGCCGAGCAAGTGCCACAAATAATGAGAACAGCCACACTTTCCACGCCAGCGAGTTGTCAAACTAAACACATTTTACACAATATATTCAGCCATGGGGGCTGTAAACAAACCCTTCTAGCCTTACGACACGATTTTGAAAATTAAAAAAAAAATCCTAAGATTTTAATAATTTTAATTTTAATTTTGTGTGCGCGTATGTTTCTGTATATTTATTAGGTACTATTTAACGCCGCAACTACTGAACCGATTTGGCTGAAATTTTGAATGGAGATAGATTATGCCCTGTTAACGCATACTTTTTATCCAGAAAAATACATAGTTCCCATGGGATTAAAAAAAACCGAAATCTACAGCTACAGCTATAGGTAGATTACAAATATAGCAAATGTCCTTGAAAGTAGGTATAAAGGTTGAAAATGGGAGCGGGAACGGGAACCGGAATCCACAATTCCCTCGGGATTTGTGAAAAACTGAAATTCACGTGGGCGAAGCCGCGGGCAGAAGCTAGTAATAAATAATATATATATTATGATATCTATCTGCTACCTTTTAATCGCATGAAGTGATAAATAGATTTTTGGCACCGAGATTCCTAGCGATAGAAAATCTACTTTTGAAGTTTTATCCCAGGCAAGCAAAGAGTTCCCAGGGAACCTTTAATTAAGCTTCTTTGATTAAAGCGAAGTAGCGGGCATACACTAGTACTTGAGCAAATTCAGACGTCAGAAAGGAATATTATGAAAAATCGTGAGCGATATTTTAGTCGTCAATATTAAAAACGTTCCTAGTCAGATTGTCGCTTAAAAAGTTTTAAAATAGAGTGGTGAAAAGACGACATTTTTTTTAATTAGGTGCTATATTTTATACATATACGTAGATATAATTCAGATTAAAATGACAGCCTTTTGATTTGGAGCCTTAATGTAATGAACGCACCCACCTACACTCACAATGTTTTCAATAAGTTAGAAGAAAAAAATTGGTTGTCTGTAAAGTCGATTTATCGTCTCGCTTGCGTGCGTTGCTATGGGGTTGCTATGGTACGTGACAATGAGTCATGCTTTTTCGTGCATGCAGCCGTCGATTTATAAGACGTTACTTATCACGTCAAAAAAAGCTTTTTTTTTCATTTATGTTATTTATTTGAAGAGATATCGGAAAGGCCAGGATGCGATTCCACATTTCCATTCTTACACAATGCATATTTTCTTTTACAAAGAATTCTAACTATTCAAGCTTCATCCCACGGACACACACAGTCATTATGTGTTTCACATCCGACAAGTATAAATTAAAAATTTAAAAACCCCTGACATTCGTCATTTTGTGGTGGTGGCCATTTTGGATTTGCATAATGCTATTTCACTAGTCAAGCCCTTTCATTTGATACTCATATTGAGGGAGTTGTGAAAAAATATGTAATCCACCATTTTGTAGCGGCGGCAATCTTGAATCGATTTTCATCAAACATTGCTAAGAACACTTCCGACTAATTTACCTTTCAAACAAAAAAAAAACTGCATTCAAATCGGTTCACCCGTTTGAGCGCTACGGTGGAACGCTGCGGTACGGTGGTGTGTGTGTGTGTGTTACACACACACGGCAGACACGGCAAACTTATAACATCATGTCGTTTTTGCGTCGGGGGTTAAAAGAGTGATGTCGATAAAACACATCGCTACTAAAGCGCATCACTATAATCAGGCGGGCGGCGGCGCGGATTGGTTTACGAGGAGCCCAATCAAGCGGCGACGCGTCGGCTAACTGCCGCTCTCGAGAGTGCTTTCAACCGGTTACACCGTAGCTTTAACCGCGGTTTAACTAGAGCTTAACAATTAGATTGAGAGACGATTTTACAATCGCCATATTATCCTTAACTATCACATGTACAATTATCGGACAATGTCTATGCGAAAATGAAGCCATTTTCGCATAGTTTAGTTATAGCTTTTACATTATCCGTTAAGTTATAGCTTTGACGTGGCAAGACTCTGCCACTAATCGGGAAGCAGATTCTATTGAAAAGAGCTGGGCAGTCACTTACAAGTAGTCACTTTATTAAAAAGAAAATTGTACCTATTGTTAAAATCAACGTACTTAACACAATTTATTTTGTTTTTAATATCTTGTGGGCAGCCGAATGAAAAGCCAGGTTACTTACAAAAAACTTCATAACTAAGAAATTCATTAATATTACGGAATAACTTCGACTTTATTCTAAAAGTATGACTGTTTAGAAATGCATAGAGAACAAACATTCAAACATTAATTTTTATGTAGATTTTTTAGCCAAATACCTTCGCGAGCGTATGTAAATCAACTCACCAAAGTTTCATCATAACCTGAGGAATAGTTTAGGAGTGCATATAGGATATACAGACAAACATTGATTTTAGTTTATATAGGTAGATAACTCAAAATTAAAAATTTAAAAACCCCCGACATTCACCATTTTGTGGCGGCGGCCATCTTGGATTTGCATAGTGCTATTCTACTAGTCAAGCCCTTCCATTTGATACCCATATTAAGGGAGTTGTGAAAAAATATGTAATCCGCCATTTTGTAGCGGCGGCCATCTTGGATCGATTTTCATCAAACATAGCTAACAACACTCTCGACTGATTCACCTTTCAAACGAAAAAAAAACCGCATTCAAATCGGTCCACCCGTTTGAGCGCCACAGGGGAACAGACAGACACACACACACACACACACACACAGACACGTCAAACTTATAACACCCCGTCGTTTTTGCGTCGGGGGTTAAAATAGAAACTCCCAAAATAATGGATCATTTACATTAATCGTAGATTAAGTTTAAAGTAATCATGGTGCCACCGGCTCTTACTACACTACCGCCACTCAATATTGGTTAATAAAGCAATAATCATCAAAACTTGGCGTCGACTCCGCCATAGTGTTTATTTTTCCACTTGCACTCACCATTCCACACTGTGTCAAATTCGAGCACAGAGCTTTTAAATTCTGTTCCAAATATCGCCACAGTGCCGAGCACAATCGCTTGTTGGAAAGCAGTTTCTTGCAAAAGCTAAATAATAAAAAATATGAACTGTTTTTGCTTTAATCTTGTTTTGCGTTCGACTTAATTCTGTTTATTGCAAAACGCTTATTTCTGACTTATTGTATCGTTTTATTAACTAGTTTTGTTTGTATCTGTTTTAGGGGAGGGGGTTTATTGTTTTACGGTCAAATTTAGCAGACTACCAGGCGGGCCGTAGCGTCGTTACTTGATGAAATTTGATAATCCGGCAAGTGTGTTTCAGAACACTAAGGTTGGGTTCCGTAGTCATTCTAATGAAAAAACTTCTTACCGTAAACCAAAAGTAAGAATTATGAGAAAACCTATTTTTAACCCCCGACGAAAAAACGACGGGGTGTTAAGTTTGACGTGTATGTGTATGTGTGTGTGTGTGTGTGTATGTCTGTCTGTTCCCCTGTGGCGCTCAAACGGGTGGACCGATTTGACTGCGGTTTTTTTTGTTTGAAAGGTGAATTAGTCGAGAGTGTTGTTTAGCTATGTTTGATGAAAACCGGTCCAAGATGGACGCCGCTACAAAATGGCGGATTACATATATTTTCAGAACTCCCTTAATATGGGTATCAAATAAAAGGGCTTAACTAGTAGAATAGAACTATTGCAAATCCCAGATGGCCGCCGTCACAAAATGGCGAATGTCGGGGGTTTATTAAATTTTTAATTTATACTTGTACACTTGTAGCTCACATAACACAGAGTAGAATAGTTTTTTTGTTTGAGCTAAAAACCGGCCAAGTGCGAGTCGGTCTTGCGCACTTAGGTTACTGTGCAACCACACGCATAAATTATTTTAAATAGAAGCTGTAGTAAAAAACCACTAATTACGGCAGATAGACAGATTAGATTAGTTCGACATTAAATAGATAGGCGGATGTATAGCTGGACGAAAATCGGCATTACGAACCAGTGGTAGATTCAAGTGACGATTCAAAAGTAAAAATTTATTTGAATAAAAATTCTTATATTCTAGATTCTTTTCTAAATAAAAGGACGGATGAACAGATAGCGGAGGTTTTTTGGTACGTACTAGGTACCGAAAACCAGGAGATACCTAGGTACTACGTAGGTATCTCCTGGTTTTTCGTTTTCCGTAGTCAAAGAAAGAACCTTTAAAGTCGTCCTTTGATTCTCTGATCAAAAAACCGGCCAAGTGCGTGGCGGGCCACGCGCAGTGTAGGGTTCCGTAGTCACAATCCTCGAAAAACACAAATAGATAAAACTCCTTAACCTGTGAACCCTACTTAGCCGTGATAGTTTTCCTTTAAAATTGATTATATACCCTACTGCTGTGAATTTTTTCAAGTTCCTATATACTGCCATTTGGCTGATAGAGGGGGGGGACACTTGACTCTAATAAAAATTTGCACTTTAAAACATCATATTTTACAAACGGATCTAGAAATCGAAAAATGATGTTCCCACACCCACAGTATTTTTAAAAGACCTATTCAACGATACCCCACACTATGGGGTAGACGAGAAAAAAAATATTCATCCCCACTTTACATGTAGGGGAGCTACCCTAAAAAAAAATATTTTTCAAAATTTTATTTCAGCACTTTGTCGGCGTGATTAATATTTATACTCATGCCAAATTACGAATTTCTAGCACTAATAGTCTCTGAGATTAACCGAGGACGGACAGACGGACAGACGGACAGACGGACGGACATGGCGAAACTATAAGGGTTCCTTGTTTACTACGGAACCCTAAAAATCGCGAACGTTTTACTATATTTCTAATAATGATAGTGACATACCGCTTGTTTGCCCTCAATAGAGGCTCATTGGAATAAAGGTATTTTTCTCCCAACATTGGCCGCCATTGTCTGCGCGTGATATAGGGGCTGTTTTCATGCGTTGCCCGTAACTCATAACATAACTCACCCGTTTGTTATTGCGGCATATTTAATAAGGCATAACGTGTGCTTTGTTAGCAGATATTTTGTCATGAATATGCCGATGTAAAAGTACCTATGTGCCCTATTATGCAAAAATAGCGACCTTATTTATTTTGTTGGAATGTATTTTTTACAAGTTAACCAAAATCTCCAAAAAAAAACGCAACGCCGAAGAGGCGCGCGTTGCGTTTTTTTTGAGAGATTTTGGCAGCGGCTGTTGCTATCGTATCAAAGCTACCTATTCTTTCTAGTTTATATTTACTCTTAGAAATCCTGTATCAATTCAATATCATTCATTTAGCAAAATTCAGGCGCGATTGGTTTCCCTAGTTACAACGCAATAGGTACTTAATATTTAAAAAAATCCAGATTATAATCTTACTTTTATCAAGACTCAGCAATAGTATCTTGCCATAAAAAACAAAAGTACCTAGCAAGAAAAATTATAACATCCTTTTTGTGCAATAAAAATTTTTTTCGCGTCCATCCTAAATCTTCTCCGTCCTATGATAAACACTAGCCAACATTGATAGCCATCATTGATATACATAATCATAGAAACGCATCCAACTTCTTATTAATGTGTCCCCTCTTGGACATTGCAAAAGATGCAAGGCCCAGTAGACTAAACACAAGTGTAAATTGAAAATTTAAAAAACCCCCGACATTCGCCATTTAGTGGCGGCGGCCATCTTGAATTTGCAATAGTGCTATTCTACTAGTCAAGCCCTTTCATTTGATACCCATATCAAGGGAGTTGTGAATAAATTACGTAATTAAAAAAACTAAAAACCCGACTGCGTAAAACAAACTAGTTCTGGTAACTGAAAAGCAAAAAACAAGCTTTGTACTTTATAAACTAGAATTTGATAAGATCATAAACATAATTAATGTTAGAAAATGTATGGCATGCGGGGGCGAACTAATAGTCCTGAGTAGTTGGCTAAGTAATGCCCCCGCCTGCCATACATTTTCTAACATTAATTATGTTTATGATCTTATCAAATTCTAGTTTATAAAGTACAAAGCTTGTTTTTTGCTTTTCAGTTACCAGAACTAGTTTGTTTTACGCACTACGCAGTCGGGTTTTTAGTTTTTTTAATTACGTAATTTATTTCTTGGTTTTTAGTGCAAAACTATGAAAAATTTTTAGATGCATATTTTTACAAGAGACAGGCCTGTGTCACTCCGCGTGTAGGTAATAGCGCGCTTAAGACGACTATTAGCGCCATCTGTTGAACACTAGAAACTTTAATAAGGTCCTTCATAATATTATTGTATTATTTTAGTGTTTGGCGATTTAAGGTTAAATTATTAGTGTTACAATAATTGATGGGAAGGGGGGAGGTGTAGGGGGGATTATGTGGAATGTGGTAGAGTGGAGTGGGAAGGGATCGTAAATAAATTACCACCAATTTAGTCACAGTGTAGTTGTTATTTATTTTGTTTTCTATGATTTGTCACTCCAAACTGATTACAAACACATAAATTGTATATATTTTCGTATTTGCCTTTTAAAGCCCTTTATTTTGATACCCCACTCGAGGGTCTTGAGGAAAAAAAATTTTTTCAGCTCGCACATTAAAGTGCATAAAATCCGCCATTTTGAATTTTTATTAATTTTATGTACCCAGTAACATTTGCGCTGTTAAGACAAATCTAATGACGTATCATTTATCAAAATAAGTTGAGTCGTTGAGTAGTTACGAACTGACATAGGAAACGGTCATTTTCTGTGATTTATCACTCCAACTTATTTTCAAATATATAATTGTATACATTTTTGTATTTGCCTTTTAAATCCCTTCATTTTGATACCCCACTCGAGGGTCTTGAAGAAAAATTTTTTTTTCAGCTCGCACATTAAAGCGCATAAAGTCCGCCATTTTAATTTTTTTTTTAATTTAGGTACCCTATAACACTCGCGTCATGAAGACAAATCTAATGACGTATCATTTATCAAAATCCGTTGAGCCGTTTATTAGTTACACGCGGACATAGGAATGGACATACATACACACAGGTGAAACACATAACCCAGTCGGGTAAAAATATATCATCCGCCATTTTGTAGCGGCGGCCATCTTGGACCGATTTTCATCAAACATAGCTAAGAACACTCTCGACTAATTCACCTTTCAAACAAAAAAAACCGCATTCAAATCGGTCCACCCGTTTGAGCGCCACAGGGGAACAGACAGACACACACACACACACACACACACACACACACACACACACACAGACACGTCAAACTTATAACACCCCGTCGTTTTTGCGTCGGGGGTTAAAAAAATAGAACACGGTCTAAACTTTAGACCGTGTTCTATTTTTTGTTTAGTCTTATTATTAACGTCATAAACTCTTTAGACTCTAAAGAGTTTATGACGTTAATTTAGTTTTAGGATAGGCTAGTTTTACAAAGCCCATATTATTAAGCAAAAAATTATATTTTATTAACCTCCGACGCAAAAACGACGGGGTGTTATAAGTTTGACGTGTCTGTGTGTGTCTGTTCCCCTGTAGCGCTCAAACGGGTGGACCGATTTGAATGGGGTTTTTTTGTTTGAAAGGTGAATTAGTCGAGAGTGTTCTTAGCTATGTTTGATGAAAATCTATCCATGATGGCCGCCGCTACAAAATAGCGGATTACATATTTTTTCACAACTCCCTTAATATGGGTATCAAATGAAAGGGCTTGATTAGTAGAATAGCACTATGCAAATCCAAGGTGGCTGCCGCCACAAAATGGCGAATGTCGGGGGTTTTTTAATTTTTAATTTATACTTGTGAAATATGAAGATCTTCATACTGAGTAGTAAGTGTTCCTCATGACAGATTTACGCTTAGTTAATGTTAACTCGAATTACATTCAGGGCTCTGCTATTGGATTTAATGTCAAAGTATATTTAAGCTAACAAGCTATAATTTAAAAATTAAAAAAACCCGACTGCCATGCTATAAAACAAACTAAAAAATTAATAAACTACCACCGTACCACTTACAGTGTAGTTGTTATTTATTTTGTTTTTCATGATTTGTCACTCCGAACTGATTTAAAACATATAGATTGCATACATTTTCGTACTGGCCTTTTAAAGCCCTTTATTTTGATACCCCACTCGACGGTCTTGAAGAAAAAATTTTTTTTCAGCCCGCACATTAAAGTGCATAAAATCCACCATTTTGATTTTTTATGATTTTTATGTACCCAGTAACATTTGCGCTATCAAGACAAATCTAATGACGTATAATTTATCAAAATTGGTTGAGCCGTTAAGTAGTTACGAACTGACATAGGAAACGGTCATTTTATACGATTTATCACTCCAAATTGTTTCCAAATATATAAATTGTATACATTTTCGTATTCGCCTTTTGAATCCCTTTATTTTGATACCCCACTCGAGGGTCTTGAAGAAAAATTTTTTTTTCAGCTCGCACAATAAAGCGCATAATGTCCGCCATTTTGATTTTTTTTTAATTTAGGTACCCATTGACACTCGCGTCATTAAGACAAATCTAATGACGTATCATTTATCAAAATCCGTTGAGCCGTTGATTAGTTACAAGCGGACATAGGAATGGACATACATACACACAGGTGAAACACATATACCCAGTCGGGTAAAAAATAAATAGTTAATAAAATTTAGTTAAATAAGAAATTGTGATGCAATGTGGTTGGTTAAATTACTAAATAAATAAGTTCCATTTACAGTTTTCTTTTCTTTTCAAACATACTTTCTCGGGAATTCTTGTGTCTCGTATAATGTGTATCATAGGTAGGCATCAATCAAAATGAAATCATACTTAGTACCCTGATATTCCCATCGGTAAAGGACGGTGACTCCATAGATTTTATCCGTCAATGGAAAAAACACGATATCCCCTGATTGACCATATAAAAAAAGGTGATTTATCATTTTTATTGGGAGAAAAACATGTTTATGAGCATCTTAAGAGGGGCGAATGCGGGGCAGGGCGGGGGGCTATTCTGAAATAATAACTTTGCAGCTCGTACTTTTAGCTTAGTTTATGATTATTATTATTTATATTATGTTGTTAATGAACAAAATGAATGTTTATTTATATCTACGGCCTACGGGAGCCATGAAGTTTAGAAGATATTTTTATCGAAGACAGAAAAAATATTTAAAAAATGCTTTAATGATAATAACAACTGTTGTGACACATATTTTTTCTGTCAGTGTACATATTAACTGTGCTTGGCTGGCAGAGGGACCTTGTCAGAAAATTCGCGCTAATATCTACGTTAATGCACCGATAGGCGACTCCACTTACTCTGTGTTGAATTATATAAAGTGAATAAGAAAACTGTATCTAGCTTATGGTTATTTCTAAAGTGGAGATGTGCAGTAACTGTCACATGATTTGAGACACATAGATTAACAACTGCTACATGTTCATAAAGTACGTACATATATCGCTTATGACAGCGCGAAATATCATAAGCAAAAATATCGCACGATATTTTTCAACGCAGCTTTTATCGCCCGCTTCAAAAATAGACCACCCAACTCAAAATAATCATTGGCCACTTATAATGTCCTCAGGGGGATTGTTTCGTAACTATAAACGAGATATTGTTGATACCACCCCCAGTCCCCCACCCCCGACCCCGACCGGGGAAGATGGGACGATGGAAACTTCCACCGTTTTTTGTTTATTGTGTTTTTTCTTTAATGGTGTTCGCGGGTCATCTTAGATTTATGATAAGTTGATAAGCTAATACAATTTTGATGATCTTAATATCATAAAGTATCAACGTAAGATTGTGTTGTGTGTAGATAAGCGCCAAGTCACAGCGGCGCGGCAATGCAATACCCTGTGGCAATACCTACCTAAAAACATTAGAAAAGTTCAAATCTGAGTGCAAATCTTGTGGTGCATTCCATGGAACGCAGTTATTTATTTGTGAGTAAAAATTTAACAAATATTAAGTTTAAGCCCATCATCGTCATCATCATCATCATCATCATGATCAACCTATTCCATTACCGGCTCACTACAGAGCACGGGTCTCCTCTCAGAGTGAGAAGGGTTTTGGCCATAGTCTACCACGCTGGCCAAGCGGATTGGCAGACTTCACACACCTTTGAGAACGTTATGGAGAATTCTCAGGCATGCAGGTTTCCTCACGATGTTTTCCTTCACCGTCAAAGCAAGTGATATTTAAATACTTAAAACGCACATAACTCCGAAAAGTTAGAGGTGCGTGCCCCGGGATCGAACCCACGACCTCCGATTAGAAGTCGGTTGTCCTAACCACTAGGCTATCACAGCTTTTTTGTTAAGCCCGTTTAAGTTAAAGCCCGTTTAAAGAAAACACAAGAAAAAGTACAATTTTTCGTAGTTCAAGCTGCAGCTGTTTTCCGGTGTTAAAAGTCGCGAGAGAGAAACTGTGTCGCACTGATGGCGCTCGGGCCGCTGGTATGACGAAAGGGCACAGAAATTGAACACAGTATCTTAATACATCAATTAAGATAGCGCGCAAGGCTGTGGCGGTAATTAATAACGCGAAACGATAAGGTTTAAAGGCGGGGAATATGCAAGGCGCGAGCTCGCGCGCTACGTGCTCGCGATACCGCGGTAGGGCTTTGCCAATGCCGACGGGAACTTGGTTGGTATTGTTTCTACTGCTACTGCGATTTGAATTAGTGGCAAACCTGATACCCACATAGCAAATGTAGAATTTTCTGTAATATATTATATATTATATTTTTTTATATAATAATTTTATTATAATTTATATATAATATTTTTTTTATATATATGTAATATATAAAAAAAATGTATATATATACTTATACATTTTTTATTTACAGAGAACTGTCGGTGACACCTATAAAGATACGTTAGATACCATTATACTGGATAAGCTAGAGGCGACGACGTTAAAATGAAGCAATTTTAAAAGCGTCATGTTGGCGCTGATTGCTAATAAAATTGAGAATGAAGGTACGCGGAACTTATGTAATAACTGTGATATTTTATATTGGGAGCTGTTAAATTTAGTTCCCAGGCGTTTTGAATTGGCCCGAGAATCAACGATCACATTGAATGGCATACCCAGCGTACATGACAAATTAATAGAGGTTATTGCAGACCACAGATTATGTGATCCATAGTTGCTATGCTCTGTTATGAGTCTCATCCCACACTCTTGACCAAGCGAAATAGTTCATTGTTTGACATTGGTTGAGTTGCTAACATTGTTCGGCTCTTGCAGCTCCTTTGGGTGTTCTTTAAACCTCCATCATAATTTAATTAAGTATTTTTAAGCAAGTGTTGCCACAACCCTGAGCATCGCGAATCTTGCTCTAATAAAATATTAAGTGCGCGCTTAAACATCTATGCTCGCGAGTAACGACTGGCAACACCTTCGGAATACAAGAGCGTAGATAAAGGAATAACTCTCAAGATAACAGAGCGAAGCACGCGGTCGGCGAAGACGGGAACTAAAAGACGGGAACGTAAAGACCTGAAGAGGAGAAGAAAATTCTCAAAGGGTTGAGAGGTGGCAGGGTAAATTTTAGAGTTACGATGGTAACTTTTTGTATATCTTCCTGTGCCACTCTAACTAGTGAAGGTTTGTAGTCACTCATAATATTAATTCATAATTCATTTATTTATTGCAAAAATACACGTGAAATGGTGTTACAATATTTTTTGGAAGCAGTGTATTACCGGGTATGGCGTGCAATATTATTAGATCTAATTAAGGACAATAAAGAGCATAATATAATACTATATCATTTGGATAAGTCATCGAGAGTATTAAATACAAAACCAAACAAAAAATACTACGATTATAAAATGTCAATATAAAAATTAATAAAATATGTCATGTAGATCTCTACTCTCTCTATACTATACTCTGAGTGGAAAGAGTATACTTCATTCTTCTTAAGTCTAAGTTCGTAAGTCTTGAGGTCACTTATAATCTCTGTGCTAAATTTTGTCGAGTTCTGTTCAGCGGGTGAGCTGTAAAAAGTTCATATGTACTACTTAAAATGTGCTCGTTTAAAGTATTTTTTAGTGTATTCAAGTAATATTGTTTTTTAACCCCCGACGAAAAAACGACGGGGTGTTATAAGTTTGACGTGTCTGTGTGTGTGTGTGTGTCTGTCTGTTCCCCTTTGGCGCTCGTATACTCGTATACTTGTTACGTCAAATATTTCTGGCTACCGCAGTTCGAAGGCACTGAGATCTACTGAGATGAAAACATCATCACAACTCTATCTCAATTACTATTCCACAGTCGCCATTAGCAACAACAACTTCATTAAGTCGCATACACGTCACAGAGTTGGGCAATAACTCGCGATACGTATGTATATGAGTTCCGGCGTAACGTGCAGACAAACAGACAGTTGTTCTAGCCAACCCCGCGCCGGAAGGGGGTCCCGCACTAGCTCTCTTATGTTCAACCATCTAGATTTAATGTGGTGATGTTTGAATCATTGGATGCGGTATGTTTTGCATACTTTTATCTGAATTTCAACGGAGGCGGTGACTAGCGAACTAGGAGATATTATAGTGCGGAAGTATTCACACTAACCCAAATTCACCCTCTATACTATGAGAGTGCGGACTCACATAATTCGATGGGACGGCAATCCGATACTACCGGAAAGAGATCAAGCGCAGAATCGCTGACTTTCCATGGACTCCAATACACAATGGTGTAAACTGCCAACTTTCCTATTCCAGGCTGTTACTGAGAATATTTTTACAGAAAAACCTAATAACTACTTTCAGCCCGACCCGGGACTCCAACCCGGGAACTCATGTTCAGAAACCTTACGAGCTAGTCACTAGACCAATGAGGCAGTGAAATAAAATATCTGGAGTGCCGCAACTCCACCTGAATATATGCCAGTGGGGCTAATTCTGTTTCACACAATCTCTAAATGAAATTAAACGCTCTTTTATTCCTATCTTTTTCACAATGCTTCCTGCAGAAAAGGATAGCACTGTTTGTAAACTTGTCAATTCAGTTTAGTTCGGAGATTGTAAGTATACAACAGAATTAGCCACATTGTCACAGCAGGTGTATCTACCTACCCTTTCAAACAAAAGAAGAATTTTCCAAGTTGATCCAGGCGTCTTTGAGTAGGTACCTAATCAGGGAACACACATAAAAAATGATTCCGTCGGATGTGAGAACCTTCTGCTGTTTTTGAATTAGGTTAAAAAGGCCTCCTAAACACCACATCCACGCACGTGTCCATCCGTGTGTTCCGCGGTACATACGAAAGAGAACGTAACTCGGTAACGTTGGGTACACCCGAGTTATGCAGATCCCGCGTATTTATTATCAAACTTCAGCAGATAGGAGGCGACGCGGCGAATCAGATCCCGTTTGCGATATAACCGATTTATTGCCGATATAAACCACTGCGGTGCGGTGTCGCGAGTGGAGCGGTTACTTGTGCTGTTTTTTTTACTAGCGACCCGCCCCGGCTTCGCACTGGTTGTAATTACCCGCTACCGCTTATTGTTTTGTTAAATATATCTCAAAAGGAGAGCTAGCCAACGTTTTCGATAAAAGCTCCTAGGCGGCTTGACTTTATCCATACATTTTTAAAAATTATAATTGTCGTCATATTTCAATTTTTTTTTTGTGGGCTCTTCTCAGAACAGGGCGCGTTTGGAACCCTCGTAGTTTTAGTTTTAAGTTTCTGTAAGTAATTATCACCATTACCTGTTCTTAAATTCGACACTGAAAATGTGTACAGTGTAAGCTACCAGTGTTGAATAAAGTTTATTTGAATTTAACAAATTGCAAGGAAATTATACGACTAACAAATTATACACCTAGGACCTAGGTACACCTTCCTCATGAATCACTCTGTCTATTGGTGAAAACCGCATGAAAATCCGTTCAGTAGTTTTTGAGTTTACAGACAGACAGAGGCGGCGGGGGCTTTGTTTAATATGTAGTGATTCTCAGAGCCCTTGGAAGTTGCGAGTTCGCTCAAGGCTTATGTGGTTTTATTATATAACTTCGTAGGGGAAATGTGGTAGATGCCATTCAGAATGATTGAGAGTTAAGATATTTTTATATTAATTTTTTTTACAAGTTACAGTTTCTTACAAGAGCTACAAGTTAGCCCTTTTTTAACGTCCCACTGCTGGGCACGGGCCTCCTCTCTCATAGGAGAGAGGAATTTAGAGCTGTAGACCCGCCGCGCTTCTCCAATGCGGGCTTCAACGACTATTATCACAAGATAGTGATAATAACCGAGATCGACTGCTTAAGTGCTCTCCGAGGCACGGTGGGAAACACCGCCAACTACCAATACTGGGCTGGCACTGAGAATTTCTTGAGAGAATTTTTATTTATTTATTTATTTATTTATTTGGTTTACTAGCGATTTACATACATCTTAACTTAACATATTTACATCTTCAGATCATGCAATGTACATAAATCATTTAAAAGTAAACACATCATGCATATTTCCGTAATATCTAGTTACATTAGAATTAATATTAATACATATTAAAATACAATAAAATTTGGATAATTTAAAATTAAAATAAATTAAAATTTAGATACATTAAAATTAAAATTAAAATTAAAGAAATTAATAATATTAATAAAATTAAAGAATATCTCAATACCTATCAATTATTAATGTAACTTTCATCTTTTTTTTTTATAAGTATCATCTATCTTCTTCTATACCTACATATAATAAAATCGTAGACTTGCCGTATCTGTACATTGAATATTTTTGCAAAATAATAACTGGGGGTTGTTAGGGATAAGTAATAGAACGTAAAAAAGCTATTTTTGAAATTTTTGTCTGTTTATCTGTTTGTCTGTTTATCTGTTTATCTGTATGTTTGTGCACGCATTACGAAAAAACTACTGAATGGATTGAAATAAACATGATTTAAGTTCATACTACGGAGTAACATATAGGATACTTTTTATCCCGAAATTCAGCACGGTTCCCTTGGGAACCGGGATGAAAGTCAAAATGTGTACTTAGCTGTAATTCGTTAACGCGTGGTCCGATTTCATTTATTCTTTTTTTGTTAGAAAGGAAATACTTTAAAGATTACTGGCTAATCTCTGAAAGGCTGGACTGATTTTGATGGGACTTTCACTGGTGGATGTTTACATTTTGATCTACCTAAACATCCGCCAGTGAACTTTTAACAGTTTTTAGCAAGGTATGAGCTCAAAGGAGCTTAAGAAAAACAAAATGATTCTCACGGGATTTTTAAAAACCAATGTCCACGCGAACGAAGTCGCGGGTGTCCGCTTGTTAATAATATGAAGTAACAAGGCGTGGATAAACAAAATCTTTTCTTAAAAGGCAATAGTGCATTGTTAATACCTCTAACGCAGAACACGGGCGTATATGTAATTTACTTAACATTAGGTGAAACTTTTGCTTTTGCACATTGCTTATCTGTAAAAGGTAGAGCGGTACCTATGTACCTACTCTGCAGTCAATATGGCGGCCGGGTAGTGCCGCCCAATATGGATATTACATATTTTATCCACGGCCTTTCATATTTCCATCTCGCAGCTCTTATTGCTACAGGGAGTGAGGTTCTACTGGATATACCCATTTTAACAATATTATGAAAGGTTTGAAGCTGTGATAGCCTAGTGGTTAAGACGACCGACTTCTAATCGGAGGTCGTGGGTTCGATCCCGGGCACGCACCTCTAACTTTTCGGAGTTATGTGCGTTTTAAGTATTTAAATATCACTTGCATTAACGGTGAAGGAAAACATCGTGGGGAAACCTGCATGCCTGAGAGTTCTCCATACCGTTCTCAAAGGTGTGTGAAGTCTGCCAATCCGCTTGGCCAGCGTGGTAGACTATGGCCAAAACCCTTCTCACTCTGAGAGGAGACCCGTGCTCTGTAGGGAGCCGGTAATGGGTTGATCATGATGATGATGAAAGGTTTAGGCTGTAGTGGTCTCCTCTCAAAATTAGGGTTTACAACTTTGACCATAATCTACCTCGCTGGCTAAATGCGGAAACAAGACTTCACACGCCTTTGAGAACATTATGGAGGACTCTCAAGTGTGCAGGTTTCTTCACGGTGTTTTTCTTCACCAAGCGAGTGATATTTAATTTCTTAAAGTGCACATAACTCTTTCTAAGTTTCTAAATATGAAAGTTAAACGAAAACTCATAGCTGAAAGATTTACATCCGTGTCTTGTTTCGATGTTTTTACCTCGCCCGCGGCCGCGAGGTAATAGGGAGGCGGGGCCGGGGCGTTAAACTATACTACGGACATCTCATTTGCGCTGTGAATATGGTAATAGCATATTTCAGTGTCGAGCTATATTCGACAGGGCTGGGACCTAATACGAAACTCATTACTAGAAGGTGAACAAACATGTAGCACAACACATATAATATGTATATTAAAAAAAATCCTACGTGTCGAATGAGAATCTCCTCCTTTTTTGAAGTTGGTTAGAAATGTAGTTATGACCTGCATACAATACTGTTGCTGTACCATCGTTGTATGCCAAAACTGCGCTTTCTGATGCGAGGTCGCCATTCTAGCACTTTGAGACCCCAACGTCTATCGGTTCCTCAATCTATTTATTCCGCCCATTTCCACTTCAGTTTCGTAACCCGTTGAGCTACATCGGTGACTCTGATTTTTCTACAGATCTCTTCATTTCTGATTTGATCACGTAAAGCAACTAGTTGACGATATTGACCCGAAGAAATAAAAAAGTGAGTATGTAGACATTTTCCGTCGCAATTCCCGACGATATCTTTAAAACAATATGCGCATACAATTCATCGCGAGAGTCCGTACGTATGCTCTCAAATAAATATGGTAACTAGCGACACGAATATGCCTTTAAGTGATTAGATTGATAAAACAATATTCCTAATGGTGAAGCTGTGTTACGGACCTTGGGATGGGACAGCTATGAAAAATGTCTCTCTGTCTGTACTCCTTAAATGTATTGGGGTTCCGTACGGTTAGTATATATAGTGTATCTACTAAACAGCACTTGTCAATAATTTGCTTAGCATATTTCTCAGCGGTAATATAGGTAACTACCTCACCCGGTGGCAAGAGGACTGACACATTTTTTGTGAAAAATTGTACCTGGCTGTTAATTGTGGAAATGCAGTATTCTTAGCACTATTCTACGCGAGCATAATTCACACAGTAATTATCTAATTAGTTTTAATCTAACATTTAAAAAATCAGAGATGCAGTTCGTAATTAATCGTGGGTATTCTAAGAATCCATATAACTCCTGTTCGTTACTTCTCAAATAGATATCTCTTCAATGCTAGTTACATTACATTCCCTTCACCTATTTAAATAAAATTTGAGACACATTGACGAATTCCCTGTTCTTAATTTGAACTTTCCGATATTCCTGTATCCATAATTTATGCACGGCTGCTAACAGCATACGTCATCTAATTCAATAGTTTCTAGTGCAATATGTAGTGCGCGTAAATTGTGCTAATATTTTAAAGTTTCCCGTCATGTATTATCTGGTTCTGGCCGAGCATATTTCATGTACCCGTCGCCGCTCGCCCGCGGCGTTATTCGGGAATCACTCCCTGGTTTGTATTATTAATATTTAAATCAGATATACAATAATAAATTGGTACCTACAACTATTCCCAACTTATACAATAGCGCAATAGTAAATAAATAAATAAATAAATAAATAGTCGTCGGGCGTGGATCGAAATTCGAAAACTGAAAGGTCGATGGTTTAAATCCCTCCCGTTACACTATTATCGTATCCAGTACTAACACAAGCTTTCACTTTTTTGGAGGGGAAAGGGGAAAATTCTTTAAAAAAAATGTAGACAAATGTCTACGAATTTCTATCTCAGCATAATCATTTTCAATAAGTATGAAAAAATTACGTAATTAAAAAAACTAAAAACCCGACTGCGTAAAACAAACTAGTTCTGGTAACTGAAAAGCAAAAACAAGCTTTGTACTTTATAAACTAGAATTTGATAAGATCATAAACATAATTAATGTTAGAAAATGTATGGCATGCGGGGGCGAACTAATAGTCCTGAGTAGTTGGCTAAGTAATGCCCCCGCCTGCCATACATTTTCTAACATTAATTATGTTTATGATCTTATCAAATTCTAGTTTATAAAGTACAAAGCTTGTTTTTGCTTTTCAGTTACCAGAACTAGTTTGTTTTACGCAGTCGGGTTTTTAGTTTTTTTAATTACGTAATTTATTTCTTGGTTTTTAGTGCAAAACTATGAAAAATTTTTAAATGCATATTTTTACAAGAGACAGGCCTGTGTCACTCCGCGTGTAGGTAATAGCGCGTTTAAGACCACTATTAGCGCCATCTGTTGAACGCTAGAAACTTTAATAAGGTCCTTCATAATATTATTGTATTATTTTAGTGTTTGGCGATTTAAGGTTAAATTATTAGTGTTACAATAATTGATGGGAAGGGGGGAGGTGTAGGGGGGATTATGTGGAATGTGGTAGAGTGGAGTGGGAAGGGATCTTAAATAAATTACCACCAATTTACTCACAGTGTAGTTGTTATTTATTTTGTTTTCTATGATTTGTCACTCCAAACTGATTACAAACACATAGATTGTATATATTTTCGTATTTGCCTTTTAAAGCCCTTTATTTTGATACCCCACTCGAGGGTCTTGAGGAAAAAAATTTTTTTCAGCTCGCACATTAAAGTGCATAAAATCCGCCATTTTGAATTTTTATGAATTTTATGTACACAGTAACATTTGCGCTGTTAAGACAAATCTAATGACGTATCATTTATCAAAATAAGTTGAGTCGTTGAGTAGTTACGAACTGACATAGGAAACGGTCATTTTCTGTGATTTATCACTCCAACTTATTTTCAAATATATAATTGTATACGTTTTTGTATTTGCCTTTTAAATCCCTTCATTTTGATACCCCACTCGAGGGTCTTGAGGAAAAAATTTTTTTTCAGCTCGCACATTAAAGCGCATAAAGTCCGCCATTTTAATTTTTTTTTAAATTTAGGTACCCTATAACACTCGCGTCATGAAGACAAATCTAATGACGTATCATTTATCAAAATCCGTTGAGCCGTTTATTAGTTACACGCGGACATAGGAATGGACATACATACACACAGGTGAAACACAATATAACCCAGTCGGGTAAATAGCAATGGTCTCTGTGAGCTTGCAGTCTAGAGAAACCCGTTTCATTATCTCTTTTTCAATTGATAGGCTTAGTGGTTAGCACGAAGTAATGCAACTGCGGTTCCATGCTGATCAAGAGGACAAGGGGAGGTTGTTTTAGTTCGTGCAAGTCCGACATGCCCTGCCAACAGGCAGAAGTCCGGAGGGATTTTTTCTTCCCCAGAAAAAAAAAAATTGATAGGCTTACGTTTGACAACAACCATGCCTGATGGAAAGCAATGATGACTTCTAAGTCGGAACGCGCTTGCCTAGAAAATGCCTACTCACTCTTGCTTTAAAGATACTCAAGTCGAACGTTGCGAGAAACACGGACACCGGAAGGGCGTTTCAAACCCTAGCGGTTCGTATCAGAAACGTTGACCGAAAGCGTTTCGTGCGAATAGAGTGGACGTCAATCACATAGAGATGCCAAGACTTTCTCTCTAAAAGAATTCTGGATAAAATAATTGTGATTGTAACAAACGATATCACATTGAGATAGCGTTGTCGTAACAGAGTAACGCAGTGAGTCCGTCCGGCCGTTAGCATCATTTTGATTGAGATTTACAACTGTATTGTGCAAAGGGCGCTACATTGTACCTACTGGTAACAGTATGCCACTTACGTTATTAAATATTGGATATCTGGTTATCTCGCTTTCGTAGAATCGAAAAATATGTATAAATAAGTGTTAAATTAAACGTGATTCGTGGAATTCATTGATAAATGTAGGTAGGTACACTGTTGAGTGTTGATACTAAAAATATTATGTAAACGACACCAGAAAAGATTGTTTGAAGAAATTTTGTAATAGGTATCAGTTATTAGATAAAACCGAAAAAAAAGATATCAAGAAAAGTAAGTTAGGTATAAACCCTGTGGATATTCAGAAATTGCAAAAATACGTTTATTACAGTAAAAGGCACGTTAAAGGGCGATTTCGTGAGATATGAAGAGGTTTTGTATACCTACTGATATTCTATCTTCTTCTTTTTCTTCTAAACCGATAGAAAACCATTGTTAGGCATATAGATCGCCACAGAACACGATCTTGTGCCGCTTGTACAAAGCGGTTGCCAACTCTATATTATATTGTGAAGTAGTAAAAGTTTAAATAATTTTACAAGATTTGAAATTATGAGATTGTTTGGGTGTCGTCCAAATTAATATGATATATGGTGCAGGGGGACATTGCAAAATGCTGAGATTTTCTCGTATAGTTAAATTGGACAGAGAAATGCAGTGAAGCCGTCATCGTGTGCATTGTTACGTAGAGCTATGAAAAATATGATAAGTGAGATAAAATAAATAAAAAATAAAAATTTGTGGCTTACCAATCCGGCAGTGCCCAATATTCACCTCCTAAATGTTCAAATAAATAAGATCTTTTTAACCGACTTCAAAAAAAAGAGGTCCTGTATTCGTATGACACGAAAATATTTGTCGGTAGAATACGTGGCCATAAAGATTTTAATATTTAAATATTATGATTCCTGGCTAGTAGCTAACCAAAGCGTTAACAAAGCAATTAAACTAATACAATTAACAAGCAATTAACAAATAAACAAAGCAAGAGTAGGTATGTAAGGATAAGTTACATACGAGTCTAATCGTTTATCGTCCATTTTATCGACTGCATTAACATTTGACAATAATCTGTTCGTCTTAATTAAGGTTCCAACTTTCATAAAGAAAGCTGTGAAACTACGTAACTCCTACTTATTGTTAGTAGACACACGTAATAGTTTAAAATAAACAGCGTATCTGGTATTTCGTAATTCTGAACAGAGCCATTTAGTAGATTGCGCGATGTTACGGCGAGCTGTCACATATGCCGACGGGCAGCTCAAGCTTTGCCAAAAAAGCGGACAGTATTAAGGAAGTGGATTTTTTGACCGTTCTAAAATTATATTTATGCTTTTGTCAAATCTTCCGGTTACGCGGATCAAAAGTAGAGTACAACTCAAACTTTGCAACTTTGCAACATCATCATCATGATCAACACATTATCGGCACATTACTGGTCAGAAGGTCCACGCTGACCAAGTACGGATTGATAGATTTCACACGCCTAATAACTAGAATAAATACATAAATACAACCAGGGTCCGGTTTCAACGGTTAAATTACAAGATTGAGATGAGATTGTATTGATTTTCATGTCGAATAATATTATGAAATCGACGTTTTTGCTTTACATTTTTTAAACTTTGCATCATTTTTTAGGGTTCCGTAGTAAACAAGGAACCCTTATAGTTTCGCCATGTCCGTCCGTCTGTCCGTCCGTCCTCGGTTAATCTCAGAGACTATTAGTGCTAGAAATCCGTAATTTGGCATGAGTATAAATATTAATCACGCCGACAAATCGGTGAAATAAAATTTTGATAAATATTTTTTTTTTGGGGTAGCTCCCCTACATGTAAAGTGGGGATGAATATTTTTTTTCTCGTCTACCGCATAGTGTGGGGTATCGTTGAATAGGTCTTTTAAAAATACTGTGGGTGTGGGAACATCATTTTTCGATTTCTAGATCCGTTTGTAAAATATGATGTTTTAAAGTGCAAATTTTTATTAGAGTCAAGTGTCCCCCCCCCTCTATCAGCCAAATGGCAGTATATAGGAACTTGAAAAAATTCACAGCAGTAGGGTATATAATCAATTTTAAAGGAAAACTATCACGGCTAAGTAGGGTTCACAGGTTAAGGAGTTATATCTGTTTTTCGAGGATTGTAACTACGGAACCCTACACTGCGCGTGGCCCGCCACACACTTGGCCGGTTTTTATTACATAAATTAGGCTGTTACGATTTATTTGAAAATAACAAACATTGTTTTAGTAAAAAAAAACCACTTGTAAAAAGTGTTCAAAATTGAATTGAAAAGACATTTGGTCTAAAACAAACCAAAGCTGCAAGACCATTGCTTATTCAGTACCAAATGGGGTATATGAAAGCACATCTGACCTAAACGTCTTTTCCGCCGCGTGGTGAATCATATTTCATTATGTAATGAAATGCGCTGAGACTTTGACCGGACGCACTGGACCGAATAAAACGCTGGGGAAATCTAACTTTTTTTAAATGTTACAATAAAGTTTATTAGTAGCTTAAACTAATTATGTATTATTACACAAATCATGCCCGTGTGGAATGTGACAAGAATGCTGGCTGTTTTTCCGCGCTGAACTTCGGGGCTGATTCTTTGCGCAAAAAATGAGCCCGCCCTTCAAGCCACTATCTTGGATATCGGGTGTTGCAATTGCAACTATTTTTATAATTTATGATTACCACAGTGTTTTTTTTTTTCAAACTCGTCTTGAATTAGTTTAGATATTTCCTTAATTCCTTCTTTGGACAGACGAAATCGGTGGACGTTGGGGTCCAATGGAACTCAAATGGCGAAGAGCTCCCAATACGTGGATACATAATCTCAAGCGACTCGCTAGCAGTCGCTGGACATAAGAGGCACAAGATCGTGTTCGGTGGCGGTCCTTGTAAGAGACTTATGTCTAGCTGTGGACATCTATTAGTTGATACGATTACGAGTTACCTATTACCCTCGTAGCGGGTAGCTACAACACGCGCGTAGCGCTCGCTAAGATGCTACGGCGGATTTATACTAGGGGTTTTACTTCATAATATTATTGTTGCTTCATTGATAAGTAGGTATATCCAACTAGCTGATGCCCGCAACTTCGTCCGCGTGTATATGATAAGTGTTCTATGTCAGTCTTCAGGATACCAACTACGAGTTTAACTGTGCAGAGATTTGTCAAGATTAGTCCAGTCGAAAAAGGTAACAGGCAGACTGACGCTTTCGCATTCATAATTTTAGTGAAGTGAATTTTTTTACCCTACCGAGATTGATCTTTATGAAATTTTAAAAGCGCAATGCATGTTAATAAATTTACTATAAAAAACTCGAGAAACCTCGAACAAAAATACGCTTTAACCTCAAAAAATTTTGCATTTTGAGCGCGATTTTTGGCAGCGTTGCAAAACGTGCGATTTTTCACACGCTGCGTTTTATACAGACAGTGCGTAACCCGCCCCTGCCATTAGCGGATGACGCTGGGCCGCATCCATCATACGCTGCCAATTCATTATCACCACTCCACACAGATTGCGAAACAGACATAACTACACTATTGTGCCATATATCATAACAATATCAATATGCTAGCAGTTTTTGCACGCAAAACTTGTTCATGTGATCAGTATGTTCTATCGTCATCATCAACAGATAGTCGCCCACTGTTGGACATAGGTCTCTCGTAGGAATGTACGCCTAGTTTAGTCAAAATCAAAGTCAAATAAAGTTTGTTCAAAATTGGTACACTGTACACTTTTTGAACGTCAATTTAAGAAGTACAGGAAAGTGAAGGTAATGGTGATAGCTATTTACGAAAACTGAAACTAAAACTACGAGGGTTCCTAACGCGCCCTGGCCTGAGAATAAATCTGAGGTAAGTATGAAGAGATATATTATATTTCCTGTCTGTCACAATGCAGGCCCCGGGCGAGGTGAGATTGGAATATGCAAATACGTTATTTAACTTCGACAACTGCTACCACGCCTGTTAAATGCTTTTCAGACCAGTTAAGCTAACATTGTAAATAGCTGTATTTTTAATGGCATGTCTTTATTACAGCTTTCGTTTTCCCTATCTTTATATATACGTCCACTGGCAGAACACATATCTCTTGGATGTCCATAGAACACAGTCTTATACCAGATATTTCCAAGCTGAAGTGAAGTGAATATGGGCGAAATAATTGGGCGAAACAAAAAGTTGGAAGTTCTTACTGCAATCAAATGTTAGAAACTGCAATATCTTGGGCACATCATGCGTCACGAAAAGTACAGATTATTGCGGCAAATAATACAGGGCAAGATCTAGGGACACCGAAAACCTGGCAGAAGACTTACTTCCTGGCTCAAGCATCTCCGCGAGTGGTACGGGATGAGCACGCTATCATTATTCCGAGCGGTGGCATCGAAGATTAAAATAGCCTTAATGATAGCCAAACTCCGTAGAGAAGACGGCACTTTAAGAAGAAGAAGTTGGACGAAGAACCGATAGATGTTGGTGTACCAATGTTTTTTTTTTTTAATCAACTACAAGTTAGCCCTTGACTAAGATGGAAGTGGGGTAACTTGGAAGGAGTATGTATACCTCTTGATCGGTTTCTACACGGCATCGTACCGGAACGCTAAATCGCTTGGCGGCACGGCTTTGCCGGTAGGGTGGTAACCATCCACGGCTTAAGCCTCCCACCAGACCAGACCAGAGACAATTTAGAAATTATAAAATCCCAAATTGCCCCTGCCGGGAATCGAACCCGGCACCTCCCACTTATAAGACCACAGCGCTCACGTGCGGAATGTGCAAAATGTGAAATGTGGGGAAATGTGGATCTTGCACCGGAGAGCGCAGTGTAGACAGACCCTCTACGGTGTATTGAGGCGTCACATATGTGTCCCTGGGGCCAGGATACTTCAAGTGGTCCAAGACCGAGGCGTGTGGATATTCTTACAATAAACTTATGTCCACAAGTGGACATTTATTGAATGGAGACGACGACGGTGATATTTAAACGTGAAAACATCGTGTTTAATATTTATGAGTTCGCAAAACGCATCAGCCCGCGGTTTGTTTAATAACATTGTTTTAAACGACAATTTGTTTGGGGAACGAACCCTTTAGGCTATGACCGGGGTTGCTAGGGTTGGCATCTTAGTTGGTGAATAATCGTTTTCAATCTACTTTGAATATTAGCTGGCTCAGTCCGGCTTCGTATTAGGTGTTTTGTGAAATTTTGGATGAAAGTAATTCAACACTTTTTGAGATTTACTGTTTCAAACAGCCGCGGGTAAGAAGTAAGCTGAAATAGCTACGAGAATTTCAAATGCGCCCTGGTGTGAGAAGGACCCACTTGACCAAGTATTTTTTTACCATCTATCTATCTTCTATCTATAATATAATAAGACTGTAACAGATCCAATTCTGTACATTGAAGATATTTTGAAAATTTTTATCGGAGGGCACTCTATAATCGATACTGAATCCAAAACTGCAATTTTTTTCATTTTTGTCTGTCTGTCTGTCTGTCTGTCTGTCTGTCTGTCTGTCTGTCTGTCTGTCTGTCTGTATCTTGGCCGCGCATCACGCCGAAACTACTGAATGGATTCGAATGAAACTTGGTACGATTTGAGTTTATACTCCGAGGTAGGTTATAGGATACTTTTTATCCCGAAATTCAGCACGGTTCCCTTGGGAGAGGGGATGAAAGTTAAAACGTGTATATAGCTGTAATTCATTAACGCGTTATTCGATTTCACTCATTCTTTTTTTGTTAGAAAGGTAGTACTTTAAGTATTGTCCCGTAAATATTTCAAGGTCATACGTTTTTTAGTTTAGAAATGACAGGCATTTATTGGGTTCCAATAACTTGATCTTTGTACGTACGGCTTATTTTAAACTGGCGTGCGTTTAAATTTATGTTTGTCGTTCTGTCTATTTGTTCCAGCTAATCTCCGAAACGGCTGGATCGATTTTAATGGAACTTTCAATGTTATAAGGAGTAACAGGCTACATTTAGTTTAGGTACATAAAAGAATTATGGGATCCGATCCGATCCTATATAAAACCTAAAAACACGCGAACGAAGTCGCGGGGGTCAGCTAGTAATATAATAAAACTGTAACAGATCCAATTCTGTACATTGAAGATATTTTGAAAATTTTTATTAGAGGGCACTATATAATCGATACTGAAGCCAAAACTGCAATTTTTTTCATTTTTGTCTGTCTGTCTGTCTGTCTGTCTGTCTGTCTGTCTGTCTGTATCTTGGCCGCGCATCACGCCGAAACTACTGAACGGATTCGAATGAAACTTGGTACGATTTGAGTTTATACTCCGAGGTAGGACATAGGATACTTTTTATCCCGAAATTCAGCACGGTTCCCTTGGGAGAGGGGATGAAAGTTAAAACGTGTATTTAGCTGTAATTCATTAACGCGTTGTTAGATTTCACTCATTCTTTTTTTGTTAGAAAGGTAGTACTTTATATATTGTCCCGTAAATATTTCAAGGTCATAGGTTTTTTAGTTCAGAAATGACAGACATTACAACCCTGAGTATTGGGTTCAAATAACTTGGGACCCGGATCTTTGAACGTACGGCTTATTTTAAACTGGTATGCGTTTAAATTTATGTTTGTTGGTCTGTCTATTATTGTTCCAGCTAATCTCCGAAACGGCTGGATCGATTTTAATGGAACTTTCAATGGCAGATAGGTGATGTTATAAGGAGTAACTTAGGCTACATTTAGTTTTGGTACATAAAAGAATTATGGGATCCGTTCCGATCCTATATAAAACCTATAAACAGGCGAACGAAGTTGCGGGGGTCAGCTAGTCTCATAATATAACTTAGACTAAGTATTAGAACTATTCGCTATTTATATATATAACTTTTACTTCTATTGATCTGTTTTTGCACTCACATTCCAAATTCACGTAAAAATTTCCATATTATTTGTTTCTATGGTTGCAACAGTTGGACGTCCATCTTATTGAAGGGGTCCAAAGATAGTTGCGTAAAAAATCAAACATGATTAGCTGTTCTGTAAGGCACTTGGGGCAGCCCTGACTATAAGTTGTGCTAAACAGTAGCGTACCGCGCAAACCGCGTTACAACGTCATCTAGCGACAATCTTCGCTAACTGATTTATACGCAGCCCGTCGGTAGGGTAACCAACTCTATTTACTTATACCATTTTGGATCTTTATTCGTAGTCCAAGCCCGCATATCAGGATATATCATATACTTATATCATCTACGTATAAGTACTAATTGAAAATAATCTGAGTGGAATTTTAGGTTAGTGTTATGATGTTATCGATGACTGGAACTAGTATCTTGGACTGGAGAGAGATCGAGCGCAGGACCGACGGACTTATGTGTATTTCCATAAGGCACAGAAGTGTTACTACCGTCAACATCTCAACTCCGGTGCTGAGAATTTCATAACAAAAATCTTATAACCTTAGCCTGGAAGTTCATTCAAACGTAGACAAACAAGTTAGCCGGTAGACCAGCGAGTCAGTTAAAGCCGTTAAAGATAAAAATGTTACCAGAAAGTAAATCATGAAGCCAGTATAGGGGCAGCATGTCACACGTACGTTTCCATGCCATTTGACTGAGACAAACATCCCAAACAAAGGTATCGGAGTTAACGCGTCGATTCACACTTGTTTTACGGAATAATGTATTTAAAAAAACATTAGCGACAGGTTTTAGCGAAAATACAAATACTTACCTTCTGAAAAAAAAATGCGTTAGCTGTAATGGCACTCTTTAAGCAAGTAATCTATACTGTGACATACCAATATCAGCGCCACCTACCGGGTCCAATTAAGTTTTCAAACCATCCAGGTCCCCATTGAAATACACACAAAATTTTTCCTTTTCCTTCCTTTCCTTCCTTTCATTCGAATCGGTCCAGCCGTTTAGGGGGATTTAGGTGACAAACACACGTACATAAGAATTATAATATTAAGATTATAAATGCGAAAGTAATTCTGTCTGTTGGAGCTTGACAAATTTTAGCATAATAGTTAGCTAGTATTCTGGAGAAGGCTACTTTTAATCAGAGATTAGAGATGCGACAAGAGAAAAGTGGCAGAGCATCGCATGGCATACCACGGATCTTTTAATCTAAGACGCCGCAGCGACGCCGCGCGGCAGGCGAAGGCGCCGTGTGGCATCACATAGTGGGTCCATTACATGATAGGTACTCAATCAGTCAATTCTATTAACCGTGAGTGATGAATGACCGATGAAGCAGAACTATCTAGATATTTATAGCAAGAAGAAGATTTAATAGATGATATTCATCCGTGTGAGAAGTCCGCTACGTTTTGCGGGATCCGCAGTTCACAGTCAGCCCGCGGGATTAAACGCTAATCGTTTCCGAACTCCAAACTCTAACTCAAACAGACCGAGGCGCGACCGCCGCGGAACCCAATAATTCACACACCAGCGCGCAGATAAAACACCCGAACGAAATCACCAAACTTTTCCGGCGCGTCAACTAATTGTGAGAGGGTTAATGACTTATGCCGATCCGGGTGATTGCGGCTCTTAATGTTTTATGAACGACTGCGATGTGTAACTGAACTAACGACCTTATGAAAATCTATACCCTTTAAATTCCTATAGATCTTTCTAAAGATTATGTTTTTAAATAAATTCTTTAAAGTGGCACGTGAACGATAGTGGTAGAACCCTTTATAATGTTGTGTCCGTATCAACCCAAGAACTTTTAGAGCGTCAGAAGTAATGAGTTCAATTGACTTAGACGATTCAATCTAGTTCGTGTATTGAAGTGTCGGTTCCTGCTTAGTTTTATTATAAAATATGTTAGCGATCAAGCTATGGTTAATAGTGACGTTGTTTGTTATTTCGAGATCATACAATCAATAGTGGGATGACACACTTTTAGTTCGAATGAAGATTAACTCCTTTCCCTAAAGAGAAAGAAGTTCATCAAGGCATCATTCATACTTTTAGCAATAAAAAATATGAATGAAGGTTGTTAGCTCCCGTCACGCCAACAACGATGAGCCCCTACCTTTTGTGGTACTCTAGTATCGCATACAGAGTTAGTTATAGTATTAATTTATTATCATTATATCGTTCATTATATATTTTGTAGTGTGGTTGCATGAAGTACTAGACATACCAGCAAACATTGGGCCCCCCCCCCCTCACACCCAGGCATCATCCCAAAGAGTTGTTTTTTAACCGTGGTTGTCTCCACAAGACTTTTTTATAGTGGTGTGCACCACTTAAGACCTTTGTTTAGAGTGTTTAAGTTCCACTATGTTTGTTAAGTCATTAGTGAAGAGCGAGGTTCGCTGCTGTACGTATGATGTAGGTTTGTTATTATCATGGAAGCAAGCTCGAGGCAAAGCTTACTGAGGTATATCAGTTATATGTCCATAGTAAAGGAGGAAATCCTTTGCAGTAATTATTGGTATTTGTCAGTCAAGGAAGTGCAAGACTCACTGTGGTAAAATAGTAGAACTATTTACACAGGCCTTAGAACTCAACACAACATCCAACCACTTCCTCAAGCAGTCCTATCAACTCACGTCCCAAGCATATAACGCCTTGAACGTGCATCGACCAGACCACTCGCAAATGTAGTTATCATTTGTCATGAAAGAGTAAGGCTCGCTGTGTTCGCCGGCCTGGAACCCAACCCAACTTCCAACAGAATGTCAGAAGTTATGACTGAGCGAGGCTACGCAGCGTTTGTCTCCGGCCTGAAACCCAACCTAACATCTAACTGAATGTCAGACGTCAAGGCCAAGCGAGGCTTCTCAGCGACAAATGGTCCACAGGTCTAACTCATCCTTATAATAAATAGTTCGAAATATGTTAATAATAATACGAAGTGCTGTCACCACGGAGTGGTGACGAACTCCAATAAATGTATCAGAGCAAGTTCGAATTAGTATATGTGATCGTCTGTCGCTATCTCAAAGAGAGGGTTCACAAGGCATTCCAGACGCCGGGCTCCATTCCTCTGTACAGCAACAAACGATAGTGTATCGCCCCTAGTATTGATATATGAACGCAAGTCGCCATGTTCAGAGAGGTGCACCAGCAGTTATGCGCTAGTCTTCCTCTCATGAATAGCGTCAAAGCGTATAATTAGTTTAACACATAAAATATGATTAATATATCTGATCGTCTGTCGCTATCTCAAGGAAAAGAGTACACAAAGCATCTCAGACACCAAGGCTCCCCTTCTCTAATCAGCAACAAAATGATAGTGTATCGCCCCAGCATTGATATATGAACGCAAGTCGCCATGTCAAAAAAGGTTCACAAAACACTTTAATGTGCTAGGGCTCCCTTCAATGAATAGCGCCAAAGCGTAAGATTTGTATAGCACTTTTAACAGATTTTGTATATCGCCCCTATAAGCATTTCAATACTTATTCCACACCAATGTAAATTATATTATTCACTGAGCATGTGCTCGTTTCCACTATTACAATTCGTTAGTCTCAAATGCGGTCCGCAGAGCTTTGTTTATACGCGAGCTCGACTACTCGTCACTATTGACGCTCGCAGCCGCGGCCGCTGTGGTCCCTCTCACCTAGCGGACGGCTACAAAACAGCGCTAAAGACACGAAAATCAAAGTTTATAAAAATTGTTATTTTTATGATCCCATATGAGAGTACATCCTTATACTTAATTAATGAACCCATTTTGATGAGATTCAAACAAAAAAAAAAAAATTGTACTATCGAACCATATACTTTTAATAATATTTATTTAGTATGGGATATTGGGTCGTTACAGATGCATATTTTATTTTGTGACTATTTATTCTCAAAAAACCGACTTCGAAAGCTACTAAGTACTGCAATGTACGAAATAATTTTTGTTTGTACACTTTTTTAACCCCCGACGCAAAAACGACGGGGTGTTATACGTTTGACGTGTCTGTGTGTGTGTGTGTGTGTGTGTCTGTCTGTTCCCCTGTAGCGCTCAAACGGGTGGACCGATTTGAATGCGTTTTTTTTTTGTTTGAAAGGTGAAATAGACGAGAGTGTTGTTAGCTATGTTTGATGAAAATCGATCCAAGATGGCCGCCGCTACAAAATGGCGGATTACAAATTTTTTCACAACTCCCTTAATATGGGTATCAAATGAAAGGGCTTGGCTAGTAGAATAGCAATATGCAAATCCAAGATGGCCGTCGCCACAAAATGGCGAATGTCGGGGGTTTTTTAAATGTTTAATTTATACTTGTTAGAAGTCAGGTGAGCGTCAGAGAAATCGCGGAGAAATTGGCCCACGTAATAGTCCATACCCAAAGATCCAATTTAGCAGATTGCTGAATAAGTGATCCAGCTTTTGAATCCTAAACTCCACTGTATTTCTTCCTCCTAAAAGAAGTAATTTAAAAGAATTTGACAAGTAGATTAATAGCAGTACTTGTTAATCCTACTAATATTATAAATGTGAAAGTGTGGATGTTTGGATGTTTGGATGTTGGATGTTTGGATGTTTGTTACTCAATCATGCCGCAACTACTAAACCGATTTGGCTGAAATTTTGAATGGAGATAGATTATGCCCTGACTTAACTCATTGGCTACTTTTATCCTGGAAAACTCCACAGTTCCCACGGGATTTTGAAAAAACCGAAATCTATAGCTACAGCTATAGGTAGATTACTATAGCAAACTTCCTTGAAAGTAGGTATAAAGGTTGGAAAAGGGAGCGGGAACGGGAATCGGAAATGCACGATTCCCTCGGGATTTGTGAAAAATCGAAATTCACGCGGGCGAAGCCGCGGGCAAAAGTTAGTATAAATATAAGGCTGAATGCATAATTAGCAATACCACAATACTAGAATTCCCATGCACCATTTAAAACGGTGCTTTTAGTCACTCGCCTCTAATAGACAAGCAAGAGCAATGAAGTCTACCGTTCAAAGACGTAATATACCGTTTCAAAATAATGTAGCAAGTTGCCAAAAGGCGGAATTAAAAAGCGATTTGAGAGTCCAAAACGCAACTATTGGTACTCGTTCGCAACATTAACTTATCGAGCTCGACGAATCAGTGAACGCGCAAGTTACGGCTCGCTTCGGAAACCTACAACTTTACACTTTCGATTTACCAACGTATCAAATTGGAGTTTGTAAAAAGTATCATTAAGGTGCCATTAGGAGTTTCCTCTACTATTTTTCTACTGTTTATTTAGTCAATGCCTGCTTTGACCAAGATTTTAAGTACTCTATGAAGTAGGTAAAGAAATACAGAGTAAACTAGTGTTGCGCTCGGTGCGCGAGCTGCAAGCAGCTCGCGGGCCTTGTAGTCTCTTCAATATTTGTAAAATAAATAAATGGGAGGCCATACCAAATACCAGAACAGAATATTCTGGAGAGTCTCTTGAAAGATAGAAAGAAATATTGGTACCTATCACGTTTCGTATCTTTTCTGAAAGGACACTAATCAGTTCTATGCATGCGTTTAGTGGAAAAAAAGGATCTATACAAAAATGTTCTGGAGAGCCACTTCAAAATTAAAAAGATATTTTGTATGGACACGAATTTTTTTTGTTCCGTAGCTATCTTTTTTTTACTGGCTCACCAAAGGGCCTAAGGTCTTGAACATTTTTAGTTTCAGGACCATGCCTCTATGATTGATAGTTTTTGAGGGCTGTTAGGGTACTCTGGTAATTTTTCCACATTCACTACGTTTTGTATTTTTTGTGAAAAAAATCTTTAAGTTCTATTTACTTGTACGTGTAGTGGGAGGAAAAAGTTTCATACAAAAATGTCTAAGAGAACCTCTTAAAAAGAACCCAAAAAATTTGTATGGAGAGATTTTTTTTTGTTCGGCGGCCATCTTTTTTTTACCCATTCACCCAATGGCCCAAGGTCTTTAACAACATTTGTTTAAGACCATGCCTGTATGACTGGTAGTTTTGGAGGACCCATGAGGTACTCTGGTAAATTTTTCACAATCATGACTTTTCAGAATTTTTCTGAAGGAAGACCCATAAGTTCGACGTATATAAATAGTTAAGGGAAAAGGTTCCATACAAAATTGTTCTGGAGAGCCTCTTGAAAAGAACCCAAAAAATTTGTATGGAGAGAATTTTTTTTGTTCGGCGGCCATCTTTTTTTTACCGGTTCACCTAATGGCCCAAGGTCTTTAATAACATTTGTTTGGGACCATGTCTGTATGACTGGTAGTTTCGGAGGACCCATAAGGTACTCTGGTAAATTTTCCACATTCATGACATTTCATAATTTTCTGAAGGAAGACCCATAAGTTCTACGCACATAAATAGTGAAGGGAAAAAAGTTCCATACAAAATTGTTCTGGAGAGCCTCTTGAAAATTACCCAAAAAATTTGTATGGAGAGAAATTTTTTTTGTTCGGCGGCTATCTTTTTTTTACCGGTTCACCTAATGGCCCAAGGTCTTTAATAACATTTGTTTGGGACCATGTCTGTATGACTGGTAGTTTTGGAGGACCCATGAGGTACTCTGGTAAATTTTCCACATTCATGACGTTTCATAATTTTCTGAAGGAAGACCCATAAGTTCTACGCACATAAGTAGTGAAGGGAAAAAAGTTCCATACAAAATTGTTCTGGATAGCCTTTTGAAAATTAGGAAATTTTTTGTATGGAGACGAATTTTTTTTTGTATGGTGGCCATATTTTTTTCACCGGTTCACCCAATTGCCCAAGGTTTTGAACATTTTTTGTTTGGGGACGCTACCTTTCCGACTGATAGTTTTCGAGGTCCCTTAGGGCACCCTAGTCAGTTTTCCACGTCCAGCTCTCTCTATAATTTTGTAGACCTTAAATTTTTGAATTTTACACACACGGAAAGTATGGTGAAAAAGTCCCATACAAAATTGTTCAGGAGAGGTGATCAGTACGTAACTTCAAGTAGCTTTATATATTATATAACTAGTAGGGCGCGTGGGTGCGCGGCCCGCTAAAGCGGACCGCGAGGATTCGTGTTGTTTTTGTTTGAGCACGTCCCACCTATCTTAAATACCCTGGCCATGCTCCTCATCCGCCTCCGTAATCCTCAATCATCAGCTGTCTCCATATTTTCCCCCGCATGAATTTTGTATTCTATACGAAACCATCAATGAGAAAAGAAATTGTATGGAAAGATAAATTCCGCCATCTTGATTTTTTCTGTTCATCAAATAGATCTTTAGGTCTTGATAATCTTTTGCCATGAATACACTCTTCCATCTTTTATACTTGGTGAGATAGACACCGACGAAATTAGTATAGCCGCCATCTTGAATCCGCCATTTTGATTTTTTTTCACCTCAGTGCCAATTGGATGAGGTTCTGAGTATTTTTTGTTTGAGCAGCCCTCGTCTATCTAAAATACCCTGCCCAGGCTCATCAACCATCTTCCAAACCCTCAATCATCATGTCTTCCCATTTCTTTCTTTGAGATTTCTCCAAAGAACCGCATCAACCGCCTTGCATAGTTCACATTTCTCTCTCTCTCAATATTCGCCATACATTTTCTATGGAAAAATAAATTCCGCCATTTTGAATTTATTTTCTATTCATCAAGTAGACCTTCCGATTCTGATCATCTTTTGCGAAGAAACCACTCTTCCATCTTTTATACCCTCCGAGATAGACACTGACGAAATTTGTATGGCGGCCATCTTTTTTGCGCCATTTTGAAATTTTTTTCAGCTCCCTGCCAATTGGATGACGTTTTGAGTGACATTTGCTCGAGTACCCCCCACCTATCTTCAATACCTTAAGCGTGCCATTCGCTCGTCTCTGAAATCCTCAATCATCAGCTCTCACCATATTTTTCCTCCGAATGAATTTTTATCTTCTATACGAAACCATTAGTGAAAAAAAAATTTTTCATACAAAATTTTACAGGAGAGGTGATCAATGAGTCAGTCAGTGACCCAATCAGCACGAGCAGCTATATATATATTAACTAGTAGGGCGCGTGGGTGCGCGGCCCGCAAGCGGACCGCGAGGTTTTGCTTTCGGGTATTTTGGTTTGAGGAGCCTCCACTTATCTTTCCCAAATTCCTAATCCTCGATCATTATCACTCTCCATATTTTTTCTTCGAATCATTCTGCTCATCAAATAGATCTTTAGGTATTGATCATCTTTTTCCAAGAAACCACTCTTCCATCTTGTATACTTGGTGAGATAAACACCGACGAAATTTGTATAGCCACCATCTTGAATCCGCCATTTTGGTATTTTTTTTTCGCCGTGCCAACTGGATGAGGTTTTGAGTAATTTTTGTTTGAGCACCTCCCACCTATCTACAATACCCTGCCCGGGCTCCTCAACCATCTTCCAAACCCTCAATCATCATGTCTTCCCATATTTTTCTTTGAGAGTTCTCCAAAGAACCTCATCAAAGCCTTGGATAGTTCACAACTTGTAGTCTCTTCAATATTCGCCATACATTTTCTATGGAAAAATAAATTCCGCCATTTTGAATTTTTTTTTCTATGCATCGAGTAGATCTTCTGATCCTGATCATCTTTTGCGAAGAAACCACTTTTCCATCTTTTATACCCTCCGAGTTGGACGCCGACGAAATTTGTATAGCGGCCATCTTTTTTTCGCCATTTTGAATTTTTTTTCAACTCATTGCCAATTGGATGACGTTTCAAGTGACATTTGGTCGAGCACCCCCCACCTATCTTCAATAGCTTAAGCATGCCATTCCCTCGTCTCTGAAATCTTCAATCATCAGCTCTCTCCATATTTTTCCTCTTAATGAATTTTTATCCTCTATACGACACCATTATTGAAAAAAAAAAATTTCATACAAAATTGTTCAGGAGAGGCGATGAATGAGTCAGTGAATCAGAACGAACAGCTATATATATATTAACTAGTTTTTCGCTCTGTGCGCGAGCTGCTAAAGCAGCCCGCGGGCAGCATTGATGCCTTGCATAGTTCATTACTTCTAGCATTTGACATTATATACATCTCGGCCATTTTGTTTTTAAATTTTTTCTACATTTTCTATGAATTGTCTACAAATTTCTTCAATAGTTACGAGTTGTAACGAAATCGGTTGGAAAACAAAAAAGTTACAAAATTCACGTCGGCCGCCATCTTGTTTTTCTGAAGTGTCATAATTTTTCCATACTCCGCTGCCGCACTCAAACTTGTCTTCCCATATTTTTCTTCGAGAGTTCTCCATAGAACCACATCAAAGCCGCTTCAATATTCGCCATACATTTTCTATGAAAAAATAAACTCCGCCATTTTGAATTTTTTTTCCATTCATCAAGTAGACCTTTGGATTTTGATCATCTTTTGCTAAGAAATCACTCTTCCAACTTTTATACCCTCCGAGATGGATACCGATGAAATTTGTATGGCGGCCATCTTTTTTTCGCCATTTTAAATTTTTTTTCAGTTCACTCCCAATTGGACGACGTTCCGAATGACATTTGCTCGAGCACCCCCCACCTATCTTCAATACCTTCAGCGTGCCCTTCACCCGTCTCCGAAACCCTCAATCATCAGCTCTCTCCATATTTTTTTCTGAATAAATTTTTGTCTTCTTTGTGAAACCATTAGTGAAAAAAAAAACTTTCATACAAAATTTTACAGGAGGAAATTTTTGGGGAAATCTCGAAAACTACCCTAAATGTGGCAACACTGTGTACATACCTCGATACTGCCGGTCAAGTTGCACAATCGATTGATACATGTCAACTTTCTAAAATGTTGCCAACTTCCTCAAAAACATGATCAAAATTTTCAAAAACACTCAACAACAATACAAAATGGCTGCCAACTCATTTTATGGGAACAATTTACATAGTTTTATATTTTTTTCAATAAGTACAGGATATACTGCTCCTGATGACGTTTACATGTTCCATCTCACTCGCACCCAGGCGAAATGATTGCCCCTGAAAAAAGACCATGTCGCGAAAATCACTTTTTCTTTGATAAATTCCAGTGTTACCAGTCTCTGGTGACAAAAATACCTAAATGTCGTTTGTACACGTAAAATACGTAGTAGCTCATATTCGGATTTTGCATAAAGTCCGTATTTCGATTTTTTCATTTTTGGGGTAAATCTTGAAATTTCCCCAAAAGTGGGGTATTTTTTTTATCACCAATTTATACCTCGAATCTATGCAAACAATCGCTTAATAGAAGTCGAAACGCTCCGATGTTGCCAACTGTGAGAAATTTGAATTTTAAAATTGAGTTTTTTCGTACCTAGAACCAAATGGCCGCCACGACAGCCGCCATCTTGAATTTTTAAAAACCACTCCCATTCTGTCAAAATACAGGATAGTTGTAAGCGGAAACAAGAAAAAAATATTATCCTCAATTACCCCGTTTCGGAGCTGTGGTGCCGCGGTTTGGGGTCGAAAAATCAAAAATTTTAAAAATCTAAATCTCGGCCGCCATCTTGTTTTTCCAATTTTTTCCACTTTTTCTATTAATCATTTACTAATGTCTTCAATAATTGTGATTTGTAATGAAATCGGTTGAAAAACAAAAAAGTTACAAAAATCACGTCGACCGCCATCTTGTTTTTTTGAAATGTCATAATTTTTCCCTACTCATACCCCGCTCCCGAACATATCTCCCATACATCATTGTATCGTTTTCTGTCTCTTTCTAGGAGAACAATTATGTCAATGAGTCAGTGAGTCAGTGGTAATTGAGCTATATATATTATAACTAGTAGGGCGCGTGGGTGCGCGGCCCGCAAGCGGACCGCGAGGTTTCGCTTTCGGGTATTTTGGTTTGAGCAGCCTCCATCTATCTCTCCCCTATTCCTAATCCTCGATCATTATCACTCTCCATATTTTTTCTTCGAATCGTTCTGCTCATCAAGTAGAACTTAAGGTCTTAATCATCTTTTGGCAAAAACCACTCTTCCATCTTTTATACTTGGTGAGATAGACACCGATGTTTGTATGGCCACCATTTGGACTTTTTTTCAGCTCACTGCCAATTGGATGATGTTTCGAGTATTTTTTGTTTGAGCACCTCCTACCTATCTTCAATACCCTGCCCGGGCTCCTCAACCAACTTCCAAACCCTCAATCATCATGTCTTCCCATATTGTTCTTTGAGAGTTCTCAAAAAAACCGCATTAAAGCCTTGCATAGTTCACAACTTGTAGTCTCTCAATATTCGCCATACATTTTCTATGGAAAAATAAATTCCGCCATTTTGATTTTTTTTTCAATTCATCAAGTAGACCTTTGGATCCTCATCATCTTTTGCGAAGAAACCACTCTTCCATCTTTTATACCCTCCGAGATGGAGACCGACGAAATTTGTATGGCGGCCATCTTTTTTTCGCCATTTTGAATTTTTTTTCAGCTGACTGCCAATTGGATGACGTTTCAAGTGACATTTGCTCGAGCACCCCCCACCTATCTTCAATATCTTAAGCGTGCCCGTCGCTCGTCTCTGAAATCCTCAATCATCAGCTCTCTCCATATTTTTCCTCTTAATGAATTTTTGTCCTCTATACGACACCATGAGTGAAAAAAAAAATTTCATACAAAATTGTTCAGGAGAGGTGATCAATGAGTGAGTGAATCAGCACGAGCAGCTATATATATATTAACTAGATGATGCCCACGGCTTCGCCCGTGTGGATTTAGGTTTTTAAAAATCCCGTGGGAACTTTTGATTTTCCAGAGCAAAAAGTAGCTTATCTGTAGAAACCCATCCCCAAAACAGAAAAATCCCGTGAGATCCCCACGATTTCGGAATACAATTCCTTACAGCATCAGGGTTGAGGAGTTGGATATGTACCTACTCGAGTTCATTCAACGATAAAGTCTTTAATTGGTACCCCCAATATCAATTTAAATAACCGAAAGTTTCTAAAACCCATTCGTTTTGGGGATTAGGTCCCCTACAGCATCAGGATTGAGGAGTTGGAATCCAAATTTTTTATAGAACAGGGTCGCAATGTTTCTCTATCGATTAAAAAAAAAATTACGCAAATCGGTTCAGAAATCTCGGAGATATCGGTGTACATAGGTAGAAAAACACAACTCCTCCTTTTTTGAAAGTCGGTTAAAAAAGTAGCCTATGTTACTCCCTGGTTAATTCTCTACATGTATGTGAAGGTCCCGTCAAAATCGGTTCAGCCGTTCCGAAGATTAGCCCGTTCAAACAGACAGACAGACAGACAGACAGACAGACAGACAGACAGACAGACAGACAGACAGGCAGACAGACAGACAGACAGACAAAAATTTTAAAAACGTGTGATTCGGTTATGGTAGCGTTCAAATAACCATATGAGCTTAATATGAGGTAGTTATTTCGACACAGACAGTCGTACAGACAGACACTTCAATTTTATTTATTAGTAGTATAGATATGAATGAATATTGCTAAACTAAGCTTAATTAGAGGAGAAATGATAATATTAATACTGTAATATTAATAATAGTATTTAAAAAATGAAAAATATCCTATAAATATTTACAATTAAATGTTGATACAGAAAGTGAATGTATGGGAGCGACCGAATCGCTGGCAAAAGCCTAAATTCCTGAATGCACAGATATACAGGGTAGTAGCAGTCCGGAAAACAGTGATTGGTGTTGGTTTGTACATTCTAATTTCAATAGAAACGGCCGGATGAATTCGCGCCACTCGTCTAATAACTTCCATGTTATTTTCCAGGTAGCTTCACTCTCCATACATATCTATAATTAATTTATTAATTTATATGATACATACTAGTTTTAGAAAAAATCTACTACTTACTCAAAATATACTCTATAAGCCTCCTGTTATACCGGTAGATGTATAATAAATGAAAAAAATAATTAAGACGCTACTTAACAGAATCAAATTAATTTCGTAGTTGTCTCTACCGATAGACATCCATTGCTAGACATGGATCTCTTACAAAGATTGCTAACGAAGACGACCTTGTGTCACTTGTATCTAGTGGCTGCCTGTTACTCGCTTGGGATCGTCCGTCTACCTTGTGCGAGGTGAGTCACTCAATAAGCAATAGAGAGAGAGCCTTGCCAGGAGTATCCTTGCGGAATGAAATCAGAAATGAGGAGTTCAGCAGACAGTAGAGACAGCTAGCTCAGCAGACGAAGGAGTATCCTTGCGGGATCAAATCAGACATGAGGAGATCAGTAGAAGAACCAGAGTCACCGACATAGCCCGTCGAGTTGCGAAAATAAAGTGGCAGATAATTCAAACAATCGATAGACGTTGTGTTTCCAAGTTGCTGGAATGACCTTGCATCGGAAATCACAGTGTTGGCAAATATTCCACTTGTCGGACCGACGACATAATAAAAGTTCCAGGGAGGCGACGCAAGATCATGGCATGCGGATCTATGTCCAGCGGTGGACGTCTATCGATTTGTGAGAGACTAACAGCCTCCGCACGCTGGGCCACTAGTGGCGACGACTAGTGGCCGGCCACAAGTCGCGGGAGAGATTTTTCATACATTTTATATGGTACCACCGCACAGTGAGCGCTCGAATGGCCGCGTTCGAGCCACAAGGTATAACGTCCATGTTATTAAACTACTAGCTTGATTTTGATTTGTGCTGACTAATTTTATGACTCAGGTACATAATCGAACTCGCTCCGTATAGAACCATTTACCAACGTGCATGAGGGGCGCGCTAATATCCGCAGGTGAGATTCGAACGAACGCGGGGACATGGCTTCCCATTGTTCTACTGGAATATTGCTGAAGCCAGGTGTTGACAACATATTATACTTTTTTAACAGTGAAAGAAAACAAGACGTGACACATTGTAGATTTTACATGTTAAAGTAGAAATAAAGTTTGGTTCCGTCAATCACACTATATCAGAGCTTCGGATTGACATGATTGTTTGCATTGGTATAGTTGAGGTCAAAGAGTTACATAGGCGATTTTCAAAATAAAGAATTCTTTTTATAAAACTAACTATACGCGGATGAAGTCGCAGGCAAAAGCTAGTAATATAATAAGCAGCGCAACAACGTAGTGTGTGAAAGTCCTTTATGACAAGAGTCCTTTATGTCCATTGTCCAGCCGTGGATGTCTATCGGTTGATAACGACAACGATGAACAAATGTGTTAATCAATCTGATTGACATCTAGTGTAGTTTAAGCTTTGTATAGTTAATTTGTATTCTGGACCTTTTTAGTGTTTTTTAGTGTAATATTATACTTCTAAGTGTATTTTTTTATGGAGAAAACAAGTTAAAACAATAATTCAAACCAACAATTACAAACCCCTGGCTTCCAGTCGCGGTCATTAATTCAGGGCATCGAGTATTGTTTCCTGCGGCCACAACGCCGATCGTTCTCAAAATCCGCTTTAAAATGCCTCTCGCTGTCCCTCACTAACGCACCTCGAAGAAAAGAGAGGGAACACTGTACAGGGTGTGTATAGGGTGCGGATACAGGCGGCTCGCATCCGGCGAATCCTGAAAAAAGCTTTCGCAATGGTATTGTCTCTTTGTGCGGGAGATTAATGGTTTGTTTGTTTGTTATTGGTACGAATATTTTGTAAAACATGTGTATTTTATAATGGGATAAATTATTATTATTGGGAGAGAATATTCACTATGTTTAATTTGTGTATTTTTGCCAAGAATATAAAGCCACTTTTATCAGTACCTGTTCTTAAATTGACGTTCAAAAAGTGTACAGTGTACCAATTTTGAATAAAGTTTATTTGAATTTGAATTTGAAAGCACAGATATGCTACCCAACTGTAAATAACTGTAAGATTTCAAATGGGATGGGATATGAACTTGCGCGGAATGGGATCACAGACTTCAAATGGATAATTGAGGGAGTAGGTATTGATATGGTACATTTGGTAGGGAAAACTTATTTTTGTAGTGGATTCATTTTTGAAATGAAGCCTGTCCTACATACAGTCAGAAAATAAAATATTCTAACAAAAATGATACAAAAAAATAAACTTTGTTCATATGGGTTTTTGTGAATCGGCAGAGGTAATCTTCCAATCTTTTAGAACGCCTAGTCAAAAATACAGTAAGGCTTCAGGGGATGCTTGAGATAGACTTTAAGGTGCGTGACGTCTACCTTTAAGTAGAATTGAAGATAAAACTGCACAAGCTATATTTTAGGAAAAATTAAACCGACTTCAGTATACCATACAATTTTAAGAGTTTCCTCGATTCCTCCAAAATCCCACCATCAGATCCTGACCTGATGACTATGAGACCACCCGGGAAGTAGATATACCTTTTCAAATAAAGAAACATTTTCCAAATCGGTCCTGGAGTCTTGGAATAATCGGGAAACTTTTTTGAAGTCGGTTGAGAAGGAGGTCGTTCTACCCCGCAATGTTTTCAACCGAACATCGAACCGAAGTTTCCTTATGCCGTAATTTTCATATTTTACATTTGGCACGCTCATGCGAGAGGGAAATATTGTGGCGATGGTATCCAGGAGCCCCATAAAACCACCGGCGCATGCAGATAGCAATAAAATATTGACAATACACTCAATATAGCTGAACTGAGAGATAAGGTGCCGCGCGAAATATGCGTACTCCGGAATAACGCTGTCTGAGAAAACGCTCATGCTTGTATAATAATATTGAATGAATTGGTGTGAATACCCGCATTGTGGGGGAAATGTTTCGGGTTCAATTTCTTGTTTTGCACTGCCTGAATTTTTAAATGTAAAAGTTAGTATAATCTATAATAATATAAAGTAGCTTGTCCTGACTGACTGACAATCAACGCACAGCCAAAACCAGTGAAGCTAGAAACTTGAAATTTTCACAGTAGCTTCCTTTTGTGACGTAGGCGCACACTAAGAAAGGATTATTGGAAATTCGACCGTTAAGGGGGTTAAATAGGGGATTTAAGTTTGTATGAAAGTCTGTCATTTTTCAAGTTATATCCAAGAAAATTGGTATTTAGGTTTTCGGTTAAAAATAAAGAGTTACGCGTTTAAGAAATTTTGGAAAAAATACCCCCAAGTAGGTTAAATGGGGGATGAAAGTTTGTATGAAAGTCCGTCATTTTTAAAGTTATATCAATGAAAATCGGTATTTGTATTGTCGGTTAAAAATAAAGAATTACGTGTTTCAGGAATTTTCGAAATTCCACCCCCAAGTGAGCTTTATAAGAATCCAAGCGGGCGAAGTCGCTGGCATCTGCTAGTAAGTATATACGAGTAGTATAATAATAAGAAATACTGAAACGTCATTAGGTAATTAGTTTTTAGCACCAATTAGTGTTCCGTGCGTACTAAACGAGACCCCATTACAAAGCGTCCGCCTTGCGCTGTCTGTCCGTCAAAGGGGGTACGGAATAACGCCGTAATAAGCCGTAATAACTATAGCTTACCTTATATCACTTTTAGTAATATCAGTTAAAAAATTTCAACCCAACCCAATTATTTGTTTCAACTCTATCTTACTCTATCAATACATACCTATATACATACCAAAGATTTTTAGCCCCTTATTTTTGTCGCCTTATTGTTGTAATGGCTTTTTTCCTTTATTTACTAGAAGAATTTATTTCCTAGAAGAATTTACAGATAACTATATAGTACAGAAAAAACCCTTTGTGCTCGAAAGTTTCAGGCTCGAACGTGGCTGGATTTTCTGTGTACATACCCTATATAGAACAACAGAGCGTGAATTATTTATTCAGAATTCGCAACATTTTCCTTGGGAATAATATTCAAATGTAAATAAACTATAAATCACGCTTAGCCGCGCGCCTCGGGCGGCCATCTGCTAATTTAGACAAAATACCTATCTACTGTAGCTTTTGTATTGAATTTATTTGAAATAATGTTGCAGATTTTCTGTCATCATGCTGGTAGCTTTTATTTAATTATACTTACCTTGGTGCGCGTGCCAGTGATGTGAGCTCTAATCTTAATCTTAACTGGCTACTAATTACTATTCCAAGCCTTATTGGTTCCTCTGATGCTACTAATGTTCATTGGACGACATGGTAATCACTTAACATCTGGTGACCCGTTTGCTCGTTTGCCCGCAATTTATTTACATAAATATATGATATTTTTTTAAATACCGGTGAAGAGCTATGAAAGCTCTCCATTAAAACTGTTATCATTCTTAAATGGATTTATATAAGGCAGACTGTGAAACACTCAGGAAGAAGAGTAATTTTAAATTGAAATGATATGTGCGCTAGACATAATTTTGAAACGGATTTTCTTTTCCCAATATCTCTGTTACTTTGCAAGACATATTATCAAATGTGCACCATTAATCCTTATGAACTTGTCGCAGAAAACTCCTTAAATGCGAACTTATTACACGGGGAAGCTCTTCGTCAAAAAACAATCAAGTAAAACGTTACAGATTAAACATAAATCTGCGATCAGGCAGTCGTTCGACATTCGCCAATCATATTTTTAGTTAAGAGTCGGAGCAATCCTATTATTATTTTGGTAGCATTTTATACAATTTTTACGCTATAATGTGAAACACTCGCTTCCGCGAAGCGTTGAAGAGCTGATGACGTTTGACCCCCGCGCCCCGCATCAGATCTCTGACCTCGAGATGACACCACATGCTACTTGAAATTTGAATATCTGTTTTTAACTGTTTTTAACCCCCGACGCAAAAACGACGGGGTGTTATAAGTTTGACGTGTCTGTGTGTGTGTCTGTCTGTTCCCCTGTGGCGCTCAAACGGGTGGGACTGATTTGAATGTGGTTTTTTTTCTTTGAAAGGTGAATTAGTCGAGAGTGTTGTTAGCTATGTTTGAAGAAAATCGGTCCAAGACGGCCGCCGCTACAAAATGGCGGATTACATATTTTTTCACAACTCCCTTAATATGGGTATCAAATGAAAGGGCTTGACTATTAGAATAGCACTATTGCAAATCCAAGATGGTCGCTGCCACAAAATGGCGAACGTCGGGGGTTTTTTAAATTTTTAATTTATACTTGGAATATTTCTGGTTTCTTTGTTCGTTGTTAGTACTGACAAAACCCCACGGATGACATGGGGAAAAAATAAAGAATAAAAAAATAACTTGTATAATATTACACACATTAATCTTTTACATATTTTTTGACTAGCATTAACCAGATTTAGAAAGGGACGTGAATCTATTCGATTTTAACTCTAAAGAAAAGAATGATCAAAGTACTAATGATTTACAGCCATAGCTATCAAAGAATCGATACTTTTCTACATCCGCCTAACGCCCACGTCATCGCAAGCAACGTAGAAGCATGTCTAGTAGTTTTACATAAAGCTTTGTCCTTGTCTAGCTCGATTTATGTATAGCGTTGTCTTTGTCAGTATGAGGTTCACTTGTATAAGTGAAGTGTACAGTGTATGTATCAGTCACCAGTGTACGTATCTTTAGTAGCGTGCATTCATTACATTGCACTAAACACATTATATATTATATTTCACGACACCTAATTTATTATTTAAAAAAATGTTGCTTATTCTTGACTTCTTTATTTGACTTTTATAAAATTAGTTCATCGTATGTAGATACTACGTTGTTAATTTGCGTGTGAAAATGGGCTGATACTTGAAAACACCTTGAAAATGACTAAGAAACTTAAAGGAACGTGCAGTCGTGCAGCCTCTTAACAGGCTATAATGTTTTACCGCGGCATCGCTCCATGTATCACATTAGTTTCGCCGTGGATTTATGGATCAGTATCAATTTAATTTAAAAAGTTTTCACCATCTTTATCCCTATAGATTGAACAGGTTTTAAAGCAGATATTATCGATTGAGCGGTTTTTAACCCCCGACGCAAAAACGACGGGGTGTTATAAGTTTGACGTGTCTGTGTGTGTGTGTGTGTGTGTGTGTGTGTGTGTGTGTCTGTCTGTTCCCCTGTGGCGCTCAAACGGGTGGACCGATTTGAATGCGGTTTTTTTTGTTTGAAAGGTGAATTAGTCGAGAGTGTTCTTAGCTATGTTTGATGAAAATCGGTCCAAGATGGCCGCCGCTACAAAATGGCGGATGATATATTTTTTCACAACTCCCTTGATATGGGTATCAAATGAAAGGGCTTGACTAGTAGAATAGCACTATTGCAAATTCAAGATGGCCGCCGCCACTAAATGGCGAATGTCGGGGGTTTTTTAAATTTTCAATTTACACTTGTACAGGTTGTTTCTTATCATAGCTGATGCCGTGGATTTAGGTTCCGTTGAATTCCCGGGAAAAGTAGCCTATGTTAGACTCCAGATCCTCAGTAAAATTATACCCAGACACAAAAACACGTCCAAGAAGGGAAAACCAGGACCATATTATAACGATTCCACCTGCCTGCGACTTTGTCCGCGTAAATTTTGACCGTTGGTTTTTTCCGGGGTACAAAAGTAGCTCATGTCCTTCCACAAAGTCCAATCTGTCTCTCAACCAAAATTCATTAAAATTGGTTCTGCGGTGTATGCTTGGAAGCGTGACAGGCAGACGGAGTTATTTTCACATTTTTAATATTAATATGGATTAGTAACTAACTAGGAAATTTTGTTTCGTCGCAGGATCGACCTGGAAAAATGGGACGTCGCGATTTTGATGAACTGCTCCCAAACTTTACCCGCGTATATCACTACTATAGTTTCAGTTGACAGGGACCTCGGAAAGGCACAGAATATTGGGCCCTTTGTCACATCACAATGGCGTAAAGGAAACGGATGTGCGTTAGTTTGTCCCTTATTTGTGAAAGGCCTACTTCGGTTAATATTTGAAAATTTTTGGGCAATTTATGGCAACGCAATGTTGACAGTTTAAACTATAACTACACAAACTTACCTTATGAATACAAAATATTATATTCAATAAAAAATATAAACATAAAACATCTCAGTTATAACACAAGTATAAATTAAAAATTTAAAAAACCCCCGACATTCGCCATTTAGTGGCGGCGGCCATCTTGAATTTGCAATAGTGCTAATCTACTAGTCAAGCCCTTTCATTTGATACCCATATTAAGGGAGTTGTGAAAAAATATGTAATCCGCCATTTTGTAGCGGCGGCCATCTTGGACCGATTTTCATCAAACATAGCTAACAACACTCTTGACTAATTCTCCTTTCAAACAAAAAAACCGCATTCAAATCAGGCCACCCGTTTGAGCGCCACAGGGGAACAGACAGACAGACACACACACACACACACACACACACACACACAGACACGTCAAACTTATAACACCCCGTCGTTTTTGCGTCGGGGGTTAAAAACTATAAGCATTGGAATACGCAAAGTTGGTAGTGTAATTTTTGGAGCTAAAAAGTTTTATATCGACTTTCGATGCATTTGCTTGTAAAATGGAACTTAGTACATCGCAATCAAACTGGCAGATTTTAACCACACACGTGCGATTACAATATAATACTTAATATCTATTACCACACAGTTCGTAACATACAAAAGCCTTTCAAGTAATGAATTTTCAAAAATCCTTTCTTAGCGGATGCCTACGTCGTAACAACTATCTGCATGCTAAATTTCATGCTAATCCGTCCAGTGGTTTGAGATGTACGTTGATCAGTCAGTCAGTGAGTGAGAGTGAGAGTGAGTCAGTCAATCAGTCAGTCAGTCAGTCTGTCGGTCTGTCTGTCACCTTTTCCTTTTAAATATGTGTTTAGATAGATGTGTTATTTATTAATAAGAAGTGTAGATAGGGGAGGAAAAACTGAAATCAACCGCAAACGTTTGAAAAATATTCTAAAATAATAATTTTAAATTATGTACCTGCCATGGTAGTTATCATAGTCTCGTGCCGTTGAAAACTTATTTACGAAGATGTATGCAAAATAGTACGCTCGACAAAGCTTTGTATCTATTTAGCATATGAATTAAATAAAGTGAAATATGGTTCAAATTAATATGGATGTATGCCGCCGCTCCCGGTATTAACTGCTTTCTTCCACTTGAAGCAAGAATATGGAATAAAGTTTAAAATAAGTAAGTATGATATTCATATTTAAATTACTTAACTAAGTAATATGAATTAAAGTTCGGACCCATAAAAGAGTTGGTTATAATTGCTTACAGTGCCTATCTATCAGAATGTCTATAAAACTTGTCACTAAAGGTTTGTTTCACTCAGGTCAATAAATTCACTATGCGATATTGCAATATCTATTATTCTAAGAGGTCAAAACAAATTCGAGGCAATGAGCAGATTTTTTATTTATATATTCATCTACAAGCTAGGCCTTGACTGCAATCTCATCTGATGATAAATGACGACGCAGTCTAAGATGGAAGCGGGCTAACTTGGAAGAGGTATGGCAGTTTTTATTAAACCCACACCGCTGATCGGTTTCTATGCGGAACCTTACGGTAACGCTAAATCTCTTGGCAGTATGTCTCCGCCGGTAGGGTGGTAACTAGCTAGGGCTGAAGTTAGACCACATCAAAGATAATTAGAATTTAAAAACACCAGACCACATCAGAGATAATTTAGAAATTAAAAATTCTAAATTGCCCATGCCGTCGCTCATAAGACTAGCATACTACGCAGCCCTCATCGCTGTGCTAAGGAGGCCTCAAAATTTTGTGAGTGACAGAAAAATCATTGCAGTTTTGAAGCATAGTTATAATTTTATGGTAAACTCTTTATAAAATATTACGATGGTTGCAATAGGAAAGTAACCTTTCGTAAGAAAATAATAAGCGGCCTTCCATAGCAATATTCACTGAATACATTATTATTTTGTCTAACTACGGGTACCTACTGTATATATATATCTCGTATATATATAAGAAATTTTGCAATATGCATTGTAATTAGAAGTACTTAAATAAGCGTTCAAAGGTAATACTTTGAACACCTAGATATAGTCTAATTCATTTATTTCCATATTTTTATACTTATAAAGATAAAAGTATAAATGCCTCTTCGGCTTGACTGTAAGCATATTCGACTATAGATCACGAGGTCCTGGATTCGATTCCGAGTTTGGGCTAAAAAGTTTTAAATATTAGATAAGTAAATCCTTCTATCAAGAAATTCTCAGTGCCACTCCCTGAGTTAGTAGTTGATTGTGATTCACTCCTGTGGCTCGGAGAACTTTCTGGTTATAGTCACTGTCATGTGACAATAGTCTTTAAAGCCCGCCAACAGTGGAGCAGCGAGGAGTTCAAAATTTCTCTCTACTACAAGAGAGGAGCGCTGTGCCCAGCAGTGGGCCGTTAAAGAACCGTAGTGGACTAGTGGTGGAGGTAAAAGTCCCTAAATAGCATCTGAATCAAAGACTGCCACGGTTGTATACGCGCACAGTATACGCGTAATCACTGTTTTCTTGAAGATACCGTATCTTTAAGACACCTGTTTCTTGAAGATTACCTGTTTCTTGAAGATACTTATTTCTTGAAGATACTTGTTTCTTGAAGATACCTACCTGTTTTATGAAGATATCTATTTCTTGAAGATACCTGTTTTATGAATATGCATACCTGTTTCTAGAAGACACCTGTGTCTTGAAAATACCTGTTTCTAGAACATACCCGTTTCTTGAAAATACGCGAAACGTGAAATATTTCTAACATGCTCAATGCTCATGCTCTATGTTTGTGATTTTAATTATTCGCTTAATTTGCCCTACTACGTAACTTTTAGTTCTTTCTTAAATTCAACCAAAAATTAAACAGATTGTCCCTATTTTTGCATGCAAATAGTGAAATTGTCTGGTCGTAGTGGTCGGGCACCGTCTTCCGCAGTTCCGTCTGTTGCCAGCCGCATTGTCTGCTGCCCTATGCCAGAACGGAATTGCTCTGATTAATACCCACCGTCTATTGTCTTAAAGCCTCTATTATTTTCTTATCATAAGTGTTTATTTCTAATTAGTTTCAGTGACTTGCTTTACCAGCGGACCTTGAGGTCCTAGGTTCGAGTCCCAGGTCGTGTAAAAAAAATAAGCTATATTTTAGGAAAACATTAAATCGACTTAGGTCTAGCAATCTCAGATAAATCGATATATATGGGTACATTTAGGTATGCGTGTAACTTCGTTTACAAGAATTTTTACTAAGTAGGTGTGTTACCTATAGACTAAAACTTTTCTGAAAGTTTTTGATAATATTTCCACAATCGTGATCTACATGATCACGATTGTGGAAATATTATCAAAAATTTTGAAATAATCGCAAACATTGCATACTAACGGAGCGAATACAGAACCTTCCTTCCTTTTTTGAAGTCGGCTAAAAAAAAGTTATCCATTTTTTCTGTCAATAATTTTTCTATGTTAGCCCGGGTGGGCGGTGTTAAATGTTTGGGATACAATTTCGTATCTCGGAGAGCACGTAAAGCCGTCGGTCCTGCGCATGGTCTCTCTCTCGTCTTATTGGAGTCTTATCAGACTATGAGAGTGCAGGAATATCTAGATTCTAGATGGTGCAGGAACGAACACAAGTTGTATTTGCCCATATAGTTAGTTGTGCTCTAAGTATACTATTTTGTGCGTAGATCGATAAATAAGATCGCTTTTTCTCTATATTCCCAAAAAACTTTGCTGTACATCTTCGATAAATTGTAAAGCTTTTTTGAAGACAAGTTTTATCTTTCAATTTATTTAAAAGATAAAAACTTAATTATAACTCATCCCGAACCACCCCAAACCTAAAGTCACAGATAAAGATAAACGCACTAAACGCCGACACACTTAATTCAATCAGATCGATCGCTATCAATAACGCCTGGTTATCTGTCTCCCCACCCACACCCCATCGCCCATTTACATACAAATACTTACAAATCGGTACAGTAATACCGTAATAGGTTCCGGGTCACGTGTCTGGCGCGACCAATCTCTGAAAGGCATTTCGTTCACGCTTAATAACGTTACAATCTTTTCACAATGCGCGGCTGTATCACTGAGCACCGTTGCCGGGCGCCCTTAAAAAAAGAGGGAAACAGATTCCAAATTTGAATTTGATTATCGAAGTGTGCCGACTATTTATCATTTGTAATGACGCTACAGATCGGAAGGACGTATAGCAGAAATAATGTAACTTGGGCGACGCGACGAGAAACTTACAATTAATTTTATTTCATTGCTATATTCTTGTTGTATTCAGGTAATCTAACGGTGAAGGAAAACATCGTGAGGAAACCTGCATGCCTGAGAGTTCTCCATAACGTTCTCAAAGGTATGTGAAGTCTGCCAATCCGCTTGGCCAGCGTGGTAGACTATGGCCAAAACCCTTCTCACTCTGAGAGGAGACCCGTGCTCTGTAGTGAGCCGGTAATGGGTTGATCATGATGATGATTCAGGTAATCTGTTGTGAACGACTTTTCACAAACGGGTACTGATCGGTTGCATTGCTGGAAAGTGTGAGGATGACTGACTGACGAAACTGACTGACTGACGAAATAAATAGCTCAGGTATAAAGAAAACAGTTAGTAAAAACTAATGTTGATTTTTGAGGATTTGGAACAAAAAGCGAATAGGAATTGTTAAAACTAAAAATGGTAAGTACCTACATATTGTTTTAATTTTTATAACCGAGGCATAAGATAAAGCAATTCTAACAGCTAAAATACTTAATAATTATACTTATCAGTTTAACATAATATAATGAGCTGTTTCAAATACAAAACTCTTTAAGAAAAGGAGTCAATCTCTACTGTTCTTTGAAGTCACATTTTCGGCATTTTTCTTGAACCATTCTATATTTTGTACGGTAACTAATATCGTAATCTTGTAAGTGCGTTCAGAAATACATTATTTATTATTTATTTCTCGACGTGCAAAGCCGCTTGAGTGGAAAATATTGAACTTTCCGTTCATCATGGATGACTGTCGAATATTCTGGACGTTGGGTGATGATTTACAGTTGTTTATTTTTACCTTAATCGCTATTTAATAGTCTAAATGTTTTTCGTCCAATTTTGTGTTTGATATACCTAACGACTTACTTATTTTCATTTCCTTTATTAGGTCCCAAACCTTATACAAAACACTTATGAGTAAAATACAACAAAACACACAGACACCAAAATATAAAAGCCACTTATGTCTCAATTATTTATATAATTGAGACATGAATAACCATAAAAAACATCAACACGTTAGTTAGGAAAGCATTTTTAGATACTTATTAAAACTAAACCTGCTTTTGAATACAATAAACCGCATTCAAATCGGTTAATCCGTCACGTCACGTCACGTCAGTTCTACGATGACACGAACAGACTGACAAAGCTATCAAACTTTTAACACCCACCTTTTTGCGTCAGGGGTCAAAAATGTGTAATGTAGACAAAGCGAAAATGCACTATCTATTTGCGAATGGTAAAAGTTACAGGGTGTCCTAAAAGTGCGAGAAGAACAATATTTTTGCTGGTCCGCCGAACCGTGAGTAATTCAATAGAAAATATTCATATTGGGGACAGTGCGCCCCTCCCGTATTTTTGTGTACAGGATGTTACTATGAAATGTATGTCGCCAGTGATGACCAGAGATGGACCAGCGGACGACATCAGAAGGCTATTCTAGTAGTATCATTATTCATTATCAGGGTAGATCGAATTACATTGCTGTGGGCGTCACATGGGTACGGGCCTAATTGAAAAGCCTTCTCATTAACTGACACACTAACTGACTAACTTTGCCCTACCTACCTAGTCGGTACACCACCTCCCCTTTACCGAACCATCGCCAGCCAATCTAATCTAATCTAAGCTACACGACACACATCGCATGATACGACCTACTTTGTACAACACAACCTATATAACACAGTACACCGCACGCACGAACCGTCTTCCGCGAGAGCCCAGATCGGAATGTGTCCCACGCGGCACGCGCTACCGCTCTCTCTCTCTTATAATAGAATGTCGGTAGGGAGAATGACGTAATGTTCACTTATTTGCAATACAATATCAACGAGCCGACATGTATTTTATGTAACAATGTTTTGAATATTGTAAACTTTTATTTATGTGCTGTGAAAAATTTTTGAAATTGATCCTGGAAAAGTTTTAATATCCTAATAGGTACCTAATAAGTGTTAAACCTATCTTTTCATTCCAGCTTGGAATGTTTAGAGAAATATACTAGGTGTATATATGTATAATAACAAGTATAAATTAAAAATTAAAAAAACCCCCGACATTCTCAATTTTGTGGCGGCGGCCATCATGGATTTGCAATATAGCTATTCTACTAGTCAAGCCCTATCATTTGATACCCATATTAAGGGAGTTGTGAAAAAGTATGTAATCCGCCATTTTGTAGCGGCGGCCATCTTGGACCGATTTTCATCAAACATAGCTAACAACACTCTCGACTAATTCACCTTTCAAACAAAAACACCGCATTCAAATCGGTCCACCCGTTTGAGCGCCACAGGGGAACAGACAGACACACACACACACACACAGACTTATAACACCCCGTCGTTTTTGCGTCGGGGGTTAAAAACTACTGTGAACAGGTAGGTAAATTAAAACTATAGTGTATAACATAAGATTTAAAATTTTTACCTGAATAACAATTCTTCAAAATTATCTAAAAATCGTTCCAAATACAACTTTAAAAGAAACTCAGATGTAGACTAATTTGAATTTATGTACCTTATGTCTTTCTATCTCGAAACCTTTGTATATTTTTCAAAATATAATTACTTACTAAAATCTTGTTCCATTAAATTATGTATTGAGTATCGAGTATTTACAGTTATATGTGACTTCAATATCATAATGAAGTTATTTTCGCATTTACCAACAAAATTACCTCTGCATACACCTATAAAACTTGTTAAAGTGGTCGTTCTGTACATTATTTTATTTTTCACCTAGAATAGAATAGAATAGAAAAGTTTTTTATCCAAATAAACTTTTACAAGTACTTTTGAATGGTCAATTGAATCTACCACCTATTTGAGTAACATACAGAACATCCTGTAAGTTGGTACAGCATGTTTGCAGACGCCAGCGCCTTATGACGGATGTGACCCGTAATACAGTGTGAGCTACATTTGAATATTGTTCGGTGCTCAGTGCACATTGTTCTGCCTGAACTTAGCTATAACTGCTGGAAATTCAAATTCAAACTCAAAATTTTATTTGTTTCATGTAAGCCAACTTGTGGCTCTTATGATAAGAATTGATTCTACCACTGGTTTGGAAAGCAATTCTGCTATAAGAAAAAACTCAGCAATTGCTCTTTTCACAAAAAAAAGTTAACATTATGTAGCTATCAAAACCGATTGCTGCCATGAGACAAATCATTAATTTTGTAATAACTTGACTTGATAATATTATTTTACATACTGTTTAAAGTGTAACATCAAATCTAAGAATTCATGCGGAATGAAGACACAACATGCAATACAATGAGTATATGATACTCAAGCCCACGGGTTACTAACTTACTATACTTTGCACAGATGACATGATCGTGTTACTATTTATGACGGATTCTAGTAAGTCGAAAGTGTGTTTCCTCTCTAACCATAGCCTCCAAGACGCATCTCTCTTCGTTTCATATCAATGATAAGCTATGAAAATAAAAATAAAAAAATATTTAGGATTCAAACAGATCAATATAGAAGTAGCATAGTTTAATTATAATATTATAGCCGACCGTAAAGAAATATCCCTTCCAATAGACCAGCTGTGAGACTTTGGTTACGTAACTACTTCCTGGGAGTTCATGACGTCTAGGATCCTCGCTTCCTTTTGCACCATAAGAAGCAAGAGGTCACTGTAAAATAGCCCTCTATCTACCATTAAACCCCCTACTCGACAACACAGACAATCTGCGACACATTTCCCATACCGATTCTCCACGGCCATCGGACCACTGACTCGCACCGACGTACAGACCGAATTATATATATCGAATTAAGCTATCCACCCACGAGCCTGGGAACAAAGTCGTTCGCAAGGATTTAGACACGCTTCTTTCGATACGCTTGATCCATTATGGGTGATGTCTTTTGCTGAATTGGGAAAGGGATTCCGAACCTTACACCAATGATTTTATGGTAGAAGTCGGTGTTTGAGAGATTATCGGTTCTATCGAAGTTAGATTTGGTTTAGAAAGCTGGATAAGTTAATAAGTCAATTAGTATTAATGTTAACTGATATTGAGCGGATAAAAAGTATCTATAGTCTAGGGTACAATCTAAAAATTTAACAAAAATCAATTTTCAACCATCGAACTATTACGCTTAGAATGGAAGTTTCTAACAAATTTCCGCTCGAAACGTAAGCTATAAACCAACCCATGTGTGCCCTGTAATTACATTTGCCGACACGCACACAAGCGCATGAGTACCTTGAGCACTGACGCGACGATAGACGTACCGAGTCTTTTAGGCTTGCTAAAAACGGCTTATCGCCGCGTCGACGACTGCCTTTCTTTACCTATTTATTCTAAGTTTTCAACATATTATGTACATTTGATAAGCGCGTTCATTACATATACCTAACGTCGTTTGAAAACTGTAACTCATAGAATTGTTAATGAAGATCTAAATACAACTGCAGTCTGCATTGTAAGCAGGTAAGCAGATTTCATCTTAATCGTCACAAATGTTTCTTACGAAACAAGTAAGGAATCAAGCTTCTACTTTTTTACCTTTTTGATTTCAACACTTTTTCATTTGTTTTGATTTTGAGTTTATTTCGTCGTCGCCATCATCAACTGACACCCACTGTTGGACACGTTAGGTCTTTTGTAGGAAATCCCACAAGCTGCGGTCTTGGGCCACTTGTTTCCAGTGGCTCCCTGCGACTCATCTGATGTCATCGGTCCGCCTAGTGGGAGGATATAAAACTATGTTTTTGATGCGAAGTCTAGCATCTTTGCTTTGTGGTAGGATTCTACCCCGAATCCGCCTGGCTAGCGACCACACTTCAGCCGTAATCTACCGCAAAACATCCGATGTCTTCCGGCGGCGAGCTGAAGAGCCAGTCCCCTTCCTCAAAAGCCTTCAACGCATTAGTGGTTCCGCAGGTACTGCTAATGTTCATGGGTGGCGGTAATCATTTAACATCAGGTGACCCGCTTGCTCGGTTGCCCGCTATTCCTATAAAAAAATAAAAAAAAATCTTGGGGCCACAACGTCTATCGATTCTTCTAACTATATGACTCAAATCTGATTATATTATGTAATCTAATCTAGTTCATATTTAAAATACTTAAATAGCCGCAGCTAGTTACCATTGTACCGACAAAGTCGTAAAGCGATTTTAGTTTTATACTCCCTAATCTACAAAAAACATCCCCAACTGTACACACCAAATCAAAATCAGTAACGAGGCGCGGCGTAGCCAATTAATGTGCGGAGGGTCCCTGATAAAGAGATCAGAATAGCGTTGTTTCGGGGAATGTTACAGTTCTAACTAGCCTCTTCTGAATTTCTTCGTCTTTTTTCTAACTTCTCTCTTCTTCTCTATTTTATATAGAGAAAAAAATTTGAGAATCATTGTTTTCTGTATAATCGTTTAAGTACCTACTGTAATTAGGTACAAGCGATTATATTGACAACTGACAAATAAATAATAATATAAGTCAGGAATCGAACTCGGACCCGGATCCTATTGATTTACGCTAGTTATTTAATTTTTTCAAGGGTAACTAATTAAGCAGAAAGCTGATCCGATAATATACATAGGTATAGGCGCATAACAGCAATTAATGACCTAGAGTTGAATTCTTTTTGTATGGAAGAGAAACAAAACAGAAAGTTGATTCTTAAAATGTTTAATGATTGATTTGCTACTAGTTCTAATATTTACAAAATAAATTCTTAACAACTAATATTGCACATGAATAATAATAATCATTAAATAACAATAACAATGCTTTTAATTAAGCCGCCATTTTAACAGGAATCCAACAAAATTGAAAGAGTCTTGAACATTTCTACGAATTGTTATGAATAGAAATAAATTCCCATCGATACATCTAGAACAAGAAATCTATTTATGAAGGAGAGATCCCCCGTTCTGAGGGTAAAATTGTTTGCTTTTCTTATTATAGTTCTGTGCAGGTGATACGTCATCCAAGTCACCTTCCTTGTCCTGATGCGCTGTCATGTGTCGGGTCAGATGATGTCTTTCTCTAAAACTTTCGTTGCAAACGGGACACTTTAATTTCTCCTCCCTTTTCCTCCTATGCGGATCGGCAGTAGATTCACTTTTATGATGAGTCCTCATGTGATAAACTAGGTCCGAAGTCATTCTAAAGCTTATACTGCATTTTGCGCACACATTTTGTGCTGGCAATGAAAACGCAGCGATAGTCGAGGGTAAAAGGGTACTTAGTATCGCCGCTGCTGGGTTAGCGATCAAAGGGTTCACCGGTTCCCGGGGAGGTCCAGAAAATTTTATGAAATCGGGATTCGGAGGCTGAAAATTTTGAACGCCAAAAGGGTAAGACGGCCCCGCCTGTAGGTAAGGTAATTCGGGTCTGAAGGGCAAAAAATTCATTTTATTGGGTGACATTTGCGTCTTGGAATCGTGTTTACCTTGGTACTCCATCGCTTTGAATGTCCCACCTGTTCTCTGTACAGGGCTCGATTCGGGATAATTCGGCGAAGTGGAAGGAACATTTTGTCCTTTGAAAAAATTGTGGCCGTTCAATAAATGAGCTGGCGAAAGGAGATTATTGAAGCTTGATTTATTGTAGCTCGGTGGGGTGGAAGCGGACAGAGGCGGACTTACTGAATTCTGGTAGAGAAGATTATCAGGACTGACCGATGGGTTTGGTGACCGGACGGTGAAGTTGGATACTTTGGTGAATGCACTCCTTGGCGACATCTCATGAGATTTTTCTCCAAATCGATTTTCAAATCGTGCCCTCGACTGTATGCTGATAAGGGTCGGGTCATCAAAAATTTTGTTTTTGTATTCGGGTAAAAATTTTGGATGCCGTGCTGCACTCTCGTTCGAATTAGGGCGGCTTCTCGATTGATCTGACGTGTCGGAATCGCTGCAATATATGGACTTACTTGGATACTCGTCTGTACCGACATCGATGTTGACGTCGGAACCGAAACCTGGAGATATGTTGTTCATACGTCCTCGGTCTTCGTCTTGATCTTTAAAATCCAATGTGTTATCGTTGGAGTACTCGCTATGTTTGTATATATCTGCCACCCTCTTGGACGGTTCCCACTCTTCCGTATTAAATAATTGTTTGGAAACCCTCAGTTGTCTCTCCGGCTGTATATGTCGAACTTTTTCATCCGGCATCATCAAGAAAGCTACATCAAAAGACCGTTTGGATGCCTTCCCTTGACTGAGAACTGTCGCTTGCATGTCCGCCTTCACGCTCTGCGATGTTTTAGCACTTTCAATATTTAAACTAGACTCTCTCGAATCGGGAGACTGCTCTTTATAATTTTGATAATTATTTTGAACGTCCATTGTCATCGTTTGCTCATTTAATTTATCGCACTCGAAACTAAAACTTTTCTCACTGCGATGCACACGGAAACGCGTGCGTATTACCCGCTGGTGACTCTGCGAATGCGAGAGTGAAGCGAGGGTGAAAAATATATAAGTGGGGTTTAAAACTACCCTTGGTAGAGGCTTTCGAGGCTAGAGGCGGGGCCGGGCGGCCAATGAGCGGCGAGCGAGAGGCGTGATTGGAACCGCCGGTCCAATCGGTGGAGGCTGAGACGATAGCGAGCAGGAGAGCTCAATCACCGGGTCAAGATAATAATAGCTGCCGCGAATTGAGAGCGCATTGAGTTGTGGTAGGGTCAGCTCGACAAAGACAGTATGATATTGAAAATCGTGAACCGCTTCTTCATATTTCATGGCCGGACAATTGTTTCGTCGTAATTTTTTTAAACTGCTTCAAGTTTTTAATACGTTTGTTACACTTAAATTATTGGTTATTTAATTTTCTTAAAATTAATTGTTAAAATTCTTTTCATCCATATAAAGAATATAGAATCAATATTACACTAATAAAAAAATAATTTTTATTTAATTGAAACACCGGCTTTAACTCACGTGTATTTTGTCGGAGTGTGCCCGACTAGTTTCCGCCGCGCCGCGCGAACATGCTCATGACTAAGGGCCCCGGATGGGCTCGAAACTAGTCGGGCACACTCCGACAAAATACACGTGAGTTAAAGCCGGTGTTTCAATTAAATAAAAATGAATATCACTCACGATAGTTTAAATGTTAAAAAAATAATTATTAAAATAAACAATTAATTTTAATATTTCCAGGTTTATTTTTCCTGTAACAAATATACAGTCTTATAAAACTTTCCCAGTATAAAAATTGATGTTTCATGCCTTATAGCTGAAAGTTCTATTATTATCATCTATTTATCTCCCCAAACAAGGCACTAGAAAAACTCCAACGATTATGATTGCAATAAATATGTTTTATATGTGGCATAAAAAATGATACTCCGGCTATAGGCGGCGTAACCCCCGAGTGTATGGATGAGATTGCGAATAATGCTATTAACACAGACGCTTCTTCTCAAATTGATATCCCACACAAAGATAACATAGCATAACTCGAACCTTAACTTGTACGTCACAAAGTTCAAAATCATTTGAACATATTGAAAGCAAATATAGAAAATAATGGTAACGTAAAATATACTTTAAACGCCTCAAAATATAGTGGAAGTTTGATTGATGAAGTAAACGTAGCAAAGTGCTAAGGAGACTCAAATGAGTCTGTTCGGTAGTGGGTAATGATAATAAGATGGGCGCAGACGTTAAAGGAAAGCCATTTGTCAGATTTTAGCCATTTTTTGTCCATTCTTTGGGAATCTGTTCCATTTATTTTAGGTGTCACGTTAATGAGATTCTTTAAGTTTAGATGCTTTATGATTCGGCTTGATTTGACTTTGTGCTAATGGAAAAACCATTTTATATTTCGTATTTAATATACCTATCTATAGAATAGTAAATACGTGACACAGAAGTGGCTTTTTAAATTCTGTGAATATTTTGACAAGTGTAAATTGAAAAAAAAAACCCCCGACATTCGCTATTTTTGATGGCGCGCCATCTTGGATTTGCAATAGTGCTATTCTACTAGTTAAGCCCTTTTATTTGATACCCATATTGAGGGAGTTGTGAAAAAATATATAATCCTCCATTTTGTAGCGGCGGCCATCTTGGATCGATTTTCATCAAACATAGCTAACAACACTCTCGACTAATTCACCTTTCAAAAAAAAAACCGCATTCAAATCGGTCCACCCGTTTGAGCGCTACAGGGGAACAGACAGACACACACACACACACACACACACACACACACACACACACACACACACACACACACACACACACACAGAGACACGTCAAACTTATAACACTCCGTCGTTTTTGCGACGGGGGTTAAAAACAAAAAGAAAACGTGAAATCTATACATATAATAAAATCGTAGACTTGCCGTATCTGTACATTGATGATTTTTGCAAAATAATAACTGGGGGATGTTAGGGATAAGTAATAGAAGGTAAAAAAGCTATTTTTGAAATTTTTGTCTGTTTGTCTGTTTGTCTGTTTGTCTGTTTATCTGTTTGTCTGTTTATCTGTTTGTCTGTTTGTCTGTATGTTTGTGCGCGCATCACGCAAAAACTACTGAATGGATTGAAACGAAACTTGGTACGATTTAAGTTCATACTACGGAGTAACATATAGGATACTTTTTATCCCGAAATTCAGCACGGTTCCCTTGGGAGAGGGGATGAAAGGCAAAATGTGTACTTAGCTGTAATTCGTTAACGGGTGGTCCGATTTCATTCATTCTTTTTTTGTTAGAAAGTAAATACTTTAAAGACTACTGGCTAATCTCTGAAAGGCTGGATAGATTTTGATGGGACTTTTACAGGCGGATGTTTACATTTTGATGTACCTAAACATCCGCCAGTGAACTTTTAACAGTTTTTAGCAAGGTATAAGCTCAAAAGAGCTTAGGAAAAACAAAATGATTCCCACGGGATTATTAAAATCAATATCCACGCGAACGAAGTCGCGGGTATCCGCTCGTTAATTAATATCTTATCTGGAACTTCATAAAAATTTTGCAAAAAGCATATTTTGAGGATTGAATTTCTGTGTACCTACCTAATCTATACTAATCTATACTAATCTATACTTCTATACTAATAAATAAAATTGAAGTGTCTGTCTGTAATATCGAAATAACTACCTCATATTAAGCTCATATGGTTAATTGAACGCTACCATAACTGAATCACACGTTTTTAAAATTTTTGTCTGTCTGTCTGTCTGTCTGTCTGTCTGTCTGTCTGTCTGTTTGAACGGGCTAATCTTCGGAACGGCTGAACCGATTTTGACGGGACCTTCACATACAAGTAGAGAATTAACCAGGGAGTAACATAGGCTACTTTTTTAACCGACTTTCAAAAAAGGAGGAGTTGTGTTTTTCTACCTATGTACACCGATATCTCCGAGATTTTTGAACCAATTTGCGTAATTTTTTTTTAATCGATAGAGAAACATTGCGACCCTGTTCTATAAAAAATTTGGATTCCAACTCCTCAATCCTGATGCTGTAGGGGACCTAATCCCCAAAACTAATGGGTTTTAGAAACTTTCGGTTATTTAAATTGATATTGGGAGTACCAATTAAAGACTTTATCGTTGAATGAACTCGAGTAGGTACATATCCAACTCCTCAACCCTGATGCTGTAAGGAATTGTATTCTGAAATCGTGGGGATCCCACGGGATTTTTCCGTTTTGGGGACGAGTTTCTACAGATAAGCTACTTTTTGTTCTGGAAAATCAAAAGTTCCCACGGGATTTTTAAAAACCTAAATCCACACGGGCGAAGCCGTGGGCATCATCTAGTATGAAATAGATTCTTAACTTAAAAGTGGTAATTTACTAAAAAAAATTATGACAGCTATATCTATGGCTGCCTCTTGGTAGAGTTGTAAATGCTTTGTATTAATAGATATTTAATTGTTCTCACAATGGAATTTATCGGAGATCAAACCGATTTGACGTCCAATAAATACGCCTAAGAAGTGACATATTATAATGTTTAGCTGATAAGTAATTTATGGCACGTGATCGGGTTTAGGCCGCACGTGCCAGGGGTTGGAAATTTGGAAGTGATAATTGTATACTGATATGTGATTCTATAATAGGGTTTAATTAAATGTGAATCTAAAATGGCGCTGAATTGATGCTATTATTTCAGATTGACGATCTAACCTAATGGCTGTGATGCATAGATTTTAATATCCTGCCGACTAAAGTTCGACCACAGCGGCCAACGACGCAGGAGATATTATGGTGTAAAAGTGTGTGCGCAAACATAGGTGCACTCTCTATTCCCTCACTCTCATAGTTCAATGGTATGGTAAGTAATCTGACACGATTGGAGAGAGATCAGGCGCAGGATCGACGCTTTACGTGCTCTACGAGGCACGGGGTTGCAACACCGCTCAATTTCCCAACACTGGGCGGCTTGATGACAGAAAAATCCTGTAGGCAACTTTTTTTTGCCCTACCCGAGACTAGAATCCAGACTTTCATGATCCGCAGCCCAACGAGGTAGTTACTAGACCAATGAGGTAGTTCAACGTTCACACTAGAATTAGGCAGCACAAAGTTCAGTTACAGTTGGATTATAACTTGAAAGTAGCAATTTAAATATGTATTCATATTTATTTGCTTAAAAGTTTGAACTATCTTATAAAAAAGCTGTGATAGCCTAGTGGTTAGGACGACCGACTTCTAATTGGAGGTCGTTGGTTCGATCCCGGGCACGCACCTCTAACTTTTCGGAGTTATGTGCGTTTTAAGTATTTAAATATCACTTGCTTTAACGGTGAAGGAAAACATCGTGAGGAAACCTGCATGCCTGAGAGTTCTTCATAACGTTCTCAAAGGTGTGTGAAGTCTGCCAATCCGCTTGGCCAGCGTGGTAGACTATGGCCAAAACCCTCTCACTCTGAGAGGAGACCCGTGCTCTGTAGTGAGCCGGTAATGGATTGATCATGATGATGATGATGATCTTATATGAAACTAAAATAATTGATTACATTAAAATAATCCAAGACACTTTTACCAATACTACTACTTAATACAATATTAAGGGCCTTTTTCACCACCTTCTGATAAGTATCAGATAGCTATCTACAACGTTTGACTTTGTCACTTGACATAAAGTGACAAAACTTACGTTTAGGCTATCCGACACTTATCAGAAGGTGGTGAAACAGGCCGTAAAACTATTTTTTTCCCAAAAATATAGCTTTTATAACCATTTGTAAACAAAGTACAATCTGACTATCTGTGATAGAAATTTAAAAATACGTTCAATACTTAGATCCTAAGATTCTTGTACTAAATAATAAGTATTCTGTGCCCGAGCAAACAAACAAACTCACGAACTTTACTTCCTTTAAATCAAGGGCGATCTTGGTAACATTAGATTGTAAAGATTCTCAAGAGAGGTGGATGGATATGTTGTCGACAAAACAAGTTAAAGATTCGATAGTTAGTCGACACTTTGAGTGATGACGTAGAGTCAAAGGTCGCATCTGCAAGTTAGATTGGCAGAACGATCGCCTGTCGCCCCATCTTACACTAGACAGATTAGTTTGTGCTGGCTGCTAATATTCTTTTTCTATTTGTGTCCTCTCTAGAGACGAGTTGATTGAGATGCTGGGAAATATTTGTTTAGCTTCGGTACGACAGTTTGTTACGGGTTTCTTCTTTGTGTTTCTAATACTATGAAATATTTTTCTAAGCCATTTAACAGCTGCATTCAATTTCATGATGGTTCTTCTCGATTCTAATATTTTTTGAAATAGGTTACTAGAATAACTCATTTCCTTCTTCTTTAAAATGCTTCAGTGAATGGACAAGTCTAAATTAAAAATTTAAAAAACCCCCGACATTCGCCATTTTGTGGTAGCGGTCATCTTGGATTAGCGTAGTGCCTAGTCAAGCCCTTTCATTTGATACCCATATTGAGGGAGTTGTGAAAAAATATGTAATCCGCCATTTTGTGGCGGCGGACATCTTGGACCGATTTTCATCAAATATATAGCTAACAACACTCTCGACTAATTCACCTTTCAAACCAAAAAACCGCATTCAAATCGGTTCAACCGTTTGAGCGCTACGGGGGAACAGACAGACATACACACACACATACACACACACACACACACACAGACACGTCAAACTTATAACACCCCGTCGTTTTTGCGTCGGGGGTTAAAAATTTAGGTTTGAATTGGTAGAAGTTTCATTTTAAAAATATTTCAAAATTGTTGTTAAAAGTATCAATTTTTAGCGTTTATTACAAGTAACAACGGGTTGTTCTCTGAAAATTATTTAATTGATTTTCAAAATATGTCATATTATTATAATTGATTGGCTTTTTAATTATATTTACTGAATATGTCCAATATAAAAATATTAAAGGGGCTCTGTAAATAACTCGGTTAATATTCAATAATTCAATGTTCAAATATTGTTCTCGATCAAAACATTAGCTTAAATATGATTCATGTATGCAGTTAATCCCATAAATTACTACAACACCTGTACTACTAACACGTTATTAAAATATGTTTAATGCACCCCTTATTGCTTCAAAACTAATACCAGCCTACCATATGGTGTGTCGATCTAACAATGACCTATAGAATTTGGTCCACCAAAAATTTAGCACTACCAAAATAATAAATTCATCTAATTTTATTTCTTAGCTACTTTGCAATAAGAGCTGAAATAGCATGCACAATTTCAGCTGTTGTTAGGATATCTTTTGTATTATTGTGCAGTTAATCTCGGATAATAATCGTTCCCTTTCAGTAATTCTCTTAGATCAACCACCCTGTTAATCGTTCCAAACTCATTCGCTTTTCGAAACAATTCAAAATCAACTTTATTTACTTGACTGTACAGTTATAAATCCTTTACAAGTTTTTTGTCATTGCCAATGTCCAGTGTAAACTACGTTGCGTTCTTTTATGTCAATACTTACTATTTTTCAATTATCTATTCCTATTGCTGTAGCATTTTGAACTCTATAATTATGTGCGCTTGATTCGCTTTCATTTGTGACTAATTTTATATAAAATTCGCTTAAAGATATATAATTTTCAGCTATATTTGTATTTGCTTAAGGTTGATATTTACAATTTTGGATGTGGTGTATACGAAAAGTGTAATAACCTAACATTAAAGTGGGATTTGGTGCACACTTGTTTATGAATTTTTGTACCATATGGTGTAAAAGCCGCCGTGGCCCATGGACAATACACCCCCATGCTGGTACCCCATTACCATATGGGACGCGTTAAATGCGTTTTCAAGAGAATCGTATAGAGCTTTGAAGTCATCAAGAATTATGATGAATGATCTATTAATATGAATGTGTTCATTGATTTTTGCACAGAGCAAAAAAATAATTATCAAAAATACTGTACATTTTACACATTGGCTACCACCACACCACACACTGTAGGAGTGAATTTATTTGGTTGGTTAGGTAATGCACAAATCTGAGATATTTTGGAAACGATACTTGGTATGTACTTTTGATCTTACGAAAAATATTGAACTAATCATCCACGTAAATATGTTTAAAATTATGTTATGTAAAAGTCATATTTAAAGCATGGCAAATGTAATGAGCAATTATTATTATTGCATTAATATATGATTTTCATAGAAGTTCAGAAAAATTAGTAGACAATTGAATATAGAAAACATAATTATTATCATTAGGACATAAAAGAAGTGTAGTAACAAAAAAGTGAGTTTTTATCCATAATAACACCACTGGATGGTGTGTAGTTTAGGCTACTTGTAATGCGCCGAGTGTGCGAATAAACATTTGCACAAAGCCATGGAATAATGCGTATTGTATTATTTGACAATGGCCCTATAGTTGAAATGATACATCGAGAGAGTTGTATTTGTTTTGATACTTTAAAACAGAATATGTAGTTAAACGCTTAGCTGATTAGACTAGCTAGACTAGCATGATTTTAATAATAACTCAATCAATAAGTTAATCAAGGTAAATTTTGAAATTGAAATCGAGATTTTGCTAACTAGATTAAGTATAAAGATATTCTAGATAGAGATAGAGAGATCTAGAATAGAAAAACTGTGTAGATTTATGATTCAGTCGAAATGTAACACAATCATTCTAAATGTTGAATAGAAGCAGGCGTTACTTTGCGGAATTCCCTGATATTATACAATGAACACAAAATTACTTTGCTATAATCCGCTAACAGTGACAAATTTGTAGGCACAACACCACACAAATTCACCACAAAAACTCAACGATCGCAACTTTTCAATCGTCCGTTGTGAAGTCGACATCTCCTGAAGATGCTCCGGTGTCGGAGTGAAACGATCGTCGAGTTAAATTTGTGGTGAATTTGTGTGGTGTTGTGCCTACAAATTTGTCGCTGTTAGTGGATTATAGCAAAGTAATTTTGTGTTCATTGTATAATACAATCATTCTAATTATAAAAAATATCTAACAATCCGCACTTGGCCTTACTATAGCTGACTACAGCTTAAAGCCCTTCTCACTCTGAGAGGAGACTCGTGCCCTGTAGTGGGCCGGTAATGGGTTGATCATGATGGTGGTGATGATGATGATACAAAATATAAAAAGATTTAAAATTAGGAGAATCAAATTTTTTTCAAAAACGGGTTATAAAAACGTAAATCTACACTAACTTTAAATAAACTATGTATCATCTAAACATATAAAAGGAAAAAGCTGACTCACTGACTGATCTATCAACGCAGAGCTCAAACCACTGGACGGATCGGGCTGAAATTCAACACGAAGATGGCTATTATGAGGAAAATATCCGCATAGGATTTTTGAAAGTTTATCCCTATAGGAGTAAAATAGTGATTGAAAATAGGGATTGAAATTTGTATGAGATTTATATGCGGATGAAGTCGCAGGCACCAGGTAGTAAATAATGCTCAATTTTCAACATTTAGGAAATTCTAAAATACTCGACCAACGATCAAGATTATTCAATCCAACGGTCGAAATCGCAGCATATGCGCTAGTGGTCCGGTGCCATCTGATCGCCGTAGTTGTAACGAGCGCCGCGGAAGGTACTGATCGCGCTGTCAGCGAACAGACGGACAATTATCTGCTTGTAATCAGAACTATTTACTTTGATGTGCAAATTGTGAATCGAATTGCCAATTGTGAAATATTACCACAGTTATTTCGATATGTTGTAGGTATAATGTATTAATGAGTCTTTGGGAACACGATGTTTTAAGAAACAACTCAAGTTGTCATAGGATAGTTTACTTTTAAGGACACGTAATCTTTCGAAAATTGATTCTTAAAGAATTGAGAAAAGAATATTTTCTTTATTTTATTTATTTTTATTATCTAGACTTGATAGATAACTACCTATAGGAGATCGAAATAAAAGGGGCCCGAATAATAAAGATCAAACCCAGCGTTACATAGAAAAATGTTTGATTTCATGCAAAAAAACTGGCCAAGTGCGAGTCGGAATCCGTTCCGTACCATTATCTGCAAAAACGGCAAAAAATCATGTCTGTTGTATGGGAGCCTCATTTAAATATTTGTTTTTTTAACCCCCGACGGAAAAACGACGGGGTGTTATAAGTTTGACGTATCTGTGTGTGTGTGTGTGTCTGTTCCCCTGTAGCGCTCAAACGGGTGGACCGATTTGAATGCGGTTTTTTTGTTTGAAAGGTGAATTAGTCGAGAGTGTTGTTAGCTATGTTTGATGAAAATCTATCCAAGATGGCCGCCGCTACAAAATGGTGGATTACATATTTTTTCACAACTCCCTTAATATGGGTATCAAATGAAAGGGCTAGTCTAGTAGAATAGCATTATGCAAATGGAAGATGGCCGCCGTCACAAAATGGCGAATGTCGGTTTTTTAAATTTTTAATTTATACTTGTTTTTAATTTAATTATTTATTTTTAAAGTGAATATATAATTAAATATTCTGCCAATATTTCAAGCATCTACCTGTTGCCGTTATCAATATCGAGCAAAAAGGAGCAAAAAATCATGCTTGTTGTATGGGAGCTCCCTTAAATATTTATTTTATTCTGTTTTTTAGTATTTGTTGTAATAGCGGCAACAGAAATACATCATCTGTGACAATTTCAACTGTCTAGCTATCACAGTTCATGAGATATAGCCTGGTGACAGACAGACAGACAGACAGACAGATGAACAGCGGAGTGTTGGTAATAGGGACCCGTTTTTACCTTTTGGGTACGGAACCCTAAAAAGCAAACAATGAGAGATGGTATAGTGCTTCTAGTGCTGCAGATGCTCATGGAAGGCGGTAATCACTACATCAGGATACTCGTTTTCTGGTTCATTCTATAATAAAAAATTGCTATCGACACAGTATTACTAATTCCCTGGAATTCTGACGTTTCGTAATGTTACCAGAGATAAAACAAAAAAAGCATTGCAAAAAAGATAAAAAATTCAAAACTTATGCAAATACAAATCAATTGCCGCATGACAAATGCCACATGCCATGACAAAAGACACTTCATGGTGATAATGTTATTCGACATCCATTTTTGAATAAATTTTTTCAATGTGCTTCTTTTGTTTTCTGTTGCTGTCAGTGTGCACTTTCTAGTTTCCACTCTTGGTGTTTTCTATTTTAAGGCGAAACGAGTAATATTATTACGCGGCATATGACTTTTTATGATGACAGGGAATTAAAGTAGTTTGGGGTAAAATCGTACTTCGTAGATGTTAGCCCTGTTCTCCATACAAATAACTCATCTGTAAATGACAATGACAGCTGTCAGAATTCCGGGGAATTAGTAATACGGGTATAGCAAAAATATTGAATTTTATTATTGCCAGTAAAAGTATCTGCTTCCAAATCAAAACGTACTTACTGCGTTCATCGCAAGCACGGCAGAAATCATTCATTTGATTCTAATTTACTACGAGTATGTAAGAGAAGCTGCTACTGCTAGTCCGCATCGGGTCGCACGAACTTCAAACAGACGCCGACCACAAGTGGGGTGCGCAATACGAGAAGCATTTACTCGCCATATGCACTCTTGGGCTTGCCGTTTACTCAAGGGACCGTCCCTTGCTAATGAAAGCGATGGTAATAGGGCGTTTGTAATTGTTGGATTCTATTCCTCGGAGGAATATTTAAGGGCAGAGGACTATAACTGCAGTGGACGCCAATATTTTTAAAGTTTTGCAGTAAATCATTGAACTCTTATTGTCCGACTGTTTGTCAGTATGTCCGTCTGTGTACCACGGCCAATTTATTCAGAAACTATTACAATTTATTGACTATTGAAATTTATAAAGACTTGTTATCGTCACAGAGGCGTATAGCTTTTTATGCCCTTTTTTTAATAATTTTTCTTTACGAACAAGATCAGTGTCGCGTAAGAATCGATCAGTTTAACAAAAACTGCTATAACTCTTCCAGGATAAAACGTTACCACCTTAGGACTTGTATCATCACTTACCATCAGGTGAGATCGCATTTAAAGTGAGGCTAACTTGAAGATGAATAAAAAAAATTGTGCATCGATGTTCCACCGCCGGTTCTCTCTAAATACAATCGTATGTATCTTTTTAGGAAAATCGATACCCGACCGCATCCACGCTAAGCTCATAAACGTTTCGAAGGCCATATGTCGCGAAAAATTCTACTATAATTGCATTAGGTTACCCCAAGTCGAGTGCTGCTTTTAATTATGACGACCCACTTACACATATGCGGTGTTGAGGGGGTTTTTTGATATTTGAAAAGTTGGTCGACGTCAAATTTGATAGATATAGGCAGTTTTTTAGTTAAATGAAGATTTTTGTGGTAGCCCAGAATTAGTAGTTGGCAGCGTTTCACCCCCGTTAGAACACCTAACATATTTTAGAACTTTTAGAAGAGAGCACTCAAAATGTTATTTAAATTATTTGAAACTTTAAGTATTTAGTTTGAAGAATTGATAGACTTTGGATTCCCAAAGTGTGATAATGGGGACCCCGATCCGGAAAACAACCAGTTGGAAGACAACATAAGCGGCACTAGACCGTGTTCTGGAATAATCGATGACCCTTGCATATGATTTTGGACATGTCTCTCAACAAATTCAAAGTTTATATAAAACGCAAACTTATTGAAAAATCTTAGGTTATAATATAGTACGTACAAGCGGACACCCGCGACTTCATTCGCGTAGATATATATTGGTTTTTGAAAATCCCGTATCCAATAAACTTATCACTGAAATCGATACAATTTCTTATTTTAACTTATCACCCATAATTTTAGAACTTAAATCGTGATAAAAGAATCCAATCGATACCAAAAATTTGTTTAGTTCATGTTTTTAAAAATGAGTTTTTCTTCAACAAAGGGGAATAGAAAGGTGTGCTCAGAAGCTAAAAAAATAAGAGTTTTCTTTGCAAACAGCAGACAATATGAGCGTGAAATATGGGTTCAAGAAATCCTGCTCCCCGAACAACGGACGAAATAAATGAGGAGAAAAAGTAGAAAAAAAAAATATACAATGGCCGCCAGGAAACGCCGCGTGAATAAGTGCTCCAATGCAGCGGAGTGTTTTCTTTAACATTTTCCCTTCTTTTGATTAATAAATTTTAAATGAGGCTCCTTTTGTTTGTAATAAGTTGTTTGTGTAGAAAAAATGTATTACTAAGATACAGTTACTCAAAATAAAAATTAGGTACATAAGTCGCAGCTAATTCAAACTCTTAATTATTTATTTCATGTATGCCAACTTGTGGCTCTTATTATAAGTTAAGACTCTACCATCGAATCGGAAAGCAGATTCTGCTCAGAAAAGTGGGCTATCTAACATTCTCAAAGGGACAGCACTCAGCAGTTCCTTTCAAAACACGAAAGCATTCAATATGCAGCTAATTATATCAATGTAATCAAATTATGATACTTCACACTGTCCTATAGGCAACTGACTGCAAAGCACTAATGCAATTTTTATCAATTTAAAAAATTGTGTGGTTAGGCATATATATCGAATACATCCTTCGATTCTGGCGATTGTTATTAAAAAATATATCATTCAAAACAATATTAAGAGAAGTAACCCTCAAATGAATGGTATCTCATTTGGTATTCAAACTCGGCCCGGTCCGTCTGCCCCAAAATGATTTATGGACTGTTTTTTGTTGATTTTCTTGGGGTTTTCTCACTGCCAAGATTCTTTAATCCGGCTGCCAACTATATTATATGCAAGACTCTAGACCATATTGATAAAAGTGACTTAATTATTGCAAAATTTTGGCATACTTATATTCTTTGTAAAGACTTGATAGTGCAATTTTTTTATCGAATTGAAATATAAATTAAAATAAATAATCATTGTAATTAAAAAAAAATGTAGTGTAGGTACTTATTTTATATTTAAAATAAAATAAAAAGTGAGTGAAAGTAAATTCAGTCCATCTCCAGGATGCAAGCTATCTTTGTGATAAATTTTAGCATGAATGGTGCAGGGCTATGAAAATGCATTTACCTAAATTTTGACCCTAATATCAACAGTTTTATATTTTTAACGCAGAAGCCCTAAAAGTTACTCCTTGTATAATCCTCGACGTGCTAATGAAATTTTTGTCAAAATCGGTTCAGCTGTTCCGAAAATTGGACCGATCAAATAGATAGACAGACTGGCAGATAGACTGACAAAACTTGAAATACGTCTGTTTGGGTTATTTTATCAGACAGTAATTTTGAAATTACATTTTGAGATTGACATTTCAATGTTATTTACTTGTACAGATTTATTATTTTTATATTATTGTGGCAGTTTCATAGGCCCGAAACTTCAAGTTAGCTATGAGTTCCTTCTAAAATAAACATTGCAATCTCTTCATAAGGAAAATCAAAACTCAAAGTATGTATGAAATCACCGTGTCCAAAGGCTAATTTAGCCGCGGTGTCACTGGGTTGTATAGCCGGCTATTAGCACAAAAGCGCTCCATGTTAAATGTCTCAATTTAATGTCAGGACCGTGTCTCCCCCGCTCGTTGCGGTCTTTATTGCCCCGTGTCGATTTTGAAGGGTTAATTCGTTGGAAAGAGTTTCACTTATTTCCCCCAAAGTTCTGTTGTAAGTGACGTAAGTATTTTACATTCAAAAATCGGTCAACTATGTTTTCGTAATTTATTTATTACTAGTTGATGCCCGTCACTTCGTCTGCGTGGATTTAGGTTTTATAAAAATCCCTTGGGAACTCTATGATTTTCCGGAATTAAAAGTAGCATATATTCTTCTCCAAGGTCAAGTCTATCTCTGTACCAACTTGCATTAAAATCGGCGGGGTGATTACGTATCTCGCGACAGGTTTGCGACAGGCGTAAATCTCGCGATCATTGCTGTCAAACGTCACTTTTGCACACATCAAATTGGTATTATCTAATTTTACTTGACAGCAATACGACAGCAATGCGACAGCGACAGCCGAACAAAATGAAACGTCAAACAGCAACAACCTCTGCACCTGTTGCAAAGTGATTGTTGACTTGTTGTAGGTAATTGTCGAGTATGTTTACTGTGGTTATTGAAATACATCCATTTAACAAGCAATTTTATTAATCTTTGAAGTATCGATGGCAAAAGTACATTCTGCGACAGGCGAGCAATAGACGTGCGATCGGCTTGCGTAATACGAATTCAAGTGACATTTTGCGACCGATCGCGTAGTGGTCGCTGTCGCATTGCTACTGCTGTCGCGTTGCTATCGCTACTGCAAAATTTTACATAATCATCCCGCCGGTTCAGCGATTTAGTCGTGAAAGCGCAACATACAAAAAGACAGACTTACTTTCGCATTCTAAAATATTATTAGTATGGATTAGTTTTTAGTTACTAATTCTTTTTTTTTTTTTTGGTACACACCTGGGTGTAGAGCGGTAACAAGTATCTATTAGCCGTATAATATACAAGTCTGGAGGATACTTATTCTTCTTCTTCTTCTTCTTCACACTGGGCAGGTATCCGCACATAAACCGTGAAGGTCTCTTGAGCGTGGTGTGCCCATCCTTGGACGACAATATCTCTTGTTAAAGACGGGGTGTTATAAGTTTGACGTGTCTGTGTGTGTGTGTGTGTGTGTGTCTGTCTGTTCCCCTGTAGCGTTCAAACGGGTAAACCGATTTGAATGCGGTTTTTTTTGTTTGAAAGGTGAATTAGTCGAGAGTGTTGTTAGCTATGTTTGATGAAAATCGGTTCAAGATGGCCGCCGCTACAAAATGGCGGATTATATATTTCTTCACAACTCACTTAATATGGGTATCAAATGAAAGAACTTGACTAGTAGAATAGCATAAGTGCAAATCCAAGATGGGCGCCGCCACAAAATGGCGAATGTCGGGGGTTTTTTAAATTTTCAATTTATACTTGTTGAACCGTACGGTGTGTTTGCCGCACCGTAGTGCCGCCGTGCGTGTGAACAAGCTTCCATCGTGCTCCATACAACACTGATGACCGTGTCAGTCGTATACTTTACGGCGAATAAACCGTAATTCTTCACGGCAAAAAAACGCGTGTGAACAAGAGGCCTGAGGGTTCTACGGAACCCTAAAATTGAATACGAAAACTGCATAGTTGCGAGCGAATGCAAATTGCAAGAATACAGTTTGAACCCAAGTCTTGAACTGTACACATTTATCACCGCAGCCGGCTCCGTCCTTAGGGCTGTTAACGTATAAACTATAAACTATTGCTGTTCGCGAATTTTCGCTAGCTGCTTGCCAAGAACTTTGGCGTTTCCTTATGTACTTTTTGTCTGCTGAATTCTTAGTTATTTTTTAACCCCCGACGCAAAAACGACGGGGTGTTATAAGTTTGACGTGTCTGTGTGTGTGTGTGTGTGTGTGTGTGTGTGTGTGTGTGTGTGTGTGTGTGTGTGTGTGTGTGTGTGTGTCTGTCTGTTCCCCTGTGGCGCTCAAACGGGTGGACCGATTTGAATGCGGTTTTTTTTGTTTGAAAGGTGAATTAGTCGAGAGTGTTCTTAGCTATGTTTGATGAAAATCGGTCCAAGATGGCCGCCGCTACAAAATGGCGGATGATATATTTTTTCACAACTCCCTTGATATGGGTATCAAATGAAAGGGCTTGACTAGTAGAATAGCACTATTGCAAATTCAAGATGGCCGCCGCCACTAAATGGCGAATGTCGGGGGTTTTTTAAATTTTCAATTTACACTTGTTACACTAGCTGACGCCCGTGACTTTGTCACTGTGGATTTTGATTTTTTTTTAAATCCCGTAGAAACGTTGAATTTAGAGCAAGCTATTATTTATACGTAGATTTTTTGCAAGATATGTTAAATTTCCAAGGAGAAAGGGACATTTGTAGCAGTGCGTATCGGTTAACAGACCCAAATGTTGCCTGGCTGGACCCCGACCGATTATGAGAGTCCGAATTATATTTCATTGCTTCTGTGTCTCAGAGAGCACGTTAAGCCATCAGTCCCGGGTTTTATCATTCATATCTTCTACATATTATCTATACTAATATAATAAAGCCTAACAGTTTGTTTGTTTGAACGCGCTAATCTCGGAAACTACTGGACCGATTTCAAAAATTATTTCACCGTTGGAAATATACGTGATAGTTGAGTGCTATAGGCTATATATTACGTACCTACCACGGGCGAAGCAGGGGCGGACCGCTAGTATTATATAAAAGGAAATGCTGACTGACTGACTAACTGATCTATCAACGCACAGCTCAAACCAATGGATCAATCAGGCTATTTGGCATGCAGATAGCTATTGTAACGTAGGCATCCGCTAAGAAAGGATTTTTGAAAATTCAACCCCTAAGGAGGTTAAATAGGGGTTCAAAGTTTGTATGAGATTTATATGAATCCCTAGTCTAGTGGTTAGGACGACCGACTTCTAATCGGAGGTCGTGGGTTCGATCCCGGGCACGCACCTCTAACTTTTCGGAGTTATGTGCGTTTTAAGTATATTTAAATATCACTTGCTTTAACGGTGAAGGAAAACATCGTGAAGAAACCTGCATGCCTGAGAGTTCTCCAAAACGTTCTCAAAGGTGTGTGAAGTCTGCCAATCCGCTTGGCCAGCGTGGTAGACTATGGCCAAAACCCTTCTCACTCTGAGAGGAGACCCGTGCTCTGTAGTGAGCCGGTAATGGGTTGATCATGATGATGATGATGACGCGGACTAAGTCGCAGGCATCAGCTAGTTTGATGATAGGTAAACGTTAAATCTAAGAGTTAAACCCCATACTTTTCCGTCCATAGACTTGTATGCATTACGATCTGGGAGCCTACCGTATTAGGTACTATACCAAGAACACCTCCAACATTATAATATAATTTAATGGAAAGAGGTAAGAACATTCAACAATGGGATACGACCACAGTGAATATTTTCAAGTAATTCCAGTACAAAGCAGCTACGCAGTTAAGCAATAAGCATTAATTATTATCTTCAACGTCCTAATGTCCAACCCTTCATTGTTTGAAGCGAGCGTTTGACTGACTATCTCAAACATAACGCCAAATAAATCTGCTGTCCTTTACCACTAATTAAAGGAAATGGCCCAGAAACAAGATTGCGATATTGTTCTCTCTAAATCTATACGTGTCTCCTTCCCACTCGTATAAATCTATATACAGCTACCCTACTCCCCCTAAACGTTGGTTTAGACTTCACTCATTATGCTAAATATCCCCCCTTTGTTCGGGAGTGGAAAGATGTAAGATAAGGTGGATTTTTCTAAGCTTTTTTTGTAAGGACTTGACAGTTGGTATATGGAGGTAGATGAAGATTGTGGCGGGGTTTTTCGTCGCCTAATTGCCTCGGAGTATTTTGCAAATCTAAGTTGGATTATTTTTAGAAAATTTTACATTGAAAATATTTTTTGTCACTTTTGGCATGAGATATATCCATTCTAATGAAATAAGAGACTATAAGTTTTTCATTTCAGAAACCAGTTTCAGTCCTTCGGAGATCCATTTTGGATGCCTTAACAGAGTAAAACCGTGGGGGTGGAAGTCCCTGCTAGAGACTTATGTCCAGGTAGTGGGCATGGGAGTCTATAGATTGATAAGAAGAAGATCCATACTTATAACTTAGGCACTCCAACAACTTGTTTTACAGAGTACTGGCAAGTTCTAAGAACGTTTCTTATTTGAAGAGATGAAGAGGGTTTCCTTAACTCGCGAGAGAGTCATCGAATTCGCATCACATGGGTTACGTCAACTTGACAAGTACCTAAATAAAACCATAATGCTTATAAACAGGAACAAAAAATTATCAGTCAATTCAAATCAATACTTCCTCTGATACGTAGGCATCCACGTATTCTACGTGTTTCTAAATATTTCAGACTAGCTGATGCCAGTGACTTCGTCCGCTTGGATTCTTATAAATCTCATCCCCTATTTAACCCTTAGGGGTGGAATTGGAATCCTTTCTTAGTGTGCGCATACGTCATAAAAGGAAGCTACTGTGAAAATTTCAAGTTTCTAGCTTCAGTGGTTTATGCTGTGCGTTGATGATCAGTCAGTCAGTCAGTCAGGACAAGCCTCTTTATATTAGTATAGATTTGAACTTCCAAAGTGTCCCAGCCACCTTGTTGATGACATAATAAATTCAGCGCTTATTTTGTCTAGTCCTGTTTCGTTTTGAGCCGAAAGAGATTTTAATTTAGAAAATATCACGAAGAACCTACGAAGAACCAACTTCCTAAACTGACTGACACTGACTGACTCGGGACTGTTAACACCAGAAACTGACGACCTCCCTAGCGCAGGGTGAGCGCTGTGGTCTTATAAGTGGGAGGTCCCGGTTTCGATTCCCGGCAGCAGCAATTTGGGATTTTATAATTTCTAAATTGTCTCTGGTCTGTTCTGGTGGGAGGCTTTAGGCGTGGCTGGTTACCACCCTACCGGCAAAGCCGTGCCGCCAAGCGATTTAGCGTTCCAGTACGATGCCGAGTAGAAACCGATCTTCCATCTAAGACTGCATCATCACTTATCATCAGATGAGAATACAGGTAAGGGCTAACTTGTAGTTTAATTAAAAACAAAACTTTTTATGAGAAACAGAAACAGACATTTTTTTTTTTATAAATATGACGCCATTTTTTAGCCTTCCATTAGGCACGTACAGGATAAGGATAACCAAGCACAAAAATGATAATTCCCAAATTTAAAAGTTGCCAGCCATAAAAAGACAGATTCGATTGGAGACTGCATATTGGAAAAACGAGCAATTTTTAATAAATCGCCCGGGATCGGTGGACAGAAAGTACCTTATTTCATTATGCCAACCGTTCCATTAGTAAGATACGCAAATTCCGACCAGAACAGCGCTTTAAGCGCTTTTAACACTACAGCGTTAAAATTGTTGAAGTGCATTGATTTGATGCAGGTAAATAGAAGAGAGAGTATACAACTTCTTTATATATATGTATATATATAAATATACTTAAAAAATGAAATTGTCAACAGTGACAACAGTGACAGTGACAGCTATTTTTCTCTTAATTGCAACTAGTAACTACAACAACAAAAAATTTTAATCGTTTAAATTAAACAAACAATCTTTACATACTGATTAAAAATCATTCTATGGATTTTATTTAAATACGACCTGCATATTATTTTTTATCTTTTTCTTTTAATTATTTACCTAAGCATAAAACTTATCTCTACCGAAACCTTTTCAGGTTTTAATTATTTACGCGTTTACTTAAATAATACAGGTAATAAAAATAATAAAACAGATTAGCTTATAACTTTGTCTATTTTTCATACGATTCAGCGTAAAACGCTTTTCCCGCTAATGCTCGAGGGGTGAACGGTTTGAAACGGAGTACGATTCTAAATTTAAATTTATGTTTTGTTAGATCTGATCGCGCCGTTTTGAACGGAATGACAGAAGAGTTTTTTTTAATATGATTTATTTCGCTAAAGGGTTCTTAAATATGATGTGATTCAGTTTCTATTATTATCTCTGTTATTGTTTTTAAAAATTAATCTATACTAATAAATAAAATTGAAGTGTCTGTCTGTAATATCGAAGTAACGACCTCATATTAAGCTCATATGGTTATTTGAACGCTACCATAACCGAATCACACGTTTTTAAAATTTTTGTCTGTCTGTCTGTCTGTCTGTCTGTCTGTCTGTCTGTCTGTCTGTCTGTTTGAACGGGCTAATCTTCGGAACGGCTGAACCGATTTTGACGGGACCTTCACATACAAGTAGAGAATCAACCAGGGAGTAACATAGGCTACTTTTTTAACCGACTTTCAAAAAAGAAGGAGTTGTGTTTTTCTACCTATGTACACCGATATCTCCGAGATTTCTGAACCGATTTGCGTAATTTTTTTTTTAATCGATAGAGAAACATTGCGACCCTATTCTATAAAAAATTTGGATTCCAACTCCTCAATCCTGATGCTGCAGAGGACCTAATCCCCAAAACTAATGGGGTTTAGAAACTTTCGGTTATTTAAATTGATATTGGGGTACCAATTAAAGACTTTATCGTTGAATGAACTCAAGTAGGTACATATCCAACTCCTCAAACCCTGATGCTGTAAGGAATTGTATTCCGAAATCGTGGGGAGCCCACGGGATTTTTCCGTTTTGGGGACGGGTTTCTACAGATAAGCTACTTTTTGTTCTGGAAAATCAAAAGTTCCCACGGGATTTTTAAAAACCTAAATCCACACGAGCGAAGCCGTGGGCATCATCTAGTTCCTAAATAATAATCTTTTAGAATAATCTATACGTACGTATAAAAAGACTTATCGTGACTAACTAACTGACTGGCTTATATAGATAAGCGGCCTAATCCACTGGAGTTAGAAACTTGAAAACTTGAAAGTAGGTTCGCTCACTAAGAAAGGATTATTGGAAATTCTACCCATAAGGGGTTAAATAGGGGGTGAAAGTTTGTGTGAAAGTCCGTCATATTTTAAGTTATATTCATAAGAAAATTTGTATTTGAGCTTTCAGTAAAAAATAAAGAGGTGTGTAATTCAGAATTTTCGGAAATAAAAAATTTAATGCTATTAAAAAGGAACCCTTAATCGAAAATTGGAAATATCTAGCAGCAGTTGTCAAAACCATAATGTGTAATTGAATTGTATGAATCATAATGCTCAATAATCGAATTCAAACCGCTTAATACGATTGGGTATCGATATGACATTTGTTCGGTCAAATGTCATCGATTTATAAACTGTAGGAAAATAATATTATTTTCCTGTACGAAATTTTTCCATATTAAAATGTGAGTGCGGGGAAATCGGTTTTATCAAACTGCCGTACCAGCTTCCATTTTAGACATTTTTGTATCAAATAGTTTGTTTACCTAGCCCCAACATTTTTATTTCATCAAAATTTTCTATTATAAGTATACTTAATATTATTTAAACTATTGAGTTTTTCTTAAAATGAGTTTTAGAATTTATAATTCTGTAAAATAACATGAAACGTAAACGATTTAAGGAGAATTAAAATAATTAGTTAATTTTTTCTTGAATTACGCAATTCCGAACGCAGACAAAAGAGGAATAAAAAAAATGGCGGGAAAAAAATTGTCTACTCTATATTTTAATTAGGTACCTAACTAATTTCTTTGTAGTTACTTGTTGTAAAAAATTAAAATTAACAAAATGAGTGACTCCAGTGATAATTGAACACCTTCAGAATTAAAAAAATTAGTGACTAAGAGCGGGGCCGCACTGCGAAAATTATTTACTATATAAATATAATATTTATACTTTATTGTACACCAAAAACATAAATTAAACAAAAGAACACATTTTAAAAGAAATAAGTACAATAGGCGGCCTTATTTACTCCATGTTAAAAGCTACAATCAAATCGAAATGCGACGTTCACATTGAAACCTATCTAAACTTATCGCATTTTTGAAAGGACAGTCGGAGGGGTGTTTAATATTTAAGTATAATATAAAACCACAAATCCAAGTGCACCCAATAGGCGGCTAACTTTGGGAGTTATGTCTAACTTTGTTAGTTTATGTTTTACTTAAAGGCACATTTTTCTCTCGCGAATGGCACAGGCATCAGCCCGTCTATATTTTAAAATTATAATAAATAATAAAACACATTTATTAGAGCTGTGATGAGTTTTAATCCAACAAAATACAAATATCATACAAGGGGCACAAATCTAAAAAATCTAAAGTTTTCACTGCTCATGATATTGAAAAGTTAAGAACTTTTCACCAGCACCAGATGAAAAAACTTTTTTAGCACCAGATGAAAATTTTCTCGCTACAAAATAGAAAATTTATTTGATAAAAAATTTGAGTCCCGACTGGCACTTCGCTGATTTTTAAGTTAAGCATAATAATAAGTAAGTAGGGTACGTATTCTGAATGTAAAAATCCTTTGTTTCAGTAAATATTTTTCTTACTTACATCTTGTATTTTTTCGCTATTGAGGTGAAAAGTTGTGTGTATTACACGATAGCAAACTTTTTGTTTCTTGTGCCTTTGAATCCCTCACTACACTCAGGATTCTATATAAGAATCCTTCGCTCGCTTGGGATTCAAACTAGGCACTCGCAACAAACAATAATTTTGCTATTAGACCAAGATCCCAGTGCGATCTGACATAACTTATTTTCGGAAAGATGAAACCTTAGGCTCTCAGTAGTGTCTCATTTGCTTTAAATAACTGCGTAATTGTGGAGTTCGTAACTGGGGTACTTATGGAGATATCAAGTGTGAAAGGTAACTTGCTCTCGCGCTCATACTCGCGGTTGAATAATTTTTGTGATTAGTGGATGTTTGGTCATTACAATTTGTCTGACTGATGAAATATAGCTTTATGATAGTTGTCTTAGTTACATATTTAACAAGTATAAATTAAAAATTAAAAAACTCCACAATTACGCAGTTATTCAAAGCAAATGAGACACTACTGAGAGCCTAATGTTTCATCTTTCCGAAAATAAGTTATGTCAGATCGCACTGGGATCTCGGTCTATATCTTGTTGAACAAGTAACTATTGTTGTATGGGAGCCCCCTTAAATATTTTATTTTATTGTGTTTTTAGGACTCCGTACCCAAAGGGTAATAACCGAGCCATATTAATGTCATTCGGCTGTCTGTCCATCTATCTGTCTGTCTGTCTGTCCGTCCCCCGGTTTGTTGCGATGCCTAGCTCGCAACAAACCGGATTATTCATAATTATGTACGGAATCCTAAAAGAGCGAGGCCCGACTCACACTTGGCCAGTTTTTAATTTATACTTGTTGGATTAGATATCATAGTTTATTATTTTCGGCCTTAATGGGTACACAGCTGTCTATCTTTCATGATTAATGAATTTACTTAGTTCGATAAATAGGCACCTATCTAATCTGTTTAATACAAACTCAATCTTCAATAGTTTCTAAGTTTATGCAGATATAACGCTTATGTATATTCAAACGAGCCCTCATGGTCTGTAATCCCAGATTGAATTAAGTTTCGCATAGATCATACTCGCATATGTATGCGTAATGCGTATGTAACAGTATGATTAAATTATGACCTGAAATGTAAAACTACTGTTTGTTCAGTACGTGGGACTTTTACTCGCTTTTTATTAGCTTCACCTGTATGTTTGTAACCGACTCCTTTGGTCGCGGCTTTGACCCACTTTAAACGGTCAGATTTCATTTAAACTTTGTAGATTTATCGAAGACCGATGACAATACACTAATTTGATAAGATTATTCATTAACGGATTAGGTAATAGGTATGGTATTTCGAAGACATACATTTGACTTGATGATTTGTCTTTCCAAGTAAAAAAACTTTTTATTTTTGATATTTCTCAGACCATTATTTTATTGATTAGTGATCTCTCGAAACTTCTAAGTATTATTTATACTTACCGTTGAAAATTGACTAAATTGAGGCAGACAATCACCACAAAACTACACTAAAACTATATTAATATGAAAAACTAGCGGTGTTACCCGCGGTTAATAAGTTTGTACACATATAAATCTTTGTACAGAATCTTCTAAGAGTAGCTTAGCAAAGAGAACGACATCAATTTCATGCAAATGCATACAAATGCATGCAACGACAAACAATTGCAATAGTGTGTTATGTGAGCGTGATGTACCTAAGAACAATCAGCGCCATCTATCACGTTTTTGGATGTCTATATCTATTTAAGTCCCACAGGAACACTTTTTCCGGGATAAAAAGTAAGCCTAAGTGTTATTCCAGGGTATAAGTAATCTAACTCCATTCAAAATTTCAGCCAAATCGGTTCAGTAGCTGCGGCGTTAAAGAGTAACAGACATACACACCTATACATACTTACATACAAACTTTCGCCTTTATAATATCACTAGCTGTTACCCGCGGCTTCGCCCGCGTGAATTTCAATTTTTCACAAATCCTGAGGGAATCTTAGATTTCCGGTTCCCGTTCCCGCTCCCTTTTCCAACCTTTATACCAACTTTCAAGGAAGGTTTGCTATAGTAATCTACCTATAGCTGTATATATAGATTTCGGGTTTTTCAAAATCCCGCGGGAACTGTGAATTTTTCCAGGATAAAAAGTCTGTGTTTTAAGTCGGGGCATAATCTATCTCCATTCAAAATTTCAGCCAAATCGGTTTAATAGTTGCGACGTTATAGAGCAACAAACATCCAAACATCCAAACATCCAAACATCTAAACATCCAAATATCCAAACATCTAAACATCCAAATATCCAAACATCCACACTTTCACATTTATAATATTAGTAAGATAGTAAGATTTATTTTTAGTAAATAGTTCGCATCACCCTGTGTAAGCCTCGCCGAGTCCGGTGCAGGTGAGCTGATCTAAGACGGTGGGAGCCACATGTCCCCGCACACCTGACGGTGCCAATCTAAACTCACTATAATATACCGACGTCACCATGTACTTAGATGGCTTAATACACAAATTATAATATACTAACGCCCAGTTTCTTCATGAACAGCTAAAGTAACCAGTAAAAGTATGAACTTAACTTTTACTTTTACTTTACGGCAAATGTGTTTCTTCATTCAACCCACAGTTTAGGTAAATGATAAAGTAGTTGCCATAACACGAAGTATTTTCTCCAAAAAATCTTGGGGAGTTTTTTCACATATGGCATCCTGCCATATGTGAAAAAACTATGTGCAATATTAGGTACAGTTATACTACAGATGTTAATTAAATGGGGTATAACAGGATATCATGAATTATTGCTGAAGAGATTTACTAAATAGTATATAATATTGCCTCGGAGAGCATGTTAATCCCTTTAATAATAAAATAAAGCACAGATATGGGCGATAAAGTAAGTATAACCTACAACTTTCACATAATGACAATTACTTTAGCTTTTACAGCACCTAAATGAGCAGTAAAAGTTAGAGGTAAAAGTAACAGTAAAAGCAACAGCTAAAGTAGTGAAGAAACGAATTTAACCATTACTTTTACCTTAACACGTTACTTTGACTCTTACTTGCCATGAAGAAACTGGCCGTTAGTGTCTGTTTCACCACTTTCTGATAAGTCTCGGATAGCTTATTCACATATTTTGTCTTTGTCACTCGATATAAAGTAAGAAAGTGACAAAACTTACGTTTAAGCTATCCGAAACTTATCAGAAGATGGTGAAACAGGCCCTAAGTTTACTATTGAATACTCCCCTTAGGTATATAACAACTATCATTAATCGAGATCAAAGTAAAGGTGATTATCAATTCGATACGTATACGTACACGTACTATGAGGTCATGTATATGTAGAACGAATGAACGGATTTTAATGCGGTTTTGATGATGCTGCAACGGATAGTCTGCGAACTACCCATCTGTCCGACAACTCACAGCAGATGTATCGTGTTTGACAAAAATGAAAATGTTAAAGTTTAGACTTTAATTCTAGATTGTGATCTTACCTAGTGAAGATTAAGATAAACCGAACTTTTCTTGAGACAGTGAATTGAAGAAATGACAATCCAAAGCGTTCTAAATTCAAAACGCTTTTTTTAACTGAGTGAGCAAAAACGACTTTTGCTTTTTGAGCTACTGAGGTGAAATAGTACATTGTTCCACGACGGGAGAAAGTGACCAATTACTACGAGGGTGTAGTTTGAGGCCCGAGGCCGTAGGCCGTAGAGCCGCAATACACCCGAGAGGAATCGCACTTTCTCCCGAAGGGATACATAGTGCTTTATACTACACCTACGAGGAAAATAATAAAATAATCAAAAATATTAAAATTATTACCGGAAATCAATCAGAAAAAGACGTTGGGTTTCCATTGTAAAAAATCTTCATATGCTTTGTTGTATCTATTTTTATCTATTTCTAGATATCTTGGTTAAGAGATTTTCAATATAACAATAACTGCTTGGCCACATATTTTTAATTCCGGCGGCGTTGGGCGGCTCACTACTTAGACACTTCGAGTTCCCTAAAGTTATTTGATTGAAAAGGATAGGTAAAACAAAAGAAAGCGACTCACAAAATACAAAGAAAATAGCGCGAAAAATTTATATTTTCTATTTTTTACTTTTACTTTATATTTAATTGTATAAATTAAAATTGAATTTATTTAAAATAGCGGACCCCGGTCGTGCTCGGTGACATACCGACATCAGCGCCATCTACCGTGGCGGTTACTTATTTATTTTACTATAGGTGCTTTTTATGTCGTCTTTTGTCGAAATAGGTTTTTTTTCATGTACTGATCGGATTTTATCAAAAATTAAAAAGAAAAAAGCACGTTAGTAATGGAATTTCATAAATGGAATTTCCGCTCTAGCGCGTTAACAATGAATTCTCATAGTTCTTTTCAGCCCGCATATTTGTTTGACAATAATGACGTACTTTTGACCGTCGATAGGAGAAAAACCAGAAGGTACTTTCCGAGCAGGTGTAGTATAAACGTTATTTTTTGCTCGTTTAGCTCGATATTGATAACGGCAACAGGTAGACGCTTGAAATATTCACAGACTATTAAGTTAGAATAGAATAGAATAGAAAAGAGAAAATAGAAAATAGAAAGTTATATATTCATTTTAAAATTAAATAAAAATAATACCAATATTTAAGGAGGGCTCCCATACAACAGATATGATTTTTTGCCGGTTTTATAGATAAATGTTTCGGAACCCTTCAACTTGACAACATTTTTTAAATTAAACAATAGGAGTACAAAAATGTTGCCAAGTTGAAAAAAAGAAAACTATTGCCAGTTCCAAATGAGTTTCAAATTCCGGTGTTATTATTAAGACATAAATTATTTAATAATATTTTAATAGGATCCCTAGGAATGCGATGACAGCTTGAAGGTGGTCGAAGATATGACCTTCTAAAACTGTATGGTTCCGTTTATCGAGCCTAGCAAAGAACTTGGCCATAATTTTTGATATCAGTACTTTTAATGGCCGAAACTTTTTGATAGGAACTTGCCCTTATTATTCACATGAAATGTTTTTGTTTGGGATAGAATATAATCGATGTGCGTAGCTCGTTTATTTTTTATCTGCTTTGTATATATTTGTTATCACACAAAAACCTTTACCTACTTATATAATATTATATTAATATTAATAATAATTAATCTATCTATACATATAATAAAATCGTAGAATTGCCGTATCTGTACATTGAAGATTTTTGCAAAATAATAACTGGGGGATGCTAGGGATAAGTAATAGAACGTAAAAAAGCTATTTTTGAAATTTTTGTCTGTTTGTCTGTTTATCTGTTTGTCTGTTTGTCTGTATGTTTGTGCGCGCATCACGTAAAAACTACTGAATGGATTGAAATGAAACTCGGCATGATTTAAGTTAATACTATGGAGCAACATATAGGATACTATTTATCCCGAAATTCAGCACGGTTCCCTTGGGAGAGGGGATGAAAGGCAAAATGTGTACTTAGCTGTAATTCGTTAACGGGTGGTCCGATTTCATTCATTCTTTTTTTGTTAGAAAGTAGATACTTTAAAGACTACTGGCTAATCTCCAAAAGGCTGGACCGATTTTGATGGGACTTTCACTGGTGGATGTTTACATTTTGATGTACCTAAACATCCGCCAGTGAACTTTTAACAGTTTTTAGCAAGGTTTAAGCTCAAAGGAGCATAGGAAAAACAAAATGATTCCCACGGGATTATTAAAATCAATATCCACGCGAACGAAGTCGCGGGTATCCGCTCGTCGATAATAAAAGTGGTACGTTATGCATCACTTCATAAGTACCTACAAAATTTTAAACTGTACAAGTTGCGCCGTTTGAATACATCGTACTATTCAATCCTTGTGCTATCCGAAAGCCTAAATCTTGATGAATAATTGTAAAGATTTTAATCACCTTGTCTAGAATAGGTTTATCCACGGTTGCCAAAGAAAACACAACGTTTTTAATAAATTCAGCTCGCTCGTCAGCTGTCAGTTGGTATTTGTATAACTCTGCTGCTTGGTCAAAGTTACTCGTATAAGCTCTTTTTTCTTTGATGTTGATCAAACCTGAAATTGGGTGTGCCTTATAGGGCACAGGACCATTAAATGAGTTAGGATAGTAGTTAGGAGCGTCCTTTCCATTATTTCCCACTGGAGATACACCATCTTTAATATAAGTTAAAGTCTTTACTTGGAATGGACAGTTCACAGGAATTTTCTTAAAATTCCCCCCCAAGCGGTGAACCTGGGTCTCTCTATAAGCCAGTCGACGCGCTTCAAATAATTTATCTGGTCCTCCACATATACCAGGAACTAGATTGCCTGGACAAAAGGCCAACTGTTCTATTTCGGCAAAGAAATTTTTTGCATTTCTGTTTAAAACTAACTTTCCGACTTTGTGTAAAGGAAACTCGTTTAAAGGAATTACTCTTGTAGCATCAAAAAATTTGGATCCATTTTTTTTAATGTCCTCTTTGGTCAAGATCTGCACACTGAGTGTCCATGAAGGAAAATCACCATTTGCAATTGCTCGGTATAAATCTTTTGTTAATCTATCAGGATCGAAAGCGGTTAAATTTGTGGCTTCCTCTGATTTTAAGTTTTTTATCCCAGCATCTGGTATGATATGAGCTCTGACAAAATGACAATCTCCGTGTGCATTTTCAACCTGATACGTATGAATTCCATAGCCAGGCATATGTCGGTAACTGGCGGGATGACCGCGACCGGCATATGTCAATATAATAATATGAATTGCCTCAGGAATCAAAGTTAAGAAGTCCCAAAACATGTTAGAATCCAGAACATTTGTCGCCGGGTTTCTTCTTGATGCATGGACGAGGGGAAGAATATGAATTGGGTCGTTATAAAAATACATCGGAGTATTAAATCCAACGAGGTCAAAATTTCCTTCACATGTATAAAACTTCACCGCAAAGCCACGAGTGTCCAAGTCGAACTCGCTACTTCCTGTTTGTCCTGACGAAGATGAGAATCTTACTGCAACTGGCGTCTTCTTTCCTACTTTCTTCAGAAAGTCTGCTTTACAAATGTGTGATATATCGTGCGTAACTTCGAAATAACCGAATGCTCCCGTGCCCTTTGCATGAACTATCCGTTCCGGAATTCTTTCTTGGGACATTTGATGAATATTGTCCATAAAGAATTCATTATTAATTAAGCAAGTATTTAATGTGTTGATCGCTTCAGCGTAGGGTACAGGCGCGCCGCTGGCTGTAGTCAACTGACCTATAGGACCCTGAAATATTAACGGGATGGGAAATGGGATTATTCTTTTTAATTTCTTAGATATGTCTTCTTCCTCGACTATTACATATCCACATAGGCCTCTTGTGGGGACTTCCAAATGCCTCGGTCTTGCGCCGCTTCGGTACAGCGGGTCTTTGCGACTCTTTTAGTCTCGTTTGACCTAGTGGAGAGTCTTTCAACACTGAGATTTTCGGTGCGAGGCTAATTCAGCCCCTTGGATCCCAACGTCTATCGGTTCTTCGAACTATAATATACTTACCCCATTAGTTGTTATTTCAGCTTAGCAACTCATTAAGCTACGTTCGTTACTTTGGTTTTTCTACGGATCTCATTTCTGATTTATTTGATCGCATAGAGAAACACCTAGCATAGGCTCTACTACATATATTTCTCCATAGATAGCCCGCTGAGTGGTTTTGAGCTTTCCTAAGAGACTGAAGCCCATAGAAAGCAATTAAAAAATATAAACATCAACAATATAGGCATCGAATTGTAACGAATTTTAAACGTGCATTCAAACATTGATACAACAGGCTGTGATAGCCTAGTGGTTAGGACAACCGACTTCTAATCGGAGGTCGTGGGTTCGATCCCGGGCACGCACCTCTAACTTTTCGGAGTTATGTGCGTTTTAAGTATTTAAATATCACTTGCTTTAACGGTGAAGGAAAACATCGTGAGGAAACCTGCATACCTGAGAGTTCTCCATAAAGTTCTCAAAGGTGTGTGAAGTCTGCCAATCCACTTGGCCAGCGTGGTAGACTATGGCCAAAACCCTTCTCACTCTGAGAGGAGACCCGTGCTCTGTAGTGAGCCGGTAATGGGTTGATCATGATGATGATGATGATTCAAACATTGCACTTAGGTACCAACTTTATCTAAAACTTACCTCAGTCTTTTCCTTGAAAATTACAATTTGGTCAGTGACTGGATCCCTTTGACATTGTTCCGTCGCCGCTGCGGATACTAACATGTATAAAACCAATACTACCATTTTGGGTATCAAGAATAAAACTTTTTGCAAAATTACCCAATTACATTTAATTCAACATACCACTGGAATGGCATACCTTAGCTTATTACAACGATTAGTGCAATTTAAGTACGAGAAACAGTCGGTTATCATTCTTTTAAATAAGGCTGCAAAATTTGAATAGATATTAAAATTAATTATGTACAATACTTTAATCATTTTAATTACCAGTGTTTCTTTAGGCTTTGCTGATAGAAAGTACAAAATAAAGGATGTGTTAAATGTTAAATGTGGCATGTCAGTTAGACATGGTACATTACATTCCTCGTGATTTTTTTTAATTTTTTTTTTAATTTTTTTTTTTTATTCATCTACAATTGATATACAACTACAAATGATACACGTTAACCTAAGTCCGGATGTATCCTTGTAAATATTTTTATTACTTTTTGTTGCATATATTTAGAGGCCTGTTGCAAACTAAACACGATATTTTCTACCAAATGAACTCTTTCAACTTCAGTTGTTGTTGTTGTTACAATTTCAGTTGTGTGTAATAAAGTCATTTGATCGAAATTGTCTGCCATATGTTCTGTGATGTATCAATTCCGACTCATTTTTCCCATGTATGGGACAGGTCCGTGTAATGAATTTGGATAATAGTTAGGTACATCTTCTCCATTCTCCCCAACAGGGGGCACACCGTCTCTATTATATGTGAAAGTCTTCACTTGGAATGGACAATTCACTGGAATTTTCTTGAAATTTCCCCCCAAGCGATATAATTGGGTGTCTCGATAGGCCAGGCGACGGGCTTCATATATTTTTTCGGGCCCCCCAGATACACCAGGCACTAAATGTTGAATGGAAGCAGGCGTTACTTTGCGGAATTCCATGATATACAATGAATATAAAATTATTTTGCTATAATCCGCTAACAGTGACAAATTTGTAGGCACAACACCACACAATCTTGTAGGCACAACACCACACAATCTTGTAGGCACAACACCACACAAATTCACCACAAAACAAACTCGACGATCGTTTCGCTCCGACACCGGAGCATCTTCAGGAGATGTCGACTTCACAACGGACGATTGCAAAGTCCGTTGTGAAGTCGACATCTCCTGAAGATGCTCCGGTGTCGGAGCGAAACGATCGTCGAGTTTGTTTTGTGGTGAATTTGTGTGGTGTTGTGCCTACAAGATTGTGTGGTGTTGTGCCTACAAGATTGTGTGGTGTTGTGCCTACAAATTTGTCACTGTTAGCGGATTATAGCAAAATAATTTTATATTCATTGTATACCAGGCACTAAATTACTGCGAAATGCCAGATGTTCCCTTTCTGCATGAATTTTTTTTGGATTTCTATTGAGCACTAAGTAGTTTACCAACTTCGTGCAAGGGATATTTATCTAGAGGAATGACTCTTGTGACGTCGAGTGCTTGAGATCCAAGTTTCTTTACGTCATCTGCCGTTAAAATCTGTACACTCAAAGTCCAACTTGGAAAATCACCATTGCCGATATCTCGAAATAAAACCCTTGTTAAATAATCAGGATCTATTGCGCTGATGTTTCGAGCTTCGTGTGAACCTAAGTTTTCGATGCCTTTATCTGACGTGAAATGAAATCTCCAAAACCCCCGGACCCCATGCTTATTTTCAACTTGATACGTATGAACTCCAAAGCCGGGCATATTACAATAGCTGGCTGGTATACCACGATCGGAAAATATCTACAAAAATATGTGCATTACTTCGGGAAGAAAGGTTACTAAGTCCGAGAATGTTTTAGGATCGCGGAGGTTGGTCGCTGGATTCCTCGATACCGCGTGCACGACGTTAGCAAAATGAATCGGATCTTTATAAAAGTACATAGGCGTATTAAAACCGGGCATCTTCTTCTTCTTCTTCTGGGCAGGTGTCCGCACTTAAACCAGATAAGGACTGTTGTGCGTGATATGCCTCTTCCAATGGTGTCTTCACTTCAGCCATCCAATGTTGCTCCAGAAGCTCAGTAGGCCGTCCAGGTTGCCAAAAACTTCTTGGAGTGAGACTGGGGATCCTAGGTGGATCTCGCGTTGTTCGGCGACGCCCGTACACTCCAGAAGCACGTGCGCTGGTGTTTCGTCCGTCTCCATGCAGGCTCTGCATAAAGGATTGCTTGTGACTTTTATACTTAGTTCTTTTATACCTAGTTGCGCATACTGAAACAAAAAAGTTTTTTAATAATCAACAAATATAAGGTTCACATTGGACCTTTTTACACCAACCACGCGTAAGTGGTTTTACCAGGTTATAAAAAAAATACCGTTCAAACTAGTTAAAAACTAATAATAAAGCGTGAAATACAAGTAAAACAAGTATACATATTATATAAATTATGTTTAAGCATGGTAAACGAAATAACACTGCACGAAACTAACAAGTATAAATTTAAAATTAAAAAAACCCCCGACATTCGCCATTTTGTGGCGGCGACCATCTTGTATTTGCATAGTACTATTCTACTAGTCAAGTCCTTTCATTTGATACCCATATTAAGGGAGTTCTGAAAAAATACATAATCCGCCATTTTGTAGCGGCGGCCATCTTGGATCGATTTTCATCAAACATAGCTAACAACACTCTCGACTAATTCTCCTTTCAAACAAAAAAAAACCGCATTCAAATCGGTTCAGCCGTTTGAGCGCTACAGGGGAACAGACAGACACACACACACACACACACACACACACACACACACACACACACACACACACACACACACAGACACGTCGAACTTATAACACCCCGTCGTTTTTGCGTCGGGGGTTAAAAAGAGTAATAATGAAAAAATTTACTTATGTTAAAATTTTGAGATGCGGTCGTGTATCTCCTGCTGGCGGCATCACTCGACTACCAGCGCTGCCTCGTTACGCCTCTCGCACCCCCTTCACTCCGCTCGTATAGTTAAAAAATACGTTACGTCACTAGTTTTTTTAGATACTTATGGTGGTCCTTTTTACCCGCAGACCTGTAAGCCCCGCTCTAGCCTACTTAAAAGTTTGACCTCTTGTCTATGTTTGTCTGTCTTTTTTCGCACCGTAGCTCACGGGTGAACAGATGTGAATGCTTTTTTTAACCCCCGACGCAAAACGACGTGTTTGTTGTTTTCTTGTGCAAGTTTGACGTGTCTGTGTGTGTGTGTGTGTGTGTGTCTGTCTGTTCCCCTGTGGCGCTCAAACGGGTAGACCGATTTGAATGCGGTTTTTTTTGTTTGAAAGGTGAATTAGTCGAGAGTGTTGTTGGCTATGCTTGGTGAAAATCGATCCAAGATGGCCGCCGCTACATCATGGCGGATTACATATTTTTTCACAACTCCCTTAATATGGGTATCAAATGAAAGGGCTTGACTAGTAGAATAGCACTATGCAAATCCAAGATGGCCGCCCCCACAAAATGGCGAATGTCGGGGGTTTTTTAAATTTTCAATTTATACTTGTTTATAAATAGACTAGATGATGAGTTATATATTTTTATATTAGGTTTTAGATGATGCCCACGGCTTCGCCCGTGTGTATTTAGGTTTGTAAAAATCTCGTGGGAACTTTGATTTTCCAGAACAAAAAGTAGCCTATCTGTAGTAAGTAGTAACCCGTCCACAAAACGGAAAAATTCCGTGGGATCCTTACGATTTTGGAATGCAATTCCTTACAGCATCAGGGTTGAGGAGTTGGATAAGTTTCCTACTCGAGGTCATTCAACAATAAAGTTTTTAATTGGTATCCCCAATATCAATTTAAATAACCGACAGTGCCTAAATCCCATTAGTTTTGGGGATCAGATCCCCTACAGCATCAGGATTGAGGAGTTGGAATCCAAATTTTTTGTAGGACAGTGTCGCAATGTTTCTCTATCGATTAAAAAAAAAATTACGCAAATCGGTTCAGAAATCTCGGAGATATCGGTGTACATAGGTAGAAAAACACAACTCCTCCTTTTTTGAAAGTCGGTTAAAAAAGTAGCCTATGTCACTCCCTGGTTAATTCTCTACTTGTATGTGAAAGTCCCGTCAAAATCGGTTCAGCCGTTCCAAAGATTAGCCCGTTCAAACAGACAGACAGACAGACAGACAGACAGACAGACAGACAGACAAAATTTTTAAAAACGTGTGATTCGGTTATAGTATCGTTCAAATAACCATATGAGCTTAATATGAGGTAGTTATTTCGATATTACAGACAGACACTTCAATTTTATTTATTAGTATAGATTTATAGTTAGACTAGTGACTTCGTCCGCGTGGATTTAGGTTTTTTTTTAAATCGTGTGGCAACTACTTGCTTTTTTGGGATAAATGTTGCCTTTATCCGTCCCCGGGATATAAGCTCTACCTCTGTTCCAAATTTCATCAAAATCAGTTTAACTATTGGGACGTAAGAAGCTAGCAGACAGACAAACGCACTTTCGCATTTAGGTATAATAGGTATTGTATGGATTTGTCTCGACAAGTATTTGGTAGACACGTCATAGTGATCAAGGTACTGACGTTTGGAGCACGAGAATAGTGGGACGTCAGGCTTTGCTACCGGTCAGGGGTTTTTTAAATTTTGCAAATTGTCATTTTGCATTTGCCAAAATGGCAGCATTTATTCGATTATACTAGCGGCACGCTATGATGGCCGGTTTGACACATTACAATAGTGATGTGGAATGTCAATTTATTCTCGAACAAAAAACAATTAAGTTTTGTTTTTGTACCTGATTAAATAGGTTTAATAAAACAAAAATGTATATGTTTATTTAATTTATTTGAACGAACTGAATATTTGAACGAAAATGAATATACATACTTTATATGCACACAAGAAACATATGAATACAAAAGATACCAAAAAAGGTGCCACAAAAGGCCATAATTAATCAGATTCGTCCATACTACTATTTTCACTGTCGTCACTGCTATCATCACATACATTAATAATTATATGTTCGTTTTCTATAATATTATCTATTTTCACATCTCTTTCATAATCTTCCCTTATTAGTTTAACAGTTCTATTCACAACCTTTTCCCAGTCTCCTTTAGTCACATGTTCACAAGCTTCTTCTAATAATTTTAGCATTTTTTTTGTGGTAAATGGGGGTTCTGTATTGTGTCCGCATATCAGCATATCCCTTAATTTGAGCCCACACCAACTCAATCGCATTATACTCACAATGGTAAGGCGGTAACCGTATAACTCTGTGCCCATGTTCTAATGCTATTTCGTCAATGACGTATCGGATCTTGGTTGGTTTGTTTTCTTTTAAAAGACGTACTAATTCCGCTTTTAACATATTCATGTTTGCATCTACGCCATTTTTACGAAGCCATGCGACGATATCAGCTTTCTTTTGGGATTGGGCAGGTGGCTTGTCAATTTGCATCGAGTGGTATGGGGCGTTGTCCATAATTATAATAGATGGTTCAGGGAGGCTACACAACATTGAGGTAAACCATTCAGTAAACTTTTCTCCATTCATGTCTTCATGATAGTCTCCAGTGGTTTTTGACGCAAAAGCCATGAGAGAACCTTCGACAAACCCGTTGATGGTTCCGGCGTGACAAATTATAAGTCGCGATCCTTTTCCTACAGGAACTTTGGAAGTAGATGCTGCTGTGTCATCGTTCCAAGAACGGCCTACAGTATGGTTAGCATTAAGCCATGTTTCATCCAAGAACACAACATTTTGCCAATTTTTGATTTCTTTCACTTGCCGTAAAAAAGTATACCTTGCCATCGCTATATCAAATCTTTCCATCAATATTTTGCGTTTGTTACATTTTTTGTATCGAAATCCAATGGTCTTCAAAATCTTCGTTAAAGAACTTTCCCCACCGAAGAATAATCCAGCTTCCTTCAGTGAATGCACCAACTTTTTTCTTGTTGGATACTCCTTCTGTAAATAGTAGCCGTAAACATGTCTTCGGATAGCATCGGCATCAAAGCTATCGATGCCTACGACTGGTTTTGCTCGTTTTCTCTTTTTTGGTGTGTGAAGTTTATTTTCTTCTGTGCCAGTCTCGCCATATTTTTTTTTAGTTATCCGTCTAACAGTTCGTTGTCCAATATTAAGCGCATCAGCTACGCGTTCAACCACTGACGTTATAGGTAAAATTGGCCCTCCATTTTGAGCTTCACGATCGAAATAGTTACGAAGGCGTATTACGAACTCACGTGTCTGACTATTTAGAACAGTTCTCTGCGTACGTTCGGTCATATCGACGAAATCCACAACAAAGGGCTTGAACAGAGTCCAAATTAACGAGCAAGGGTCAACAGTAATGCAGTATCAATATTTGAAATCCAAAGCCAGGTCAAAACTATATCACAATCGCATTGCACTGACAGTTTATACTTTTCGAAGCAACGTCAATTCGAAACTGCTTTGTTTTGCATTGAGCATTGACGCGAGTTTGCCGGAGGTAGTAGTTGTGCTAGCCAGCGATCCTATGTGACGATCGTATTAGATTCCATTTTTAAAAATTTATTGATATTTTTTTGCGATTTCAGAGGTTTGTCCACATAGTGAAAATTGTTCATATTCACAAGTACATTCACCCCTTAAATGGTGCAAACTGATTTTTCTACACTTGTATACATTTAAGAAATCAATTTAATAAATAAATTTTGAGTCCTAAACCTAAAACTACATTCGATAAAATTTATGAATCTCTGCACATCACTATCGTCAATAAAGTAATACAATTATTTCCTTCAAAGTCGTTATCAATTAATACGGAACTTCATGAGAAACTACATTCGATAAAATTTATGAATCTCTGCACATCACTATCGTCAATAAAGTAATACAATTATTTCCTTCAAAGTCGTTATCAATTAATACGGAACTTCATGAGCGGACAAACGTCAAACCGGCCATCATAGCGTGCCGCTAGAGTAGGGTACAATTGCTATCGCAAACCCTCAATATCATGACCTAGACACTGAAGCATTTACTAGTCGGTTGATTCTCGTTAGGAGACTGAATTCGTAGCTTCAAAGTATACTTACACTAGCGGCACGCTATGATGGCCGGTTTGACACATTACAATAGTGATGTGGAATGTCAATTTATTCTCGAACAAAAAACAATTAAGTTTTGTTTTTGTACCTGATTAAATAGGTTTAATAAAACAAAAATGTATATGTTTATTTAATTTATTTGAACGAACTGAATATTTGAACGAAAATGAATATACATACTTTATATGTACACAAGAAACATATGAATACAAAAGATACCAAAAAAGGTGCCACAAAAGGCCATAATTAATCAGATTCGTCCATACTACTATTTTCACTGTCGTCACTGCTATCATCACATACATTAATAATTATATGTTCGTTTTCTATAATATTATCTATTTTCACATCTCTTTCATAATCTTCCCTTATTAATTTAACAGTTCTATTCACAACCTTTTCCCAGTCTCCTTTAGTCACATGTTCACAAGCTTCTTCTAATAATTTTAGCATTTTTTTTGTGGTAAATGGGGGTTCTGTATTGTGTCTTGCAGCATATCCCTTAATTTGAGCCCACACCAACTCAATCGCATTATACTCACAATGGTAAGGCGGTAACCGTATAACTCTGTGCCCATGTTCTAATGCTATTTCGTCAATGACGTATCGGATCTTGGTTGGTTTGTTTTCTTTTAAAAGACGTACTAATTCCGCTTTTAACATATTCATGTTTGCATCTACGCCATTTTTACGAAGCCATGCGACGATATCAGCTTTCTTTTGGGATTGGGCAGGTGGCTTGTCAATTTGCATCGAGTGGTATGGGGCGTTGTCCATAATTATAATAGATGGTTCAGGGAGGCTACACAACATTGAGGTAAACCATTCAGTAAACTTTTCTCCATTCATGTCTTCATGATAGTCTCCAGTGGTTTTTGACGCAAAAGCCATGAGAGAACCTTCGACAAACCCGTTGATGGTTCCGGCGTGACAAATTATAAGTCGCGATCCTTTTCCTACAGGAACTTTGGAAGTAGATGCTGCTGTGTCATCGTTCCAAGAACGGCCTACAGTATGGTTAGCATTAAGCCATGTTTCATCCAAGAACACAACATTTTGCCAATTTTTGATTTCTTTCACTTGCCGTAAAAAAGTATACCTTGCCATCGCTATATCAAATCTTTCCATCAATATTTTGCGTTTGTTACATTTTTTGTATCGAAATCCAATGGTCTTCAAAATCTTCGTTAAAGAACTTTCCCCACCGAAGAATAATCCAGCTTCCTTCAGTGAATGCACCAACTTTTTTCTTGTTGGATACTCCTTCTGTAAATAGTAGCCGTAAACATGTCTTCGGATAGCATCGGCATCAAAGCTATCGATGCCTACGACTGGTTTTGCTCGTTTTCTCTTTTTTGGTGTGTGAAGTTTATTTTCTTCTGTGCCAGTCTCGCCATATTTTTTTTTAGTTATCCGTCTAACAGTTCGTTGTCCAATATTAAGCGCATCAGCTACGCGTTCAACCACTGACGTTATAGGTAAAATTGGCCCTCCATTTTGAGCTTCACGATCGAAATAGTTACGAAGGCGTATTACGAACTCACGTGTCTGACTATTTAGAACAGTTCTCTGCGTACGTTCGGTCATATCGACGAAATCCACAACAAAGGGCTTGAACAGAGTCCAAATTAACGAGCAAGGGTCAACAGTAATGCAGTATCAATATTTGAAATCCAAAGCCAGGTCAAAACTATATCACAATCGCATTGCACTGACAGTTTATACTTTTCGAAACAACGTCAATTCGAAACTGCTTTGTTTTGCATTGAGCATTGACGCGAGTTTGCCGGAGGTAGTAGTTGTGCTAGCCAGCGATCCTATGTGACGATCGTATTAGATTCCATTTTTAAAAATTTATTGATATTTTTTTGCGATTTCAGAGGTTTGTCCACATAGTGAAAATTGTTCATATTCACAAGTACATTCACCCCTTAAATGGTGCAAACTGATTTTTCTACACTTGTATACATTTAAGAAATCAATTTAATAAATAAATTTTGAGTCCTAAACCTAAAACTACATTCGATAAAATTTATGAATCTCTGCACATCACTATCGTCAATAAAGTAATACAATTATTTCCTTCAAAGTCGTTATCAATTAATACGGAACTTCATGAGCGGACAAACGTCAAACCGGCCATCATAGCGTGCCGCTAGAGTAATAGGTACCCGTATTTAAAAAATAATTTTCAACAACAATCTGACACTTCTCACTTGCGTTCTTTCTTTGAAATATATAATTTAATTATTTGTAGCCGGATCTCTACGGTATTAAAACGTAGGCACGTACGTTACTTTCTCTCTCGTTATTAACCCGGCGTCATGGGGACTGGGTCTGTGCGACCCGTCACATTTTATTTCGCTTGTAGTTCGGTTACTATTTATTTAGTTTCCTACAAAAAAGTGCCATTAAAAGGTTAAGACTGATTGTTAATTAATAATATTATTACATTTAAGTAGAAGAGAAAATTTTTGTTGACAATTTTCGTTATTTTTTTAAAGTTCTATTAATTATAATTAAAACATAATATAACAAAATATTTGTGTTTCATTTATTCACATAAATACCCAAAAAACTAAACACGTATAAATATAATCTTTATTATTTATAAAGTATTGGAATAATTTTGACATTAATGAACGGGTCGGTGAGACCCACCCCAACGTCCGTGTATCACTTTTCCACCCCCATGACGCCGGGTTAAAATAACATTCTTAGGCCGACGCCGCCTATAGACTTTATCTCAAACTTAACTAACAGTTAAGTAACTTGTGAAACGCTCCTCATTTACACTCGTATGCTGTATGCACATTTTATCATGATGAAGGGAAGGTACATGATTACGGTCTACATGAATAATAATAAATAATTATAAAAACCTGTTTAAATAATTGGAGTTTGATCGGAGTTTTGAGCATGTGGAGATACTGTTGTCAGTAGGTATTTTTATTAATTAGGTCGCCTCCTATACTCGTGAAACGTGTGGCTTCCTATCTAAGTGGTTAGGTATCTATCTAAGGTTATTTGAATATTGTGGTGGATCTTTGTCCGTTTCGGGACGCAAGTTATTAATACTTAATGTAGATTTCCAACGGATCCATTACTAAGACATCGCTGGACAGCTGTCATCAAAACGACACGACATGACGACTGCAGTTGGAAACCAAGTAATTCGTTTGTCATATGTTCTGAACATTTTAGTCCTGATTCTGTATATGATATTATTATAAAAAATCAGCCATGTGCGAGACGGGTCTTGCTCTTTTAGGGTCCCGTACATAATTATGAACAATATAATATTTTGGGTCTAAGAAATATTTAATTTCCGAGTTAGACATCGCAACAAACCATAAAAGAAAAACCCAAAAAATGTTCGTTTGTTTCGGTCACAGCTTATAAACTATTTTATGAATCGTTGTTTTCAGTAATTATTGTTTAAATAGAGCATATGGTATAATATACCGAAATATCATATTCCTAACTAGTTTAGTTTTTGAGATAGCCCTCGTCACAAAAATGGTCTAAAACTGACAACTTTGATGGCCCCCCATGTCCTTATTTTTTAGCAAAAAATTAAAAATATATATTTGTACTCTACTCAATGAGTTCTAAACAATGATACCTACCCCACAAGCTGAGAGAAAGAAATTTTTTTTCCGGCTCCTTTTTCATGTATGGCAGGAAGCCCCCTGAAAAATAATTAAAATAAATTTCTAATCAGTATCTAATTTTGGGTTAATATTTTACACCAAATACCTAAATTTCAGGTTTGTAACTCATTTCGTCTGCAAGCTAGAGACCTGTGACCGGCGGACAGACAGATAGACAGACAGACAGACAGACAGCCGAGTGACATTAATAGGGCTCCGTTTTCATCCTTTGGGTACGGAACCCTAAAAATTAAAAAACCTCCGATATTCGCCATTTTGTGGCGGCGGCCATCTTGGATTTGCAATAGTGCTATATTCTACTAGTCAAGCCCTTTAAGCATTTGATATCCATATTAAGGGGGTTATGAAAAATATGTAATCTGACATTTTGTAGCGGCGGCCACCTTGGATCGATTTTCATCAAACATAGCTAACAACGCTCTCGACTAATTCACCTTTCACCTCACTTCACAACGGACGATTGCAAAGTTTTCAATCTTGCAATCGTCCGTTGTGAAGTCAACATCTCCTGAAGATGCTCCGGTGTCGGAGCGAAACGATCGTCGAGTTCATTTTGTGGTGAATTTGTGCGGTGTTGTGCCTACAAATTTGTCACTGTTAGCGGATTATAGCAAAGTAATTTTATATTCATTGTAAGCTAATTAAAATCAAATAAATTCCGCCGCGGAGCGCACATCCGCAATAAATAATCCGCGCAAATCCGCACTTTTGCGGACGTCCAGCACTATCTGTTCTCCGCACGCCGCAACCTTCCGCGCTTCGAGTTGAATACGTCCGCTCCTGTGTACAGACAACAGAAAAAATATAACACTGCTGTAATATAAGTATAGTTACTCGTTACCACCGTTTATTTGTGTTACACAGATTGGATTAAGGGATGATGGGCTGATGATGATGATGTATGGAACCTGGTACCTTCACCAATCGGTATGAATGATACATTGTTGGAAAGGTCTTTTACTATAGAATAAGAATATCTTTTCTTTGCTTGTAAAAATGTACCTACAAGTTGCCGTGGTCGCCGAGCCGCGCCGCTCCGCACCAGGGAGTTGGAACTATCGTTTTTTTTTTTAATTCTACGTCAAGTCAAAAGTCCAACATTCTATAGCGTGTATTTAAAAACAGACAACTAATTCAAACTTGTAGTCATAGTTTTTTTTTTGTTTAATTAAAAAGATATAACCAAGAGCGACTCATCTTGATTGAACATGGGTACCAAAATGCCCATCATCCTATCAAAATCTGCAAAGGTGTGAAACATTTTTGTGTGTTAACTTACTTACTGTAAAATTGCCCGCAACTTCGCATTCGTCATTTTAGACGTTTAAAAAAAGCTTTTATGCCATCTATCCTCTGCAAGTGGCACATAGTTGGGCGTTTTTTTATGTGTCTGATCCAAGTTCTCATTATTTATTTTATTTTTTATTTATTTATTTATACATAATACACATATAAGAATTAAGTTACATACAGTGCAGCAAAAACCACAGTCAGTTACTTATCATATAGGTACTTATTTTAATCTCTAAATATTGTTGCTCTAGATTCTACTCTTCTAGAAGCCTCAGACATCTTACGCTTCAACTAACTCCAAGCGAGATCTATCTTTTATGTATTTTACAACATTGAATTCAGTATTCAACTCGTACTTCCACCACCACCACTACAGCCTTTTAACGTCCCACTGCTGGGCACAGGTCTCCTCTCTCATAGGAGAGAGGGATTTAGAGTTTAGACCCACCACGCTGCATTAACGACTATTGTCACATGATAGTGATAATAACCGGACCGACTGATTATCGTGCTCTATGAGGCACGGGGGTGAAACACCGCCAACCAATTCCGGGCTGGCACTGACAATTTCTTGACAGAAACACCCAATACTTAAGCATAAAAATTATTACCCGACCCCGGAATTGAACCCGGGACCTTGTGATCTGCAGTCGAATATGCTAAACACTAGACCAACGAGGCAGTTCTTAAGGCACTTCAAGGCACTCGTACTTCAACGTCACGATATTATTGTATATCACGAGTCCTGCAATGAACATTTTTTTTGCTGACTCTACGTTCCGTCGGCACGGCCATTAATCACGGGTTATCGAGTGCTAATCCAGGTTTAAATAGATAACTAGTGGCGTCGGTCATTGTTGCTCGGTTGTTTTAGGGCTGCTATTATTGAAGCCTAGTGGTTTTATGATCCTTTGTTGGGGCAAGATGTCTCCTCTGTTTGAGTTATAATACACCCCCGAAACTTCATACAAGCAAACCTAATACTTATGAGGAGAATTCTACACGTAAATCGAGGGGGACAAGGACAATGCTATACGTTATACTGCTAGACGTACTTCTACGTTCCGAGCGACAGCAGGTGACGATTGGCGGGGGATGTGTTACGCACGCAACTTACTTACACGTACTTTACGCAGTAATATTCATTGGATGTAATATTTTTAACCCCCGACGCAAAAACGACGGGGTGTTATAAGTTTGACGTGTCTCTGTGTGTGTGTGTGTGTGTGTGTGTGTGTCTGTCTGTTCTCCTGTGGCGCTCAAACGGGTGGACCGATTTGAATGCGGTTTTTTTGTTTGAAAGGTGAATTAGTCGAGAGTGTTGTTAGCTAGGTTTGATGAAAATCGGTCCTAGATGGCCGCCGCTACAAAATGGCGGATTACATATTTTTTCACAACTCACTTAATATGGGTATCAAATGAAAGGGCTTGACTAGTAGAATAGCACTATTGCAAATCCAAGATGGCCACCGCCACAAAATGGCGAATGTCGGGGGTTTTTTAAATTTTTAATTTATACTTGTAGTTCAACGGGTCGCGAAGCTGAAGTGGCAAGGGGCGCGGCACATATTAGTAGTTCAAAAGACCGATAGACTTTAGGAGTTCAAGGTGCTTGAATGGAGATCCCACAATTTTTTGTGAATCAAGTCAAATCAAATCAAAATTATTTATTTCGTGTAGGCTATGTCGAAAAGCAGATTCTGTTGAAAAGAGCCGGCAAGAAAGTTGGCGGTTGCTTTTTTCACACTGGAAAGTGCATTGTTAGTAAACCCCCCACTAAGTGGACCGACGATATCTGACAAGTCGAGAGATTTGAGAGAAACCGCTGTATACAATTAGTGACACATGAACGCTACGAGTGCTACGACGTATGGAAATTCTTATAAGACGAGACAGTCGTTTATTGGTTGACGGCGACTTTTTTCGTAGAGTCGTAGAGGAAATTCTAAAGGATGCTACGGTGGCGTAGCAAAAGAGGTACTCAAGAGGTACAATAGCTAACAGTTTTTGTTAAAGATTGGATTTCGATTTTGCATTTGTAAAAATAGATAAAGCGTTGCTCAGAAGTTAGAACTCATTTTTTATCGATTATTTTCGCTTTTTAAAAGTGCGTAGTTACCTAGTAGGTGATTGTGAAAATCTTTTTCATTCCATACTCGTAGCACCTAACACCAACATGTTTCATTTCCAAGAACATTTAAAGTAAGCCGCTTAGAGTCCGCCATTTCGTCGCCGCGCGAAGATGACAAAATGGCGTCGGTCGCATTCCCGGGGCCGTTCAATTTGAATATAGAACAGCATACGTCGCCCGCGCTCCGGGACACTAACTCATCGGATCGGGCGAGATGGTGTGTGAACCGTAAAAATATATATTCCTTTAATAGAATAGAGGTGGAATGAAGCAGTCTCTTACTTAAACATTATGAAAATATTTTTAGCTACGAGTATAACTATTAATAAGTAGACCTCGTCCGCATTTTATAAAGTTAAAAAAAAAATTGCCTTCTGTAGATTCTGCATAACTGTAGCTGTAAACCTCGAACGGAAAACAAACCTCTAACGAAAAATATCTGTTCATTTTCTATTATGTTTATTTTGTCAGTTATCTAACTGTTTTCTGAATAAATATTTATTCATCTACCTACCTATCGACACAATTACTGCTTTTATCCCAAAAATACGTCTATACGGTTTTCGTCATTACGTAAAATGGTACTATGTTATGCTATCGCTCTCGAATCTTGTTTTATAATATTAATTTGTTCTTGGTTTATTTATACTTATACTGACCGTATAAATCGTTTATTTTAGAAGGCATATAAGCAGCAGTGTGGTTGTCGAAATCGAAATATTTTTAATGAAAATGCCAACGAAGACTGCTCCGATCCTGCCTCTGTGCGGGTCAAAGATGGTGGCGGCTAAGAATATGTCGGTCACAGCACGGACGCGGGAGATAGCGTAAATCGCCTCGGAAAAATTGCGCCCAAGATGGCCGCGCTAAAGCCTTCCCTAGGTATATCGACGTTTATGCTTGATTGAAGATTTTCGGGTTATTTTGTAGCAACGAGCATTTTATACAATGAAAAGGTTATTTTGCTATAATCCGCTAAAACAGACAAAGTACGATACAACATTAATGCAACACCACACAAAACCACCAAAACAAACTCGATGGTCATTTCACTCCGACACCGGAGCATCCTCAGGAGATTGACTCCACAATACACGCTTGCAAAGTATACATAATAATTATACGATTGTAAAGTAAATATCATTAATTGTACTCTACTCTACTAATTGTACTCTTGTAACTATATCACTTACCTATGTACATAATATGGTATATCATGGAATCTGCAAAAGTTCTATTTAACGAGTATTTTACTTAATTGTGATTTTCATTGTTTTGTGATTATGATTAACCTCAGTAAAAAGGTCGCATAATATAGACGTTCTGCGACCCCGCATCAATAAATGCAGCGTTGGACCCCGTTAGATGGATGGATGATTTATAAAATCGCTGGCAGCCGCTGGATGTAAGCGCCGCAAGATCATGTTCTGTGGCGATACTTGCAAGAGATCTATGTCCAACTGTAAATGAGAATATGGGCATTTTTTTGTTATTCAACTACAAATCAGCCCTTGACTGCAATATCACTTAATGATTGGATGGATGCAGTCTAAGATGGAAGCGGGCTAACTTGGAAGAAGTATGCATACCCCTGATCGGTTTCTACACGGCATTGTACCGGAACGCTAAATTGCTTGGTGGTAACCAGCCACGGCTGAAGTCTCCCACCAGACCAGACCAGAGACAATTTAGAAATTTTAAAATCCCAAATTGCCCCTGCCGGGAATCGAACCCTGGCCCCCCCACTTATAAGACAACAGCGCTCACCACTGCGCCAGGGAGGTCGTCAAACGGTCGGCATACGATCGCACCAAATATTATTATGTAAGTAGGTACACCAAATAAAATGTAATTACACATACCAAAAAGCATACAATGGGTAGGCACAATCGGTTTATTCTCCCAGTATATTATTTTCACAAAACCTTTCATTGCAACTGAGCCGCTCTCAACCTACGGTACTCAACGATACTTTATAAATCAATTATGTTTTCGATAACCACTCACATCCCTAACCAACATATATTTACCGTCAACTCAATCGAATATAATCTGTATTCCGAAAGAATAGAGTAAACAAAGGTTTGTTTATTTGTGGGGTGGAACTTGGTGAGTTCGCTCTTGGGAATGCGATAGTCACTTGACGTAATAACTGGTCAAAACAATAAAGAAACACTTTAAGAGATATCGGCTCGCTGGTTTCTCTAGTGCACTATTGTTTTGGGCATTAATTTCTGGCGTCACGCTGCGGTGAAGAGTCGGCTGCATTGTCGACATTTTCCTGTGAGAATATTGCGTGTAAGTGGGCAGCAATATTCTGGAATTGTATGAAATGGTACAATAAAAATAATCAATCTGCGTATTTTTTATTTTGTTGTATTGACGCAGTCCCTGGCGCAGTGGTGAGTCCCGGGTTCGATTTCGAGTGGGAGTGATTTTCGGATTTATATTCTAATTTCTACATTGTCTCTGGTTTAGTCTGGTGGGAGGATTCAGCCGGGGCTAGTTACCACCCTACCGGCAATTCGTACCGCCAAGCGATTTAGCGTTCCGGTACGATGCCGCATAGAAACCGATCGGGGTGTAAAAAACCTCTTCCATGTTAGCCCGCAGTCAGGGGATTACTTATTGATGAATAAAAAATAACAAAAATAACATTTATGAATTTATTATTAAATTCCTCAATATATATTTTTTTAATAAACATTTCGTAAAACATGCTGTTTTTATTGTAGATAGGTAAGTATAATATATTATGGGCGCTAATTGCAGAAATCAATGGATAGTTACCTAGACCGATTTAGCAAGAAGTTTAAGTATTTGTATAATGTATGACTGGCTGAACTATGATGATAATTTACTGTCGATTAAATCGTTGAAAATCCAGTATTTGACATGTACCTCCTAGAATTTTGCTGCTTACACAAGAAGATTACCTTTTGTTTTTGTAACCATTCATCAAAATCTGTGCAATCAGTACTGATGACTCAGCTCTGATACAGCCTACTATACTATACTACTAGGTCTTAAACTTGGGAGACTTTAGTACCGACAACTTATCACTCTACATTGAGGGCCTGCTTCACTATCTTCTGATAAGTGTCGGATAGCTTATTTATGTTGATTGTCTTTGTCAATTGACATAAAGTAAGAAAGTGACAAAACTTACGTTTAGGCTATAAAAAAGACTTATAAAAAGTAAGTAAAAGATTATATCTCAACAAAATTTATCTTAAATAAATCCATCTACAGGAGAGTGGTGTTCAATCAGAATTCAATCGTCCACATTGGCCCCCTTCGGTAAAAAGGTTCGGAGCCAATATTTTCTGCTATCGGACGACAGTTCAGTCCTGGCCGCTAAAAACTCAATACAGTATTGCTTTCACAGCGAAGTGCTCTGTTGGCAATAACCTGGATATGTCTGCAACGATGGTGCCTGGGTTAGATTTTCGGGACGGGCCAAAAATTGTTAGGTATCCCGTATCGGGTTTCACTGCCAAGCTTTTTTCAGTGCCAGCCTTGAGATGGTAGTGTTTCATCACACGTTATTATTACTATCATGTGATAATATTAATTAAGCCCACCAACATTGGAGCAGTGTAGCGGGTTTAGAGAGCTAAGACCTCGTATGACTGCAGTTAGTGGGAGGCACCCAGTCACATCTGTTATTTTTTGTGAAGAGTTACTTTATCACACGGCTTTTGTAGGTGGCCAACAAAAATATATCTACAATGTTGGTATTTAAAAGACAAAGCGCAGAAGGAGAGAAGGTTTTTAGTCTGTTTAGACATTGGACAACATTCTCAATGAAGTCGGGCATGCCTAAGATATCGAGGAAGATATTCCGAACGCAAAATAAAGTGACCAACTGTGCGATAATATTTTAATCGCACGTCTATTGTAAAAATATACTTACTTTAAAATTTGGCAGTGGTGTAATTGGAGCCATTTTGTGAACGATAAGTAAATAAATAAGCTAAACAAAGTATTTGAAATTATAGTTAAAGATAATACAATTTTATATATAAATAATAATAAAATAATAATAATAAAGATATTTATGTCATGTCCATATTATTCCAACAAATGCTGGGTCAGCGCGACAAGGCGTGGGCACATAACGAGTTTAACAGAATATGATTTTCGCTCTTCGCAATGAGAGAGCGTTTTAGCGTCACTTTTTATTCCCTCCCAAGGGACTCACTCCGCAGACTGCACCGGGAATATGGGTTATACTTCTTCCATCAGATTGATGAATACTGAATAGTATCATTTAGTGCCGTCCTTTACACAATATTCTCTGTAGAAAAGGACGACATGATTTTTGGAGTTGAATAAATTTTTTTAACGTTATTATGGTTTTTTTAACATGATAATGTGGCTAATTCTGTTGTACACAATCTCTAAACCTAAACTAAATTGACAGGTTTAAAAATGGTGCTATCCCCTTCAGCAGGGAGGATTGTGAAAGAGACAGGAATATATTTAGACCTGTCATTTAAGTTTAGATTTAGAGATTGTGTACAACAGAATCGGCCACATGTACAACAGAATCGGCCACAATGTCTTTATACAAGTGTTAAATTGAAAATTTAAAAAACCCCCGACATTCGCCATTTAGTGGCGGCGGCCATCTTGAATTTGCAATAGTGCTATTCTACTAGTCAAGCCCTTTCATTTGATACCCATATCAAGGGAGTTGTGAAAAAATATATCATCCGCCATTTTGTAGCGGCGGCCATCTTGGACCGATTTTCATCAAACATAGCTAAGAACACTCTCGACTAATTCACCTTTCAAACAAAAAAAACCGCATTCAAATCGGTCCACCCGTTTGAGCGCCACAGGGGAACAGACAGACACACACACACACACACACACACACACACACACACACACACACACACACACACAGACACGTCAAACTTATAACACCCCGTCGTTTTTGCGTCGGGGGTTAAAAATACTAACTATTGTCTTAATTATTACTAAGCTTGTGTGTTTTGTTTTCTCTAGCGTTAAATACTGCCACGCTTGAGATAAACGCAGTTAGTACGTTTTCTTAAATATTGAGTTAGTTAATATAGATTTGGAATCAGCGTGATGAGCTGATTCCAAATCTATATTTTTAATCAGCCATTTTGGAAGTCGTTACAAAAAGATAATTAAAAAAAATTATATACCTATCCCTTGATTTCCACTTTAGCTAATCCTGTATTATGGTTGCCTTTGTATCGTCTAACAAAATAATTACTTAATTGAGTTTACAGTTGTCGCTGGGTTGATACATAGATTCAAAGAATGAATAGATAAACAAACCACCAATATTGTGATTTAAGCAAATGTTAAATTTATTTATGTAAAAAAGCATACCTATTTTAGTAGCGCTATACTTAGTTTCGAGAATAATTTTTCAGTGTCGTCATAATTTTGAGGAAATGATATTTTCGCTTTTTTTACAGAACAATGTTTAATATCACAGATGTGGACTTCTTTGTTGTAAAAAAACGAATTCCATGTAAGAACTAAAAGAAATTAAATTAGAGTTTTAATCTGTTCATTGCTTAAAATATCATCAAAATCGTGGAAGCTCTTTGTCTTAAAATATATTTCTATTTCTTGCAATGTCCGCCCTTTAGTTTCCGGTAACTTAAGCCAAATATAACATAAACTTAGACACATTATACCTGCATTTGTTAAGAATAATCCATGATACCCCATTAAATCCACAATTGTAGGTAACAAAACTATACTTAAGAATGAAAAACTCAATAAAAAAATCCCCGAGAAGAAAAAAAAATGTACTTTTAATTCTAGAGGATATATTTCACCTAATAATGCTTCTAGCACAGGATAAGGTCCCGACTTTAGAATTAAGGTAAACAAACTTAACAATGAAACAGTAGCCCATTGGAAATAGACTGATTCAGTTCTAAAATACAACGAAGCACTCAAACTAACTAAAACTGTGATACCAATTATAGCTGTTATGAATAACATACTTCGCATAGACATCTTTCTAATTAAAACGCATGAGGCAACTGCACCGATCATAGAACACACATCCACTACCATGGTAAAAACAAATATATGACGTGACCCTGTAATTCCTTCAATGATCGTAACAGCAAAAGCGGCAAACGCCACCTTGCCAGCGGCTGCTAGAAAGGCTGATATAAAAATGCTTAGCAGCATCAACTCCCAAAAATACTTTTTCTTGCACGCTATTAAAAGCTTTTTGAAAGTTTTTAACGAATTCGTTTCATTTGCTTTCTGCAATTTAGTTGTTTCAACTTGGAGTAGTAAATTTAGTTCCGCTTCAGTATTTGAAGTACTCCCGTGTAGCTTTCTGAAGACTTCTTTGCATTCATCAAACCTTCCTTTAGAGGCCAACCATTGGGGGCTTTCCTGCCAGAAATATGGTAGAAATATTCCAAAAACTGATGTAATTATTCCGATCAATGCCACTATTCTCCAATGGAATATAATTCCCAGAGCATGAGCGACTGTAGCGCCAACAGAGGGCATTAAGGTCGATATCATATTGAGATATACTCCTCTGGTCTTAGGACTTGCGTATTCGGAAGTAACACATAATTTAAGAGCGAACAAGGCGCCTAATGAGATACCTGAAAAAGGAAGAAAAATTAAATTTATTGGAGGTCACAATTTCTCTTTTTTAACCTCTCACGCAAAAACATATGTATGTGTAAACAGTTTGACGACTTCGTCTGTCTTGGCACATCATGGTATTCATAAGAACAGACCGATTCGGAATCGGTTTTAATTACAAGGCAGGTTTAATTAATTTATGAAAATCGTTCAGTTATTCTAATATTACATGTTGGGGATGATCTAGTTTTTTTAATTTATTCTTATTGTTTAATATTATAAAACAATGTCGCTATCTGTGTTTATCTGATAGACTAACTAGCAATTAATATCCGCAACTTCGTTAATACTTCGCTTCATATTGTAGTAATAGGTTTAGATGTTTTATTTATAACTACATGATGCCCACGACTTCGCCCGTGTGGATTTAGGTTTTTATAAATCCCTTGGGAACTTTTGATTTTCCAGGACAAAAAGTAGCCTGTCTGTGGTAACCCGTTCCTAAAATGGAAAAATCCCATGAGATCCCCACGATTTAGGAATGCAATTCCTTACAGGTACAGTTCAAATAACCATATGAGTTTAATATGAGGTAGTTATTTCGACATTACAGACAGACACTTCAATTTTATTTATTAGTAGGTATAGATATCGTTATCACCACCTACTCTGGTCATAAAATTTTACAGTAGACAAGTGTAAATTGAAAATTTAAAAAACCCCCGACATTCGCCATTTAGTGGCGGCGGCCATCTTGAATTTGCAATAGTGCTATTCTACTAGTCAAGCCCTTTCATTTGATACCCATATCAAGGGAGTTGTGAAAAAATATATCATCCGCCATTTTGTAGCGGCGGCCATCTTGGACCGATTTTCATCAAACATAGCTAAGAACACTCTCGACTAATTCACCTTTCAAACAAAAAAAACCGCATTCAAATCGGTCCACCCGTTTGAGCGCCACAGGGGAACAGACAGACAGACAGACACACACACACACACACACACACACACACACACACACACACACACACACAGACACGTCAAACTTATAACACCCCGTCGTTTTTGCGTCGGGGGTTAAAAATATAAGCCATAATAAAGTTCAAGTTTACACCACTGCACTGTCTAGGTTGGTAACACAAGGTAAGTTGATAAAATAGTCACTTATAATGTTAACTAGTCACGTTTTTGATCCATGCAACAAATCTAATAAAAAAATTAGTTGTCCGTAAAGTTGGTTTACGGACAACCCATTTTTAATTAAAATATATATTTTTTTAAATTCATAATTTTTTTAATTAAAATTATGAGTAGATACCTGCTACGATAGGTAGTAGTATAATTTCTTTTTTCTCTTTCTCACCTGCTAAGACCCTCGACAGCATGAACGTGAGCATATCCCTAGCGAAGTACAGTACCACAAAGTTGGCCACCATGGGCAGGCCGAAGATGGCGAATGACCACTTTCTGCCAACCTTGTCGGAGACCACGGCGGCCAGGGCCAGCCCTGCTATGCTGATCGCCATTAGTGAGCCAGCTGAAATCAGATAATCAAAATTTTTAACATTTGTGTAGGTATACAAGGTTCAAAATTTAACAAAATATGTTGAATAGAAGCAGGCGTTACTTAGCGAAAATTAAAAACGATGAAGCACAATATTGCGAAGAAACCTGCATGCCTGAGAGTGTGAAGATTGTGTGAAGTCTACCAATCCGCACTGAGCCCGCGTGGTGGACTACGGTCCAAAACCTTCTCATTCTGAGACGAGACCAAGTGTCCTGTAGTGGGCCGGTAATGGGTGATGATTAAGATTATATTTTTTTGTTAAATAAAGTTACAATATGTATATAGATATTATTGTGTCATTAAATCCTCATCTGTCACAACGTCAAAGTGTATAATGCATTTTTGCAAAGTAGTAGGTACCTCCTATCATATTAGTGGTTATAGCTCGAGTGTGATCTAATATGAGAAAATTTCCTCACCAATAATAGATATTTGTGAGGCAGACAGGTCGATCCCTTCGTCCCGTCTCCGCAGAGACTGCACCATGCCGGCCACTTGGCCCTGCAGGAAACCACACGAAAACGATATGCAATTTATACTGCCCAGCACGAGCGCCTGAAACAGAAAAATTGAAATCAAAAATAATCGACTAGCCACTACTACTTCAGAGCTGTCTGATGGCTTATGAATTAAGTACTAGCCACTGCCCGCGGCTTCGCCCGTATGAATTTCGGTTTTTCACAAATCCCGAGGGAATCGTGGATTTCCGGTTCCCGTTTACTCTCCTTTTTTCAACCTTTATACCTACTTTCAAGGAAGTTTGCTGTAGTAATCTACCTAGCTAGCTACCTATATAGCTGTAACTATAGATTTCGGTTTTTTTAAATGCCGTGGGAACTGTGGATTTTTCCAGGATAAAAAGTAGCCTCTATGTGTTGAGTCAGGACAAAATCAATCACCATTAAAAATTTCAACCAAATCGGTCCAGTATTTATTGAAAAAAATAGTAACAAACATAACAACATCAGACGGTTTCATTAGTGTGATGAACTGAACATTATTAATTCTAACTAACAAACACACGAACTTAATGTGTTTTTTTTTTATAAAAATTTAGTAGAAAAGTATCTAACGCATGGTTTCATGCACCTTACCTTACGATGTAAACCTTTATCGGGCATATCGGCACAGCTGAACTGTATAACTGGCACAAGGTGAATGAGCGATGCAGTCGTTTTCTTATCGTTCCTATATTATTATCGGAATTATTGTCATGAACTAAACTCAAGAATAAGAAGAAACAAATTAAAATAATATTACATGAACTAAAACCAAAGTTGAAAAAAAAAAATTACATACCACACCTCGAATGGAGTATCGTTGAGTAAGTAAATTTTAAAGTCATTAGGAGTTTTCTCAAATTAGGTTTGCAAAAAAACGTTTACGAAGTAAGTAATGAGTGCCAAAGTGACAGTTCCTCCGCCCAAATTCTTAAACTAAACTAAGTACTACTATATTGTAAAATCTAAGAAATTCCACGATAATTAGCACATACCTAGTATATATATAATTATAAACATATTAATGATCACCACTATCGTGAGACAAACAAGTGTAAATTGAAAATTTAAAAAACCCCCGACATTCGCCATTTAGTGGCGGCGGCCATCTTGAATTTGCAATAGTGCTATTCTACTAGTCAAGCCCTTTCATTTGATACCCATATCAAGGGAGTTGTGAAAAAATATATCATCCGCCATTTTGTAGCGGCGGCCATCTTGGACCGATTTTCATCAAACATAGCTAAGAACACTCTCGACTAATTCACCTTTCAAACAAAAAAAACCGCATTCAAACCGGTCCACCCGTTTGAGCGCCACAGGGGAACAGACAGGCACACACACACACACACACACACACACACACACACACACAGACACGTCAAACTTATAACACCCCGTCGTTTTTGCGTCGGGGGTTAATAAATCGACTCAGATAATTAAATTATGTAGCTAGCCCAGATGATCGTAAACTTGGAACGAACATTAATTAAATTGATAGATGTTGACAACACAACTAGTTAGGACAACATTGTTTTTGCCGTAAATTCAAAATCATTTCTTACAATTTTTGCGTTCACGCAAAATTTGAAATTCCAAAATAATCGCAAATTCAAAGGAACTCCACAGACTATTGACTGGCAACATTGAATTATTGATTGTGCAAAAGGAGCGTATTTTCGATTCAAAAATATTCGCTATCCACCGACTCCTTTTGATGATTCCAAATATGTATGTGGACCAGTGATATGAGACTCCAAAGATATACATTAAGAGATACGCTCTTTTGTCTTCCCTATTTTTACGTATATTATGAAAAATTGCCTCCAATTAAAAGTTTTCTCCACCCTTAAAAATAATAAAAAAACGTTTAAAAATCATCATCATCATCCATCATCATCATGATCAACCCATTACCGGCTCACTACAGAGCACGGGTCTCCTCTCAGAGTGAGAAGGGTTTTGGCCCATAGTCTACCACGCTGGTCAAGCGGATTGGCAGACTTCACACACCTTTGAGAACGTTATGGAGAGCTCTCAGGCATGCAGGTTTCCTCACGATGTTTTCCTTCACCGTTAAAGCAAGTGATATTTAAATACTTAAAACGCACATAACTCCGAAAAGTTAGAGGTGCGTGCCCGGGATCGAACCCACGACCTCCGATTAGAAGTCGGTCGTCCTAACCACTAGGCTATCACAGTTTAAAAATATTACACATTAATAGTAATTTATTTAAAACAAATGTTTGTTTTACTTATTTGGAAGTCGGTTAAAATTTCTATTCATATTAAAATAAACTCTACTAAATTAAATTATTGAACTACTTAAATTAATATGTATGTAGGTATATACATGCGAAAGTGTGTTTGTTTGTTGGTTTATCATTTAATTACGCCGCAACGGAGCTACGAGTACGTATCGACGTAATATTTTGTACTGCTATACCTATTCGAGGATCTGAAGAATGACATACACACACATATGGATTTAAGAAGTTGCGGACATCAGCTAGTGAATAATGTTGTCCACTGTTATTAGGCAAGGTCATGATATTTCATAGTAACGTTTTGCAATTTCTAAAAAAATCCTTCTGCTATTTAAAGTATGTAGCACACATCGTCAGCGTCCACTGCAGGACATAGGTCTCTTGTAGGGACTTCCAGACGCCGCGCTCTTGTGCCGCTTGTGTTCAGCGGCTCCCTGCGACTCTTCTGATGTCGTCAGTCCACTTGGTGGTCTGCCAACACGCTTTCCGGTGCGAAGTCGCCATTCTAGCACCTTGAGACCCCAACGTCTATCGGTTCTTTGGACTAAGTATGTGCCCCGCCCATTGCCATTTCAGTTTTGCAACCCGTTGAGCTATGTCGGTCAGTCTGGTTTCTACAGAACTCCTCATGTCTGATTTGATCACGTAGAGAAACTCCCTCGCTCTCTGAGTGACTCTGAGCTTTCTAATTTTTATAAGAAAGCTCATCAGAAAGCTCATGTAGCAGTAATCATAGGTATATCTTTGCTTTTCTAAATCAATGATAAAGTCGAAATCTCTAGTCACATTTTTACACTTTTCTCACTCTAACTTGTGAGGAATTATTTAAAATACAGGGCGTCTCGCTCTCATCGAGGTACGGAAATTCAAATTTGGCGTCCCAGCTCGCCTTTCCTGTGAATTTTGAAGTATAATGAGGCAAAAGGTTGAGCAATCAATAGAAAATGGTAAAAGGCGATTGTGGATGATGTTTTCCGGGGAATTTTCGCCCATTGATGGAGAAAAGAAAATATTATAGAGTAGGTAAGAGGTAGGTAGTTATTACTAATTTTACAAGATATTTTATTTTCACTCTTCTGAGAGTAGGTATTACTCCTTTCTCCTCCTTTCTCTTCTACATATTTAAAATTAAACATTTCTAAACTTTTTTGGACATATCATTAATTTCTTTCATTTGTTTGTATTAATTCAAGTAGGTATTCTTAAAAATGTTAATTGTTTAATTTAACTTATTACTAAGATTGAAGTTTTTGGAAATCCCGCGGGAACTCTTTGTTTTTCCTAAGCTCCTTTGAGCTCATACTGTTAAAAGTTCCGCATTAAAATGTACAGTAATGAGTGTTAATTTTTTAATAGCTTTTTCCCATCACTAAAGTTTTCTCAATGAAAGTCCCATCAAAATCAGTTCAGCATTTCGGAGACAGACCGATTTTTTATACTTATGTATAGATGTGTAGAATAAATTATACATAATTATGTATGGATATCAACCAATAATGTGTCTACAAATCATTGATTAGTTATTATATTGAAAAGAATCAATCTCCTCTTAAAGGTCTATAGAACTGATACAGGTACTTTATGGAGCATAGCTTAAGTCAGGCTTATACCCATTTCGCGGTATTACGACATATTAATTCCCAATACCTCGTTAATAGGTATAAACCTAGTAGGGACCGTGAGGGGTGTATTATGTAAGCGGTAGTTTATCGCCGGGCAACGGGGCTGGATCGCGTTAAGTCTCCAAGATTCGAACAATTGTGGAAGATTCGCGCCGCGCGCTCGTTTGCGATACGTGCCGAGTTTACCGAACGCCACTTGAATAGGGACTTTTACGTTCAACGACAACAAATCCAAGGTAAACTATAGTCTGTTCATTTACTTACGGTCACCTTTGATTGCGCCGCCTCGGCAGGCGCGGTGTCTTGCCAAAGGGACCGCCGGCGACATCAAAAGATGCCGCGCGGGGTGTACAGGTACAAGGGGTTTTGGCGTTTTATACCTACTCATATTTTTATATTAAAATTCTCTTTCCTTTTTATGTTTTTTTATATTCGTATTTTATTACAATATAACCATAAACATAAAATATAATATTATCATGAACACGGGTCTTCTCTCAAAATGAGAAGGATTTTAACCATAGTCTACCACGCTGGCCAAGTGTGGATTGGCAGACTATTCGGAGATTCTGTTAGAATAGAAAAAAAAAAATTACAAACAGTAAAAAAATAATAAAAATAAAAGCAGAATACTAGGAGCACCTGCGCCTGTACCGACACTATGTTACCGAACGAACTATAATTCATAGCACAGTTCAACTCTTCAGACAACTCTTTATTCTTCACTCAACCATTTATAAACATCGAGAATTACCTTATGTCCCTAGTGTTTAAATTTTTCATCAATTTTTATGAATCTTTGTAAGGATATCTGCTCATAAAAAATGTAACAATAATTGGGAGGCCTGATAACTGCAACACAGTTTTATAACTAATGCAGTTATCAAGGCGCATTGTAATTTCTTTTGTAAACATATTGGTGTCTGAATAAATAAATTTTTAATTTTTTTTTAAGTTCTTTTCGATGGACTTTCAGTAAGTATACTTATAACTTAGTAGGACTTTGCACATCTCGACATAAAGCGGACTTAAACTCCTTAGTAATTCTCATTTCAGTTAGTAAACTCATCCAGTTTATATTGCCCGTCAATTCATTCACGTGGAGTTAGGTTTTTCAAAAATCTCGTCCAGGAACCCTAGTGATTTTCCTAGGGTAAAAGTTTTATGGCACTTTATAGCTCGTCAACTAAGTATACCCACGAAAATAATAGCATGGATCCATAACTCTATTGTGGCGTTATTTAAGAACAAATGCGTGAAAAATAGCATGCCATTCCACGAGAGCTGTTCTTTTCCGGGTGTAAAAAGTACTCCAAAAGCTTGATTTTTTTTTTGGAGTTTTTTAAATTGTGTACCTATATGATTACTGTGAGTTTTTGCTCACTTCACGCCCAAGCACAAGTCTTTTTCAGTACACATGAGTGAAAAAATCACGTACACAGGCGTGCAAATGGCATGCAGTTCTATTATATAATTCTATACCTGATAGTGCGGGCACACAGATGTGAACTGCTCACGACCTGTGCAGTTTCGATGCCTAGATAATACTCTTCTCCACTCTTTCGTGAAGACTAACCCCAACTTGATCTGATATTATATTTGACTGCAATTGGGATATTTTTCTCTAAACAACTCTGTTAACCCGTCATGTCGTTACGATTTATCGTACAATATAAACGAGTCCTCAAACACTCGAATCCCCGCAAACTCACCTTACTGAAGTGTCGTGCGATTGTCCCGCAGCGCATATCCCCACAAATACGGATTTACTTAAGTTTGCGGCGCTGTGTGTTCGCTGGACCGCCTCCTAATCGCATCAATTACTTATCAGGTGTTTATTGTTTTAGATGGGATAAAACTGTTTTGTGACCGTGAAAACGACAAAATACGTGACAACAAACCTTTTGCTTTTGAGGTTAGGTACCTATATTACAGGTGCAATTCTGATGGTAGAGATTTGTAGAATAGAATGGCAGGGTGTAGGGGTGCCCAAACAACAATTTTTTTGTTCAGTGATTGTAAGAGGATATAAAAAATTATTGGATAGCATTGCGAAAGTAGGTGTATGATACTCAAGAACAACGAGCGTTTGCTTTCATCTACAAATACCAGATAAATCCGGAAACGTGCAACATGAAAAATACACTGACCGCCCACGCTCCTTTAATAATGATCTCTCGACCGAATTTCAGCCACGGCGGCCAGGTTTCATCGAGGCAGAATTCACTATAATATTTTGGAGCAACTATTAATTGAAAAAAATATATTATAATCAATTACCAAATTACGGGTATGAATGGCCTTCAATGGATGAGCTGTTTCACTAGACTTCTGTTGGAGAGGAAATCGGCTTGCACCAAGAGAAGATGAAGTTTTATGACACACCACTATATTAATTTATTATTATTAAAGTTTAAAATGAACCCCCTATCTGGAATTTGTGCCGCTCGACCTCCCGCCGATTCCATCACACCGAACAAGTGCGGGCTTTCCCAGCAACTTATTAATTTTTATATTTTTTCCGCTCAGAATTAAAACCTTTATCTGATTATCTGTTATCGGACGAAATAAGTAAATGGAAATAAATAAAATAATTTCGTTGTGTGCTTTTAAGCCGATTCGTTTTGTACGCTGCCGTGCATCTATATGAAAATGTTTTACTGACTCTATTATAGTTTTGGAGGGAGCTTATTGTGGTATTGTTGCGTGTAAATTAATAAAAACTGTATCATCGATACAATCGCTGGCTTGTTCGAATCATAAGATGCTGGATTCGAGTCCCGGATCGGACTAAGAAATGAAGAGGTATTAAGGTTTAAGGACTAAACAAGTATAAATTAAAAATTTAAAAACCCCCGACCTTCATTATTTTGTGGCGGCGGCCATCTTGGATTTGTAATAGTGCTATTCTACTAGTCAAGCCCTTTCATTTGATACACATGTTAAGGAAGTTGTGAAAAAATATGTAATCCGCCATTTTGTAGCGGCGGCCATCTTGGACCGATTTTCATCAAACATAGCTAACAACACTCTCGACTAATCCACCTTTCAAACAAAAAAAACCGCATTCAAAGGTGAAATTAGTCGAGAGTGTTGTTAGCTATAACAACACTCTCGACTAATTCACCTTTCAAACAAAAAAAAACCGCATTCAAATCGGTCCACCCGTTTGAGCGCTACAGGGGAACAGACAGACAGACACACACACAGTCACGTCAAACTTATAACACCCCGTCGTTTTTGCGTCGGGGGTTAAAAAAATGATTTCTGTTAAGAATGCTGAACATTTCTTCCAGCCCGGAGTTAGGAAGATGGCGGTGTTAGATACACTGGCAGGCTAGAGAGAGTATATAAGGTACTTAAGTACTTAATTTAGTAATCATAAATTTCTAAATTATCCCTGCCGAATATCGAACCCTAAAAACCTCCCATTTAACGCCACAGCACTCACCAATGTGCCAGAGAGGTAGTCAAAAATGGTAATGATTTAAATTTTATAATTTAAACTTGTACATAATATTATATAATAATATATATGTTGTTTAAGTATGTACAATGTACATACCTATACACTTGTATGTATTTATACGAGTTCGCCTCGCTCGCTCGGTCTTACCCCTTGATCGAAAGTCTTATAACAATATTTAGCGATGAACAAAAGATAATAAGCGCCTAATTATTAGCACAAGACTTAAAAATGGCAACACAAACTGCTCTCTGCGTCGCGTCGGTACAGTAAGCCGCTCTCGTATAATCCGGGATGCTGGCTACCCTTTAACCAATACGTGACCACTTGTATTTTCGGTGTGGATGGACGAAATTATAGAGCAGACATTATTATTTTGCTAAACTTACTGCGTGGCTTTAATTTTCTGTAATTGCTTCTTTACAATTCTTATTTTGACACATAATTTTCTAGCTAGTAAACTCAAATCTAAAAATTCATCTATTTTTACAAACTACCAAAAGGCCGCGCTTTTATTTGATTTCTATGTAGATAAATGAACACCTATTTCTCCGAGATATTTGAACCGACTTGCGGGAGTTTTTTTATAGCTTTTATCTACACCCATGCTTTAAATCCTCTATTAAAGATTCTGAAACAGTTAGCTTATTGCCAACTTTAGAACACCCAATGTTGTAACAACCATTACATCATCCAAACGAGTGATGTAATGAAATTCGGTACAATATTACATAGTCCGTTTTTAACCCCGACGCAAATACGACGGGGTGTTAAGTTTGACGTGTCTGTGTGTGTCTATTCCTCCGTAGCGCTTAAACAGGTGAACCGGTTTGAATGCGGAGGTGGGAATGGTGTTGTGGGCGTGGGCGTGGGCGTGGGCGTGGGTTGGGCGTGAGTTGGGTGTGGATGTGGTTGTGGGTGTGTGTGTGTGTTGTGTGTGTGTGTGTATGAATTGTCTGTGTGTGTCTGTCTGTTCCCCCGTAGCGCTCAAACGGGTGAACCGGTTTGAATGCGGGGGTGAGGATGGAGTGTGGGTGTGAGGGGTGGGTGTGGGTGTGTGTGTGTGTGTCTGTTCCCCCGTAGCGCTCAAACCGGTTTGAATGCGGGGGTGGGGATGGGGGTGTGGGTGCGGGTGTGTGAGTGTGTGTGTATGTGTTTGTTTGTCTGTTCCACCGTAGTGCACAAACGGGTGAACCGATTTGTATGCGTTTTTTTTTGTTTCAAAGGTGAATTAGTCGGGAGTGTTCTTAGCTTTATGTTTCATGAAAATTGGACCGCCACAAAATGGCGGATTACATATTTTTTCACAACTCCCTCAATATGGGTATTAAATGAAATGAAAGGGCTTGACTAGTAGAATAGCACAATGCAAATTCAAGATGGCTTCAACACAAAATGGCGAATGTCGGGGGTTTAGCAGTAAGCTAACTGTTTTAGAATCTTATAGAGGATTCATAATTTATGGGTGTAGATAAAGTCTTGTATGCAACTGTTGATAATTAGGTATTAAAACACACATGTGATACTATTATCACATTCGGCTTCGCCTCATGTGATAAACCCACATTCGTGTTTTAATACCCCTTATTACACAACAGTTGCATAAATAACTATTTTTACACAGGCGAAAAATATTTAATAGTGTTTTTAACCCCCGACGCAAAACGACGGGGTGTTATAAGTTTGATGTGTCTCTGTGTGTGTGTATATGTGTGTGTGTCTGTCTGTTCTACTGTGGCGCTCAAACGGGTGGACCGATTTGAATGCGGTTTTTTTTTGTTTGAAAAGTGAATTAGTCGAGAGTATTGTTAGCTATGTTTGAAGAAAATCGGTCCAAGATGGCCGTCGCTACAAAATGGCGAATTTCAGGGGTTTTTTAAATTTTTAATTTATACTTGTTAAGGTTGAAGTCGGGCGAAACGGAGAAACCGACGCACGACGCTCGCCCGACTTCATCAAACGAATACAAACAAAAATTATTATTTTTGTACTTTGCAGTCGCGTTTGAAATTTAATCTCTATCAATGAGTTTAACTAGTATAAATTTGTACAGCAAATACGACGCCATTGACCCTTACTAATTTGTCATACAACAGTTAAACTTCTTTTGTGTAACTAGTTTCTGAGAAAAGTGGCCTTGAAGTTATACAAACAGACGGACACCAAACTAATTATATGAAGGGGGTATGGCATAACCTAACAAGTATAAATTAAAAATTTAAAAACCCCCGACATTCGCCATTATGTAGCGGCGGCCATCTTGGACCGATTTTCATCAAACATAGCTAACAACACTCTCGACTAATTCACCTTTCAAACAAAAAAAAACCGCATTCACATCGGTCCACCCGTTTGAGCGCTACGCGAGAACAGACAGACATACACACACACAGACACGTCAAACTAATTAACACCCCGTCGTTCTTGCGTCGGGGGTTAAAGATAGTGCGAAAATGATGCCACATCCAATGCTTCGTATTCCGGTCCGACCCCGGGCAGGCTTGTCTCTTGTCGCCCGCAATCGGCTCAGAGCGCGCTCCGGCGTAAAATTGTATTCGACGTGCACTGCCCGACTCCCGGCTCCCGGCACCCGGCGCCCGGCTAGCACCCGGCTCGCCCGGGTGGCTCCCGGCGGCAAATTAACGGCTTAAGACAATATACCCGTGTTATTTCGCGCGATTATCGCTCCGCAAGAGCGATGTGCTGCGGGATTTATGGGGACAGGTGTTTTTAACCCCCGACGCAAAAACGACGGGGTGTTATAAGTTTGACGTGTCTGTGTGTGTGTGTCTGTCTGTTCCCCTGTAGCGCTCAAACGGGTGGACCGATTTGAATGCAGTTTTTTTTTTAAAAGGTGAATTAGTCGAGAGTGTTGTTAGCTATGTTTGATGAAAATCAGTTCAAGATGGCCGCCGCTACAAAATGGCGGATTACATATTTTATCACAACGCCCTCAATATGGGTATCAAATGAAAGGGCTTGACTAGTAGAATAGCACTATGTAAATCCAAGATGGCCGCGATCACAAAATGGCGAATGTCGGGGGTTTTTTAATTTTTAATTTATACTTGTAATAACTGATGTGATTTTGGGCTTGGATGAATTTAATTTCGACGACCTCCCTGGCGCAGTGGTGAGTGTTGTAGTCTTGTAAGTGGGAGGTCCAGGGTTCGATTCCCGACAGGGGCAATTTGGAATTCTATAGTTTTGTAATTGTTTCTGGTCTGGTGAGAGGTTTCAGCTAGCTAGTTAGCTAGCTGGCTAGTTCCAGCGTAGAAACCAAACCACGGGTTAGCCCGCTTCCATCACTCATTCATCAGTCACTTACCATCAGATGACATTGCTGTCTAGTGCTATGTTGTTGATGAATAAAAGTGTTTGTGTTAGCCGATTTTAGTGTTGCCTACCTATCTACTACAAAAAACGGTTCTGTAACTTTGAAAGTTTGAGATGTGAACTTTACGATTTCCAAAATAGAGGTTCTCAATTTGGCGCGTAAGTATGTTTGTATTTTTTTTACATTTTTAGCAGATTCGCAGTTCCATACAATTTTTAGTTTTGATACTTACAGGCGCTAATGTTACCAAATTAGGAAAGTGCCGTCCTCTATAGGCACATCCTTAAAAGTACTTATTTAGACAATTTTAACAGCGCTCTCTATACTTTACTGTACCTACCTATTGCGTGCCAAACGAAATTCCTGATAGTTTGTGGGTATCCCGCAGGATGGCAATTTCATAGTTTACGAAAATTAAAAGCGATATTTTGTAACAGAGACATCTTTTGGTAAGAGGTTGTACTTCTTGCACTAGCACCATCTAGCGTAAATAGCACAAATTAGTTTGATTTGAGAGTTAAAAGCTGCGCAGAGCTTTGTAAGTTGCGGGTGGGGCGAGCTTTATCTGTTTTTTAATCCCCTCAATAGATGACGCTACCAGTTATTTAAAGGAAGTTTTGGTAAAGTTATTTTGCGTAACAGCTCAAGTAATAAATTCATTCAAGTACGGGTTTTTCAAATTTTAATTGAAAGAACTTTATAATTATTGTTTAAATTAGGGAAATACATAAAATATAAGGGGAGTGACAAAGAGCAAAATAAATACAAATAGGAATTTCATAGACTATTAATTAACCTGAAACATGAAAAAAAGATGAATGGGTCTAATTTTTAGGCACCTTTAATTTATTACCTAAGCTTTAAGATTAGTTTTGTACCAAAACAGCAAAATGGATTTTGTTACACTTTGGAATAAACAGATAAGAGAAACTTTAAATAGGTACTTACCTACATTAAGTGTACATACCTACATTACAGCTATTGCATTTTACCATTAACTAGTTAAGTAAGTAGTCTAATTAAGTGTAGATACTCTTAGATGTCAGCGGGCTGACTAATCGAATAAACAAATAAAAACGAAGAACCAATGCAGGAAAACGCTAAGCCGCTAATTAAACCCAGAAAGCTTCTTAATTACGACACCATATCGAGTGTATGGGAAGTGATGTACACTCAATTATATGCCATCGTCACACACCATCGAAAATCACACATGGACTATAGATAGAGCTTATAGAACATAAGCATAAATGCATATACCATTCAGTATCATTCTAACCGTGGTAGGGGATGTACGTCTCGCCCCTTGGAATTTTACATCGAAAATACGCAACGAATATTTTCATAGGTAGATGATAAGAAAATCAGATTGTGTTTTTCGCGGCAGTGTGTGCTTTTTTAGTGATGTGTGTGGGAAATGTGTTGCGGATTGTGTTTTTGATTAGTGTTGCCGTCGGAAAAGTTAGAAATGGAGGTATGTTGGAAAACATTGAAATATTATTTTCCGTACAAAAATAGTGTTAAGTAAGTAAATTAGCAAGAAAGCAGGAATCCTGAAATGTTTTTAATATATAAAAATATATTATCTGCATGTACAGCTATGTATCTATTATACCTACATGCAGATAATATTATATTTTTGGAACATCGTTGTAGTTGGTACCTTGGTAGGTAGGTAAGTAAGTATGCTAGGAGTTTTGTGTTACATCTATACATATAATAAATCTATCTTCTATACATATAATAAAATCGTAGAATGGCCGTATCTGTACATTGAAGATTTTTACAAAATAATAACTGGGGGATGTTAGAGGTAAGTAATAGAACGTAAAATAGTTATTTTTGAAATTTTTGTCTGTTTGTCTGTTTGTCTATTTGTCGGTTTGTCTGTTTATCTGTTTGTCTGTTTGTCTGTATGTTTGTGCGCGCATCACGTAAAAACTACTGAATGGATTGAAATGAAACTCGGCATGATTTAAGTTCATACTATGGAGTAACATATAGGATACTTTTTATCCCGAAATTCAGCACGGTTCCCTTGGGAGAGGGGATGAAAGTCAAAATGTGTACTTAGCTGTAATTCGTTAACGGGTGGTCCGATTTCATTCATTCTTTTTTTGTTAGAAAGTAAATAATTTAAAGATTACTGGCTAATCTCTAAAAGGCTGGACCGATTTTGATGGGACTTTCACTGGCGGATGTTTACATTTTGAGCTACCTAAACATTCACCAGTGAACTTTTAACAGTTTTTAGCAAGGTATGAGCTCAAAGGAGCTTAGGAAAAACAAAATGATTCTCACGGGAGTTTTAAAAACCAATGTCCACGCGAACGAAGTCGCGGGTGTCCACTTGTAATAAATAAGGAACATATTGTTACTATAATAATATTATACAGTTTATGGTACTTACTCTAGCGGCACGCTATGATGGCCGGTTTGACGTTTGTCCGCTCATGAAGTTCCGTATTAATTGATAACGACTTTGAAGGAAATAATTGTATTACTTTATTGACGATAGTGATGTGCAGAGATTCATAAATTTTATCGAATATAGTTTTAGGTTTAGGACTCAAAATTTATTTATTAAATTGATTTCTTAAATGTATACAAGTGTAGAAAAATCAGTTTGCACCATTTAAGGGGTGAATGTACTTGTGAATATGAACAATTTTCACTATGTGGACAAACCTCTGAAATCGCAAAAAAATATCAATAAATTTTTAAAAATGGAATCTAATACGATCGTCACATAGGATCGCTGGCTAGCACAACTACTACCTCCGGCAAACTCGCGTCAATGCTCAATGCAAAACAAAGCAGTTTCGAATTGACGTTGCTTCGAAAAGTATAAACTGTCAGTGCAATGCGATTGTGATATAGTTTTGACCTGGCTTTGGATTTCAAATATTGATACTGCATTACTGTTGACCCTTGCTCGTTAATTTGGACTCTGTTCAAGCCCTTTGTTGTGGATTTCGTCGATATGACCGAACGTACGCAGAGAACTGTTCTAAATAGTCAGACACGTGAGTTCGTAATACGCCTTCGTAACTATTTCGATCGTGAAGCTCAAAATGGAGGGCCAATTTTACCTATAACGTCAGTGGTTGAACGCGTAGCTGATGCGCTTAATATTGGACAACGAACTGTTAGACGGATAACTAAAAAAAAATATGGCGAGACTGGCACAGAAGAAAATAAACTTCACACACCAAAAAAGAGAAAACGAGCAAAACCAGTCGTAGGCATCGATAGCTTTGATGCCGATGCTATCCGAAGACATGTTTACGGCTACTATTTACAGAAGGAGTATCCAACAAGAAAAAAGTTGGTGCATTCACTGAAGGAAGCTGGATTATTCTTCGGTGGGGAAAGTTCTTTAACGAAGATTTTGAAGACCATTGGATTTCGATACAAAAAATGTAACAAACGCAAAATATTGATGGAAAGATTTGATATAGCGATGGCAAGGTATACTTTTTTACGGCAAGTGAAAGAAATCAAAAATTGGCAAAATGTTGTGTTCTTGGATGAAACATGGCTTAATGCTAACCATACTGTAGGCCGTTCTTGGAACGATGACACAGCAGCATCTACTTCCAAAGTTCCTGTAGGAAAAGGATCGCGACTTATAATTTGTCACGCCGGAACCATCAACGGGTTTGTCGAAGGTTCTCTCATGGCTTTTGCGTCAAAAACCACTGGAGACTATCATGAAGACATGAATGGAGAAAAGTTTACTGAATGGTTTACCTCAATGTTGTGTAGCCTCCCTGAACCATCTATTATAATTATGGACAACGCCCCATACCACTCGATGCAAATTGACAAGCCACCTGCCCAATCCCAAAAGAAAGCTGATATCGTCGCATGGCTTCGTAAAAATGGCGTAGATGCAAACATGAATATGTTAAAGCGGAATTAGTACGTCTTTTAAAAGAAAACAAACCAACCAAGATCCGATACGTCATTGACGAAATAGCATTAGAACATGGGCACAGAGTTATACGGTTACCGCCTTACCATTGTGAGTATAATGCGATTGAGTTGGTGTGGGCTCAAATTAAGGGATATGCTGCAAGACACAATACAGAACCCCCATTTACCACAAAAAAAATGCTAAAATTATTAGAAGAAGCTTGTGAACATGTGACTAAAGGAGACTGGGAAAAGGTTGTGAATAGAACTGTTAAATTAATAAGGGAAGATTATGAAAGAGATGTGAAAATAGATAATATTATAGAAAACGAACATATAATTATTAATGTATGTGATGATAGCAGTGACGACAGTGAAAATAGTAGTATGGACGAATCTGATTAATTATGGCCTTTTGTGGCACCTTTTTTGGTATCTTTTGTATTCATATGTTTCTTGTGTGCATATAAAGTATGTATATTCATTTTCGTTCAAATATTCAGTTCGTTCAAATAAATTAAATAAACATATACATTTTTGTTTTATTAAACCTATTTAATCAGGTACAAAAACAAAACTTAATTGTTTTTTGTTCGAGAATAAATTGACATTCCACATCACTATTGTAATGTGTCAAACCGGCCATCATAGCGTGCCGCTAGTGTAGATAGATGTAATTTTTGTTTTCGTCATATTGATTTTGAGTGAATTATTTATTGAGTAGCGGATGCCCGCGATTAGCTGACTCATTGTTCTAGTGGTTAGCATATTTAACTGCAGATCACGAGGTCCCGGGTTCGATTCCCGGGTCGAGAAAAAATTGTACCTATTTGGTTTTTTCTGTTAAGAAATTCTCAGTGCCAGCCCAGAGTTGGTAGTTCGCGGGGTTTCAACACCGTGACTCGGAGAGCACGTTAAACAGTCGCTCCCGGTTATTAGATATCACTATCATGTGACAATAGTCGTTAAAGCCCGCCAACCCGTATTCGGCCAGCTCTAAATCCCTCTCTCCTGAGAGAGGAGGTCTGCACCCAGCAGGTTAAAAAAAGGCTGTAGTGGTGGTAGTGGATGCCCGCGACTTGGAACTCTTGCACAGAATAGGGGAGAATCTAAGTACCTAGATAACGTAACGTAATAGACATTTTCTTCCTTTATTTACAGGTATGGAGCAAACGACGGAGAAAGAAACGCGACCGGAATACATCCACCCGGATGGCTTGCTCAACTTCGACCCATACTTGTCCGACTTCAAACACGTGGTCGAAGAAGAGGACTACATCCCCTTGCCAGAAAACGACGAGACCATAGACGGTCTACCGATATTCCTGATAGAGCCAAAGAATTCCTACGTGCTGCGTACTAAACCAGCCACTTTATTGTGCAGAGCGGCTAACGCCTTGCAAGTTTTTTTTAAGTGTAACGATGTAAGGAGTGATAAGACTGTGCAGTTGGATCACGTGGATCCTCAGAACGGTGTGAGGGTGGTGGAAGCTGAATTGAATGTGACTAGGAACGAGTTGGATGAGTATTTTGGTGGCAAGTACAGCTGTGATTGCTACGCGTGGAATAGCAAGGGGAAGATACGGAGTCAAGGAGTTTTTATTGAATACGCTTGTGAGTATGTTTTGCTTCTGTATTCCACTGTCCTGTGAACTATATATATACATGTGGGTCATGAGCAATCAAAGCATCTGTGGATCGTCTCTATGTATGTGGTTCACACACAACATAATATTATGTACTATATACAATTATACATACATTATATTATGTGGTGTACGTTAACTTTTGTAGAGAACATATTATTGAAATGACATGGTTAAGTAAAACTGCGTAACATTTTATTTGTTTCTTAGGAAACTAGTGCTTCTAAAACCGAACATTTTGACGTACCTACCTACCGTATTTTTTTCAGATTCAGGATTATTCGTCTTTCTGTTTTGTGTTTATATTTAAGACCGTTTTAAAAAATACTGCTAAATTATTTATTCACCTTAGAATAAATAGGTAAAGAAAGGCAGTCGTCGACGCGGCGATAAGCCGTTTTTAGCAAGCCTAAAAGGCTATCGTCGCGTCAGTGCTCAAGGTACTCATGCGCTTGTGTGCGTGTCGGCAAATGTAATTACAGGGCACACATGGGTTGGTTTATAGCTTACGTTTCGATCGGAAATTTGTTAGAAACTTCCATTCTAAGCGTAATAGTTCGATGTTATTCACAAGTAAGTAGGTATAGGTACTAGGTAGTATGTACATGAAAATATTATGAACCTCATTAATTTCCAATGAGTTTTTAACACTTTCATAAAATTGAAATGCAGACACTATTATGTTCATAATATAATAGTTTGCTCATTGGTCTGGAATACAATAAACTGAGCACAAATTGAGTAGGTAGGTATGTATATCATCAGCTTCATCATATTATTATCATTTTTTAATTGGACCGTATTAAAATGATTTATTGATTGCTTGGCGAAATACATATCTATCACCTTATTCCGTGCGTGATTAATGATGGGGTTTCTGTTTTAATTTAGGTTGAACTTTAAGATTTTTACCATTTTGATACGGAACCCTAATTTAAACAAGACCAACAAAAATTCTGTTAATTAAATCAATATGTAATTCCAACAATAAATAATAATTATTTTAAGCATAAGCAATTAATTCCGAAACCACCACTCGACGCTGCAGGTAGTCTATTTCATATAATTAGATATTATTTTTTGCTCCGATAATATTTTCGGTTTGTTAACTTCGCCCACAGTCGTTAGCATTAAAATATTCAGTTAGACACGCTTCATTTACCCGTAACGATCCTTTGGAGCCATCTGCAGGGCTTTTTTTATTTATTATCATGCCTTTCCCACAAAATTTGGTTACTTAATAAATCATAATGTTAGTTATTTTTCACAGTTAGACGATTTTATTCAAATTATCATGGAATGAAAGCAATCGACTGTTGAATCATCTGTTAAAAAAATATGTCATTCACCGTCATTTCTAGTTATTGGTTATCTACCAATTAATGTACTAATTTTTAATCGATTTTTAACCCCCGACGCAAAAACGACGGGGTGTTATAAGTTTGACGTGTCTGTGTGTGTGTGTGTGTGTGTGTGTGTGTGTGTGTGTGTGTCTGTCTGTTCCCCTGTGGCGCTCAAACGGGTGGACCGATTTGAATGCGGTTTTTTTGGTTGAAAGGTGAATTAGTCGAGAGTGTTCTTAGCTATGTTTGATGAAAATCGGTCCAAGATGGCCGCCGCTACAAAATGGCGGATGATATATTTTTTCACAACTCCCTTGATATGGGTATCAAATGAAAGGGCTTGACTAGTAGAATAGCACTATTGCAAATTCAAGATGGCCGCCGCCACTAAATGGCGAATGTCGGGGGTTTTTTAAATTTTCAATTTACACTTGTTAATTTCTGGGAAAATATGTAGTACATATTACATATTATTATAATATTATGTAGTATATACTATATAAAAATATGTAGAATATGACGTACGTATTTTAATATAATATGTACGTCATATTCTAAGAATTCAGTTGCACAAGAGTAGCTGCCACCACCACTACACTACTATAATCTTTTAATGTCCCACAGGTGTACATAGGCCACTTCTCTTATAGAAGACAGAGATTCAAAGCTTACACCCGCCACGATGCTCCGATGCGGGTTGGCGAGTTTTAATGACTATAAAAATTGTCACATGATAGTGATAATAACAGGGATCTATGGCACATAGGAATAGTCAATAGAAATACCTTATGTTGGGTATCAGAGTTACTTATCGTATGTATGTGAAAATTGATTTGATGATGATGAAATGAATTTGATTGATGTGAGAATTGTTTCTTTTTACGATCGCGGTAAGGTTTGACTCTGTCGTCTGTTGAGTAACGGAATCTTCTCACATCGGTTTCGCGAAAAAACCAAGTCTATATACCTACTGGTCTGGTGGTCATTCAAGTCACGTCGTCAGCAGCAATCATCAGCAGTTAGGTTATAGGTTACTGCGCACGTCATTGTTATGTCTATTATAGACTTGTGCGCTTGTTTTGCTGGCACTTTTTTCGCATATCATATCATCCACCGAAACAGCCGTAAGCTGTCGGTCATGCGCTAGTCCTCCCATGAATGTGAGAGTGAGTTATTTAAGAGTGCACTGTATTAAAACCCACTTGTGCACTATTATTTTTAAGCAAATATTTAATTGCTATTGCTTAAATTGCGGGGGTACTCGGTCCCCGCGAAGAGGAGGTTGATGTCTTAACCACTAGGTTGGAAATTCAGTCAGGTCAAGAATATTAAAGCTAGATCACAAGACGCACGTTCATGGACAGAACGCCTCTCGACGTTGTTACTGTAAAAATTAATATGACAGTACGCTTGTCCACGTCAATCTTTTCGTACACACTTTGGCGCGTAAACGGTTTCTACAAGGCAAGTAGTTTATTTTGCATATTATATTCATTTGATTTATAAAAATAAATAGCTCAAGGGTTGTTGCTTGTGTAAACATTACAATTTTAGTAAAATGTTTTGAACATCATTTATTACTTTTGCGATAAGACACAATTACGCCTCATAGGCAATGTATGAAATTTTGTAGTGTCATAACACAATCAACCATTAGGGTGATACTGTCCAGAATACACGTGCCACATGGCACACTTGCATACCAGCTCCTTGCACGTGCCAGCTATTGTCATGTGTATACACTAACTGGCATGCCTGTATCTGGCAAGCAAGCAAATGTATTCACTGAGAGTGACTTGGTATGTTGATGTCAACTTGTATGAAAGCTACTGATGAGGTCTATGGGGCGTTGACTTTTCATGTCCTGCACACTGTACGCAACAGTATTTACTTGTTGTTATTTGTTACTTATTATAGAATAGGTAGGTACAGGTAGTACGAGGCGCCAGCTTGTTGAAATAATAAGTGTTGCGTCAAAGGACCGCGCGCCGGCACGCACGCTCGGAGGTCCGGAAACACAAGACAACGACTTTATTAATATTTATAATGTCTACAAGTATATATGCTATTTACTATTGTATTCGGTGCATGTATTTGAGTTTATTAGCTGGGACTTAGTTGGGGGTCAAGTGATGACTGGCGCGTTTTAAATTTTTAATTAGACAAGTATAAATTAGAAATTTTAAAAACCCCGACATTCGCCATTTTGTGGCGGCGGCCATCTTAGATTTGCATAGTGCTATTCTACTAGTCAAGCCCTTTCATTTGATACCCATATTAAGGGAGTTGTGAAAAAATATGTAATCCGTTATTTTGTAGCGGCGGCCATCTTGGATCGATTTTCATCAAACATAGCTAACAACACTCTCGACTAATTCACCTTTCAAACAAAAAAAACCGCATTCAAATCGGTCCACCCGTTTGAGCGCCACAGAGGAAAAGACAGACACTCACACACATACAGACACGTCAAACTTATAACACCCCGTCGTTTTTGCGTCGGGGGTTAAAAACGGAATTTAACGTAAAACTATCGGGAGTAATATCCATTATAAAATAAATAAATACGTAACCCAACTGGACTCATCTGGATTTACGCCTGAGTATTCCAAGTATAGCCTATCCACCGAGACAAGTTAGTATAACACTTTCCCTATTTCGTAATCCCATACAAATGACAGGGACAAAAAAGTCAGCGGGTGTTAACCATTTTGAGTGTGAAATTAAGGTAGTAGAAGTTCCTAAAATTCAAAAAATTTAAATAATTTTAGGGTTTTATTAATCCTTACTAATATTATAAATGCGAAAGTAACTCTGTCTGTCTGTCTTCTACTGAACCGATTTAAATGAAATTTGGTACACAGATACTCTAGAGCCTAAGAAAGGACATAGGCTCCTTTTTATCCCGGAAAAATAACATGTTCCCACGGGAAGACGGAAAATTTATATCTAATGCGTACCTAATCCGTTTAACAGATTTTGATGAAATTCGGTACAGATGCAGCTTACATCCCGGGAAAAGACATAGGCTACTTTTTATCCCGGGAAAGCAAATAGTTCCCATAGGATTTTAAGAAACCTAAATCCACGCGGACGAAGTCGCGGGCATCATCTAGTTAAATATAATTTATGTAATGAATGTAACGAAAAAATACAAGATCAATAAAATATAATACATAATTAATTAGTTTTATTATAATTTAAGTACGTATAGGTATACTTACGTACGTTGTCTTTGCCTACATTTATTGTTAAGTTGTCAGTCATTATTTCCACATTCCTATACATTGCATGCTTTTTTGTCTTTTCTATGCACCAACGGATAAAGGAACGCGTCACAGGTATACTAACAATCATACTAAAATATATACACGTGTACATTGCGTTAATGTTTATCACTAACAATCACAAACGAGCCTCTGATAACCGTACTAACTTGTCTCGGTGGAAAGGGTATATTTTGAACCCATCCGAGCCTTTTGACGCTTGCGTGTCAAACTATGGACAGCGCAGGCCTGTGCCCGCCGGGCGCGCTGATATGGGCTGAGGTTTCACTTCAGTATCACCACGACCGCTCTACTAAGAGTGCAGCTCTACCAAGAAGAAGAAAAGTTACAATTAGCTCACGACAAAAACTAGGTTCAAATGTAAGTTGTAGAAACTGGGTCATGTCACATGGGGTGCCAAATATTCTAAAAATAAATTATTGTCGTCGAGTCTAAGATCGGCAGTCCGTAAAGTACCCAAAATGGTGACATAAAAATATATTCCTAGATCGCTGTGCGTGGGGTGGCTATTTAAGTATATGGAATAACAGTTGACTCGCTCTGACTTTGCACCTACTTTAGCTGTGCTGTAGTAGTTTATAAGCTGTTATCAAAAAAACTAATATTAGTCCTAAATTGATGACATGTACGGAATCTTAATAGAGCGAGAACCGACTCGCACTTGGCCGATTTTTTTAAGTTTCTTCAAGCAAATTCGCATGATATTTTCCATGCTCTAAATATAGACGAAGATTACCTACTCATCGATCATGTATCTCCGTGGCGAACCAGCTTTACATTAAATACCTTTTTATTACAATACAATTAATACATAATATCATTTTACTTTTTCTCTAGAGATAAGAATATAAAGCTTTTAAAAATCTTTTCACACGCCCCTCTGACAAAACCGCGTAAGCAAGAAAATGATTCTAATCTACCTTCTTGCATTACGTTGGATTGTTAGAGAGCAGATGTAACATTTGAATGCGCTACCGTTAAGTAACTAGTCTTTATTATTCATAGTCGATGAGACGGTAGCAAATACCAGCTACCTATTTTTCATATGGAATTTGAGAAACATTTTTTTTTTTCATATTATTTTTAATTGATGGTTAGTCCGTTATGGCGATAGAGAAAGAATATCCTTTTGTTGTGGTATTCTTGTCAGATTTTGAAATTTTGGTAGCTTTAGTTTCGTGTTGACAAAAATAGTTCATGGGTCACACAGTGAGTAAATGGACAATTTAAACGAACGAGTAATACGTATTAAGAATGTAAGTATAATTCGAATGAACAAAATGCAAAAGCATAAACGAAATAATGTCTGGATTTATTTATTTTATCATTACTAGTTACTAGTTGATGTCCACGACTTCGTTCGCGTAGATGTAGGAACCTGACATCTCTTTTCACCCCTCAGGGACGTAATTTGGAAAAATCCCTGCTCAGTATGCAACTCAAGTCTTTCAATGTCAAATCTCCTGTTTAGGCTATCAATCAGTCAAAAAAGCGTTATCAGTCAATCCATCAGTCGTGGCACTGTTTTTATGGTAGGTATACTCTTAAATAGGTAAGAAATAAAAATATATTAAACAGAGCATTAACCAATATAACTAAATTAAAAACTATAGTAAAGTGACGTTTTAATATTATAAACCTGATTATCGACGTTGTAATCAAATAATTCATGTCATCTATATGAAATCAAGCAACCGGCTCTCTTACTATTCAAACCCTATGAAACTAAATACATTCTTGTCTGTATTGCGTCAGTCATAAGGTCTATATTGGAATTACAATTGCTGTAAAGCAATATCAGTTTACTGTTAAAGATTATGGTTTCAAAGTAGCCACTCGAAAGCATTGTGTTACGTTAATCCGGATAAAAACTGGATATTGGATGAGTGGTTAATACGAAATCTTTATATCAGGTACGTACGGGTATGATCGTTGTATTGCTGATCCGTAAAGGTACAGTTATGAACAAAAATATTTTTGTATACTGGATTTTTTAAAGAGGCTAGGCTATAATAATCAAATCGTAATTTAGAATTTATTCTTAATTTTAACGGCAGATTTTGAAAGGTACTATCACCATCATCATTATCAACCCGTTAGCAGCCCACTACAGGGCACGGGTCTCTTCTCAGAATGAGAAGGATTTATGCCGTAATCCACCACGCTGGCCAAGTGCGGATTGGTAGACTTCACACGCCTTTGTCAACATTATGGACAACTTCTCAGGCATGCTCAAACTCAGACTCCCGATATTTCATACATATTTCATACATATAAATATGCAAATACATTATTATAATAAATATATAATAAATATAATATCAGAAAGGAAAGTAGTGCTGCTTCATTAAAATTTATTTTTATACAAAAGTGTCCAAAAATGTTATAACACTTTTGAATGTAAATGTACTACATCGCGACCTCACCAGAGCAGGCGACCGGTAGAGCGAGTTTTTTGCAGTCCAGACGCGATACTGCAGCTATCTGCTATAATACAAGCGAACGTGCGCGGGTATGTCCGCGGGAATCCATACAGAAACCTGTTCTTACTGTTATGCAGCCATGCAGTTGACGTTTCACGTTAGTATACAATATTAGTGGTATCCATAGCAATTTTTGATGCAACTTCAGAACCCTCAGACCTTTAATTTTAAATTGTTGTAAATAATTATTACTTAGTACCTACCTTACTTCCATAAATTTGTAATTGTAAATAAATAAATAAATTTACATCCAAAACATATCAATTTTGAAATAATTAACCTGAACCTGAATCTGAAAAAAATTCAATCATTGACATTCATCCAAAACTCACTCGATTTTCTGATTACTTACTTAAAATACCTACACTGTTCCAGTAGTCAAACATAAATATCCATTAGAAATCTTTTTAACCTTATAACATCGTCTGCTATTGCCCCAAAGAGAGCTTCAGTTTTTTTTTTCAATGTGTTCAATGGTGGAGAGTAAATAAAAACTAAAAAAAATGTGATAACCTTTTGAGATCTTCTATTAACACCATAAAGCCATATCAGTTTATCACCATAACAGGTTCAAAACTTACCTATTAGCAAAAATCAATTAAAACACCCGCTAATTTTTAACGTTAATTCAAGCAGCTATTAGCGTTAAGTCACTACGGTAACCGGAGCACCCCCAAAAGTGTAACAAGCAGTGCTCGAATTAACGAGCGGATATAATGTTTCCTGCACTTAATGGTTCCGCGCCGCGGGCGAAGACGGGGGCGGAGGCACTCGTTAAAAATTACGACAATTTAAATTGACACATCTCGAGTGTATGTAGATTCGTGGAGATTATTTTCGAAACGGTCGGGTTTTATTTAGACGTAAAACGGGTATACAATTTCAAGAAATAGATATAAAAGTATAATTGAATATAAATTGTAATGGAATAGGTACCTACATACTGTTTCTCATAAATTCAAAGTTATAACTCAGATGAAATAGAAATTAAGTTTTTAATCTTTATAAGTTTCTTGAAGACATCACTACATAGTATACAAGTGTAAATTGAAAATTTAAAAAACCCCCGACATTCGCCATTTTGTGGCGGCGGCCATCTTGGATTTGCATAGTCCTTTTCTACTAGTCAAGCCCTTTCATTTGATACCCATATTAAGGGATTTGTGAAAAAATATGTAATCCGCCATTTTGTAGCGGCGGCCATCTTGGACCAATTTTCATCAAACATAGCTAAGAACACTCTCGACTAAATCACCTTTCGAACAAAAAAAACCGCATTCAAATCGGTTCACCCGTTTGAGCGCCACAGGGGAACAGACACACACACACACACACACACACACACACACACACACACACACACACACACACACACACACACACACACACACACACACACACACACACACACACACACACACACACACACACACACACACACACACACACACACACACACACACACACACACACACACACACACACACACACACACACACACACACACACACACACACACACACACACACACACACACACACACACACACACACACACACACACACACACACACACACACACACACACACACACACACACACACACACACACACACACACACACACACACACACACACACACACACACACACACACACACACACACACACACACACACACACACACACACACACACACACACACACACACACACACACACACACACACACACACACACACACACACACACACACACACACACACACACACACACACACACACACACACACACACACACACACACACACACACACACACACACACACACACACACACACACACACACACACACACACACACACACACACACACACACACACACACACACACACACACACACACACACACACACACACACACACACACACACACACACACACACACACACACACACACACACACACACACACACACACACACACACACACACACACACACACACACACACACACACACACACACACACACACACACACACACACACACACACACACACACACACACACACACACACACACACACACACACACACACACACACACACACACACACACACACACACACACACACACACACACACACACACACACACACACACACACACACACACACACACACACACACACACACACACACACACACACACACACACACACACACACACACACACACACACACACACACACACACACACACACACACACACACACACACACACACACACACACACACACACACACACACACACACACACACACACACACACACACACACACACACACACACACACACACACAGACACGTCAAACTTATAACACCCGTCGTTTTTGCGTCGGGGGTTAAAAACAAAGTCGCTTTCTCTGTCCCTATATCCCTATGTCCCTATGTATGCTTAAATCTTTAAAACTATGCAACGGATTTTGATGAGGTTTTTTTTAATAGATAGAGTGATTCAAGAGGAAGGTTTATAAGTAGAAAAATTGGACCCGGTAGGTGGCGCTAATAGCGGGCAGGACGACGTCTGCCGGGTCCGCTAGTATTAAATAATCTCATTCTTGTTTCAATTGAATTCATTGTAAATAACTCAAATTGTCTTCGTCACAATTTACATAATATACGAGGTGTTTTCACGTAACTTTGACTTAAGGTTATTCAAGATCAAGGCGGATCAACAAACTCCTCCTAGTATGTATATGTATATATTTGTACATCTATACTAATAAATAAAATTGAAGTGTCTGTCTGTAATTTCGAAATAACTACCTCATATTAAGCTCATACGGTTATTATATATATTAAGCTACTTGAAGTCAGGTACTGATCACCTCTCCTGAACAATTTTGTATGGGACTTTTTCACCATAATTTTCATGTGTGTAAAATTCAAAAATATAAGGTCTACAAAATTATAGAGAGAGCTGAACGTGGAAAACTGACTAGGGTGCCCTAAGGGATCTCAAAAACTATCAGTCGGAAAGGTACCGTCCCGAAACAAAAAATGTTCAAAACCTTGGGCCATTGGGTGAACTGGTGAAAAAAATATGGCCACCAAACAAAAAAAAATTTCGTCTCCATTCAAAAATTTTGCTAATTTTCAAGAGGCTCTCCAGAACAATTTTGTATGGAACTTTTTTCGCCTCACTATTTATATGCGTAGAACTTATGGGTCTTCCTTCAGGAAAAATATGAAACGTCATGAATGTGGAAAATTTACCAGAGTACCTCATGGGTCCTCCAAAACTACCAATCATACAGACATGGTCCCAAACAAATGTTATTAAAGACCTTGGGCCATTGCGTGAACCGGTAAAAAAAAGATGACCGCCGAACAAAAAAAAATTTTCTCCATACAAATTTTTTGGGTTCTTTTCAAGAGGCTCTCCAGAACAATTTTGTATCTAACTTTTTCCCTTCACTATTTATGTGTGTAGAACTTATGGGTCTTCCTTCAGGAAAAATATGAAACGTCATGAATGTGGAAAATTTACCAGAGTACCTCATGGGTCCTCCAAAACTACCAGTCATACAGACATGGTCCCAAACAAATGTTATTAAAAACCTTGGGCCATTGGGTGAACCGGTAAAAAAAAGATGGCCGCCGAACAAAAAAAAATTATCTCCATACAAATTTTTTGGGTTCTTTTCAGAGGCTCTCCTTGACATTTTTGTATGAAAAATTTTCCCCCTACTACACTTATAAATAGAACTTAAAGATTATTTTCACAAAAATCACAAAACGTAGTGAATGTGGAAAAATTACCAGAGTACCCTAACGGCCCTCAAAAACTATCAATCATAGAGGCATTGTCCTGAAACTAAAAATGTTCAAGACCTTAGGCCCTTTGGTGAGCCAGTAAAAAAAGATAGCTACGGAACAAAAAAATTCGTGTCCATACAAAATTTCTTTTTAATTTTCAAGTGGCTCTCCAGAACATTTTTGTATAGATCCTTTTTTTTTCATTAAACGCATGCATAGAACTGATTAGTGTCCTTTCAGAAAAGATACGAAACGTGATACCAATATTTCTTTCTATCTTTCAAGAGACTCTCCAGAATATTCTGGTATTTGGTATGGCCCCCATTTCTTTATTTTACGAATATTGAAGAGACTGCAAGGCACGCGAGCTGCTTGCAGCTCGCGCACCGAGCGCAACACTAGTTTGAACTGTACCATAACCGAATCACACGTTTTTAAAATTTTTGTCTGTCTGTCTGTCTGTCTGTCTGTCTGTCTGTCTGTTTGAACGGGCTAATCTTCGGAACGGCTGAACCGATTTTGACGGGACTTTCACATACAAGTAGAGAATTAACCAGGGAGTAACATAGGCTACTTTTTTAACCGACTTTCAAAAAAGGAGGAGTTGTATTTTTCTACCTATGTACACCAATATCTCCGAGATTTCTGAACCGATTTTAGTTATTCTTTTTTTAATCGATAGTAAAACTTTGCGACCCTGTTCTATAAAAAATTTGGATTCCAACTCCTCAATCCTGATGCTGTAGAGGACCTGATCCCCAAAACTAATGGGATTTAGAAACTTTCGGTTATTTAAATTGATATTGCGGTACCAATTAAAGACTTTATCATTGAATGAACTCGAGTAGATACATATCCAACTCCTCAACCCTGGTGCTGTAAGGAATTGCATTCCGAAATCGTGGGGATCCCACGGGATTTTTCCGTTTTGGGGACGGGTTACTTAACAAATAAGCTACTTTTTGTTCTGGAAAATCAAAAGTTCCCACGGGATTTTTAAAAACCTAAATCCACACGGGCGAAGCCGTGGGCATCATCTAGTATATAATATATTATGTACGTACAAAAATGGTAGTTACTAACTTCGGCCGAATTTGCATGTCCAACTACAAAATACATTGTTGAAAGACTACGAGGACTCTTTCATATGAGAACTCATCAATCTTACCCAGAATGATTTTGTGACAGATATCAAGAAGCAGTTCGCCCAGCAGCCGCAGTCGGCCACGGTGGAGGCTGGCAGGCAAGTGTCGTTCCATTGCAGCGCGCCGCCCGCCGCCCCGCCGGCCTCCATCAAGTGGGTCCGCAATGGAGTCACCATCGAAGCCACCGACGAAACTCTCGTGCTGCCCAGAGTCGGTTTACAGGTATGCACAATGCTTTAAGCGATAATAGCTTCCCTTTCCACCACCACCACTACAGCCTTTTAACGTACCACTGCTGGATATAGACCTCCTCTCTCATAGGAGAGAGAGATTAGACCCGCCACATTGCTCTAATGCGGGTTCACGAACTTGCTGGACTTTTTAGCCTTTCGGAGGGGGGGTGGGGATTGACCGAATTCGCGAATTCGGTCCCCGGCATGCGCCTCAATTTTTCGGAGTTATGTGCATATTAAGCAATTAAGTATTATTTATACGTATACAGTTCGTAATATACGTTCGTTTTAACAGTGAAGGAAAACATCGCGAGGAAACCTGCACGCCTGATAGTTTTCTATAATATTCTCAAAAACGTGTGAACTCCACAAATCCGCATTCGGCCAGCGTGGTGGACCTTCTCATCCCTTCTCAGTGGCCGGTAATGGGGTAATGATGAAAACTTTAAGCGACCGACAAGTGTAGTTTCGCCGACCTCAAAATATATGAATGAATTAAATAATAATTAAATATTAATAAAACATGTAACGCTTCGTTACAATTATTGTAGAGTAAAATAAGAGTAAATCATTCCATTACATCCCAGAACAATGCTCTCAGCGTCTGCTTGGAACAGTGAGGCCGAGATAAAAGCAATCTGCTATCTTTCTTGGACGCCATCCAACGCACGGCGTTTCTGCGAGGAGTCTGCGTGTTTCTGAAGTGCCTCTTAGTAGCTTATGATAACAAGCGATAGTGTTATTCGTACCTTGTTCAACTTTAAATAAAACTAGCTGACCCCCGCAACTTCCTTCGCGTGGATATAGATTTTTATATAGGATCGGATCGGATCCCATAATTCTTTTATGTACCTAAACTAAATGTAGCCAAGTTACTCCTTATAACATTGAAAGTTCCATTAAAATCGATCCAGCCGTTTCGGAGATTAGCTGGAACAAATAGACAGACCAACAAACATAAATTTAAATGCACACCAGTTTAAAATAAGCCGTACGTTCAAAGATCCGGGTCCCAAGTTATTTGAACCCAATACTCAGGGTTGTAATGTCTGTCATTTCTGAACTAAAAAACCTATGACCTTGAAATATTTACGGGACAATATATAAAGTACTACCTTTCTAACAAAAGAATGAGTCAAATCGAACAACGCGTTAATGAATTACAGCTAAATACACGTTTTAACTTTCATCCCCTCTCCCAAGGGAACCGTGCTGAATTTCGGGATAAAAAGTATCCTATGTCCTACCTCGGAGTATAAACTCAAATCGTACCAAGTTTCATTCGAATCCATCCAGTAGTTTCGGCGTGATGCGCGGCCAAGATACAGACGACAGACAGACAGACAGACAGACAGACAGACAGACAGAAAGACAGACAGACAGACAAAAATGAAACAAATTGCAGATTTGGCTTCAGTATCGATTATAGAGTGCCCTCCAATAAAAATTTTCAAAATATCTCCAATGTACAGAATTGGATCTGTTACAGTTTTATCACTACATAGTATAAAACAAAGTCGCTTTCTCCGTCCCTATATCCCTATGTCCCTATGTCCCTATGTCCCTATGTCCCTATGTATGCTTAAATCTTTAAAACTACGCAACGGATTTTGATGCGGTTTTTTTTAATAGATAGAGTGATTCAAGAGGAAGGTTTATATGTATAATAACATCTTTTAAATAGTGGAGAAATACTGTTATTTTTGAGGTTTCTAATGTGATGTCGTAAATAATTACATTTTTTCCGCTTACATTGCAAACGCAGGCTGAACCGTACGAGATTTATCAAAATAATGTACTAAGGTATTGTACACATTGAAAAGGTCTACAGAAAAGTCCGCGATGGTATATGTCTATCTCTTATGGATATCCCACAATAACATTTTTTTGTCATTTACTTTTTACGACAAATAATGGCTAATTTTCGAAGCGATTTCAACCAACACAGCATTAATCCTTATCTAATTAAATACCTTAAATACATTGTTGATTTAATATAAATCCGTATGGCCCTTTACAGCATATGATTTAAATGAATACTTTAGAAGATATTACAGATTTAAAAATTGCGGCGGCGCGGCGGCGGGAGCGTGCCTATAAGCGCGTCGGTGGCCGCGGTTCTCCCTATTATATAGCCCAGTGTCGATAATTTTTGAAACCAAAAAAAAATCACAGTACGTAGGATGAAACCCATTGGAAAAGGTGGAGAATATTATAAAAATACAAGGAAAAATAATTTACGGCCGATCTGAGCTCGGGAAAAAAGGGGGGGAGTTTTAAGGGTAAAAAACGGTTTATCTCGATTTCCGGCAAAACTAGAAGTCCTATGGAAAAATATCAAATAGCAAAGTTGTAGGTAATAAAAAGATCTACAACTTTTGTATTTACACTTTTTTCACATAAATTTTGAAGTTATGTTCAAAAAACCAAGTTTTTAGTTTTTTATTTTTATCTTTTAAAATAAATATTTTTTTTTCACGGAATCTGGTGAAAACTTACCTTTTTATGTCCCAAATACACTGTAATTTATTTGATTTGAAATATTTAGTTTTTCTCCTTATTTTTGACTTAATATCGACTTAATTCTGACAGCTGTCATTGTCATTTACAGATGAGTTATTTATATGGAGAACAGGGTTAACATCTACGAAGTACGATTTTACCCCAAACTACTTTAATTCCCTGTCAACATATAAAGCTCTAAGCCGCTTAATAATATTAATTGTTTCACCCTAAAATAGAAATTGCTAAGAATGGAAACTAGAAAGTGCACACTACACTAGCGGCACGCTATGATGGCCGGTTTGACACATTACAATAGTGATGTGGAATGTCAATTTATTCTCGAACAAAAAACAATTAAGTTTTGTTTTTGTACCTGATTAAATAGGTTTAATAAAACAAAAATGTATATGTTTATTTAATTTATTTGAACGAACTGAATATTTGAACGAAAATGAATATACATACTTTATATGCACACAAGAAACATATGAATACAAAAGATACCAAAAAAGGTGCCACAAAAGGCCATAATTAATCAGATTCGTCCATACTACTATTTTCACTGTCGTCACTGCTATCATCACATACATTAATAATTATATGTTCGTTTTCTATAATATTATCTATTTTCACATCTCTTTCATAATCTTCCCTTATTAATTTAACAGTTCTATTCACAACCTTTTCCCAGTCTCCTTTAGTCACATGTTCACAAGCTTCTTCTAATAATTTTAGCATTTTTTTTGTGGTAAATGGGGGTTCTGTATTGTGTCTTGCAGCATATCCCTTAATTTGAGCCCACACCAACTCAATCGCATTATACTCACAATGGTAAGGCGGTAACCGTATAACTCTGTGCCCATGTTCTAATGCTATTTCGTCAATGACGTATCGGATCTTGGTTGGTTTGTTTTCTTTTAAAAGACGTACTAATTCCGCTTTTAACATATTCATGTTTGCATCTACGCCATTTTTACGAAGCCATGCGACGATATCAGCTTTCTTTTGGGATTGGGCAGGTGGCTTGTCAATTTGCATCGAGTGGTATGGGGCGTTGTCCATAATTATAATAGATGGTTCAGGGAGGCTACACAACATTGAGGTAAACCATTCAGTAAACTTTTCTCCATTCATGTCTTCATGATAGTCTCCAGTGGTTTTTGACGCAAAAGCCATGAGAGAACCTTCGACAAACCCGTTGATGGTTCCGGCGTGACAAATTATAAGTCGCGATCCTTTTCCTACAGGAACTTTGGAAGTAGATGCTGCTGTGTCATCGTTCCAAGAACGGCCTACAGTATGGTTAGCATTAAGCCATGTTTCATCCAAGAACACAACATTTTGCCAATTTTTGATTTCTTTCACTTGCCGTAAAAAAGTATACCTTGCCATCGCTATATCAAATCTTTCCATCAATATTTTGCGTTTGTTACATTTTTTGTATCGAAATCCAATGGTCTTCAAAATCTTCGTTAAAGAACTTTCCCCACCGAAGAATAATCCAGCTTCCTTCAGTGAATGCACCAACTTTTTTCTTGTTGGATACTCCTTCTGTAAATAGTAGCCGTAAACATGTCTTCGGATAGCATCGGCATCAAAGCTATCGATGCCTACGACTGGTTTTGCTCGTTTTCTCTTTTTTGGTGTGTGAAGTTTATTTTCTTCTGTGCCAGTCTCGCCATATTTTTTTTTAGTTATCCGTCTAACAGTTCGTTGTCCAATATTAAGCGCATCAGCTACGCGTTCAACCACTGACGTTATAGGTAAAATTGGCCCTCCATTTTGAGCTTCACGATCGAAATAGTTACGAAGGCGTATTACGAACTCACGTGTCTGACTATTTAGAACAGTTCTCTGCGTACGTTCGGTCATATCGACGAAATCCACAACAAAGGGCTTGAACAGAGTCCAAATTAACGAGCAAGGGTCAACAGTAATGCAGTATCAATATTTGAAATCCAAAGCCAGGTCAAAACTATATCACAATCGCATTGCACTGACAGTTTATACTTTTCGAAGCAACGTCAATTCGAAACTGCTTTGTTTTGCATTGAGCATTGACGCGAGTTTGCCGGAGGTAGTAGTTGTGCTAGCCAGCGATCCTATGTGACGATCGTATTAGATTCCATTTTTAAAAATTTATTGATATTTTTTTGCGATTTCAGAGGTTTGTCCACATAGTGAAAATTGTTCATATTCACAAGTACATTCACCCCTTAAATGGTGCAAACTGATTTTTCTACACTTGTATACATTTAAGAAATCAATTTAATAAATAAATTTTGAGTCCTAAACCTAAAACTACATTCGATAAAATTTATGAATCTCTGCACATCACTATCGTCAATAAAGTAATACAATTATTTCCTTCAAAGTCGTTATCAATTAATACGGAACTTCATGAGCGGACAAACGTCAAACCGGCCATCATAGCGTGCCGCTAGAGTAACAGCAATAGAAAACAAAAGAAGCACATTGAATTTTTTTTTTCAAAAATGGAAGTCGAATGACATTATCACCATGAAGTGTCTGTCAGGCATTTGTCATATCTACATGCAGCAGTTGATTTGTATTTGCATAAGTTTTCAATTTTTTATCTTTTTTGTGGGAATTGTTTTATCTCTGGTAACATTATGAAACGTCAGAATTCCACGGAATTAGTAATTCGGGTATAAGGTGAGATATAGTAAGTTCATTGTGGAAAATATCGTAAAAAGTCAAGCCGCCTGGGAGCTTTCATCGAAAACGCTGCCTAATCCCTGAGCGGGTAGTACCTACGCATAATATGCTCTACTACCCGTGCGAAGCCGGGGCGGGTCGCTAGTTATATTATAGAAGATAGAAGATAAGTAGTATTTACCTAGTAGTGCTTAATATAAAATTTACTGAATCATATAAAAGTAAAACATAATATTAAGTATTCTAATTAAAACCCCAATTTTTATCGGTTCTTCGAACTATGTACCCCACTCATTGCTACAGCGTCGCGATTCATTGAAGCAGTACGGTCTTTTTAGAAGAAGAGGCTTCATTTCTGGTTTGATCAAAGTTCACGTAGAGAAACACCAACTTATAAGTGATTCTGGGTAAACTTATAAGTGAAAACGACGGGGTGTTATAACTTTGACGTGTCTCTGAATGTGTGTGTATATGTGTGTGCGTGTATGTGTATGTGTATGTGTGTGTGTCTGTCCCCCTGTAGTGCTCAAACGGGTGAACCGATTTGAATGCGGTTTTTTTATTTGAAAGGTGAATTAGTTGGGAGTATTCTTAGCTATGTTTGATGAATGTCAATCCAAGATGGCCGCCGCCACAAAATGGCCGATTACATATTTTTTCACAACTCCCTCAATATGGGTATCAAATGAAAGGGCTTGACTAGTAGAATAGCACTATGTAAATCCAAGATGGCCGCCACCACAAAATGGCGAATGTCGGGGGTTTTTTTAATTTTTAATTTATACTACTTAGTTACCTAGTTAGACTGTGGACCACATTATTATCGTTGTTTTTTGATTTATAGAATGGTGCATAATCCTCCGCAATAAGAAATAAGAACGAAGCAGGAACAGAAACGATATTATCAAAAGAAAAACATTAATACATTTTTCCTTTCTGCAGGACATGGCGAATTATACATGCATCGCTGAGAACATTGCCGGCCGGCGCGAGTCCGATACTGCCGTATTGTCAGTTTATGGTAGGTTTATTCCCAAAGAGCGATATCTCTCGGCGAAATGAGATGAAATATTAATCATTCAACCATTTTTGTTAAAAATATTTCATTCATTGTATTCCTGTAGCCTACTATTCATAAATATGCCATTGACAAGTTCGTGCATTGAATCAGTCGATTGCAGTGTTGAACAAGCTATCGTTTAAGAGAAATAAAACTGACTTCAATATACCGAAATTGAAAATAACTAAAAACGGAATACTGTCCATATCTTGAAAACTACTAAAACGATTTTAATGAAACTATGTAAGCCAATAAAAAAGTATGACCACAATCTAATTTAAAAAAGTATATAAAATAAGAATGGTCACAATCAGATAACAATAGTTTCAGAGAAATGCGTACATACATAGATCGATAAAATTTTATATGTCGTATGATTGGTATAGCCCTAATATATTACATATCATAATATGTGAATATATTGCGGTTTCAATAATATCACATTCACACAATATAATACATGTGTCGATATGTACGATTCAATACGTGTGATAACCTCCTTTTTTTGAAGTCGATTAAAAATATAAAGGTGCTTCTCCACCAACCCGATCGGGCCTCAGCTATGCTATGCAACAACCTCTTTTCGTTCCTCCCAGTGAACGGCGGCTGGTCGGAATGGTCGGCCTGGCTGCCCTGCAGGTGCGGCGCGCAGACCAGCGGCAGACGGAGATCCAGGACCTGCACTGAACCAGCACCAGCTAACGGCGGGGTTCCGTGCCGAGGGCAGGCTTCGCAGAGCGATGACGACTGTCTTAGCTGTCAGAATGGTAAGGGATGTACTGCCATTGTTATGGCGAGTAAGGTGTGCGGGTGCAAAGAGTGCAAAGAGGGAGAGGGGGTAACGACGATTTATCCAATATTGGAAAAGTAACTGGTAAACGAATTAAGTAGTATTAAGGATGTTGATCTGTCTTGCCTGGAGTACGTCAACAGCAATGAAGTTCAGCAAGAACCAACGGGTGGATAAGCTTCTCCCACAGCGCGCCTATACTGTGCACAAGTAAGTCCTTAGTCTGACCTGCGCTGCGTCGCGTGTACATACTCATGAGCCTCGAATATGTTCCAAACTAGTAGGGCATACTCTGGCGTACATCTATGTCAGTCCACCAGCCGTCGTGTGATCGAGATGCACGGCAGGTGCGTCAGGCAATTTCCGGCCTCGATGCATGCATATAGTTTTAATGGATATCATTCACGACAGTTTAATCGCTGAAACAAATATATGTTGTTATAATTAATGCAGGTTCATGGTCACCCTGGAGCGCCTGGTCGTCCTGCAGCGAGGAGTGCGTGAGAGCGCGTCGGAGACAGTGCGTTGGCACGTGTGCTGGTTCCACGTTACAGCACGCCGCGTGCGTCGATGGACTGTGCTCTGCTGGACTCAGTGAGTGATCTTCTGCTTTATTTGTTACTCTTTCTTGCACATCTTCTTCTTCTGAACCGATAAATGCGCTTTTCTTTTTATTTGTTTTCAACTCTTTTTTGCACAACTTTTTCTTCTATATGCTCGATAACGATATGCTCTTCTCTATATATAAAGGAAATATAGGATATATTACATTTCCTTTTTTGTTATTGTGTGCGTCCGTCACAAATTTTAATAAATAAACGAATTACCATAATTATCATAAAAATACATAGTTACCTTAACTAAACGCTCGAATGGACTACAAAACAACCAGAATTCATTTGAAAGTAAAATCGTTAACTGGCAACTTAAACATAATTAAAGAATTTTTCTTGACATTCCTTAATCAACTCGCAGCTTTGTTCGCAAAAACTATGGGAAGTGTTAATTGAACGGTGAGAAACTACGTGTACGGGGGTTTCCACCATTATTTACTGGGTTCAATAATAATTGCCGATAGATAATAATGATGCTTTGTGTGACATGTTGAGGAAAGTTTTTTTAGCAAAAAAAATGTGTATGAACAAAAAAAAATTCTCAAATGAAAATTTGCACAACCATAGTATTTCGTTCATCTCAAAAGAAAGACGTCCACTTTTGGACATAGGTATCCTTCAAGATCTTGTGCCGCTTGTATCTAGCGGTTGCTAGACACTCTCTTCAGAGCGTCCGTTTGTGGAGGGTGTGTCTGTCCTGTGCGAGGTCGCAAATAAAACACCGTGTCGTTAATTGGTTCCTTGCGCTATAATTATGTGTAGTCCGTTAGCATTTCAGTTTCAAAAATCGTTTATCTATGTCTATAACTCTATTTTTCCTACGGATCTCGTCATTTCTTCGGTCATACCACTCTACATCGCCGAGTGACCCTGAGTGTTCTTACGATGCCTTCACCCTGCGAACACAAAATTTGCCATTTCGAGATACCAGAAATAATACCAACGAAATACTGGCATGTCTACAGTGATGGTTGTTAACTTCAACAATCTTCGTAGGAATCTACAAGAACAACCTAACGCTGTACGTGGGTATCGGCATCACGGTAGCTATGCTGGCGGCCGGTGCTGCCATCCTGTACGTATGGTGCAAGTACAGAAGCGTCCGCCCTGGCTACACTGCTGCTAGGACAGGTAAGTGATAATCTTGAACGTGACGCAGAACACTGCTGCGTGCTCTTGGATACTAAAGAGCAAGGCAAAAAGCTACCAAATACAAAATATTAGGTACACGTTAGAGCGTCAAAACTATTCGCGCGTAATATTGTATGGTAAAGAGAGTGTGGAATGTGGATTTACAAATCTTGCATAAGTATTAAGATCGAGCTAGATTGCTTAAATTACGAGTGGTTTCTAGAATGCTAGAACGGAAGGTAACCCTAAGCAAACGCATCAACTCTATAATCGTACTTTCTTAATTTAATAATAATTGTAAATCGTGAAACGAGTTAACATATTATTTGAAAAAAAAAAGAGTAAACGCTAGAGTTTATAGACAGTTCTGAATTAGTAAAACAAAGGCACAAGGTAAAAAAAAAAATTACTAAAGGGCCTGTTGCACCACCTTATGCTAGGTGTCGGGTAGCCTAAACGTGAGTTTTGTCACTTTCTTTCTTTATATCAAGTGGCAAAGATAAAATTTGTGAATAAGCTTTTCAACACTTATCAGAGAGCTCATTTTGTGGTGAATTTGTGTGGTGTTGTGCCTACAAATTTGTCACTGTTAGCGGATTATAGCAAAGTAATTTTATATTCATTGTATATAAAAAACTGCCAGGTATCCCAAAGACGTATTCAGGGCGAGACAAAAGCAACGCAGCTCCGGACCTCACGAGGACGTGCAACGAGTACTGGATGAGACCTGACAATCATTACGACATGCCGCAATTGAGGGACAGGTAAATTTTATTAATACAAAGACATATTTTATTTAAGACATTACAAAAGACATATTAACTATATTAATTAAGTACATTTAATGTGTGTTCCCCAAATCTGAGCGAATTTTTGTGTTAACCACCGAGCAAATCGAATTATTTTGGGTTGTTCGATTTATTTTTTACGCAAAGTAGTCAACTTATACACAGTGATCAGGGTCTGATGAAGTAACAGGAAAGTGATCACATGAATTCAGCTCTATAGTACCTACTTACTCGCTGGATTGTTCTTTACTAGTAGTTAGTTGGCTTTGCTAATGTCTGATGCTAATGTCTGATGTTAATGCAAAGCCAATGGGAAAGGTTTTGATTTTAGCAGTCTATGTATTATGTATCTATGTATGTATCTATGTATGTATGTATGTATGTATGTACATATGTATGTATGTATGTATGTAATATGTATATTACATATGTATGTATGGATACATTTAATATGCGAGAAAAATCGATAAGTGAAACTGGAATATTAAGTTATTTTAAGATCGACATAACAGATAGCGCCACTAGCTGCTTGCCCCGCGCTTTCTTCCATTAGTACGCAGTTGAATACACGCTTTTCTGCACACTAAATTATTATTTTATACTATTATTATGAGTAGTCGGGTTTTAGTTTACGAACTTTATCTCTTGTTTAGCTATGCGTCTCCGTTCGGTAACAGGAGTAGACAACAGTCCTCAGTCGGCAGCAACCACTACGAAATGAAGCCTTACAGTCCCTCCGGGGACTCGGCCTCCAGTTGCTACACTAATTGTAAGTAATACCATAAAGTGGGAATAATAATCCTCCTTGTAACGCACCCCCAACGCAACCCTATATCCTGTTCCATAATCCATTATTGCCTTACGTTTAAGACCGTCTAAAATGATAGAGAAATATGAATTTGATAATATTCTGAGCCGATTTTGGCTGCGAAAGCTAAATTTTAAAAGGCCATATTTTAAAGTTTGGAAGGTAACGATCTTCAAAATGGCTGATTCTAGGTTCACAGGATAACATGCATCACAAGTATTAATTAAAAATTAAAAAACAACTCTGACATTCGGAATTTTGTGTTGGCGGCCATCTTGGACCGATATTCCTCCACATAAAAAACGCATCCAAATCGGTTCACCCGTTTGAGCGTTACGGTGGAACAGACACACACACACTAGTCACGCCTGAAGCCTCTCACCAGACCAGACCAGAGACAAATTAGAAATTATAAATTTCCAAATTGCCACTGCCGGAAATCGAACCCGGGACCTCCCCCTTATAAGACCACAGCGCTCACCACTGCACCAGGGAGCTTATCAAAAAGTTAACCCTAACATTTTTTGCAGCCAGAACTATGACGTCACGGTCAAGCGAGTGCTCGTCCTCGCAACTGGCTGAGTTGGTGACGTCATCGCCCACGTCACACTCCAAGGTCGACGTAGCGGTGACCCTGCCACCAGGACCAATGGAGAATAGCTACAGAGACAAAATCTGCTTAACCATAGTCAAATAGATATACCAGAAACAAAATTGGGTCTATTAATAACAATCAATTATTAATGCTAAATGTGATTTCAACCCTAGGGCGCACACAGGAGCAATTTTTGTAAACGATTACAAATAGGTACGCTGCTGTGTCAAGTCTTCGCTACGTCTTTGTATAGACTGATGGTTGTGATGCATACCATAGCTTGGTTGACGGGCTTTTTAGGGTTCCATAGTAAAAGAGGAACCCTTACGCTTTCGTCTAGTTCGTCTGTCTGTGTGTATCACAGCCATTTCATTCAGAAACCGTTAACTGCAGCGTTAAGGTAAGGGGCGAAGTCGTAATTTTGTTCAGTTGTAGAAACTTGTTACAAAGCCATGTAAGTATTTACCCAAAAAAATAAATTAAAATAAAAAATAGTTTTTTTCGAAAAGAACTACCGTTTACGAAATAATAAGTGCTAAAGTATAGCAGTTTTGACAGAGCTGAATGTCCTCTGTTAGTTTTAAACCTTTTAATTATTGTAAAAGTTTTTTGTTGCCTAGTAAGAACTGTTTTTTTGTTTTAAGTAAGTATGGTTTTTTAGAGTAGGTACGTAGATAATTATAATTATTATTAATTTATTTCATTTATTATGTAAGCTTGACTTTGTGTTTGATATTTTAGTTATAAGTTGATAAATGGTTAATGTGTAAATCGGCTATGTTGTTAACTTTAGAGAATGTGTCAAAGTTATTATTGTAAACAAACACTACAAAGTAGTATAATACGTTACAAGCTTGCTTTGAAACAATATCAAAATTCGACCTGTTGATGAAGGAGATGTTTCATCACTGTATGAGGCCTTGGCTAGGACTTGGTACAGTATACTTGGATATAGTCCAGAAAACATTGAACAGTTTTTAACTATATATTTTCTATAAAATGGTTTTGTTTGGTTGTACAAAACAAGTATTTCTGCTTAGGATTACAACACGTAATAAAAAATCATCATGGCGGTAAAATGTCTTTCATTTCGATTTGACATTTGACTTTGACAGAAATGTCATTAGATCGTATCAACACCTTCCAAATCGCTAAGCAAAATCGAAGTCCGTGTAGCACAACGCCGGGTCAACAGATGGCATGAGTAACAGTCCAAAAACGAAAGCCAGGTAAACAGATGAGCAAAACGGTCCAAAATCCAGAAAACGAAAGCGAAGTTGTTGAAAAGAACTCAAAATCAAACAGAAATCGATTGCAATTGACCACCAGTCCACCATTGACTGGCAGAATATCAATCACAATGACAATTGTTATTTGAAGTGACAAGCTGTCAGTTTACGTCAAACCATACGACGACGCCATATTGAAAATCGATCAATAATTAATGAATAAAAAATATTTTTGTACAACTAAAGTATTAGTTTTAACTCAATAATTTTATTTTTCCTGAGAACAACAGATTTTTCTTAATTTGTAAGGTACTGTACAAGACTTAGCCAGATTTGAAACATCTCCTTTGTATAATACTTGATTGTATAATACTTATTGTGACAACTTATTGTTTTACACAAGATAATATTTTTACCTATTCGTTTGTCTATTTCGGTCATATTCGTTCACTTTATACAATTTTCATTATGGTGATGTAACTTGCTGCTGGGAGATCATAATATTTTGCTATTTAATATATCGGTCACTCATCCATTTGTTGACTTTGGTCAACGTTGCTTGACTTTAACGTGTTAGTTAAAACGTGTATTCCTTAATTTGCTAAAGACTGAATGTAATCCAACGAGCTAATTAGAGCCAATTCAAATTGCATTTCAATTTAAAAATGTAATGCCAATTTTTTTTTTAATTAATTTAGCGTTGTATACAGACTGTAAATATTGTATTTAAAACTGTGATATTTTATAAATAAAATGAATATTGTACAATGATTTTTTTATTTTATTATTTTATTATTTTACTGACCAACTGAGGAGATTATCAAAAGCTTTTTCTCCGAGATTGCTGGACCGATTTAAGTTTGATTTTTTTTAAATTGATAGAACAATTTTGCGAGATGGAACCATAAAAGTCTCCAAGACTAAATAGTTGAGACTTGGAATTCAATAATCAAGTTTGTACTTGGTACCTACCTAGAATATGAATTCATAATTGAAAGTACTTAAATCGCATACAATGAATATAAAATTACTTTGCTATAATCCGCTAACAGTGACAAATTTGTAGGCTTGTGCCTACAAATTTGTCACTGTTAGCGGATTGCTAATATATTATATATTAGCAACTGATAGCGGACGATTGCAGTCTTTTTGTAAAAAAAAATGCAAAGGAAGATTGCACTTTCCAATCTTTCGTTGTGAAGTCAACATCACCTGAAGATGCTCCGGTGTCGGAGCGAAACGATCGTCAAGTTCATTTTGTGGTGAATTTGTGTGGTGTTATGCCTACAAATTTGTCACTGTTAGCGGATTATAGCAAAGTAATTTTATATTCATTGTATATCATGGAATTCCGCAAAGTAACGCCTGCTTCTATTCAACACTTAAATCGCAGTTTTAGGTGCGCAGTATACCTGCAGTGAGCCAGAAAATTTTAATGGAACCAACTTCCTCCATGGATCAAGATAATCATGCAAATCGGTCCAAATACTTATCTCTGAGAATCGGTGCACATATCTACGAAAAAATAATAATATATCTACGAACCGAGATCAGCTAGTCTATATCTATACTAATCTATATCTATACTAATAAATAAAATTGAAGTGTCTGTCTGTAATATCGAAATAACTACCTCATATTAAGCTCATATGGTTATTTGAACGCTACCATAACCGAATCACACGTTTTTAAAATTTTTGTCTGTCTGTCTGTCTGTCTGTCTGTCTGTTTGAACGGGCTAATCTTCGGAACGGCTGAACCGATTTTGACGGGACCTTCACATACAAGTAGAGAATTAACCAGGAAGTAACATAGGCTACTTTTTTAACCGACTTTCAAAAAAGGAGGAGTTGTGTTTTTCTACCTATGTACACCGATATCTCCGAGATTTCTGAACCGATTTGCGTAATTTTTTTTTTAGTCGATAGAGAAACATTGCGACACTGTCCTACAAAAAATTTGGATTCCAACTCCTCAATCCTGATGCTGTAGAGGATCTGATCCCCAAAACTAATGGGATTTAGGCACTGTCGGTTATTTAAATTGATATTGGGGATACCAATTAAAGACTTTATTGTTGAATGACCTCAAGTAGGTACATGTACAACTCCTCAACCCTGATGCTGTAAGGAATTGCATTCCGAAATCGTAAGGATCCCACGGAATTTTTCCGTTTTGTGGACGGGTTACTACTTACTACAGATAGGCTACTTTTTGTTCTGGAAAATCAAAGTTCCCACGAGATTTTTACAAACTTAAATATACACGGGCGAAGCCGTGGGCATCATCTAGTAAAAAATAAATACTTAGATACGTATGTAGCTCTCTTGTACATTATGGTTTTTATTAACCATTTCCGATCCCCGACCTTATCGAGTGGAGTGCATTAAGTGGTATAAAAATAAAACACATTAAAACTCATTAAACCATCAGACCACCCAATGAACCTAATCCCGTCTATAGGGTTGCTCCTCATCAAAATAATTTAGCCTTTACAATACACGACACTTATGGATCCGAACATGGCCGCTAACTACGGGCCGGCTAAACTCCGAGTCAATGGAGAGAGCTATACCCGGCGAAAGGAGATCCATAGGAGAACCAGAGTTACCAACAACAATCAGTCCAAAAACTGAAGGCGCAAATAAAATTGATTGACGTTTTGGGGTCTCAAGGTGCTCGAGTGGCGAAATTGCACCATGAAATGCAGATCTTTGGAAGACATTCCATTAAATGGATGGATAATCTTATGCAAATCAAGTTTTTTTGACAGTTTCCGGTAATTATGCTGGCGGCCTTAAAGTAAGTACCTAACTAGTAATCATACTAATATTATAAAGGCGAAAGTCTATAGTAATTATAGACTGAGAGATGAGATGTCATTTATTCAAGAGATTGTGTTATCCTTTTCACACTTTTCCCTGCGAAAAAGGGATGATTAAATCAAATCAAATCAAAATTCATTTATTCAAAGTAGGTACACTGTACAGAGTGTACACTTTTTGATTAGTGAATTTAGCTAATTTATGTTGTGTACAACTCAGTAACTACCATCAGAACAAGCAAATTTCATCGATTCATGAACCAGAGCATAAATACTTTTAATATCGTGTCGTATGCGCATCGTATACAGTAAATCAGTTCCCAACTTCAAGTAACAAATCAAAGTGTTATTTCTGTAGCGTGCCATTAGTCAAACACGTAGAGTAAACTTGTCCAGAGAAAATATCAGACAAGATAATATTACCATTACTCTTCAAGATCAAAGACAAAGCAGTAAATTACAGTAAGTGATTAGTAATTAAAAATAGATAATTATGCGATTTATTATTCTGATACAAAGGCATGTTCATGCTTTAAAAGTTAAATGTTGCCACGCTTTCTTGCTTTTGCAGCAGCTTTACGGCAGATTTATACAGAGGTTGTGGTACTGAAGTTATTATTTTTTATTAATCTACATTTTTAACCCCCGACGCAAAAACGACGGGGTGCTATAAGTTTGACGTGTCTGTGTGTGTGTGTGTGTGTGTGTGTGTGTGTGTGTCTGTCTGTTCCCCTGTGGCGCTCAAACGGTTGGACCGATTTGAATGCGGTTTTTTTTGTTTGAAAGGTGAATTAGTCGAGAGTGTTGTTAGCTATGTTTGATGAAAATCGGTCCAAGATGGCCGCCGCTACAAAATGGCGGATTACATATTTTATCAGAACTCACTTAATATGGGTATCAAATGAAAGAACTTGACTAGTAGAATAGCACTATTGCAAATCCAAGATGGCCGCTACCACAAAATGGCGAATGTCGGGGGTTTTTTAAATTTTTAATTTATATACAATGAATATAAAATTGTTTTGCTATAATCCGCTAACAGTGACAAATTTGTAGGCACAACACCACACAATCTTGTAGGCACAACACCACACAATCTTGTAGGCACAACACCACACAAATTCACCACAAAACAAACTCGACGATCGTTTCGCTCCGACACCGGAGCATCTTCAGGAGATGTCGACTTCACAACGTCCGTTGTGAAGTCGACATCTCCTGAAGATGCTCCGGTGTCGGAGCGAAACGATCGTCGAGTTTGTTTTGTGGTGAATTTGTGTGGTGTTGTGCCTACAAGATTGTGTGGTGTTGTGCCTACAAGATTGTGGTGTTGTGCCTACAAATTTGTCACTGTTAGCGGATTATAGCAAAACAATTTTATATTCATTGTATATCATGGAATTCCGCAAAGTAACGCCTGCTTCCATTCAACATTTTAATTTATACTTGTATTAATCTACATTTTAACCCTTGAATACGATCTCATCCGATGCTATGTGATGATGCAATCTAAGGTGGAACCTTATGTATATGCATCTGTGGGCTAACTTGGAAAAGGTATATAGCAGTTCCCATATTTCTGATCAGTTTCTACACGGCATCGTACCGGAACGCTAAATCACTTGGCGGCAAGCAGGTAATTAGATATGAGGAACTAAATTTGGCGTGTCCGAATACCATTTAATAGGTATATTTCACATTAGTTCCGAACACCGCCAAAATGGCGGTAAACAAATTACCTACTTTATTATCACGTCATCATCTGTAGACGCTAGTTCAGCATAGAGGTCAGTGTATAGGTACCCATTATAGCAAAATACGCAAGTGTATATTTGACCCCCGACGCAAAAACGACGGGGTGTTATAAGTTTGACATGTCTGTCTGGGTGTGTCTGTCTGTGGCATCGTAGCTCCCGAACGGATGAACCGATTTTGATTTTGTTTTTTTTTTTGCAATTAGTCGGGAGTATTCTTAGCTATGTTTGATGAAAACTGGTCCAAGATTACCGCCGCCACAAGATGGCGGATTACATATTTTTGACGTCATAATGTCTTATAAATCGATGAACGCAGCCGCACGCACGAAAAAGCATGACTCAAACATTTTAATTTATACTTACTTGTATTGTAGAGCGGGTACTCTGTATTCGAATTATCTATTCATATCGAGTTATTACTGTTACACTTCAACTAAAAGTTAAATTGATCTCTTACATTTCAGTTACTTAATCGAGTACTGGTGGGCAGTCAAAATAAACTAGTGGAAGTTGATATCTATTATTTATCTGTAAAAATAGACAGTAGCTTAAAGCTTTTATATGAATGCAACTTTTTACTATTTTTAGGGCCTGTTTCACCACCTTCTGATAAGTATTGGATAGCTATATAGAACTTTTGTCTTTGTCACTTGTCATAAAGTAAGAAAGTGCCAAAATTTACGTTTAGGCTATCCGACACTTATCAGAAGGTGGTGAAACAGTCCCTTAGAGGTTTTAAAATTGTTCATAAACAAATATAATTAATATATATTTTTTTTTCATTTTTTTATTGCAGTAGGTACATAGAACAGACAACGGTTCCATTTGTAACAAAACCATTCCTTTTCTGGTTTTACTAATTACCAGCGGATGCCCGCTACTGTTTCCTCGTGGATTTAAGTTTTTTAAATTCACCCATTCTGGGGTGAAATTTCCAGAAATCCCACCCTTACCTACTGTTTTTTTAGTGTAATTTTTTCCTTTCAAAATCTCTTTGTTCACCAGTGTAGACTGTGTGTTTTTGTCAGTCAGTCAGGTCGGTACTGTTTTATAGAGCAAAGAAAATATCACTGCAATTTCATCTACAAATCATAGTACCTATTACCAACAGTTCATTTTGATCATCATTAAAACTTATTCTGCTTCATCTAAATCAACAGTTTTGTAAGTAAAAAGCATTTGCATGTTCTCATATGGAAACCGCCTAATATCGCGTAAATCATTTTAATGGCGAACCCTGATAAACATGAACTCAGCCATCTAGGATTCAGGGAATCGGTGAGTCAGACGTCCCAAATAAACAGATCTCTGTATGCTTAGTCTCAGTTTGAAAACCTCGAAATCTTTACTAAATAGGTACCTACTACTGATCGAAATAAAATGAGTTCAGAGTAAAATAGACCTAAACTGGCTTATTTTAAGGTTTGAGTTCACCAATACATTCAGCATTCGTTTACAGCCAGCGTCCCAAGCAGAAATGTTGTAAAATAAATATTCGAAGTATTGAATTTTTAGTTTTTCATTTTTTTAAAGAGTTTTTCATTTTGCATTACTTATTACAGTTTTTCGATACGTAGTATTTGGTTAAGTTTTGGAGGTGCTCAAACTGAGACTAAGCATACTGGTAGGCATATGACGTGAATCACTGGAATCAAGATAGTTACTTAATACTTTGATATAATACACCTAAATTGTTGAGAAAATTGGATCTTAACAAATATAATTTTTTTCAAAGAAAAATGAACCGACTTCAAACCATTCGAACTAAAAAGATTAAAATAATTTTTTATTCATTTAGGTTGACGATGAAACTACCTAACTCAAATAATATATAATTTTTTGATGTCGGCGCCAAATGACTCATACTTTTCAAGTCGAAAATATGCTCCCCGAATTCGATTCCGACGAATTGGATGTGGTTTGGCGCCGACTCCAAAAAATTGTATATTATTTGAGTCAGGTAGTTTAATCGTCAACCTAAATGAATAAAAAATTATTTTAATCTTTTTAGTTCGAATGGTTTGAAGTCGGTTCATTTTTCTTTGAAAAAAATTATTTTAAGCTTTTTAGTGATTTGTTTTCTTTATATTAATAATAATATAAATGAGAACTATGTAAAATAGATTATGACCTATATATTGTTAATTATTATTAAATATCCTGTGACATATTACATACATTTTATGTGTCATACTAAGTATAGGTGAATGGTTTCATAATGTTCTAACCCAACCTAACCTAACTTCCGATCTATATACGTACAAGATTAGTTTGTATGCGTACTACTCTTGTATAATTTGGAAGACCTTGATTAAAAAGTAATTTACAATCTTTACGCGACCAGTTTCACACACTTGCGGTTTGGATTTGTATAGGATGGAAATACACGTAACCGTGCACAAACTCCAAGGAATCACTCTATAGTACAGCTGTACTGACTTCGGCCCAAAAGTTTTTGCAAAAGGTCAATGTTACGTAGGCGTAGCAGAGTGAAGTCTTTGGACAGAATAGGTATATTAGACTTCAGCAATAGGTCTGGCAATATCAGAGAACATATTAGTGACATATGTATACATTTATGGTTATAACTTCGTATGTAAGAATGATAACTCGATGTGTTATATACTTAAACCTTCCTGAAAGTATGTAGATTGCGATAGTGAAACAATCATCAAAATTGGTTCATTAGTTGCGGAGATAATCGCGAACATACTTACATACATACATACATACATACATACATACATACGGGTCGAATACAGAACCTCCTTTTTTTGAAGTCGGTTAAAAATTATATTATTACACTAGCGGATGCCCGCGACTTCGTCCACTTGGATTTAGGTTTTTAAAAATCCTGAGGGAACTCTTTGTTTTTTTAAGCAATTTGAGTTCATGTACCTACATTGCTAAGAACTGTTTGTTAAAAGTGTTAAGTGGCGCATTAAAATGGAACTACAATATTTATGTACCTAGTGGATATTATTTTTAGTGTAGGTACAGTAGAGCTCATCTAAATAGATAGGTACCTATGCACAAAAATGGTGTGTGTACTTAGGTATGTACAAGTACATGCATAAGAAGTTATATTTCGTTGCATGCAAAGTATTCATTACAATCAGACACTAGATGGCGTGACAGACGGCCATGTTTGCGAGCAACTTGAAGTTGCTTGCAAACCCCTCGACTGTTGCCGACTTCAATATGTCGTTTTTCGTGTAATTTTTTGGAAATTCACTCATAATTTTATCATAATGCGCCTAAAGAAGTATAACTTCAAAAACAACCGTACAATCTTTATGCGCATCTATATATTATACTAATAAATAAAATTGAAGTGTCTGTCTGTAATTTCGAAATAACTACCTCATATTAAGCTCATATGGTTATTTGAACTGTACCATAACCGAATCACACGTTTTCAATTTTTTTGTCTGTCTGTCTGTTTGAACCGGCTAATCTTCGGAACGGCTGAACCGATTTTGACGGGACTTTCACATACAAATAGAGAATTAACCAGGGAGTAACATAGGCTCCTTTTTTAACCGACTTTCAAAAAAAGGAGGAGTTGTGTTTTTCTACCTATGTACACCGATATCTCAGAGATTTCTGAACCGATTTGCGTAATTTTTTTTTAATCGATAGAGAAATATTGCGACACTGTCCTATAAAACATTTGGATTCCAACTTCTTAATCCTGATGCTGATCAGATCAGCCCATTAGTTTTGGAGATCAGGTCCTCTACCTGATCTCCAAAACTAATGGGATTTAGAAACTGTCGGTTATTTAAATTGATATCCACCACTGCAGCCTTTTAACGTCCCACAGCTGGGCACAGGCCTCCTCTCTCATAGGAGAGAGGGATTTAGAGCTTAGTCGACCCACCACGCTGCTCCGGGCGGGATGGCGGGCTTTAACGAGTATAAAATATGTAAATCAGTATGAGCGGTCAAACCGGGGACATCAACCTTCCTGTTGGAAGCTACTAATCAATCAATTAGCCAATTATGCGCAGTCAAATAACGCATGGCCGCCGCGAGACAGGCAGCCTGATGTGACTATCACTACATAGTATAAAACAAAGTCGCTTTCTCTGTCCCTATATCCCTATGTCCCTATGTCCGTCCCCTATGTATGCTTAAATCTTTAAAACTACGCAACGGATTCTGATGCGGTTTTTTTTAATAGATAGAGTGATTCAAGAGGAAGGTTTGAAAGTCGAAAAATTGGAGCCGGTAGGTGGCGCTAATAGCGGGCAGGACGACGTCTGCCGGGTCCGCTAGTGTGTTCATATTGGCCGCACTTATTAGGTATAGATTCGTGTTATGCACCATTAATCATACATTAAATTATAGGCACAACTCGGTATAGAACTTGGAACTATTCACGCCGTCAGCTAGAGTCGTCAACTAGATAATAACAGTCCAGTGCTGAAATCCAATAGATAATAAACATTCACATGGTCCGGTGCTGAAATGCTCAGTAGATGTCTCCGGACATTCTCAGCCGGCTCAGCTTCCGGTAGTCCGAGTGTCGGACATACTAGTAACTTTGGGGCGATAAGATAGCGCCCGTCGAGTTTCAGTAGGTACATAAGTAGGTACATATATCGCGTCTATTATAAGTCTTACCTCAGTTTATGTGAACTATCACATAGATAGAGGTAGGACTATGGTCCGTATTAGATTATTATTATTACGAATGACCAGCTGATTCGTAGTCTTTACTTAGAAAATGCACGTCTGATAGTTTTAAGGTAGGCTTTAAGGTACGCGACCGCGACACGCGACACTTGGGAGGCGACAATTTGACTGCTTTGTATAGGATGAGTTTGAACTGAGCGATGGTGAAGTGAAGCGTAAGTAAGAGCACCAGACCAGACCAGAGACACTGGAATTATAAAATCTCAAACCACTGCGTCAGGGAGGTCGTCTAAATTTGAAGTTTATGGATAGCAACATTTTAGTTTCAATCAGAATGTACCAGCCGTTGTAACGTAGCTTAGTAGCGACCGGCATACTGAGGATGTCTGTGAGGTAACAGGTCGGAATCTGCTCCGAGTATCGACATAGCGAGGCCAAGCTCGCATTGCATTTTGCGTGACACGTGCGTCAATGTATAAATATACCAGTTTATCTATAACAGTATAAATTAAAAATTTAAAAAACCCCCGACATTCGCCATTTTGTGGCAGCGGCTATCTTGGATTTGCAATAGTGCTATTCTACTAGTCAAGCCCTTTCATTTGATACCCATATTAATGGAGTTGTGAAAAAATATGTAATCCGCCATTTTGTAGCGGCGGCCATCTTGGATCGATTTTCATCTAACATAGCTAACAACACTCTCGACTAAATCACCTTTAAAAAAAAAACCGCATTCAAATCGTTCCACCCGTTTGAGCGCCACAGAGGAACAGACAGACACACACACACAGACACGTCAAACTTATAACACCCCGTCATTTTTGCGTCGGGGGTTAATAATATACAGAGGCTTGTATGCAAATTGTATATTATTGCAAATTCCACCTCTAAGGGGGTTAAATAGGGGATGAAAGGTTGTGTGAAAGTACGTCATTTTTCTAGTTATATATCCATGAAAATCGGTATTTGTACTGTCGGTCAAAAATAAAGACTTTTGAAAATTCTACCCCCAAGTGGGTTAAATGGCGGATGAATGTTTGTATGAGATTTGTATGAATACACGCGGGCGAAGTCGCGAGCATCAGATAGTCTTAATATGTAGAAGAATTTGAGTCCCCGACATAGATCAGCGGGTTGCGAAGTTGAAATGGCAATGACAGATAGTTTGAAGAACCGATAGACGTTGGGGTCAAAAGGTTGGGGGTAAACCGCCACTAGGTGGATAGACGATACCAGACGAGCCGCTGGATACAAGCGGCGCAAGAACGCGGCATTAGCAAATCTTTATAAAGGACCTTTCGGTTGTTATGTTGACCACAAACACGTTACGTTATAGAGGTGCCATATCGCTCAAATACGTTTTTGTTTCCAGGGCCTGAATAAGCAAGCGATGTTTCAATTTGAAATGTAAGGGCATAGACTTACGGCGCGTTGCGGTGTCGCTGCGTTGATTCTGCGACAACACTGCGACGTCTTATAGAGAAAAATTAACCATACGATCTGACCAAATTTTTTACTACAATCAAGAAAATAATACAGTCTATCAATTAAAGGTCCATACTAGGGCTTTCGAATACCGGACTTTGTCTATACCGGTATTCATACCGGAAAAATATTTTTCTATACCGGGATCCCGGGATCCCGGGATCCCTGTAAGTATATATCGCAACCCGCAATCAAATATCACGATCTAGACGTAGAAGCATTTACTACTCGGATGTCTCAGTAGGTGACTACAGACTGAATTCGTAGCTTCAAAGTACCCGTATAATTTATTTAATAACAATTCCAGATGACGGTTAGGCGCCACTGAATGAATCAAATGTTAGTTCATTCTAATTTCTAACCTATTTTAATTATGAAATTAATAATCTTTAAACCATTTCTAAACCTTTACATCAATTTTCAACAATAATTTGACACTTAGCTGAATAAAAAAATAGTGTTACACTTACAAAACATATGCTACAGAAAAAAAATCGGTCACTACCCATTGTGTAGTTAATATTATCACCAATACCGGGATTTCGGTATTAGATATTTCAATACCGGTATTTAAAATTGACAAAAAAGTTCCGGAATCCCAGTATTAGTCAATACCGGGATCCCGGTATTGGAAGCCCTAGGCCATACTCTATTTAAATTGCATTGCCATTGAATTGTAATACCCAGGTAAAATGTAATACTAAGTTGACAGGTAATAGGTACACTTGCAGTGCAGTTAATTCAAAATGTTTACAGTCCAATACTGGAGCGAGCGCTCGTGACGTCACTTCCGGTACGTAACCACTATTCGACGCCAAACAATATTTATAGGATCCTTGTGACGCGGACGCTCGCCCGGTGAGCGTACAGATACAAACACTTTATTTTATTATTATCATCACTGCATGACTACATATTATAAAACAAAGTCCCCCTCTGCGTCAGTTTGTTTACGATAAACTCAAAAACCACTGAGCGGATTTTCTTGCGGTTTCCAGCAATAGAGTGGTTGATTCACGAGAAAGGTTTAAAACATCGAACTATTACGCTTAGAATGGAAGTTTCTAACAAATTTCCGCTCGAAACGTAAGCTATAAACCAACCCATGTGTGCCCTGTAATTACATTTGCCGACACGCACACAAGCGCATGAGTACCTTGAGCACTGACGCGACGATAGACGTATCGAGCCTTATAAGGCCCGTTAAAAACGGCTTATCGCCGCGTCGACGACTGCCTTTCTTTACCTATTTATTCTAAGGTTTAAAATATGTTAAGGTCTTGTGTAAATTGGTTAAAATATGACTATAATTGTTAAAAATGTCGGAAAAAGTAAAAAAAAATGTCGGCCAATCTCAATAGAGAGTAGCCAACTACGCGAGTGATATTATAGCTCAAGTGTGTGCGCAAACAAAGTTGTATTCTCCATTCCCTCACTCTCATGGTCCGAAAGGACGGCAGTCTACAGGACCGGAGAGAAATTAGGTAAAGATCGACGGCTTAACGTCTTTTTAACCCCCGACGCAAAAACGACGGGGTGTTATAAGTTTGACGTGTCTGTGTGTGTGTGTGTATGTGTGTCTGTCTGTTCCCCTGTGGCGCTCAAACGGGTGGACCGATTTGAATGCGGTTTTTTTGTTTGAAAGGTGAATTAGCCGAGAGTGTTCTTAGCTATGTTTGATGAAAATCGGTCCAAGATGGCCGCCGCTACAAAATGGCGGATGATATATTTTTTCACAACTCCCTTGATATGGGTATCAAATGAAAGGGCTTGACTAGTAGAATAGCACTATTGCAAATTCAAGATGGCCGCCGCCACTAAATGGCGAATGTCGGGGGTTTTTTAAATTTTCAATTTACACTTGTTAATATAATTAATATCATTGGGCTTAGCATGCTGTGCGTGGGACAAAGGTACTTATCTATATTTTTAATACCGCCGTCTTTCTAACTCTGTGCACCTACACAGAATTTCTTGAGAAGAAAACCCAATAAATTTTCTTTTTTGGACCCGACCCGACACTCGAAACCAGGACCCAATGAACCGCAGCCAAACAGGCAAGAATCTAGACCAATGAGGCAGTGTAAAAAAACCCTTATCAAGTATCTCTCTCTGTACGAGCACCGCGTTCGACGCTTTTGACGCATGAAATGACGCCTAATTAACGTGCAAGTCATTAGGCGCCGTCGATATGAGGCATCGTGAGTGTACACACTACGCGACGCAAACTAACTGTTGTGAACGATTGTTTAGAACCAGCCTCGAATTTAGCCATGGTAATTATGAATATGGTAATTATGACTACCGTTTGCTTTTGTGGATCGACAAAACGCAATCTCGAATAAGGTTTTGGGTATTAGAATCATTTTACCAGAGTGTCTGTACGTAGTAATCTTCATTGCTTAAGTATTATAGAGTATAAAAGGTTACAATACTTTCACATAATAAGTAGTAGAGATTTTCTAGTTATTTTGTAGATCCTTCATCAGCTAATGGTACGGCAGCCCTGGAACAAAATTTTTAGTGATTAATAACAAGCTGAATTTTTGTGAGCAGGTTCGTTTCGACGAGACGAACAACTTTTTTATCTATGAAAATTTTCAATGGAGGTAGCTACTCGAGTGGGGAGGTATTAAAATTTTCGATTCGCTCGGGTGGGAAATCGTTCCACTAAATTTGTAGGACTATATGGCCATTTCATTATACAAGTATTTATTAGGCTGCATACAAAAAATCAGCTGGGTATTAATAATATTCTACAGCGTCCTCCACTCCGAATATTTCCAAATAATGAGGTTATAAAAATGATGAAACATTACTAATAACTTGCTGATTTTTTGTATTCAGCTTAGTAAATACTTGTATAATGAAATGGCTACATAGTCCTACAAATTTAGTGGAACGATTTCCCACCCGAGTGAATCGAAATTTTTAACACCTCCCCACTCGATTAGCTACGTCCATCGAGAATTTTCATAAATAAAAAAGTTGTTCGTCTCGTCGAAACGAACGGTCTGCTCACGAAAATTCAGCTTGTTATTAATCACTAAAAATTTTGTTCCAGGGCTGCCGTACTATAAGGCTTTGTCCTACACGAGTGAACTCAATGCGAATGCGATGTGAAGCGATTATTAGATGGTTTTGGACTGGCGTTCTGTGGCGCATATAATATGATCGTTACATACACATGCTCTTATAAGATGCGCTTATAAGCTTGTATACAGTATACACGCAAGCTATGAAGAAAGCCGCGTGCAAGCCGTTTAATATACGCCGTGATATGACCTTCAACCGGTATGAGTTCGCTTATGTAGGAAGACGACGTCGCCATGTAAGAAACCCATCCAGCTACTGAATTGGTCCAACGTTGTTCTAACACTGTTTACTTCATCTTCATCTTCATCTTCATTCTGGGCAGGTATCCGCACGTAAACCACACAGGTCTGTTGTGCGTGATCGCCTCTTGCGTTGAAATCTTCACTCCAGCCATCCGAGATGGCTCCAGAAGCCTAGCAGGCCGCCCAGGTTGCCGAGGACTTCTTGGAGTGAGGCTGGGGATCCTAGGTGGATCCTGCGTTGCTCGGTCACGCCCGTGCACTCTAGGAGCACGTGCGCTGGTGTTTCATCTGTCTCCATGCATGCTCTGCATAGAGGACTGTCTGTGACACCTATAATGAAAAGGTGTTTGTTTAGTGGGCTGTGCCCTGTTACGAGTCCCACCACCTTCCTTAGTTTACCTCTGTCTAGGTGCAGTAGTTTGTTAGTTAGTTGTTGGTTCAGAGTAGGAAAGGTTTCCCTTGTCTGTCGGCAGTCTGTTGCATTGTTCCAGAGTGTGGAATGTTCCTTGCGTGTTAGTGCATGCAACCAGGTCTTGTACTCACTGAAAGGAATAGGTACCATAGGTTCCGGTCCTGCAACTCCCAGTGTCGTAGTTCGTCAGCTGCCTCGTTGCCCGGGTCTCCCGCGTGTCCTTTGATCCACTGTTTACTTATATCGATTGATACGCGCAATGGCAAGAAAACTCACTAGGCCAAACAGCTTAGCTACGAAATAGTTAAGTATACCCAAAACATTCCTCGAATGATTTTCATAAAAGTTTTCATAAAACGTAAGATTTTCATAAAACGTAAAAACTATTTAGATCCTAAGTTCTTTTAAATGCAATAAAAAATCACCTGACGCAAATGCACAATTTAAACTCATCCCCGGAGACAAGATTGAGATCTCACTTTCGGAGTGCCATCATAAACGCCACATAAAACGGTTAATTTACGCCGCCATTTGCAATTTCGAATAAAACATGGCGGCGTGCATTGTGACATTTATGCGGATGTAAAACGTTTATGGCGCGCTGAAGATACTGAATTTGAAAGTGTCTTGTCGGTATTCCTTGCAAAAGTAGTACCGCTTTTTTATTGTTTTTTAACGGTCATTTTTTTATCTCCATAAGTCACATATAGGCCCGCGCGCATTGGCGTTGGGCTGCATCACACTTTGCCGCATCAAAGTATATTAGACTCTATCTCATAAGTCATAAAGTCTAATATAACCGTCAGTGCATTGCAATGCGCCCCGCCTCTGGAGTGAGATGATTCATATAATGGTAAAAAATGACACACGAGGATTTATGCGATGCATTGCGGCCCGCCCCAATGTGTGAGGCTGTATGTGTCCACCACTACAGTTCATTAACATCCCACTGCTGGGCATAGGACTAGAGCTTAGACCCGCCACGCTGCTCCAATAGGAATTGGCGGTCCTTAATGACATGATAGTGATATAACTGGGACTCATGGCTTAACGTGCTCTTCGAGGCACGAGTCTGAAACACAGTCAACTACAAATTCCGGGCTGGCACTGGGAATTTCATGACAGAAAAACCCAATACTTAATATTTTTGGCCCAAACCGGGAATCGAACCCAGAACCTAGTGATCCGCAGACGAACATGCTAACCTCTAAACCAACGAGGTAATTAAATGCTTAATACTATGTGCGAATCCAAAAACTCTGACAAAATGTTTTAATCCATGTTTTTGGTACGAACTGCTAAACTTTGAGGCACATCCCTTGTTTACCTTGGGTTAGGGTACAACTCGACCGCAATAAACTCGACCGAATGGTCGAGTTGTCCACATCCAATTTTTTGATGATCACCTCGACCAATAGCAGAATACTGAGTTGTTTATGTACAGAGTTACTCTTAGAATCTATCTACTCGTTTTCTAGACTTGACTCCCCCTTTTCAGTTAGGAATGTCAATATTGAATTCTGAATGTTGAATGGAAGCAGGCGTTACTTTGCGGAATTCCATGATATACAATGAATATAAAATTATTTTGCTATAATCCGCTAACAGTGACAAATTTGTAGGCACAACACCACACAATCTTGTAGGCACAACACCACACAAATTCACCACAAAACAAACTCGACGATCGTTTCGCTCCGACACCGGAGCATCCTCAGGAGATGTCGACTTCACAACGGACGATTGCAAAGTGAGTTCGTGTCGAATGAGCGGTCTTATATATACTATCCCCGCTTAGTCATCTACCCTCCTTTCTCTTTCTCTCTGGCCACGCCCCCTAAATATGTTGAGCAACGGTGAAGATGACACATTTATTTGCTCATTCAGCAATTCGACACTTCTACCGCTGTGCCCAACTATTTCCAATTGTTCCAACACGCACAGTCTTAAACTTTTACAGCATGTGTGTAAAATTTCAAATGTATGACCCTCGTCTATCCTATGTCCACTATCCAAAAGATGTTTTGCGAAATGAGATCTTTGAGGCTGGTTGTTTCTAAAGGCAGCCATATGTTCTTTATATCGAGTTACAAAATTGCGCCCAGTTTGACCAACATATATAGCACTACATTCGGGGCACTTGAGTTTGTACACACCTGACTTTTGTCCATTATTTAATTTATCTTTACCATTACAAATTCTTCTGAGCGTATTATTTGTTCTAAAATATATTGAAATATATTGAATTCTACACAAAGTAGATAAAAAGGTATAAATCAGAAAGAATAAAAATAATAATTAAATTAAGATTTTACAAGGCAATTTTCATTAGGTATTTAACTACCTACTGCTACTGTAACTAACAGTAATTCTGATGACTCAATGGTTATCAAATAATTACCACAGATTGCAAAGCTGCTTATGCTCAGTAATGATCAGCGTATTCATATCATAGAAAGGGGGATATGATTAAAGAGCTTACAGATGATTATGTGTCATTTTCATAATACGGAGGGTACGAAGTGAAAGAGACGATGAATACAATCATTAACTGTATAATAAGTATAATTTTAAAGACGTCATTGGTATCATTACAAAATATAACTTTATGTCATATAATATTGAATATGAATATAAAGAAATTTATTGATTTATTCTAAATCAGTTTAGCCTTTTCAGCTTGTACATATTATATACATACTCGTAAATACACCTTGTATTTTTAGTTCTATACCGCTTTAAGCTTAGTGTTCATTCAGTACTTCCTAATTGCTATCATTTTATTTATAATTTGCTTATTTTTATATATTAAAACTTAATAGATCTTTAATTATTATTTTATGATATAAAATAATAAACAAGAATCTCTGTATACAAGTGTAAATTGAAAATTTAAAAAACCCCCGACATTCGCCATTTAGTGGCGGCGGCCATCTTGAATTTGCAATAGTGCTATTCTACTAGTCAAGCCCTTTCATTTGATACCCATATCAAGGGAGTTGTGAAAAAATATATCATCCGCCATTTTGTAGCGGCGGCCATCTTGGACCGATTTTCATCAAACATAGCTAAGAACACTCTCGACTAATTCACCTTTCAAACAAAAAAAACCGCATTCAAATCGGTCCACCCGCTTGAGCGCCACAGGGGAACAGACAGACACACACACACACACACACACAGACACGTCAAACTTATAACACCCCGTCGTTTTTGCGTCGGGGGTTAAAAACGGAAATTACCATGTAAGCAAGAATCTTCTGCACCGTGGAAATCACACGTTTTATTGCGTGTAAATCACATGAGGTGGAAGGATATTTTTTACCGCCCCCAACACCCATGGCAAACATGCCGGGTGGAACTGCGGGCTCAAATAAAACACTAATTTTTCTTTTTTAGGGCAATACTATACGGGGTTCGAAGCGATGGTGGTAATTAAAAATATAGCTTTGCATATTTACTACCTACTAAACGTTTCTGTATTTACGAAATTCGCTTGGGTTCTTGGGACTGTTTCATACTCCTGTTTCATCTTATTTAGACCTTAGTTGGATTTCTGGATCAACTTATCACATACATTTTTTACATGAAACATACCACAGACTTCTTCATTCTTAATACAGAATAATGTTTGTTTTCAGCGAATCGTATTCAGTCACAACTGGTAATTTAGACTTACTTTATATGTGTAAATCTTTATAAAAAAGGGTTAAGATTAGACGTGATAGTAAAAGAAAAATTTAACTGCTAAATAGATTAAAATTTTTTGTCTATACGCTGGCATAGCGACACGTTTATTTATGAAAATGACAAAAATTTTAAGTCCAATATATATTTTTTTCCACTTCATTTCAGTAAGAAGAATAATATATAAGCTGCCCGTTACTTTTCTCAGCCTTTAATATTATAGCTCGAGTGATGGAACACAAACATTTATCTTGTGTACTCTGTGTAGTGGACGAAACAGGAAATTAACTTTCACCCTCTAGCGTGACAAGTTTATTAAGAACAAACTTTCTTTATTAATTCTTTTTATTTAACTTCTTATTGTTAAACTTGCCGTGATAAAATACAATGCTTCTTGGTGACGAAAGATTTTATTTTTTCATTCTTCTCTTCTTTTCTTTTATTTCAATGTGAAAAAGTTTTTAAATTCACTGGCTTCGTTCGCGACTTGGTTTGTAATTGTTTTGTGTTTTCCAGGTTTGGTTTCATGTTTGTTGAACTTGCAGAAATATTTTTATTGTTAAATAAATAAAATTAATGCTAATGTTTTATTTGTATTTATTAATTAAAGATAATTATTTTTTCTTGTTTTCTACGGAACTATAAATTATTTTAAAGAGTAGCAATTTACTGTCTTATATTTGGCCACAATTTCTGATAAAATAAAGAAAAACTTCTCACACACGTTCTTCGTATTTGCAGTACATAATTATCTCTGTAGTTACATAATATTTCTGTGTCACATACAGACAGACGGCCAAAGTGTCTGTTTCTCCTGGTTTCTGATCGTAAATCAGTTTTATGTCGTTCCGCGGAGCTACCGGGAACGAGAGGGCGTGAATGATTGAAAATCGTTTTACTGCATTGTCTTCTAGAAACACATCAAAACATACTTGACTTCAACTTGTTTTGTTCCAGGGTAAAATAAAATAAAGCATTCTGCTTAGAATGTTTCATTTTATTTTATTTCAAAACCAGACAGATACAATATTAACAAACATTTGAGAAACTTGTAACTGTAAGAAACAGTGGGGTATAAGTGGTCCAAATTCCACTTATGTGGCCAAAGTCAACCTCACCTGCGCGCGGTGCACCCTGCCAATATGCTATACTAACGAGGCCTTCACGCTCTCAGTCCCCTCTACGGATCGTCGTGCCTGATACCACATAACTTAATCTAGATGGTATACTGCTTTGTGGTAGGATTCTACCCCGAATCCGCCACCCTAGCGACAACACTTCAGCCGTAATCTGCCTCAAATCATCTGATGTGTTCCGGCAGCGAGCTGAATAGCCAGTCCTCTTCCTCAAAAACCGGCAAAGCATTAGTGGTTCCTTAGGTGCTGCTAATGTTCATGGGCAGCGGTAATCACAACATTAGGTAACCCGCTTGCTCGTTTACAAAAAATTAAAGTCAATTAAAGATTTTCAAGGATTTCGGATTTCCGTTTGATCTGTGCCCGTTTGGTTAATGTTTCGTTAGAACTGCTCATTGTTATGAATGTAGGAAGAAGTAATTATCGTCGTCTCAATCGATAAGCTGGATCCACTGCTGGACATGGGTGTATTGCAAGGATGGTAGGGGGTCGTCCAACGCTGCGTTTTCCGGTACGAGGTCGCTATTTGATCACCTTGCGACACCACATTCTATCGGTTCTTCTTTTTGTAGCACCCATTGCCTCGTTGGCTTTGCATATCGATGATATAGGTATTTCTGGTTCTACTACGGATCTTCTCGCTTCTGATTTGATCCACTTTTTAACCCCCGACGCAAAAACGACGGGGTGTTATAAGTTTGACGTGTCTGTGTGTGTGTGTGTGTGTGTGTGTGTGTGTGTGTGTGTGTGTGTGTGTGTGTCTGTCTGTTCCCATGTGGCGCTCAAACGGGTGGACCGATTTGAATGCGGTTTTTTTTTGTTTGAAAGGTGAATTAGTCGAGAGTGTTCTTAGCTATGTTTGATGAAAATCGGTCCAAGATGGCCGCCGCTACAAAATGGCGGATGATATATTTTTTCACAACTCCCCTGATATGGGTATCAAATGAAAGGGCTTGACTAGTAGAATAGCACTATTGCAAATTCAAGATGGCCGCCGCCACTAAATGGCGAATGTCGGGGGTTTTTTAAATTTTCAATTTACACTTGTTATTAATATAGGTATCTGGACCAATGGGAGGTTTCTACCGAAGCTTGTTAGCATCTAACGTGGAAAACTTTACTGCCAAGTGATTTTTAGCGCTTTTATGAAAATGATCATCAATAAATTTTTCTTTCGGGACAGTCTAAAAACTCATCTATTATACTAATACTAATATAATAAAGCGGAAGAGTTTGTTTGTTTGAACGCGCTAATCTCAGGAACTACTGGACCGATTTCAAAAATTCTTTCACCGTTGCATATGTAAGTGATCCTTGAGTGCTATAGGCTATATATGTACCACGGGCGAAGCCGGGGTGGACTCGCTAGTATTTTATAAAAACTGATTTGTAAAAACTCTTACAATGTGGTAAAAATTGGAGAAGGTACAGGATCTGCGTCGTTTACAAAATTGCATTATTATGACTCCGGAATACCTGCATTGTAGGTTATTCTCCATGAAACATTGTGTGGTTTACGACCAACAAGTATAGAGTGTAGACTTTTTCGCACAATGGCCATTGAAACGGTGTTGGGAACCGCCGGATACGGTTTTCAAAATAAACCATAAACAGAGACATAATGTTGTGAATTATAATAACCTTGGGAATTATTTACTATGTAAACTGGAACCACTAGCACCTTCTCTTATGATTTATCACAAAGTTAAAACTAAATGAAATAACAGGAAAAGTTTATTTTGAACGAGGGCGCAAAAACGTTTGGTTTTTATTTAAATACTAGATGATGCCCACGGCTTCGCCCGTGTGGATTTAGGTTTTTAAAAATCCCGTGGGAACTTTTGATTTTCCAGAACAAAAAGTAGTATCTGTAGTAACCCGTCACCAAAACGGAAAAATTCCGTGGGATCCCCACGATTTCGGAATGCAATTCCTTACAGCATCAGGGTTATGTACCTACTCGAGTTCATTCAACGATAAAGTCTTTAATTGGCACCCCCAATATCAATTTAAATAACCGACAGTTCCTAGATCCCATTACTTTTGGGGATCAGTTCCCCTACAGCATCAGGATTGAGGAGTTGGAATCCAAGTTTTTTGTAGGACAGTGTCGCAATGTTTCTCTATCGATTAAAAAAAAAAATTACGCAAATCGGTTCAGAAATCTCGGAGATATCGGTGTACATAGGTAGAAAAACACAACTCCTCCTTTTTTGAAAGTCGGTTAAAAAAGTAGCCTATGTTACTCCCTGGTTAATTCTCTACTTGTATGTGAAAGTCCCGTCAAAATCGGTTCAGCCGTTCCGAAGATTAGCCCGTTCAAACAGACAGACAGACAGACAGACAGACAGACAGACAGACAGACAGACAGACAAAAATTTTAAAAACGTGTGATTCGGTTATGGTACCGTTCAAATAACCATATGAGCTTAATATGAAGTAGTTATTTCGATATTACAGACAGACACTTCAATTTTATTTATTAGTATAGATTCACTTATAGATCTAAATGAAATCCAGACACGATCCAGAAATTAACATGTGTCTGGTGGTTGTCATACATACATACATACATACATACATACATACATACATACATACATACATACATACATACATACATACATACATACATACATACATACATACATACATACATACATACATACATACATACATACATACATACATACATACATACATACATACATACATACATACATACATACATACATACATACATACATACATACATACATACATAGACTGCTAAAATCATAACCCTTCCTTTTGGCTTTGCCGTAGTCGGGTAAAAAATTTAAACTGAATGATAAATTCAAATTCAAATTCAAAATTCATTTATTCAAAGTAGGTACACTGTACACTTTTTGAACGTCAATTTGGGAACAGGCAATGGTGATAATTACTTACGGAAACTTAAAACTTAAATTTCCGTAAGTATTTTAGTACAAGACCGATAATTTAGTACAAGATTTAAAAAAATCTAATTAAAAAAAAGCAGTGTTGTCAGTTTCCAGAGCGTGTCTGAAAAATTTTACTGACTTTGATTGAGTGGTATAATTAATGATTAAACGAACTTACCTGTACGTGAAGTTCTATCATAATTATGTGAAGGCTCTGTCCGAAGGGATTAGCAAATAATTAACTTGTAGTACCGCCCATTGTATCGCCAGTCACGCACATTATTTGAGATTTTATAGGTACAAATATCTGTAAAAAAAAAATATTAATACCTACCCAACCCGTCGTTAGGAAGGGGGGAGTACGCTCGTGTCATTCAGTTTGGAGGATAGCATATATTTCACGCAATATGGGGGGTTACGTTGAAGTAACAGGGAGGGAGGGTTGCTAATCCCTTCGGACAGAGCCTTCACATAATTATGATAGAACTTCACGTACAGGTAAGTTCGTTTAATCATTAATTATATTCAGGCTCTGTCCTCGGGATTAGCAAATAATTAACTTGTAGACTTTTAGAGATTTAAGTGAAATATAATGCTTTACTTATTATACAGTGTGTCCGGGATCGAATTAGCGATATTTTAGGGACATATTCTACAACTAATTACCTCTCTGAAAATACCACTTATTAGGGCCTGCCCCCCTCCCCCTCCCAGGGACAGCCATTTCAATTTGGTGTGCGTTTTTGTGGGTATGTGCGCACAAAAAATGTAATAACTCGAAAGTCTGCTGATGCACAGGTCTTCAAATGACCTTATTCGATTGGATACAATATTCTCCATCACTAAATACCAAACAATAGAATAAAATGTTAAAATAACTCGATCAAAAATGCTTCGGAAAAAAAATATTTTTTCTAAAATATTGAAAACTACAAGTTTTTGCTGCATTTTGCAAAAACGAGGTCGTTAAGACCACATTATTAAGTATTAAATCGACAGCTTTTGAGATAAGCAACAAAACGACATAAATAATTTGACTGTAAGTTACTTACTTCTGGAGATATTGGTAATTGTAAGTACTTCGTCAATGATGTATTACCTTAACTAGATCAGCATTCTAAAGCACCGACTCATTGCTACTTCGCTGATGTCCGATGACATCAACGACTTCAGTTGCCAGCCCGACGTCCGAGTGAACACGAACGTAACGGTTACTTGCCACACAATTTGTCAAAATGGTGAAATGTGTTGTTATAATTTGTTTGTCACGGTCAGAAAAAGATAATAAAGCAACTGGTGTTACTTTTCACAAGTAAGTTTGTTTTATTTAATTCCGATTATCCAAAACAACACGTAATAAAAACATAAATTTACCGCGCATTATTTTTACTATAAGTGTTGCCAGTAAAAACTATTTTGATTTTCCCTACATTGTTGGGAAATTAGTGAATGAAAAAGCGAATGATGAACGTACGTATGTACCTATAAGGCAAACGTAAGTAAATCAGTAATTTATGTGATCATACTGAGTCATTATAAAATAGTTAGAAGTAGGTATAATGATTTCTTACTAAGCGAGTTCAAAAAGGAAGGTTATATATTCAACCCGTATGTTCGCGATTATTTCAAAAACCAATGAACCGATTTTGATAATTTTTTCACTATCGTAATTTACAAACTTTCAGAAAGATATTAGTATACATATACATACCTAGTGATCATTCTTATGTATGAAGTTACTAACATAAACGTACCCATATGTAACTAATATTTTTGATTGGTTCAATAAATTTCAAAATATCTTCAAAATTTCAGAATTGGACCTGTTACAGTTTTATTATTAACTAGGTAATGCCCATGGCTTCACCTGTGTGGATTTAGGTTTTTAAAAATCCCGTGGGAACTTTTGATTTTCCAGAACAAAAAGTAGCCTATCTGCAGTAACCCGTCCCCAAAACGGAAAAATTCCGTGGGATCCCTACGATTTCGGAATGCAATTCCTTACAACATCCGGGTTGAGGAGTTGTATATATACCTACTCGAGTTCATTCAACGATAAAGTCTTTAATTGGTATCACCAATATCAATTTAAATAACCGACAGTTCCTAAACTCCATTAGTTTTGGGGATCAGGTCCTCTACAGCATCAGGATTGAGGAGTTGGAATCCAATTTTTTTAGAAAAGTGTCGCAATGGTTTTCTATCGATTAAAAAAAAAATACGCAAATCGGTTCAGAAATCTCGGAGATATCGGTGTACATAGGTAGAAAAACACAACTCCTCCTTTTCTGAAAGTCGGTTAAAAAAGTAGCCTATGTTACTCCCTGGTTAATTCTCTACTTGTATGTGAAAGTCCCATCAAAATCGGTTCAGCCGTTCCGAAGATTAGCCCGTTCAAACAGACAGACAGACAGACAAAAATTTTAAAAACGTATGATTCGGTTATGGTACCGTTCAAATAACCATAATATGAGCTTAATATGAGGTAGTTATTTCGAAATTACAGACAGACACTTCAATTTTATTTATTAGTATAGTATAGATAGATAGATGAAAGATTTAAATAAAGTTATTTACGTTCACGCATTTAAATATTTTTTTCCTATTAATAATCCTTATTTAGTTCTATATGGTTTATATTGAAAATTTTATTAAATCTAATATAATTATTAAATCTCATAAACTCAAATAATTTTTTGGGGGAAATCGTTCTTTTGTGGGAAATTATTCCTGATACTGGTAACTCTAATCATTTGTCTAATTGCAATGTCTTGTCCTTTTCTAACGTAATTAGTTTGAGGGCAGAAGAAACGAGACAAATATAGTTTACTCAAAGTTTACTTGGCGTATTTGTCAGTTTCAAAGCTACGTCTTTGAAACTCAAAAGTGGTTACGTTTTTCTGAAAACAGTTTATATGACGCTTCTACTCTTTATTTATTACACCTCACTGTACTTCGTCCCCAAGCATGAATTACGAGTATTGAACCCAAATTTAAGATTCATCATTTTTTTACTACGAAGAGGTAAAAAAAATCTTAACTTTATAATTTAATTTTTGTTAGTTAAACTCAATAACTCTGATTTGTGTATGTGACACAAATCAGATATCCTAAAAACTAAGTTATTTCCGCCACAAACCGAAATTACCACCTCTGTTCTGTTAGCTAGTTGCTTCATGTTGGGAGGATCGTTGGATCATGTCCAAATACAATCTTATTTTATCTGGAACGGACAGGATCGTCTCCAATAATTCTTTTCTGGTATTTGGTACCATATAAAAGACCTTCTAATTCATAGGTCCTCATAAAAAGAAGTCCAAAGGTGTAAGGTCTGGAGAATGAGGTGGCCATTCCATTGAATTGCTGCCACGTCCGATCCAAGGCGAATAGTTGACATCTAAATGCTCTCTTATGGCTATAATAATACCGAGTAGGCATGTCTTTAAACTTAGCAAACTTCACAAACCTGAATCACAAACAAAAATGAGTAATAACTTAAGTAGTGATCATAACGCCTCCTCGCCAGGAACAACAAAATAAAATTTCAGATATTTCAATTTTTTATACGAATTTTTAATCAGTTGAAGTAGGGGTCCGATCCTTAGTTTTAACCTCATTCACTGACTAATCAAAAACAATATTATTATTACTTGATCGCCCAAGGTATGCGATGGAAACCCACATTCGAATAACATAAGAACTTACGTGCTCGCGGTTAAGTTATGTTTAAACAATAATATATCCAAAAGTAAATAACTTACAGTCAAAATTTTTATGTCGTTTTGTTGTTTATCTCAAAAACTGTCGATTTAATACTTAACAATGTAATCTTAACGACCTCGTTTTTGCAAAATGCAGCAAAAACTTGTAGTTTTCAATATTTTTCAAAAAATATTTTTTTTCCGAAGCATTTTTGATCGAGTTATTTTAACATTTTATTCTATTGTTTGGTATTTAGTGATGGAGAATATTGTATCCAATCGAATAAGGTCATTTGAAGACCTGTGCATCAGCAGACTTTCGAGTTATTACATTTTTTGTGCGCACATACCCACAAAAACGCACACCAAATTGAAATGGCTGTCCCTGGGAGGGGGAGGGGGGCAGGCCCTAATAAGTGGTATTTTCAGAGAGGTAATGAGTTGTAGAATATGTCCCTAAAATATCGCTAATTCGATCCCGGACACACTGTATAATCACGAAACACATATTCGACTTTAATCAGAAATAACAATCTTATAAATTTTGATTATTAGTTCTATTGACAATAATTGCTTTTGCAAAAGAATCATCCTGATTATAATTTTAATGTAGAACCGATAGAATGTTTTAGAAGATCCGCTCCATCCAGCGGTTCTTCTACGCTGTAAAGCCGATAAGACCTTTTCCAGACATATTTCTGGTCTGGGCTCGAAAAATGGAAGCACTAAATTCAGCTGTAAACAACCACAGCGGGTTGTTTTTTTTTTTTTTTTTTTTTTTTTTTTTTTAATGTTAATTTTTGTCGAAGAAACTTCAATATTTTTTACTTAAATTTTTGATAGGGTCTCTATGTGCAGTTAATAATGCAAAAAGAGTTATAAGGTTTTTATAAATCTGATCAAGAGTTAGTGTTTCATTTGGATACTACTGACTTATATGGTTAATAACTATTGAAGTGTCCTACGTTCTGGAATACTTTGATGACGGTGTACGTAAACGAAATACTCCTCTAAAGAACCGTTTTATCCTGTCGTCACCTCCAAGGGTTTTGCCCACTAACAGGGCTATCGCATATCTACAAGAATTCAATGATCCATATTGAAAAAACTTTCTTCATAAAGCCTATATTAAAATATATATTTTCTTTGCAAAAGTTAAACCTGCGCTTAAGATAAACATCATATTGCTTCAGAGAATTATTTGACAAAGAAGAAATTATAATATTAATAGCTGACGGTGGCATACTTCTTAGCCACGCCGTTCGCATAAGATTCATAAGATTCCTGCCACCAGGGTAATCTTGGTATGTTTTTGCGATATTGCTAGAATGATAAAATATAATTGGATGTTTATTTGCCGTGAAGGTGATTGGGTCAGAAAACAAGAGGCTTTTGTAAAAAGGATATCACGGTTGAGTGGGCCATAGAGGTAAAGTGACAATTATACCTCTAGCTTTATCAGAGATAATCTTTCTTTACATCTTTAATATGATAGCGAATGAAGAAAAAGGATAAAAATAATAATTAGTCTAAGAAATAGTAAAAGCATTGATAGCTATAGCATCTGGGTCTCTATACCAGGAAACATAATAAGTACATTTATTATTTATTCGACTGGCAAACAAATCTATTTGAGGTGTACCAAACGTCGAAAGTAATTCCTGGTATGCAAAATCAGCTAATTCCCATTCTATATCTACATCTGCGGTTTTCTATTTGATGATTTTGTACAGCAAGCAATAACATACAAATTACGACATTCACACCAATGCCATAACTGTCTAGTAATATCCGTGAGGTGAGGAAATTTAATTCCTCCCATTCGATTAATATAAGAGATAGCAGTCGTGTTGTCCACAAGAATCAGAATTTGACAGTGTTTTAAATTATTGGCAAAAACTTTTAAACCAAAGAAAGCAGCTTGAATTTCTAAGAGGTTAATATGCTGCGATTGTTCATGTATACTCCACAATCCACTGGCTTTCTCTTCACCGCAAGCAGCTCCCCACCCCGTAGTTGAAATATCTGAGAAAATTTCCAGATCATAGGTATCCTCTCTGATAGTACTGAATGGTTTCTGTATTGCATTATACCACCAATTCAGATCAGACTGTATGATACCGGCAAATTCATAATTTTATAATTGTTGTTATCTGCATTTAAACATGAATGTTTAATGCGTTAGTAAATATACTAGCAGCTATATTCTATATAGTGGGGCAGACTGAAATTAACAATCCAATAAATTGTGCAAATTCATGTGTTTTACACCTATAGAGAGTAAAAAACTTTTGAATTTTATTTTTTACGCGATCTATTTTTTGGCAGGTAGCGTAATCTGGGAATTTACTGAGTCTAACACATATCCCAAAAATGTGCAAATTCTGCTTGGTGTCATGGTGCTTTTCTCTTTGTTTATAATAAAACCGAGAGAAGTCATTAATTTCTTAGTTGTTATTGTGTTATATGAACATATGTTTATATAAACATATGTTATGAAGAATATTCTTCGTAAGATTGACCCATCAACTAATAGTCATCTAAGTTAACTAATTAGTTGGTATCAGTCCAGCAGTATGTAGTAAGCGGACGATAGGCCTCATCACTTTAGTGAATACATAGGCTACAGTACTTAAGCCAAAAAACAATACATTAAATTCGTATATATATATATATATATATATTTTAATCAAAATTGAATCTTAAATACTTCTTAGAATGTTTATGAGTTTTATTAAATAATATGCATATTTTTTTTTTTTTTTTTTTTTTTTTTTTTTTTTTTTTTTTTTTTTTTTTTTTTTTTTTTTTAAAGAAAAGCTTGTCATAAAACAGTGTTTTGAGATTAATTTGAGTACTGTACGCAAATCTTCCATTTTAAAATGAACTGTTTTAATAAATTTATTTACATTTTTCATGTTTACAATGAAACGGAATTTACCATTTGGCTTTGGCACTAAAACACGCTAGATCAAAACTGACCTTCCGTAGGCTAACATTTAGAAATAGCTCCGATAGATACTAAATTATCTATCGCTTCATAAAATAAACATTTCTTTGTGTCAGAATACGATTTCTCAATTGGAGGAGACAATTGGTTAACTGGACCAATAAATATGATTGTATAACCCTTGATACAGGAAAGAACGAAAGGGTTATTAGTAATCATTGACCACTGTTTACAAAATAAAGGCAATGTGCCTGTATATATTACCCGATCTAGCGGCCACTGCGCGTCGGCTATTGCCGCGAGTGTTTCGATGAGCTCAACAGCCGAAAGTTTGGAGGCGGTCCCTTCGTCTTCGGATGAACTGCCTGTTTTCGACTCACGGAGGGGCCCCTCCAGTTTAAACTTCATGTTGCCACTTGTGGCTTTTTGTTGCCTGTGGTTTTGGCAATGAGGATTTGTTTATCTCTGCAATCAAAGCCGGGGCATTGATGAGTTTGCAGTTACTCGGCCGCAAGTACTTCTCAATTAATTCCTTGCGTAGCTCTTTATTGAGCCCATGCGTGGCAACATGCTCCAACCTAACGGCCAAATCCTTGTGAATCTCAGTTCCATAAGTATGAAACACCATAGGGTCTTCATCTAATCTCATCATAAGCCACATGTTCTGGTTTTGAAAACCACATAATTTATCTTGTTAGTTAAGAAACAGTACCAAAGTACTGTTCGCAAAACTAATATAGTGGGTAGTATACCTCTAAAAAGAGTTACGCAAACCCAGATCGGTGAATTTTACCATTCTATTGAACTATAATTTTACTATGTAGGTCAGCATGTGTCTAATTATTAGTTAAGAAACATACCAAAGTACTGTTCGCAAAACTAATTATTTGGGTAGTACATCTCCAAAGAGAAGTACGCAAACCCTGACACGTAAATATCGGTGAATTTTACCATTCTACTGAACTATAATCTTATTATGTAGGTCAGCATGTGTCTAATTATTAGTTAAGAAACATACCAAAGTACTGTTCGCAAAATAATTTATTGGGTAGTACATCTCCAAAGAGAAGTACGCAAACCCAGACACGTAAATATCGGTGAATTTTACCATTCTACTGAACTATAATCTTATTATGTAGGTCAGCATGTGTCTAATTATTAGTTAAGAAACATACCAAAGTACTGTTCGCAAAACTAATTTACTAAGTAGTACATCTCCAAAGAGAAGTACGCAAACCCAGACACGTAAATATTTATTTACCTATCAATTATATTTTGTAAACTGTAGATAAAATGTTTAAATCCGCATATTAGTTAAGAAACAGTTCTAAAGTGCTGTTGGCAAAACTAAATAGAGGGTAGTTACTTTTCCAAAGAAAATAACGCAAACATTCGTTGAGAAACAGTCCTAAAATACTGTTCGCAAAACTAAATAGAGGGTAGTTACTTTTCCAAAGAAAAGAACGCAGACCCAACAGGAAATTCAATTTACACACTTAAAAATATTTTATTTTTAAGAACCAAAATGTAAGGTAGGTAACAGTCTTAAAATACTGTTCGCAAAACTAAATAGAGGGTAGTTACTTTTCCAAAGAAAAGAACGCAGACCCAACAGGAAATTAAATTTACACACTTAAAAATATTTTATTTTTAAGAACCAAGATGTAAGGTAGGTAACAGTCTTAAAATACTGTTCGCAAAACTAAATAGAGGGTAGTTACTTTTCCAAAGAAAAGAACGCAGACCCAACAGGAAATTCAATTTACACACTTAAAAATATTTTATTTTTAAGAACCAAGATGTAAGGTAGGTAACAGTCTTAAAATACTGTTCGCAAAACTAAATAGAGGGTAGTTACTTTTCCAAAGAAAAGAACGCAGACCCAACAGGAAGTTTAATTTACACACTTAAAAATATTTTATTTTTAAGAACCAAAATATAAGGTAGGTAACAGTCCTAAAATACTGTTCGCAAAACTAAATAGAGGGTAGTTACTTTTCCAAAGAAAAGAACGCAGACCCAACAGGAAATACAATTTACACACGTAAAAATATTTTATTTTTAAGAGCCAAAATGTAAGGTAGGTATTGCACAGAAAACATGCAACTTACCTTGTTTATCCATTGATTCGGAAGAATTCGAAGATTGGCTACGACGTCGCCGGCGTAATTTCTTCTTGAACTTTTTAATCTTCTTATTAAATATATAATTTTTCACAACTATACTCAACTCTCTTACGTATAGGCAATTTAGGGAGACACGAACGGTGCGTTCGTGGCGAGCACAAAAAAGCGAATGACACGAGCGTACTCCCCCCTTCCTAACGACGGGTTGGGTAGGTATTAATATTTTTTTTTTACAGATATTTGTACCTATAAAATCTCAAATAATGTGCGTGACTGGCGATACAATGGGCGGTACTACAAGTTAATTATTTGCTAATCCCGAGGACAGAGCCTGAATATAATAAACATGACTCCTATACTCATGCAAGGTACACATTAAGTGCGGAAGCCTTGCGAGGCTTACTTTACGCTCGACCAAGTGATGTTTGCCTCGATTGACGATCTACTAATAAGTAGGTCAAATACAGAAAGTTGCCATATCATCTGGTAATACTGCACTAATTTCTCTTATAAAAGGCCGCGTGTTGTACAAATTAACGTGTGCGTTAAATTTCTCGTATCATATTTAATCGTAGGCTCACGTCTCTTCGTGAACTGGGCCACACTTTGTTTAGTGCCTGTTTAACAAATGGGAATTATTGGGGCAAGCTGCAATAGGCAAATAAACATGAGGGCGTCAGGTTCGTAATTAGAATTTATTAGAAGGCGTGCATGTTCAGAAGTGAGAGGAGAAAAGGCGGAGTGGCCTACTAGCAAAGAATACCTTCTATCTATTTCTATTCACATTTTTCCTGATGTTTCCATAATCCCGGGACATACAAAGCATAAACACTTATTTAAACACTTTTTTGAACACAATGTGCCAGTGGTATTTGTTCAAAGTTTGAACACACATTTGCATTTCGCCATTCGGTATCGGTTTTACGAGCGTATATCAAAGCGTTCAAAATTTAAATTCGAATGAAGCGAATGTGTTTGCAAAGTGTCAGATAGGCAAACCTGTGTTCAAATGTGTGAAGGCCTTCAAAGTCTTTGTTCAAATGTTTGTCTATGTCTGGCGCCGGGGTGATGTCACCTGATGTTTTTCTTGTAAAATTATTGTCAAGCGAGTAAAATATTTTGCTAATTCATAGTGGATAGATTAGATTACAAATTCATAGAGAATGATTGAATAGACAGCAAAATGACCGGTTACACAGACAGATAGACAAGCGACTTTAATGAATTCCAGCCCCCCGTCTTGCGCAGCCCGCCATTTGTAGACAGCAGACGCCACAAATTATAGGCTGCGGTAGTCTGATGTATTATTGTATGGGAGGGGTTTGGATTTTCCGGCTTCTTTTGTACTCACGGGTTATATTGAGGAGTGATGATGGCCTGTAATTAATGTTCGAATCCTTAATAAATATCCGGTTTTTAGGATTCCTTAATAAAACAAGGACATTCGCGCGAACGCACTTCTTTGGAGCGGACGCTTTCTCACTAATTGATACAAGATTTTTGCCTACCCACAAAAAAAATAACAATATGTAAATATGAGTGAAATAAGTAAGGAAATTGATTGTGAAAGCAATATTTCGTGTATAAATGTATGTGACGAAAGTGAACAATGCGAGAAAAGGCAACCGGTGAAAAGATTACACGACAGCAGCGGCTCGCGCGATAGCAGTGGCGCGAGTATTGATGAAGATGGGTTTACGACAGTGACGAGGCGGCGAACCAAACGTCTGGCTATACGCAGAGAGAGTAACAGTGATTGCAATGACGATATTGAAATGATGAAAGAAATGCAAGAGAACGAGAAAATTGAGGTGAGCGTTACGTCTAAGAAAATTTTGCCCAAGCAAATGGCACTAGCTAAACTATTACGAGCCGAAAATATTCAAGGCATATTGAGTGTTAAATATAAAAGTCCCTATAGAGTTTTGATCGAGTTTGCTGATAGAGAAAATGCTGATAAGCTTCTTAATAATAAAAAGTTTGCAGACTCAGATTATAGATGCCAATTAACACAGGAGTTGCAAACAATATTCGGTATCGTAAGAAATATTGATTTGGATGTTCAAGAGAAAGAAATAGTAGAAAGTTTTGAAAGTGAATATGAAATATTATCTTTTAAAAGGTTAAAGAGATTTAATGAAAACGGTGATTGGACTGAGAGTGAATCAGTAAGGGTGTGTTTTAAGAGTTGTACCTTACCCTCGTATATATTAGTATACGGGTGCAGATTTAAGGTGGAACCATTCACATTTCCTGTTACGCAGTGTTCGGCCTGCTGGCGCTATGGTCACTCGAAAAAATTTTGTCCAGGAAAGAAAGTTTTTTGTCCTAAATGTGGAAATCAGCACTCTAATTGTGAAACTAAACATTATACTTGCATTAACTGTAAAGGAGATCATATGGCCCTTGATAAAACATCCTGTCCTGTATTTCATAAGGAGAAAGAAATTAGGAAGATTATGTGTGAGGAAAATTGTAAATATAGAAAGGCTTTGGTTACATATTACAATAAAAGAAAAATAAGTGAAAGACTGGAACGTAATAATATTAATATTGAAAATGATGAAATTGAAAGTCGTAATGTCAATCATAATGAAAGAAACTCCAATAGGACATATAGAGACGTCGTAGCTTCTGAAATTGAAATTCATAAGGAAAATAAAGAGTCTGAGTCATCAAACAGTGATGAAGAAGTGGAGAATATTGGTACAGTATTTAGCGGGTCACACAAAATTAAACGAAAGAAGAAGAAAGAGAATAAAGTAGAAAAAATAGCTGTCTGTGAGGTCATTGGAAATATTGAAAAAGAACGAAACCAAGGAGAGAATAAAGGACAGGAGAAAAGACGTAAGATATTTGACTTTACAAGATTGCTATTGAAAATTAAAGACGTGTGCTTTTCGCAGGCAAGTTTTGACGATAAAATGAAGTTAATTTTTAATGTTATTATGGAGGAAATAAAAATGCTGGTAATTGGATTAATCAAGAAAAATGATATTTTAGAACACTTTTTTAATATGTTTAATAATGGATAGTAACAAAAAGAAGCGTACTTTGAATATAATTCAATGGAATTGTCAGAGTTTGAAACCAAAATTAACGATTTTTAAGGCCTTTTTTGGATCAAGAAAAGATACATATTGCAATTTTGAGTGAAACTTGGCTAAATGAGGAATGTGATTTAAATATAAGCGGATATAATATATTTAGGAAAGACCGAATCGATGGCTATGGTGGTACAGCGATAATTGTACATAAAAGTATAAAAACGAGAATTTGTAATATAGATGTTAGTAATATAGGAATTGAAATAGTGTATGTTAAGATTCTTAATTGTAATAATTTAGAGAATTATAGCGTGATGAGTAACTGCCTTTAAGCCGCATGCATGTACTAAGCCTTACAATACTTGAGGTCCAGGCTCGAGAAGTATATTCGTAGTTGCAACTGTTCTTCACTCACCCATGCGAGAGAGCATGGGTGTTTTAACGGTTTTCGGACCTCTCACTCATACGCTGGCGTAATATAAACGCCGCGCCAGCGAGGGAGTCAGTCGATTTCTCGTCTGCTTAGCGAACACACGTCGCTTACGCAGCGCCCCGCGTTCCCGCACTCTCGTATTTTTGTGACAAAGTGACCCATTAAACAACTTTACCCAACGCTGGACTCTAATTTCAAAGCCCACAGCCCTACACTGGCTGCCCAACGTGTGTTTTAGGATCTAAAAAGAGGCACAGTCCTACACTGGCTGCCCAACGTGTCTCTTTGGGTCTAAAACAAGTCCAGTCCTACACTGGACGCCCAAAGTGTTTTTCGGGGTTTTAGTGAACTTATAACTTACGTAAAACTTTATACCTATTTGTGCCGTTCGCGAAGAGAACATTACCAGTGAAAACCGGTTTCTCGCGCGCGTAAATAACATCGCGATCGCGGCGGAGTTAGTTATAAAGCCATACCTACTTACGTGTTCCTATACGTTTCGGGTAAATGTGTTGTTTCGGGTAAATCGTAAATCGTTTTATAGGTATATACTGCCTAACGGTTTTTCTTCGTCTATACAAGATGCCAAGAACAAGGCGGAGCATTGGCTCAGAAGAACAGAGGCTCGACTCGTCAGAAAACTTAACTATGACGTCAGCCCAACTTCACTCGCTTTTAAGTACAATCCAGCAAACAAATGCGGACACGTGCGAGAGGCTTCTGAGGGAAGTTCGTTCTTCTACACCTATTCTCTCAACGGATCGTCCGGTCCTGTCTTCGACCAGCTCCAACTTCTCCAAGTGTTCAGCTCGCTTCAGTGGTTCCAGCAGTGATGACGTGGAGGCATTCATCGACGCTGTTCAGGTCTACAAGAACTGCCTGCAGATCACGGATGACAATGCTCTCAAAGGTTTTTCGCTCCTACTTACTCATGATGCAGCTCGCTGGTGGCAAGGATTACGAAGATCCACAACGCAATGGGAAGACGCGTTGCTACGTCTACGTTCAGCGTTTGGTGCAAGGCGGCCCCCCTTCGTTGTCTACAGAGAATTATTTCAAATGTCCCAAGGTGATGAAAACACGGACATATTCATTTCCAAGGCGCGTGCTCTCTTAGCTAAGTTGCCGGAAGGCGACCTCAACGAGAAAGTTGAGTTGGATATCACTTATGCCTTATTGGATCGACGGATCAGAAAGCGTTTGGATCGCGAAAGTGTTCAAAGCTTCGACGATTTACTCCGGAGAGCTAGGGCCATTGAGGACTCTTTAACCGAGGGCAAAAACCCGGGTTCGAAGGTGGCTGAAGAGGCACCAAAGAGGAAGCCTCCGACAGCCCTGCAGAGTAACTCCTCGAGTTCGTCTACGCCGTCCGTTCCCGTCCGGAACGAAATCCATCCCAAGGAAATTAATAAACAGGATAGACTGTTCTGTGCGTACTGTAAATCGCGTTCGCACATTAAAATTAATTGCGATAAGTTAGCTAATAAAAACAAACCACAAAGTGAAGTGAAGTGTTACACTTGCGGATCACCGGGGGTAATTAAATCTCAGTGTAAAAAGTGCAATGTGTCTAGCGTAGAGACATTTTACTCCATAAACCAAATACCTACGAAAAATTGCGTCTACAGCGCGCGCAAACCGTTTTGCACGCCGAAAGCGTCCGCCGCGCGTAAGACGTCGTCGCCAGACCCGTCCGGCGCAAGTTTCACGTCCGTTGCGTATGTACCTACGACTCTAGCGGAAAAAGGTAACCCTGCGATTGCGACAGGGGGTTTTTGTAATAACTTTTCTAACACTTTTGTGGATATTAATGTTAACGATACTTGTTCTGTTTCGGATATTAATGCTTGTGTATTACCTAATCCTAGTTTTAGTGATATACTTAATCGTCGTCCTATACTTAATATTTCCTTGTTAGGAAAGCGGGGCACTGCACTCGTAGATTCGGCAGCTAAAAACTGCATCGCGGGTCACACGCTGTACGCTCTCCTTCGTAACATGAAGCACCCGTTAGTGCCGTCAACACAGATTGTTAAGTTGGCGGATGGTGTTGCTAGGGAAATGAATGTATTGACAACGGAGCTAGAGGTCACACTGCATAACAGAACTAAGGTTGTTCCATTTTTAATTTTTCCTGACTTTAACAATAATGAAAGTTTGTTAGGTATTAACTTTTTGTCTATATTTAATTTAGTCTTTGACTTTGGCAACCGCAAATGGCACTTCGCGGATAGTTCGCAAAAGTTCGACATGACGTTCGAACAAGTGTCATCTCTCGCTCCGTGTTCTTCGGTTAATGTCCTGCGGGACGATGAGGCGACTTCGCTTACCAATGAACAGCGGGAGTTTCTTGCCAGTCTCCTCGTGGAGAAAGGAGACATCTTCGAGCTAGGGGGAGTGCAGACTCCTTTCGCCGAACACGTTGTTGATACCGGCGATCATCCGCCTGTTGCTGTCCCGCCTTACAGGGTAACTCCGGCCAAGAAGGACGCAATGCGGATCGAGCTCGACAAAACGTTAGCTGATGGCAGCATGGAAGAATGCGACTCAGCTTGGATGTCTCCGGCTTTATTGGTTCCCAAGTCGTTTGACAATGACAAGGTTCGTGCAGTCCTAGAGATGAAGACACCATCGTCTCGGACACAGCTTCGCAAATTTATTCGGCGTTGTTCCTGGTTCCGCAGAGTTATTCCGAATTTTTCAGCTGTCGCAAAACCTTTAACACGTTTGTTGAAGAAAAATCAACATTGGAGTTGGAGCTCAGACAAAGCTCGTGCGTTCGACGAGCTAAAGCAACGTCTTTCGTCTGCTTCAATTTTTGCAGTTAGGGAACGAGTTTCTACTCAACAGGATCAGCGAAAGGAGTTCGCAGATTGTTCCCGTAGGCCTGGCGATGTTTTCGAGGTTGGTGACAAGGTGCTCTTAAAGTCACATGTCCTTAGCAACGCTGCGAAAAATGTTACATCTAAGTTCATTCCAAAAAGGGACGGCCCTTATGTGGTCAAAGAACGAGTCAGCCCTACTGCTTATATTATTTCAAATTTGGATTCGCCTACCGAGGTTTTAGGTAAATTTCACTCTTCAGAGCTTACACGATTCTTTAGCCGGGATTCTTCGCCTCCTCGTCCTGTAGTTCCTAAGCGTAAAAGGGGACGTCCTCGGAAACATGCTTGTCCTGTTTGTTAACTAGTTTTAAGCGAGTTCATGAACGAGGGCGTTCTCACGAACTCGAGGGGGAGTGTATAGCGTGATGAGTAACTGCCTTTAAGCCGCATGCATGTACTAAGCCTTACAATACTTGAGGTCCAGGCTCGAGAAGTATATTCGTAGTTGCAACTGTTCTTCACTCACCCATGCGAGAGAGCATGGGTGTTTTAACGGTTTTCGGACCTCTCACTCATACGCTGGCGTAATATAAACGCCGCGCCAGCGAGGGAGTCAGTCGATTTCTCGTCTGCTTAGCGAACACACGTCGCTTACGCAGCGCCCCGCGTTCCCGCACTCTCGTATTTTTGTGACAAAGTGACCCATTAAACAACTTTACCCAACGCTGGACTCTAATTTCAAAGCCCACAGCCCTACAGAATATTGTTTCTGTTTATTGTCCATCATCTGTTCGCACTACTCAGGCTGATTGGGATGGAATCTTCTCAAAATTTGGTGAACGTAGTATAATTGCCGGGGATTTCAATGGTCACCACCCTAATTGGTCAAATAAATGTGATTTTAGAGGTAATCAGTTACATGATGCTTGCTTTGAATCGGGTTTTATTTCAATTAATAATGGTGAAGCTACAAGGATTAAATTGAATCAAAATCATTTGCAAGAATCTTCGCCAGATGTCACATTCGTCTCTTCGGATATAGCAATTAACTTTAAATGGCTGGTTACTAAGGAAAATTTAAGTAGTGATCATTTAATAATTAAATTCACAGTCAATTATGCAGAAAAATTGCAATTAGTTAAAAAGCGTAATTTTAAAAAGGCCGATTGGAACTCTTACCGCGAAACTCTCCAGGAAGCATTTACTTCTCTTATAGGCACTCAAAATGTACAAGAAAGTTATAATTCATTTATTGATAAAATAAATAATGCTGCTAATAAACATATTCCGATGATTAAAATTTGTACTAGTCCAAAATCGAAATTTAAACCACAATCTTATTGGTGTACTTCTATATCAGAGGCTGTTGCTCAACGTAGGTTAGCACTAGGTAATTTTCGTCGCAATCCAACACCCGAAAATCTTAATAAATTAGAAGAAAAGATTCAAGAAAGCAAAAGATTAATATCTCGTTATAAGTCACTTGAATGGCAAAATATGTGTGATAGTATTAGTGAAGAGACGTCAGCGCCTATTATGTGGGATAGGATGCGATGGGTTAAGGGATATAAAAAACGTCAATTTTATGCGTCTAATTTACAAAAAATAGAATTATTACGCAAGTTAGCTCCCGATTACGCATTGTCACCAATACCAGAATTAAAGTCTAGAAATACTTTGTTGGAATCAGCTTTTACTTTACAAGAATTAATAATTTGTTTAAAAAAGAAAGACACGGCACCTGGGGAAGATGCAGTGACATATTCGATGATTTACAACTTACCTTTAAACGCTAAATTAGAGTTACTCAACATTTATAACTGCATTATTATTTCTGGTGTAATACCGAATCAATGGCGAGATATAAAAATTGTTCCAATCCCAAAATTTGGTATTAATGGTTCTGTATCTAACAGTTTAAGACCTATTGCTCTCATTTCATGCATTTGTAAAATATTCCATGCTATGTTGACTAAACGCATCGAGTGGTTTGTTGAGAAAAATCAATTATTATCTCCAAACACTTCTGGTTTCAGAAGAGGTCAATCTTGTTTGGACTGTCTTGCACGTGTAACCTCGTACATTCAAGAAGGATTTTCTAAAAATGTACCTACTTTGGCTTGCTTTTTAGATATAGAAGGAGCGTATAATAATGTTGTTGTTAATGAAGCTATAAAAACACTCGACAATATTGGTGTTGGATCTCAAATATGTAGATATTTATGGTGTTACTTAAGTGAAAGGCATTTAAAGATTGTAGCTGATAATGAGTGGGATTCAGATGTAGTGCGATGGACTAATATGGGCTTAGCTCAAGGAGACCCAATTTCACCTCTTATATTTAATATTGTGACGCGAGAAATTACTCGAACTATTGTCCCAGACGTAGTGATAAGTCAATACGCAGATGATTTTGCATTGTACATACGAGGAGCTAACTGGCAAGAACAAATTTTCAAGATGCAATGTGCTATTAATATAGTAGTAGGCAAATTAAAACTAATTGGTTTAGAACCCTCTCCTAGCAAAACTAAAATATGTTTGTTTACAAGACAGCGGAAAACTGAACCATTTAATATTAAAATCCACGGTCAAGTTGTAGAAATTGTTAATAACATAAGATATTTAGGTATTTGGTTAGACAAGTCTTTAAGGTGGACTAAACACTTAAATGAAATTAGTGAAAGAGCAACAAAATATCTTAATATCCTTAAAATTTTAGCTGGATCAGGCTGGGGGGTTCATCCTAAACATTTACGTAGGATATATATTGCATTAATACGTAGCAGAATAGACTTTGGCTGTTATTTATATGACAATTCGGCTAAAACACATCTCTTAAAGCTAGACAGAATACAAAATCAAGCTCTTAGAATTATAGGAGGATTCATTCGTAGCACTCCCATACACGTTATGGAAAGTGAAATGGGCATTCCTCCATTGTTCATTAGAAGAAAATATCTCGCATATAAATATTGTATTAAAGCACAGTCATGGAGTAGTAATGCCACTGTCAATAGTATAAATAATCTTAGCAATGTAGGTGATTCAAGATATTGGCTGAATAAAAAGAAACCTTTACTTGCTATTACATATAGTGAGACTAAATCAGAAACTATAAATTCTTCTGAATTGATGGAGATGTTTACTTTAAAATCCTGGATTAGTTATATTAAATATGATGATATTATTATAACTAATCTAAACTGTATTAGTAAATCTAAGAGGTCGTATGAAAGTAATAGTTTAAAAAATGAAGTTATTTGTGAAATTAATAATATCTACGGCGAGTTTTACAAGGTCTATACTGATGGGTCAAAGTGTGAATCTGGTATAGGAGCTGCTATACATGATCCGAGTCGCAATAGTCATAAAATATTTAAAGTTAATAATGGACACATATCAATATTAACTGCTGAGTTAATAGCAATTTTCGAAGCTCTAAAATATATTATAAATATTAATGTGAAAAAAGCAGTTATATTAACTGATAGTAAAAGTGCTTTGCAGCATATTATTAGATGTACTACAGGTTGCAATGGAATATCAATAGCATATTGTATCCTAAAGATAATTAATGAAGTTAGAGACAGAGGATTTTATTTAAAATTGCAGTGGATTCCATCTCATATTGGACTGATAGGTAACGAGGAGGCGGATCGATTAGCGAATTTGGCTCATATTAATGGAAAGTATTACAATATAAAACCTCACTATACCGAAGTTTTTTCAAAATTCAAAAGTATTTGTTTTAAAAGATGGAATGAGTATTTTAATGAGAGGTCGCTTGATAAAGGAATATGGTATAGAACAATACAATCCGAGCCTCCTCGTATTCCTTGGTTTGTAAATAGTAAAATTAATAGAAATACGTTAGTTTTAGCAGTTAGGCTTAGATCTGGACACATGCCATTAGGCAAGTTTAAACATCTAATGAAGAAAAGTGACTCTCCCAATTGTGAAGTATGTGGTGAAGTAGATGATGTTTCACACTTGCTTCTGGCATGTGTTCGAAACCACAATTTGAGAGAAACACTAATAAATGAACTTAATTTAAATTTTATGAATATTGGTATTTTTAATTGTGTTTTTAATAAACCCTTGAGCATTTCGGCAATTAAAGTATACAAGTTTGTTAGAGATTCTCTCAAATTGCTGTAGCTTAAGATTTAATTATAGGTTGTTGTTTGTAGTTTAGTATGTAACGATGGGGCTGACATATAGGTCACCTATAAAAGTCCCGTTAAAATATAAGAATTAAAAAAAAAAAAAAAAAAAAAAAAAAAAAAAAAAAAAAAACAAGGAACCACTGTATTATCGTCCAGTCTGCCTATCTGTTCATCTGTGTCGCATCTATTTTATTCAGAAACTATTAAAGCTGCAAAATTGAAAGTCAAAGTTACAGCAACTTGTATTGTCAGCTACAGATACCTACGAGTGCCTACTTAAAATTTCGATAAAGAAACATTCACGTTTGGGAGAGAGAAATAATGCTAATGGGGGACACATAGGAGCAATTTCGTCCCTTAATAACAAAAAGTTTCCATGGAATTTTGAATAAACCTCAACGCCCAGAGTCACGTCATTTAGTAAGAAAAAGTCATCTCTTTGTAAAGCATAATGCAGAATACAGACGGCAAGACAAGCAACGGTATCATCGTTAGAACTTTTATTCATTATTAAATTCATTGATTTCTATCAAACTTACGTAATTAAAAAAGTCTTTGCTTAGCCGTATAACACTTAAGCTCATCCTGGTGTAGAGTAGGAAAAGTTTCCTATCAACTTTTAACCGTAGCTTTGGTCAAAACAAGGGAGCCAGACTACATTGGCGTAAATACATTAATCAATACGAAGTGAGGAGAAGTGCATGCCAGCGCTTAAAGGGCAGAGGTGGTCAAATAACGGGCAGTCATTTACCGATTTGCCCCATTGCTGCCCAGTGCAACACTGTGGAGTAGAAACTTGATCACACTTTGTAGCTACTCTCACATAACTCCTATTAGGGTACTATGAAAATGCCTCTTCGCGCACAACACACCTCGCACGCCTCTCACTGCCTGGACGTCACATCCATTTAAAACAAATGTATGCAAATGTACTAACATGAACATGCCGGGTGCGAAGTGCGAGGTGCGAGATGAAGCATCTTTGACATGTTCACAGCCTAAGATGTCAAAACAAATTTTCACTATGCTATTGTTGGTCGCTATTCGTTTATAGAATATATAATATACTCGTTGAATGTAATAAAATAGGTTGATATAGAAATACAGAAAAACTTCAACCTAGCCTCAACCTGTACTGAACGGGAAACGGGGGAACTGTGGGATTTGCAACTACGGAAGATCGGTGTTGCAAATCCCACCCGTTGCACTAATAATTGTGGTACCTATATTTTTTACCTAAGTAGGTCGAGGGTAAAGAGGAACATTAATCATGCCATAAAAAATAAAAAACTGACCTAACTTCAAAGTCTTCGTGCACATCAGTCCAACAAATAGATAGACAAGTAAATAACACGATCAACGCCTGAACGTTATAAGGGCGCGCGCACACCGGCTGTAATTAGCGGGTAATCGATGTGCACCTGGCCTTTGTTATAATTATAAAGGCTTGTTTGCAACGTTGTTATAATTATGCACTTTGTAAAATATACGTTGTAACTTTTAATAGTCAGGTTAAAATAAGTGGAATTAATTAAAAAATAATTGTAAAGACCAGCTAACAATGTCGTATAGTGTGCATGCATATGCATAGGTGTATGCATAGTTTTTCTACCCGATTCATTGGCAAAATTCTGAAAATATAATATGTAGGACATTAGTCCTTCCAGCCGAATTTCGATTAATATCAACGGGGGTGGAGATTAGCCAACTACGCAGGAGATATTATAGCGCACAAAAGTGTGCGCACACACACGTGCACTATCTATTCCCTCGATGTCATAGTCCAGATGAAATGCCAACGCGATACGACTGGAGAGCTTTGAACTGTCGATCTTTCAGATTTCAGTCCACTCCTTCACCGGTGACATATAGCAGTTTCAAAAGTTTGGTTATAATAAATGTCATTCTGAAGGATATTTTCTAAAATTAAAAGATACCTATATTTTGTAATCCTATGGCTAGGCCACGAAAATATCACTCATGCTTGGAGCGTCTATTCGCTATGTCAGTTCTATGTTCGTTTGGAGCGTCTAGTCGCCTCGAGCGTCAGTTCTATGTTTGCTTAGGTTTGTTTAGGTTCGTGGAGTGCTATAGTCACACTTCATACTATCATATTAATATTATAAAGGCGAAAGTTTGTGTGTATGTATGTCTGTGTGTATGTTTGTTACTCTATAACGCTGCAACTACTGAACCGATTTGACTGAAATTTTGAATGGAGATAGATTATGCCCTGACTTAGCCCATTAGGCTCCACAGTTCCTGTAGGATTTTGAAAAAAAAAACTGAAATCTACTGCTACAGCTATAGGTAGATTACTATCACGATTCCCTCAGGATTAGTGAAAAACCGAAATTCACGCGGGTGAAGCCGCGGGCAGAAGCTAGTATAGTGCCGGCGGCGAAAGTGACCATATTATTTTATTTAGAACAGTTAACGTAAAGCATTGCCCTGGTCAGCATTAGCGTCTAGTGATACGCCGCCGACGCTTGTAGCGCAAAGCGCTTCGCTTTGAGTTTTGCGGCTCGTGGTTTTCGCGTTAGATAGATAGAGTGAGCGAAAACAAACAAAGCCTTGTTCGATCACCCTCCTGTAAGCAATCACTTCATGTTTGGGGAAAAGTTTTTGGGCCATTAGGCATACTGAAAATTATAGCTGTTCTCATTTTATTGCTACGTGTCTTTCTAATATGACCTGAGTGCTTAGTCTAAGATCGGAGCACTCGAAAACGAACTCGAAAACTATTGATCGAATCACAAGTGAATTCAGAGCAAAATGAACTCAAATACTCGTATTTTAAAGTCGTAATTCCATAGTTCGAATATGTATATTACAACATTTCTGCTTGGGGCGCTCGTTGTGTTCGAATGCTGAATGTATTGGCGAACTCAAACCTTATTACAAGCCATTTTAGGTCTATTTTACTCTGAAATCGATCAATAGCTTTCGAGTTCGTTTTCGAGTGCTCCGATCTTAGACTAAGCACTCTGACCAAAATAAAAACAGTTTTTAACTTTAACGAAACTGATCGCAAATATTTGAATGGCGGAATTCATACGTGTGAACGACACGAGTGAAGAAATATATTAAGGGCCATTGCGATAAGTTGCGTGGTTTTGTAAACTGACCTTCCCATGTGAGAACAGGGTTTTATTTTTTTTTAACAAACCTTTTTTACCTACCTAACTTCTCATTAAAAGAGCTAACTTACTTATGCAACTGATAATTACTAATGCCTGCAATATGTGTAATAGTTTTATGTCTTTATATAGTGATCTATTTTCTATTTAATTCGATAATTATTACCAGAACAACTATTATACATAACTAACTAACTAATTACTTTTTAGACCACGATTCTACCTTCTAGGTACAGGAAGTTTTACCTATGATGCAGTTTTGTCAAACACTTATACAATTGAATAGATCCACTTTCAGACTGATTTAATCAGATCAGATCAGGTACCCGCATAAAAAAAAATTACCGCCTATTTCATAGCCCCAATCACTACACTACTGTGACGTGACAGTTTACGCACTAAACTGACGGTGTCCGAAATCGCAGCGACATTCTGTAAACTTCTTCCCAATACAACGAGACATCTTCCCCTCGTTGTAATACAATCCCATTTCTAATTCAAATCCATTGCAATAGGAATCAATTTCCTTTGCAATGATGCATTTATTTAACAATCTTAATAATTTTCAAATGCAGTAAAGATAGCTTTATACAGATCGAGATAAGATTTATTTTGCTCTGCGTGAGGTATTTTATTAAGTTTGTGTGTTAAAACAGGGGTGAAAAGTACAACGGGAGTGTATGTGAAAGTTTGCCGTGATGGATTCGGTTTTTAAATTGTTTATTGTTTGGGCTTTATTCCGCGGGTCGCATCGGTCTGTGTTTGGCAGTTTATAAAATTTGATTTATTTATTATCTGCAAAATGGAAAACCTTTGAGGATATTATAAAGGCCGCCATGTTTTAATTGAGATATGATCGATGGACCCGTATATCCTTTTTAATTGTATTAATATTGAAAGGAAAAATAAACATATTCTGATATGGTTTAAAAAAAATTGAATACCTCTATTTAAGTATATATCTATCACAATCAGTTAGTATTATGACACTGAGTGTGTCTGTCACTATGTCCACGTCACCTAAACAACCATACATCACAGATGGAATGCAAAACTAAGAAGTACACAGCTATCAATTATTATATTATTTTGACGCTGTTTGTAGGAGCTACGAAACCAGCGATATTAAAAGGATGGAAAATAATTTTGAAACTTGTAGAATTCTAATAAGGTTTTCAATAAAATATTATTATAAAAATATTAGATACTAAATTTTGCCCGCGGCTTCACCCGCGTGAATTTCGGTTTTCACAAACCCGAGGGAATCGTGGATTTCCGGTTCCCGTTCCAGCTCTCTTTTCCAATCTTCATACCGATTTTCAAGGAAGTTTGCTTAAGTAATCTACATATTGATGTAGCTATAGATTTCGGTTTTTCAAAATCCCGTGGGAACTTTTTTCAGGATAAAAAGTAGCATATTAAGTAAGGACATAAACTATCTTCATTCAAAATTTCAGCCAAATCGGTTTAGTAGTCTTTCAACGGCGGCGGCTGAAACAACTTAAGACAGAATATTTTAATTCAAGTCGTCTGGAATATTGAGACGATCATTAACTGCTAGGTTTTGAAATTCAAATTTCAAAAATTATTTATTGAATACGTTCAATAAATAATTTTTGAAATTTATGTAATGTAAATACGTTACATAAGTTCAGATTTTATCACTATTTTTAAAACAGTTTTAATACAAGAAAAGAAATGTGTCTATTGATTGGTTGTTATAGTCCGGGTAACATAGACTACATTTTATTTACGAAAAAAGTCGAGAAGTGACCTTCGCGCGGCTTTCTAGATTATTAAATTAGTTTCGAATAGACATAACAGATGGCGCCACTAGCTGCTTGCCTCGCGCTTTCTGCACACTAAATCATTAAGCGTAGTTGGGATTACGAACTTTATACTTGTAGTTTATTAAACTTCTTTGGTGGCCCCATCCCAACTAGCGCAGTAAACGCTAATTAGCGCGCGCTGCCAATTTGCTATGTTCAAATCGTCTGGCGTCTGATTTCATCTAACGTCTGGCGTCTCGAGACGACAACTGACTTCCTTCAAGGTACGGCTGAGCAGTTTTTTAGTCTTGTTGAAAATTTAATCATTTACTCCTAAGTGTCTACAAGTCGTGAAGCTAGGTTGATACATATCCATTTCAGCATTTTGATAGTATATTAAGTGGATAAACTAGTAAGAGGGCGAAGTTTTGAGGTTTAAAAAGGTCTTAATTTTAAGTGATTATTATTGCTCAAAGAGATTCCATTATCAAAATTTGCGGATGACAAAAAAACGTCGTTTGTTACACGGGCGTTAAGGTAAAAACCTACTTCCCGTCCTCGGCGAATTTCAACCGAGGTGGAGACTAGCAATCTACGCATGAGATATTACAGTGCACAAATGTGTGCGCAGACACGGGTGCATTCTCTATTCCCTCACTCTCATTGTCGGATGGGACGCCAATGCGACATGACCGGAGAGAGATCAGGCGCAGGACCGACGACTTTACGTGCTCTCCGAGGCACGGGGGTTGTATCTGACACCGCCAATTTTCAACTCTGGGCTGGCACTATAATAATTTATTGACAGAATAACCCAATACCTCATAATTTTTTGTTGGCCCGACACGGAAATCGAACCCAGGACCTCGAGATCCACATGTCGTACATACGTCGTACATGCTAAGCGCGAGACCAATGAGGCACTTACAATAAACACAATAAACTAAATTAAAATAAACAATGTACTTACAATGTAGGTACTAACATAAACACAAACGCTGTATCTTCCTGTTAAGTGAATGAATGAATGAATAAAGTTTCAGATTTAAATAGTACTGTGAACTGCACTGAGCTCAGTCCGCGCGGACGCTATCAGGAGCTTAGTCGATTTGCGTAATCTACTTTGCGCGATCAAACTGTTAATCTGTTAATTGATGTCGCCCGGACTTAATCTTGTTTGGGCGGTAACTGCTAGTTACTGCATAGGCACTGATGCTGCAGCTAAGCCTTTAAGGCTAGCTACGATTGGTATAATCGGAGTTAGAAACGCTTTATTATTTTCTTTATCTCTGCGTCGTATTACTTACTCATTGCTGAGGTCGTGACCCCTTTCCATTAATCACATAATGGTAGGGATTTTCTTGGATTATATAAAATTATGTGATAAGTCCACAGATTCTCCAATATGCGACTAAATTGAGAGCTTATAGACGTTGGGGTTACCAAGTTGTACGGATGGCAACCGTAGCGTTGGAAGAGCCACCCAGTTAGACTGACGATATCAAGAGAGTATAGAGAGAGATAACGATGGATAGGATAGGTAGGTATAAGCTGCACAAAATTATGTTCTGTGGCGATCAGTGAAATAGACCTATGGCCAGCTGTGGACGTCTATCGGTCGAGACCACGACTTCTTAAGTTCGGATTTACCTCTTCTCATCATCATCATCCATGATGATGTGGCATATGTCCACTGTTGGACATAGGCCTCCTTCAAGTAGCGCCAACCTGCTTTATCCTCGGCTGTTCGCATCCAATGGATGCAAGCCAATTTCTGGATATCGTCGCTCCACCTTACTACAGGACGCCCTACACTCCTTTTACCCCTTCTATTTGCTATATCCATACTAATATTATAAATGCGAAAGTGTGTCTGTCTGTCTGTCTTTTTGTCTGTCTGTCTGCTACCATTTCACGGCCCAACAATTTAACCAATTCTGATGAAATTTGGTACAGAGTTAGCTAACATCCCGGCCGGGGCGGAAATAGGCTACTTTTATCCCGGAAAATTAAAAAGTTCCCAAGGGATTCTTAAAGGTCCATCCGTTTAACCAATTTATATAAAATTTGGTTTAGAGGCGGCTTGCGTCCCGGAAATTGACATAGGCAACTTTATCCCGGAAAAGCAAATAAGTTCCCACAGGATTTTAAAAAACCTAAATCCACGCGGGCATCATCTAGTTACTGTATAATTTTGATGTAATAATTATTATATTATATTATTACATTACAGTATTTGTCAGTGTCGTATAATCTCGGAGCGCAGTATAAATCGCTCATGTCGGGAGATGTCGCACGATGCTTTTTTTGTCGCGAGATGTTGCTCCGCTGAGTAATGGACTTGTATTGTTTATGAACTGATATTACGCACGGAAAATACAGACGTTCCTAGCTATTTCTTTATATAAAGATACATAAGAATTAGATTAAAATATTACCTAAATAGCAGTGGCGTAGCGTACCTTGGCGGGGCCCCGTATAAAAATTTGTTTGGGGGCCCTTATGAAGGGTAAGGATTTCTCACAAAAGAAAAAAAATGTTTGCATAAATAATAAATATTTATTCATCATAATTATTTATGTCACTTTTTCTAAAATTTTTACAAACAATTCAAATTAAATATATACTCTCCTTGCCTTTTTTTGGCAAACTGATTTATTAAATCATTAGCTGATGATGACTTCATCATGATCAACCCATTACCGGCTCATTACAGAGCACGGGTCTCCTCTCAGAGTGAGAAGGGTTTTGGCCATAGTCTACCACGCTGGCCAAGCGGATTGGCAGACTTTTGAGAACGTTATGGAGAACTCTCAGGCGTGCAGGTTTCCTCACGATGTTTTCCTTCACCGTTAAAGCAAGTGATATTTAAATACTTAAAATGCACATAACTCCGAAAAGTTAGAGGTGCGTGCCCGGGATCGAACCCACGACCTCCGATTAGAAGTCGGTCGTCCTAACCACTAGGCTATCACAGCTTTTATGATGATGATGATGATGACTTTAGTTTTTCTAAAGATTCTGCCTCTATGGACAACTTTTTGGACAACATTTTTTGACTTTTGTCATTTCTGAAATAAACAAAAATTTGGGAAGTTTTTGTTAATTTTTGCTTACGCACGTCGGGGCCCCAGTGGCTTGGGGGCCCCGTATAATTGATACGGCATATACGGCGGTAGCTACGCCCCTGCTAAATAGCTAAACAGGTATAAATTAAAAATTTTAAAAACCCCCGACATTCGCCATTTTGTGGCGACGGCTATCTTGGATTTGCATAGTACTATTCTACTGGTCAAGCCCTTTCATTTGATACCCATATTAAGGGAGTTGTGAAAAAATATGTAATTCGTCATTTGTAGCGGCGGCCATCTTGGATCGATTTGCATCAAACAAGCTAACAACACTCTCGACTAATTCACCTTTCAAACAAAAAAAACCGCATTCAAATCGGTTCATCTATTTGAGCGCTACAGGGGAACAGACACACACACACACATACACACAAACACACACACACACAAACACACACACACACACACACTAAATTGCCATTTGCCTATTAGTACTATATACTTTATGCAAATTTTTTACAGATCTGTTTAGTTGATGTCGTCTGGACACCTGTGGGTCTACCATCAACTATAATCGCGACTCAATTAAAGACCTAAACTGAACTGAATCGCTATTTCGTACCATGAACTCTTTTATCCGACCAATAGACGTCATGACGTCATGAACGAAACAAAAACCTAGTATAAAAAAATCAGCCAAGTGCGAGTCGGGCCTCGCTCTTTCAGGGTTCCGTACATAATTATGAACAATATAATATTTTGGGTCTAAGAAATATTTAATTTCCGAGCTAGACATCGCAACAAACCGTGAAAGAAAAACCCAAAAAAATGTTCGTTTATTTTGGTCACAGCTTATAAACTATTTAATAAATCGTTGTTTTCAGTATTTGTTGTTTAAATAGAGCATATAGTATATAATATACTGAAATATCATATTCCCAACTAGTTTAGTTTTTGAGATAGCCCCCGTCACAAAAATGGTCTAAAACTGACAACTTTGATGGCCTCCCATTCCCTTATTTTTTGAGATGAAAATTAAAAAAATATATATTTGTACTCTACTTAATCTACTCTACTTAAGCTCTAAACAATGATACCCCACAAGCTAGGGTAAAGAAAAAATTTTTTTTCCGGCTCCTTTTTCATGTATGGGAGCCCCCCTGAAAAATAATTTAATTAAATTTCTAATTCAATATTTGATTTTGGGTTAACGTTTTACACTAAATACCAAAATTTCAGGTTTGTAGCTCATTTCGTCTGCGAGCTAGAGACCTGTGACCGGCGGACAGACGGACAGACAGACAGACAGACAGACAGACAGCCGAGTGACATTAATAGGGCTCCGTTTTTACCCTTCGGGTACGGAACCCTAAAAAGATACTTCATGGTACGAATTCAATGCGATTTATTTTAAGCGCCGATATTGAATAGCATCGGAATTGGATCGTTAGATTAAAGCTGTGGATTAAAGATTGTAGTTACTACAATCTTTAATCCACAGCTTTAATCTAACGATCCAATTCCGATGCTATAATTTCCGAAAGTGGGCCTCGATGAAATAAGTAATTTTGATGAAAGTACCTATACAAAATCAGGAGGCCTACTGTAGGCCTCCTGATTTTGTATAGGTACTTTCATCAAAATTACTTATTTCATCGAGGCCCACTTTCGGAAATTCAGTTGAGAGGACAATTTGCTATTGCATTTAGATATTTCAGTATAAATCCTGCAATTTCAATATCAGTTTGTTGCCCCGGACAAATCTATTTGTCCAGCGTCGTGATCTTACACTTGAACCATAAATCCGCGTCCACTATTTTTACACCACCTTGTTATGTTATGATAATAAATTGCTGCCGCGACTGAATTGTCTTCTAGACGTGAAATGTTGGTGCCGTTTCATAATAAATTCACGCGCGCATAAACGTCCTAAATGAATTAGAGAATAGAGATGAAACCTGAGGGAGATTTTACGACCATTTAACAAATTTTATATCTATGAGACACTTAACCCGTGTTGGGATATTAAAACGGGTTTTAAATAACGTTTTAATTAATATATATTTCGACGGTTAATTAAAGTAAATTTTACTGTTTGACCACCCGTAGAAATTCAAACTTTAAATTGCCTAAAGGTTAGGTACTCTACTTGTATGTATGCACTATCTAATTACCTATGTACCTTATTGTCACCACAAGTACTTTTTGAGATATCCAATAGTCCAATAATACCTATAGGTAGGTAGGTACATGCGACGAGCTCATTTAGCTATTTTATCTAATTAAATAATATATACTAATTATTAAAACAAGTTTTCAAAATTTTAACAAGTGAATCGAAATTGATTAATGATCAGTCGTCGTCGTCGTCCTCAACCGATAGACGTCCACTGCTGGACATAGGTCTCTTGTAAGGACTTCCACACGGCGCGGTCTTGTGCCGCCTGTATCCAGCGACTCCCTGCGACTCTTTTGATGTCGTCGGTCCACCTAGTGGGGGGTCTACCAACACTGCGTTTTCCGGTGCGAGGTCGCCTTTCTAGCACCTTGGGACCCCAACGTCTACCGGTTCTTCGGACTATGTGCCCCGCCCATTGCCACTTCAGTTTTGCGATTCGTTGAGCTATGTCGGTGACTTTGGTTCTTCTACGGATCTCCTCATTTCTGATTTGATCGCGTAGAGAAACTCCGAGCATAGCTCTCTCCATCGCTCTCTGAGTGACTCTGAGCTTTCTTATCAGTAGGTATTGATGACAGAATGATCAGTAGGTACCTATTTATTATACAATAGATTTTTATAAAAATGAATCCCGCTTTTTAATATTACCATAGTCTCATAATAGAAAAGAAAATGAGTATTCCATAAAAAGTTCATTCTTCTTTCGTGAAATAAGATATTCAACAATGTAGTAAGTACCTATTTGTCATCAATGCTGATTGAACATGGGCTTGCAGAAGATAACTATAAACGCAACGAAACTTATTTAAGGCATTGAATTCAGATATCAATACCATTGAAATAAGATTCATTCTCGTTCAATAAAGTGCTAACAATTATTGTCTCCCGATATGTTGTCATGGTTACGTCACGGACCAAAAACAGAGTATCTGCTACAGTTATGACAATTCTTACCGTTTAGATTTTAAAGTGGAAATTCGCCTACCTCGTAACTATTAATATCATGGTAGACAAAGTATGTACAGTGGACACTGCATTCAACTGTTTGCAACAAATCGAAGGGGACTTAAGTACTTACTATTTGAATCGTCTACGAGGCTCACAATGGGGTTTTCTTGTTTTTGCCCTTTTGTCATATTACAATGTCTGAACCTATGGGCAAATAAAGTAATCTTAAGTGGCCCGGAGACTATCAATTGCAATAATTGTCAATCATTACGTGATTGATGGTTATTATGTAGTTACTATGTATGTAGTGGTGAATTGCTCGTTTAATAATCCGTTTGAAGTTATTGTCAATAGCTACTACGAAATTGATTAAAATGCATTGACGGACATCATTGATGTTACCAATTCATTTTTCTCAATGCAATTGACAATTAGTTAGTTATTGGCGCTATAACTAAAGAAAGATTTACCATAATTTATATTAATTAAGCTAATGAAATAAAGCTTTGATGAAAATAAATTGAAAAAGAAAAGCTATCACAAAACGGGAAAAACACAACTGAAAATAAGATCATTGGACTTCGCTCAATCGCTCTTCAATTGAAACCTTCAATCACGTACAAAATTGTCAATTCCAATGGATCGTCTCCGGGCCACTTTACAGTAAGAACCTAAAAGAAAATGGCATTTCAAAAAATGCAGGCTATTACTCATACACATTTGAGATATTATTTGTTACATTGATATGTATATCTATGTAACATTTTCCATTCCAAAAAGAGTAAGTTCTGCTGTGTATCTTGAGACTTGAGAGTTCTTATTAGCTGAATCTGCTTTTTGAAGCGGTGCGTGGCAGAATGACTTGAATCTAGGTGTAAACGGTAAACGCCGTATTAAGCTTTATTAGCATTCTGACCTAATGGAATGGAATTTGGGATTCTTAGTAGGCCCGTATAAATATCTAGGTACGTTGATTCTTTCTTCTGCCATTGTACCTATTTGGCTTTTAATTCAAGAACTTTTCTTTTCAGCCTGTAATTCTGTCGCCAAAACGTTCGATAAAATTCCCTTCACAAGCTTGTTTTTAATTAGTGCTGGGAGAGTGGGATGAAACAGGGGGAAAAAGTAAAAGTTGCAACCAAACCACTGATACGAGTTTAATTAAATTTGATTATCCCAAAAAACGTCCGAGACAGACGTACAAATTGGCCGATTGTTCCCGTTTTAGCAGTTTGGGAAATTTTCTGAAGGCCCGTTAAAGTTTTTACGATTTCTCCTCAAGATTTCCGGACGGATTTTAGGAGGACCTCTCCTTTTATAGGGCAGTCGTAAAATTATTCTATTAAGTTTTTATTAAAGAAGATTATAGGTATGGGATGAAGTTTTTGGTTTTATACGACTCGGTATTGCTTTTGGGAAAGTAAAACTATGGAAGGTAGGACCTAAGTTAGTACCTACTTTTCTTTTAATTGAATTTTTGCGTGTGATTGTAAGTTTATAGGAAGCTTTTTCTTTTATTCTAAATAAATTATAAAATCTCAAAACTGGAGATCAATATTTTCGAAACATTATTAAACACAGGTAATTTATAATTTAAAAAAAAACATCGCAGAATGCTATGTTGAATAGAAGCATTCGTTACTTTGAGGAATTCCATGATATACAATGAACACAAAATTACTTTGCTATAAACGGCTAAAACATCGCAGAGGTGTGCTACGAAATATGAAAGACAATTTACGTACATCATGTGAAAAAACTAGTACCTAAACATTTGAATGACATAAATCTGCGCCAAATTGAAAACCTCATTTTTGGAAGTTGGTTGTAGCATAACAAAAAAATAAAAAAAAAACGGAAAAAACAATAATATTTGTACAGATTGAATATTTTCTACCGGAGTTGCTTGGACTCATTAAGGAAATAAAAAAACCGTAACATCCGTGTTCTGCTGTTTTATTTGTAATTGTTTTTTTGTTTCATAGTTATTTATTACTACGTTTCCAAATGCAATTTCTAAGAGGGAGGACACACTGTCGAATTTGAGTTTTATTATTTTCGTCCCAGATCGATCTGTGTGAGATTACCTAAATACTACAAAAATTCAATAAGTGGGTATCTTTTAATTAAAATTACCAAAATTAATTAATATTTTATGTTGGTCAACTTGTAGCTCTTATGACAAGTTAAGTCTCTACCACCGTTCCGAAAAGCGGATCTACAGTATGACAATCGCAAACACCTCTGATTGGCTAACGGCTAATCGGCTAAAAAATAAGACTGTAGACTGGGGCAAATGATTGATGCAGCCCTTAGACAATCGAGGGCTGCACTTGCTTTATTAATGTAATAGATTACTTATGATACTTAAAAATATCTCGTGGGTAGCTGGTTACAAAGTCGATTGCAGCCACTTTGTCATTAGGTAAATACATATGCGTTTTTAAAAATTATTTAAATTTGTGGGTCCACCTGCGTTCCCCGCCTGCGTCGATTAGTCCCAGTTCGGTCCCATTAGTGTCACGCTGATCGTCGGCGCTGACAGGCCAATATACTTGGGTGTTATAGAAGTGTACTGAAGACTGAGGCGCGTTGGCGGCGGTCGAGGCCAACCAACTATAGATCGACCAGAATCTCATGAAAAATAGGGAAATTAAATTTTGTAGTAAGCAACATTAGTCGGTTTAACTAGTAGTGTAGTATTAGTTTAACTCGGCTGCCCTAGTGATAAACAAAGTAATCACATTCAGAACACCTTACCTGGGATCGTTTCACGAAACGAAAAACCAAGCGACTGCATTTTAAATACAACAAGTGTAAATTGAAAATTTAAAAAACCCCCGACATTCGCCATTTAGTGGCGGCGGCCATCTTGAATTTGCAATAGTGCTATTCTACTAGTCAAGCCCTTTCATTTGATACCCATATCAAGGGAGTTGTGAAAAAATATATCATCCGCCATTTTGTAGCGGCGGCCATCTTGGACCGATTTTCATCAAACATAGCTAAGAACACTCTCGACTAATTCACCTTTCAAACAAAAAAAACCGCATTCAAATCGGTCCACCCGTTTGAGCGCCACAGGGGAACAGACAGACACACACACACACACACACACACACACACACACACACACACACACACACACACAGACACGTCAAACTTATAACACCCCGTCGTTTTTGCGTCGGGGGTTAAAAACAAAGTAATCAACATCCAATTACTTTGTTTTTGTGTTGTGCTTGTTGTTTACTTGGTTTTTGCATTTATATTCCGGGTTAGTGAGTGCAGTTACTTTGTTTGGGCAATTTAAATTTCAGTAAACGGTTCAAGTTATTTGAAATATTAAACTGTGGTAAAAAACTACTGGACATAAAACTTTTGTTAATGCAAAAAGTCAATTTCACAAAAAATTACAGTTACTTTGTTTATCGCTAGGGCAGCCGTAGTGTTGCTAACCTTGGAATTTCATTTCCCTATTTTTCATGATATTCTGGTCGATCTATACGCGCCGAACTCTCAGCGCCGACGATGAGCGTGACACTAACCAGCCTTACCGCCAACCTCCATACTTTTATCATACATGTCTAAGTATAATCTATTTAACATTTGTGTACCTTCCTGTTTTATCCATAAAATTACGAAATAGAGAATTCAAGTAACTTTTTAACGCGTTGTATCGTTAGTGTGTCCTTACGCTAAGCCATCGTCATACACGAGCGACGTCAGGGTTCATATATTACACGTTTCCAGGAATCCCGCGCTGACGAATATTTATTAAGACGTCCGTGAATGACACGAGGGACGAACGTTCGTCCGGAATCGTATTTGTGTCCGGACTCGTCCCGCAATAAGCCGGGACTGGGGAGCGCCATTTGTCAAACTAAACGTTGCGTGCGCACGCGTTGAACTGTCTGCCTGAACTAATAATGTTGTGCCTTTGTATATTGTTTAGACTGTATACACTATTGGTTGCAACTTTAAAGAAATTATTTTTGTAATTTCTTTGACAGGTCTGCGTTTACATGAAGTATGATTTAAGGTGCGGCGTATTAACTTCAAAAAAATAGAAATTTTCTGTTTTACACCATTTTTCTTATGGGAGATCCCATAGCAAAAATGGTCTAAATCTCAAAAACTAAACTAGATAACAAATTACAATTTCTGTATACTATGTACCATAAATTATATAGGTTACTTAAACAACAAATAGTGAAAACGTCGATTCATTTAACAGTTTATAATATTGTTATAAATTAGGTAAATAGTGATGAATAATGTAAATGAATTGTACACTAATATAGATAATTAACAGAGTTAATGAAATATTATATTAAGGAAACATATTGATTGAATGTATAACATTGTATTAATGCTTAAGTCAACCATTCAATCAAATGCATAACCGTAAAATGTGTAATTATTTAAGTTGATATAATTATTAAGATCGATAATAGTTCAAATTCCGTAAAATGTTTATCAAAGAAGTATTTTTGTTTGCTTAGTTATATTTTAAATAATTAAGATATTCCAATGACGAATTTTGACGAATGAACTAATATCATGACATTGTTATGAAATAGCTTAGTTCGTTCATGACGAGATTATAAAAAGCACGGTAGTTGAAAAGAGGGAATCAATCTTCCCACGAAAATTGGTGAATAAACTTGTGAAATCAGTCTACGTGTTGTTATTCTACGAGGTCTTCCAACAATAAGCTGTAATGAAAACAAACGAACAGTTTTTAGGGTTTCTCTCATTGATGTACCTACTCTTGCGATGTCTCTGCTAGGTAAGGTAATATTTGGTTCATTTAAAATTAGAATAAATAAAATAGCTGGTTTAAAAAAGTTAATTAGTCAATTGTACGAAACTTTTATACAGCGAGATGCGATTCTTGACCGATTAATTATTTGTATATCGGATAAAAACTACAATTTGCAGAGGCCATAATTACTTTTATTATTTTTCTTAACTGAATCACAGATTCAAATCCTAACCGTGTGTCATGAACGCATCGTAAGTCATATATATTCATTTGTCAGAGCACCTCTAATTGGCAACAGGCGTACGGGTGATATTTGAGGAAACTCCAATTGATATTTCCGACTCGCGCCGATTTATTGCCCCAAAGGAATATTTAAGACAAACTATCGATTTATCTAAGGAGCGGTGCATTTTTTAACTTCAAAAAAGAGACCATTTTTGCTACAGGAGATCCCATAGCAAAAAATATGGTCTAAATATCAAAAACTAAACTAGATAGTAAGGCCAATTTTTCTTGGACGATTCTCAGACCAGGGCGCGTGCATAATAACATATGTCTGTGACATATTGACATATGTCATTATGTATATATGTATAAATAACCTACTAGGGCTTCCAAACAAATACCTACGCAAAATTTTATAGGTGTAGGTATTGTCCACGCATTAATTATCCGAAACTATCAAACGGATTGCGACCATTTTTTTTTTATTTGGCTTTCTTTTACTTCAACTTAGGGAAAAGTGCAAGTTTCATCAAAATCGGTTGAGCAATTTTCTGGATAAATACATTTTTCCTTTTCATTTAGGTATTCTTTATTTTGGTACATATTGAAGTCGGTTTAATTTTTCTTCAATTATTATGACTAACTAAACAATGTATACATATTATGTATACCTTGTTTAGTTAGTCATATTATGTTCCGAGTTCTAAATCGAGCTTGGAGGAGCGGAATTGAACGATTTTTTCAAAATCTTTAATCATAACGAGGATATGAGACGGACCACGCGACAGCGATCCTGCTGCCAGTGAATCACTCGTGCCGATTTATTAAAGGAATGTTTCAAACAGAACGGTCGATTTATTCAAGTAATTGGTCAGTTTTATTGGACGGTTTTCGTTCATTAAAGTTGATTAACGTATTCAGGCCGGCGCGGTGGACGCTGGCCGATTGAACGACAAATACTGACTAAATTGACAGATGCACGTTTAATTGATGCATTTTTGGTAATTGAGGAGAAAGGATCCATTAATGGGTTGCTGTTGATTTTGCTGATGATTCTTTAGTAGGAGCCACGTTCTGAAGAAGTAGTAGTGACCTAGGACTTTAAACCTATTGTTTAATAAAGATTTCTCAGATGTTAGGTACGGCTGAGCGCCCATGGTTGACAAATGGGCAGAGGGACGAATGGACGAACGGCTGGACAGACGAATGGATGGACGGACGAAAAAACGAATGGACGGACGGGCGAATGGACGAACAGATGGATGGACGCATGGTTGGAAGCACAGACGAGTGGACAAATGGACAAATGGATGGACGGACAGAAGCGGGGGCTTATTAATAGGATCCCGTTTGGTACGGTCTTGGTACGGAACCCAGAAAAATCATGATTTTAGTAAACAGAGTATTTAAAAAATCTACGCTTGGTGCAAGGTTTGGGTGGTCATATTACATGACACTGTCAATTATATGAGCATTTCTCACGTGAAACTGACAGTCAACAGCCACAGTATGATAATAGGCTTGTAATAGAAAAGAAATGAGTTGACACTCTTTGCATAATCCGTGAGTGACGCGTGACAATATGGGAGGCGGTCACAGTGCGTTTCCATCGTAGTACGTCATACGTCATTTTCTCGTATCGGAGAATAATATAATTAATACTAGCTTTCGCCCGCGACATCGTCCGGGTTATGTTATGTTGTACGAAAATCTTTTGATTTTCCGGAATAAAAGGTTCCTATGTGACTATCTAGGTATTTGTACTGTATTCATGCAAAAAAATCACTTAGGTCCGCAGCTCTATTGAAGTGTGTTTGAAATGTAAAGTAGGTAGTTGTGACGCGGTAACTGTTTATTTTCCCGAGATAAAAGTAGGTAAACTGTGACACTTTCGTTTTCACTGTAAAAATCACGTCGCTCCGTGGCTCTGTTGCGGCGTTATTGAAGGACAAACCAACAAATAAACACTCTTTCGCACACTTATCTGCTACATTGTAGTAGGGATTTTATCAAATATTTTGAACAAACTGATTTCGTTTTTCATTAAATTATTTTTCACATAATTGTAACTATATTATATTTATTTATAGCGAACCCATTAAGTTTGTCAATAGTTTCAGATAAAAAACTAAAACGTGCAATATCAATGAAAACAGTTCTTAATGTCTTGTACGCAAACACTAACTTATTCTTGTTTCAGTCAAATTTAATCTTTAAAATCTTATTGATAAGAGTTATAGTAATCGCAAATAAAAGGTAGCTATTTCACACAGCTATTTCATAACGGTCGTTTGCAACTGATGTTATTTGAACGATATATTCGTAACAGATAGGACAAAGATATAGAATCCGTTTAGCTACTAAACATGAGTTTTCACTTTCTTACTTTATGTCAAGTGACAAAAACAAAAGTTGGAGATAGCTATCCAATACTTTATCACAAGATGGTGAAACAGGCCCTTAATATTCCATCAATTGTCAATTACTATTACTTAGGCATAATTTTATAGTATAGAAATAAAATTAGAAAGAAATTAAATTAAATTAGAAAATAGAAATTCTATATCCTAATCATAGGGAGCAAAACGATATTTTGTTACACATCCTCTAACGAAAAGGACCTATACCTACCCTCATGTCAAGTTTTCTATTTTCTATGACTTTTGCACAAATGACGTAACGCAATATATTAAATTTCATGTTTTAAGACATACAAATGTAGCCAATAGCCGCTCTATCGCTTAGTGAATCTGCGAAGTGATGTGCGACAAGTGGGTTGTAACATGTTTGTTGTGTTGTGTTTTATTGGACGTTGGCATGTTGGCGTGTTGGCGTGTTGGCCGCCGGAGCTGTATGGACGCAATATGGGCGCAATAATGTGGGAGTCAATATTATGAATTGCTATACATATAGGTAATTGAGTATTGAATAACAGATAGGTAAACGAGTATATTCAACTGCAGATCACGAGGTCCCGGGTTCGATTCCCGGTTGGGCAAATAATTATCAGGTAATTGGTTTTTCTGTCAAGAAATTCTCAGTGTCAGCCCGCAGTTGCTAGTTGGCAGTGTTTCACTCCCGTGCCTCTGAGAGCAGTCGGTCCCAGTTATTATCACTATCATGTGACAATATTCGTTAAACCCCGCCAACCCGCATTGGAGCAGCGTGGCGGGTCTACGTTCTAAATCCCTCTCTCCTATGAGAGAGGAGGCCTGTGCCCAGCAGTGGGACGTTAAAAAGCTGTAGTGGTGGTAATGGTTTAACTTTTACAATTGATGAGGAAAGTTTTAAGAAGATTATAATATTTTTTAACAAGTTCACTCAAAGTTGTTAACTGCACATTACCCATTTCAGTTGTAGCGATGCGAATTAAAAAAAAATATCTTCACTCCCCTTTAATTTATTTATTCCGTAACATCAAAGTTATCTAAGTTAATAATGCATCACTTTATTACGGAATTCTATTTGTTAGGAACGTTGCAGAGTTTGTATTGTGATGGGGGGACCCGGGTAATTTCCTTGGAAAAACAAGGGTGGAATGGAAATAAATTTTTAAAGGGAACTGCTATGCGCCTTAAGCATTTTCTTTCTACTTTCTTAAAGAGATTTCCGCTTGAATTGATAACATCTTAGAGCAGAAGAATTTTCATTAATTTTAATAAGATGTAACCTTCGATCAATCAAATTACCTACTAGATTTTGCGGTCGATGGGCGCGGATCAAAAACCGTATAAAGGACAACGGTTCATACCCCACTCGTAACACTATTGTAGTACCTACTCCTAGCATAAGTTTTTACTTAATTGGAGGGGAAAAGGGAATATTACCTAGTCATGTTCATCATGGCTAATATTCTAAAAAAAACTTTAAAAAAGTTGGTTGTCAAACAGATTCCGACAAAATTAGTTCCCACCCAAGATTGTCAACCTATCTTCAGTGATACCTAAAGCCAATGTTAAAATGTCTCACGAAGACATACCTACTTATGTTCCTTTAATCCATGTTCGTAACTGAACTTTCGTAACCAGTTAGTGTGCTTTTAAAAATGTAACAAATATAAATTTAAAATTTAAAAAAACCCCGACATTCGCCATTTTGTGGTGGCGGCCATCTTGGATTTACATAGTGGTATTCTAGTAGTCAATCCCTTTTATTTGATACCCATATTAAGGGAGTTGTGATAAAATATGTAATTCGCAATTTTGTAGCGGTGACCGTCTTGGATCGATTTTTATCAAACATAGCTAACAACACTCTCGACTAATTCACCTTTCAAATAAAAAAAACCGCATTCAAATCGGTCCACCTGTTTAAGCGCTACAGGGGAACAGACAGACACACACACACACACACACACACACACACACACACACAGACACGTCAAACTTATAACACCCCGAAGTTTTTGCGTCGGGGGTTAAAAATACAAAAACAAGTGTAAATAGTATAAAGTTTAAAGGAGTTTGTGGGAATATGTATCATTGCTTATTTCTTCTAGATGAAGACTAACTTTTCAGGGTTAGTTTTTCAATTAGATTTCGTATGGAACTGCATATCTTGTACATTATTGATCGAAGGATATCTAACTATTAATGGTGATACGCTGATGGCAAATAACATCCGAGCCTAACAGCACAAGACGAAAAACTCAAGAGGCTTTTCTGGTAAGGTATTTATCAAGGCACTGCCGAATTCTCCCACCGGACTAGTTCTGAATTAATTTTAATTTTTCAAATTCACCCAGCCGGGTATCGAATAGAGTTGATAGGTAGGACAAGCGATAAACCTGCTTCAAAAAAAAAGTCAGTTACGATGATCGTGAGAAACCATTAGAAACCTATAAACTTGCAAAAACTGTACCCACTTGAGATGTTTCCAAGTCGTATGCAAATCATTAGCATACGTGGACTAGACGTGGAGTTATAGTCTGTTCGTTATCTTACGGTTGCCTTTTGTGTCTCGCCGCCTCCGCCGCGCGGTGTTTTGCCAAAGACACCGCCGTGACTTGAAAGCATGCCGCGCGGAGTGTACAGGCACAAGGGGTTTTGGCGTTTTATACCTACTCATATTTTTTCATTAAAATTCTCTTTCCTTTTTATATTTTTTTATATTCGTATTTTATTACAATATAACCATAAACATAAAATATAATATTCTCATGAACACGGATCTTCTCTCAAAATGAGAAGGATTTTAACCATAGTCTACCACGCTGGCCAAGTGCGAATTGGCAGACTATTCGGAGATTCTGTTAGAATAGAAAAAAAATTACAAACAGAAAAAAAGTAATAAAAATAAAAGCAGAATACTAAGAGCACCTGCGCCTGTACCGACACTAAGTTACCGAACGGACTATACCGCTAGACGGGTTCCTTCACCGCGGGATGTTGATAAACGCGATATAAACGGTGAATGCCCGTAATTATTGCTAATTATCTAAAGCCCGTTGCACACACGCGCCGCGATAGCCCGCGAGCCCCGTTTTTTTTAACCCCCAACACAAAAACGGCGGGGTGTTATAAGTTTGACGTGTGTGTGTGTGTGTGTCTATGTGTGTCTGTTTTTCGTTTGAAAGGTGAATTAGTCGAGAGCGTTGTTAGCTATGTTTGATGAAAATCGATCCAAGATGGCCGCCGCTACAAAATGGCGGATTACATATTTTTTCACAACTCCCTTAATATGAGTATCAAATGAAAGGGCTTGACTAGTAGAATATTAGTATTGCAAATTCAAGATGGCCACCGCCACAAAATGGCGAATGATGGGGGATTTTTAAATTTTTAATTTATACTTGTGTTTTGTAAGCCCGAATTTTGCGGCTTCCGGATCGCACTTCGCGGCGTGCCCTGTCCTATATGTTGATTTTATTTAAGCAAGGTTTTTAACCGACTTCAAAAAAGGAGGGTCTGTCTTCTACCCATATGTAGATAATATGTATGTAAGTATTTATGTTCGCGGTTATTTCAAAAACTAATGAACGGATTTTGATGATTTTTTCATTATCGTAATCTACATACTTTCAGAAAGGTTTTAGTATATAACACACTTAGGTATCATTCTTATGTACGAGAGTACACGCATAAATGTACCCATATGTCTCGCCGCGATTCTCCTAGAGTGTAAAGCGGGCTTAATGTTACTGGATTAAAGCGGATGAAGTTAAACGATCTTCAAGTCTAACAACTAAGGCTGCATACACATTGGTTACTACACTGAGTGTCTTGATTCTCTAGCAGCCGTAACATCTAAAGAAGCCCAACCAAGCGAATCCACCACCGCCACTACAGCTTTTTAACGTCCCACCGCTGGGTATAGGCCTCCTCTCTCATGGGAGAGATAGATTTAGAGCTTAGACCCGCCACGCTACTTCAATGCGGGTTGGCGGGCTTTAACGACTATTGTCACATGATAGTGATAATAACCGGAACCGACTGCTTAACGTGCTCTCCGAGGTACGGGGGTGGAACACCGCCACCTACCGGTTACCAACTCTGGGCTGGCACTGAGAATTTCTTGACAAAAAAACCCGATATCTAACAATTATTTTGCCCGACCTGGGAATCGAACCTGGGACCTCGTGAGCTTCAGTCACTGCTAACCACTAGAGTCTAGACCAACGAGGCAATTTGAACGCCCGAGCCCGCTGTGAACCCCTATATACACTCGCGCCGGGAAGCATCAACCTTTCTGCGACAAAATTATCTCGCCCTAAATGTCTCGATGCGCGCATTGTCTTTAAATTCTATAAAAGTTTTATAATAACTTATGGTGAAGATATTTTCGAAGCACCTTTGGATAAGATCCAAATAATTTCACACGGACGCCGCCCATCCCGTGTTTACGGTTGTCGTAAAAATACACCGTCAATGACTTTATCGTGAGTTTTATTTTCGCTTTAAAGCGAATAATATATCATCTCAGCCATAAAATGAAATGAGATGGTCCATGTTCAAGATAAAAATGTTAATCATAATTATTATTATTACTTCGGCCACGTGTATTAATTTTTTTAAGTTTCATGGGATGTTTTTACAGGATAAACAAGTGTAAATTAAAAATTTAAAAACTCCCGACATTATTAACTCGCTATTTTTGGCGGCGGTCATCTTGCAATAGTGCTATTCTACTAGTCAAACCCTTTCATTTGATACCCATATTAAGGGAGTTGTGAAAAAATATTATGTAATCCGCCATATTGTGGCGGCGGCCATCTTGGAGCGATTTTCATCTAACATAGCTAACAACACTTTTGACTAATTCACCTTTCAAAAAAAAACTGCATTCAAATCGGTTCACCTGTTTGAGCGCTACAGGGGAACAGACACACACACACACACACATACACACAGACACGTCAAATTTATAAAATCCCATCGTTTCTGCGTCGGGGGTTAAAAAATAACAAAACTCAACTGATAGACAACTGGACATAGGTCTCTTGCAAGGGCTGCCACGGAACAAGAACTAGAACCGTTTATATCCAGGCGGCTAATCACTCGCTTGTGATCGTCCTTCCACCCAGTGGAAACTTCCAACAGTGCATTTCACGGTGCGAGGTCGCCATTCGAGCATCTAGAGACCCCAACGTCTATCGGTTCCTTGAGCAATGAGCCCCGCAGTTGTTGCCACTGCACATTCGCTAAGACCTGTACCCGCTCAGGTTCTCCTATGGATCTCCTCATTTCCGATTCGTATTGCGTGAGATCTCTCTCTCTCTAGTCGTTCCTTCATTACTGAAGATCGCGGTCGTGGTGTATTTGTAGCCTCGTGCGGATTATTGTTTCCACCGATTTCTATCGGAGGCTAGTTTTGCAATTGTGTAAAATTTGCATTTGGAATCCATCAGCTGATCTGCCCATCTGGTTGGCGAGCGGCTTCTAGATCTTTTCCCCTTTGGTGTTGCCAGTCATAATAAGCATTTCTAAACTCCCGTCTACCCGTCGCATGATGTGTCTGAAATAGGAGAGCAGACGTTGGTAACATATGGAGGAGAGTCCCGTTTTCACCCCTTGCTGTGACAGTATAGACACGTTTGAGCGCTTAGCTGTCCAAGGAATTCTCAGCATGCGCCTTCAGTATCACGTCTTGGTGAAATCTCGAGGAATGGTGGATCGTAACTCAGAGAAACTGCGTGAGGTATTCTTGGGGAAACAAGCCGTACCAGAAGCGTCATTCGGCACTCGTCATGGTTTCCTAGAAAGTGAATAACATTTAGTATTTTCGTTCTCCGAATCGCGCATAACTCATAAAATCTGAACTTTACGGTCGGAACAGCTTTGGACCCATCTAATTAGTTTTCCAGAAATTATGACTTTTTCACTCCACTTTAATATCACCCTTAGAACTACAGGAATTAAGTTGAAAATTGCATATTTATAGGTAATGTGACACTTAAAGAATATTATGAATTATTGCAATTATTATCCATTTCGTTTCAAGTGGAAATAAATAATTTACGTAAATCCCATATTTTTAATGGATTAAAAAACAGAAAAAATCGTGGTTTCATGCAGGGACCACCTGCGTCGTGCAAAAAACAGCATCAAAATTGGTGGGCAGTACCACTGCATCAAAATTGGTGGGCAGTACCACTGCAGCATCAGGTTGAGCAGTTGGAACCTGGACCATAGTGACATAATTTAAACCTGGTAGCCAAAACCTGGTAGGCGGATATGTTTTAAGTTTATAAGTAACTACCTATAACCATAAAATATATTCGAGAACGTGCTCTTTAACTGTTTGCAAAAACAAGTGCACTCTCTCTTCTCTCACTCTCTTAGTCCGATGGCATTGAAAGGATTTAGTAACTGATGTTTTGTCATCATCACCACCTTCATGAAAACCCATTACCGGCCCACTACAGAGCACGAGTCTCCTCTCAGAATGAGAAGGGTTTAGGCCGTAGTCCACCACGTTGGCCGAGTGCGGATATGTGAACTTCACACACCTTTGAGAACATTATGAAGAACACTCGGGCATGCATCCTTCACCATTGACATAACTCGGATAAGTTAGAGGTGCGTGTCGGGATCGATCTATGTCCCCCAGAAAGGGAGTCCGAAGTCTTAACCACTAGACTATCACCGCTTTTTGTCTGGATGTTTTGTCAGTCCTATCCATTACCTAATATCGCTAGGCAGCGTGCGGGGGTGCGGGGGTGCGGGGCCACTGCCCACAAATCATCGACGTCGGAACACTGTCGCGGAATGGACGTGAATTCAATTTCCTGCGCCAATCCGATCGCTGGATTACGTGGATTGACGTCCGTTGTGATTGCATTATGATGTTTATTCTGCTATAATAACTTGTGTCGTAGGTAATTAATTAATTGTAATACCTATTGACAATAAAAAGCGAGCGTCGCGCCAACGTTTTCGTCCTTTATTTTTATGCACGCCCGTTTTCAGCTTACGTGTAGAATCGAACTTTGTAGAAGTTGAAAATAATATTTATTTTAAGCTTCTTACTTTTGTTTTAATTCTCAATTGAAACTACCTAAGTCCTCACGGGCTAGCAGTGCCCTGCAGTTTCACGATTGAGAAGTTGAGACCCGAAGTTCAATGATGAAGTCTACTAGATACTTACAATTCGAATTCACAGTCGACAGTTTCTAAATTCCAACAACCAACAGCATCAGGGTCTATCTCGCAAACATCCGCTAATGATTAATACACAAGTATAAATTAAAAAAAAAAAAAAAACCCGACATTCGCTATTTTTTGGCGGCGGCCATCTTGGATTTGCAATAATCCTATTCTACTAGTCAAGCGCTTTCATTTGATACCCATATTAAGAGAGTTGTGAAAATATATGTAATGCGCCATTTTGTAGCGGCGGTCATCTTGGATCGACTTTCATCAAACATAGCTAACAACACTCTCAACTAATTCATATTTAAAACAAAAAACCGCTTTCAAATCGGTCCACCCGTTTGAGCGCTATAGGGGAACAGACAGACACACACACACACACAGACACGTCAAACTTATAACACCCCGTTGTTTTTGCGTCGGGACTTAAAAATCATGCAAATCGGTCGAAAAATCTCGGAGAAATCACGTTCATAGAAAAATCGGCTGCATGGCCGCATGCCTCCTCTGTTTCTAGAAGTCGATCATAAAATAAAATTAAAAGATTTGCAAATTTTGCTTTGGGTATTAATTATTGTGCTAAATAATTATTTTTGCTTCAGCCAGCTGCAAAAAACATGTAAAATAATAAACAGTAATAAAGTTATATAGGATATTTGGATGTAGGGTAAAGTACCTAATACCTACCCAGTTATCGACGAGCCCAAGTTTGGAATTAATTTTCATAAATGGCGGCAGGTGCGCCTAATAGTCATGCATTCGAAATTTCCGATTACCTAATCGACGTTGTTGTTTGATTTATGAAGGAAACGTATTGGCTAATGGATCCTGGAGTTTCGTTTATTATGAAAATTAAAAATATTCGTATTTTTTTTCTTTTAATATTTTTTGAGAACTCAATATCCAATGATTTTGTCTTCGTACTCTTGAAATTTTACTTTTATCTGAAAGTTTAGAATTTTCAATTTGAGTATCCTCCATCGTGAAGGATTTTTTTTAGGATTTTTACTACATTTATTTAACGAATAATACCTGTAGTTAAATTTGCCGGAAAGATGATATTTGTTTCTTTAATTTCGAATTTTTTAATTCATTTATTCATCTTTATCATTAGCTAGTATGCGTCCACTGTTAGACATATACCTGTTTTAATTGTAGCACCAACCTGCTCAATCCTTAGTTCTTCGCATCCAATCAATGCCAGCCACCTTCCGGATATCGTCGCCCCACCTTGCTGCTGGGCACCCTACACTCCTTTTTCCCAGGCGTGGTCATCTTGTGCTTTTGATACGTACCACAGACATTAAACAAAAATTATTTTGTTAAAAGTAATATAAATATCTTAATTTTCGCCTTTAATAGTAAGCAATTTTATGAAAACTATTCACTTCACCATCAATTTAAAAATTCAAAGATTAATCGCCTTTTCAGCGGTAGTTGGCGTGTCCCTTTTTGCGAAGTTTTCCGCTGACTTCTCTGCAGTTGTTTGAATACCCTTAATTTAAATCCGTTCGCAAACTATTTGCTGCTCGCTCAGCGGTTTTCGATTAATTGACGTTTTACCGAGGCAAGTAATTCACTATTTTCTGTAAATAACGCTCGATTTTTTAGTTCGAGTAAGCTTTTTTAAATCGTCCAATTTATGCCATTTAAATTATTTGATTTATTTATTTATTATACAATAGATATATTATAAACTTAGTATTTTATAGCATTTTAGTTCTAAATAAGCATTTAGTTGTAAGTATACCTACTTAAATACCTATGTTAGGTAAATGTTAGTAATAAAATTAGACATGGTGAAATTACTTATCGTTCAAGGACACAATTTACGAAACATCACCCGTTCATTCACTTCTACTCATGCAAAAAATACCAAATGAGTAAATACGTCGTGTTATATTACAATTAAGTTGTTTATATATGTTGATCTATCTACTGTAGTGTGTTAAATCTAATTTGAACGCTCCACTGGTGTAGAAATTAGTGTCTTAAAATATGTGCATTAGTTTTGTAAACATGACGGCAGTATGAGAAGGAAACAAGGAAACTTTATCTGTAATGTGTTATGTGTTAAATTTGAGATATAAATTATAACACCATTTTTCTACATCTACTTCTATCTAATAAAATAACTTTGTAATGTATTCATTGCTAGAAACTATTTTCTCCGTGAAACAATACAAGACTTTTTCATACATTCAAAGAGCAAGAGACACGACGTCTCCCAAGCGCAATATCATTATTTTTCCGTATTTTTAAACATGCATCGCTGGGATACGTGAGGTATCAAACGTTCGCAAACTGTTTGCCTGCAACAACAGTAGGTACAAAATAACTCCAATACATTTTCCGTACATTTTCCTTTGAATAAGCAAAGTATTGCGTTACTAAATAAGCAGGGAGAGGAAAACTGTTTGTATATCCGAAACGTTTATTCTTGAAAACTATATCGTATTGTAAAAAATATTTGATTTGTCCTAAAACAGTCTTTATTTTTATTGAGTTAAGGTTGAATGTGAGTGTAAAACTAATGTTGGTGAAAAAATATTTTTATTAGATTTCCCTGTGTAGGGTAGGTCGGAAAACGGTTGTCATGGCAACGGCACGAATCGTGACGAATGCTGGTTTGGTCCGTTTGTTTTATACTAAACGTTGATATGTACTATTTGCTAGGAAAGTGTTTGTTTAGTACAGTGGAAGGATTTGAATACTAGATTAATAGAGAACTAAAATTAGAAGCAGTTATTTTTATTTTTAATGAGCCATTAGAACTCTTAAACAGAGTACCTAATATTCTGTTTAGACTTTGAAATGATTCAGCAAACTACTTAAATGTGAACACCGGAATTCGATCTATCATTTAGTTGCTTAATTGGATAGTCCTTGTTCGCAATAATTTAATTAGTTAACGCCAAGTTTGATATGCCGGAAATAGGTCACACCACCCTAAATCTGCGTAGGCGAATTGCAGACTACAGCTAGTAAATTATAATTATTACCCACATCATTTATAGCTCTACAATAACCATCCTTTAAGTGATAGGATTTGTGCTTTCAGTAGTAATTCGTTTGTAAGACATGTTGGTGTATGGGCCACTGACCTCCTGTACACTTCTTACTTACTTCCAGCACAAGTTTTGCATTTAATTAGGGGGGTAGAAAGGGGGTATAAGGGGAATTATCACTGAAAAAATATTAACATAAAAACTTCCTAGAGAAACCAAATAACGGGAGCTCTAAATAAGAGCTCTACTTTATATTGAAAAGATTCAAGTAGTACCTACTACAGTTGGCTTGAAATAAAAGCGGCGGAGTAACGGAGTTTCTCATAAGTCCGACAACCGGCGTATTTACATAATATTGCTTTTCTTGTACAGTCGACCGCGGAAATATATTCCCTTATTTCAAAGTCAGAACTTACATTTTGTTTTTTTTTTGTCCGTTCAATTTAAACATATTTAAATATACCAACAACAATCCAAACGTAATAAGTATGTATATACTATATAAGTACATACATATATAATACACCGAGAAAGTTATTTATTTCAAAGATTATTATTTATTTTATTTTATTTATTTTTTAAAGTGCTATCACGTAGAAGAACACAACGCATTCTGGAGGTTGATATAATTAATCAAACCTTCAACATGTTAACTAAACAATCTATCAGCTTGTACATCACAGTTTGAAACCCAAAACTAGCCATTTAACGACCAGCCCCCGTCAAAACATACTGCTGCATAATGAATGGTCGATCAACTAACTCACTCGCAACTATTGTAAGCATTGAGCAACACGCCAAAGAGTAGTCATAGCACCCTCACAAGGCCAGTCCCCATCGAATTAGTGGCCATTGAAGACACGTAAAAAAGTTGTATGATATAAACCACGTCATGTCTCGTGATTGTAAACCGTCCCGTCAAACTTGGGATTATACAGTGCTTTGGATTAATATTGTAGTGGATTTTAATCCTACTATCCTATCCTACTAATATTATAAATGTGAAAGTGTGGATGTTTGGATGTTTGGATGTTTAGATGTTTGGATGTTTGTTACTCAATCACGCCGCAACTACTGAACCGATTTGGCTGAAATTTTGAATGAAGATAGATTATGCCCTGACTTAAAACATAGGTTTTTTATACCGAAAAATCAAAGAGTTCCCACGGGATTTTGAAAAACCGAAATCTATAGCTACAGCTATAGGTAGATTACTATAGCAAACTTCCTTGAAAGTAGGTATAAAGGTTGGAAAAGGGAGCGGGAACGGGAACGGGAACCGGAAATCCACGATTCCTTCGGGATTTGTGCAAAATCTAAATTCACGCGGGCGAAGTCGCGGGCATTCTCTAATGTAAATATATAATGTTAGGTCTAAGCTCAAACTAGTAAATAGCAGATTGTAAAGATTTTAGTTATCACTTTCATAAATAAAAAGGTTTGTTAGTTGGGATTCTGGCATTTAAAACGGGGAATATTGTAATTTAATGCACGCATACGATTCTATTATACAATCTATACGAAATAATATTGCTCTAAAAATTAGAATAAAAGCGTTGTAATTTAATACACACTGTAATTAATTATGAAAATCCTGTGAAAATCTAAATATTTTTGACCAAATGGTGCAAAATTTTGTCAGACACTACGTATAGCGCCTCCCTTTACTACAGAGGGGTAGCGTTGCGTTTAAATTGTAAACCATGTACCTAGCAAAGTGAAATTATAGCTCAAATTTGAACTCTATTTTCTGAACAATAAGGGTCAAGGTATAGGCACCCTTGGCACGCATGAACGGTGCTTGCAAGTGACGTGTAAAGGTCGTCAACTAACGCCCAGACACGTGTTATTCGTTAAATGCAGACCCTTCATTTTGACCGTAACATTTTGAGGTAATAAACGGTAGCATAAACTGCCAAGCAGTTCACTTCACTCATTATTCTCTCCTCCTAATTAACGTCCTTTATTAATTCGATAATTAATAAAATACTTAAATGACTGTAATAATGTTTCAATAGATATAAATGAATCCCTATTTTCCCTGGTCACGGCATCACACGTGAACGACTGGACCGGTTTTGACGAAATTTGGTATAGAGGTAGACTAGGCCTTGGAAAAGGACATAGGCAACCTTTTTATCCCGGAAAATTATAGAGTTCCCGAGGGATTCTTAAAAACGCGGATGAAGTCGCGGGCATCAGCTAATCAGCTAATATACCTATTATAAAAGAGATGAAAAAGGTGTGGTCGAATTGTGCGTGTAATAGTGTATTTATGACACGTTTTTTAAAGTAGTTATGTTGTCTGTTCTCTGTAAGTCTGTGGTTCTTACTCAACTGAACTCAAAAAATCACTCAGTTTCTTCATTCAACACGTCTCTAATTTCGCCAGCAGAATATTCACGGTGCATTTCTGAAATACCGCATCACTTCTCATTTGGCGGCGCAGTGTCGCGTCGCGTCGCTTCGAGCGGAACTGTCAAAATCCGGGGAACTGTCAAAATCCGGCGACCTGTCAAAATCCGACGACGCGTCAATCGCTCCCCCATCAATTATTTATTCACGCGCAGACCCCGCATCTGTTTCTAATGATATTGACACGTGCTCTGGGGGATGTGTTTTGTTCTGAAAATAAAAATGGAGATATTATGTATGTTATTTATATTTGATGGTACGATATTAAGCAGTAGGTATACTCCTTCGTTAGTACTTAGTCCAGTGGCTAGCGTATTCGGCCGTGAATCGTGAGGACTTGAATTCGAGTCCCGGATCGGGCCAAACAAAAAAAACGTAAGTACTTCTGAAATGGAATGATGGAATGGAAGGACTAAGTAGTGTAAAGTTGGATTTTTTTTGTTTGACTGCGAAATTAATTTAATTTAATTCAGTAATCGACTCTATGATGCTGTTTTAATATTGCCTTATTTTCTATAAACTGCTGTTTTATAATGATAAGATTGATTTGCTTTCCTTATGTTAAAGTTGATATTATTACCATGTACCTACTATTACTACTTTACTTTACTTACTGTTAGGTAGCGTTTGAAGTTTTAAAATATATGTTTTACAAACAAACACACAAATTTTCTTTGAAATTTCTTTTCCACTGTTCTCCTTCTTACGGCAGTTTGCTATTAAACACTACGTATACAGCATTGGCATCTCCTCTACATAGAATATGCCCGAAAATATGTCCAAGCTAGCAGTTGGTGGCAAAGTTCGCACAATTCTTCTATCAATTCAATTCAAATTCAATCCCTGATACAAAGATTTTTTTGAAACTGAAAGTTTCGCATCGGTGTGTTGCATCTTCATAGGTGAAGAGTTACCAATCTTCTTATTGCATGTACCTACCTACTCGTGATGGCTCCACGAGAAGGGATGAAACGCTCAGAATTCCTTGGCGCGTGCGTTGACTCCTTTGTTTTACATGCAACACGCGTCTGTTGCTCATAGACAAGCATTTATTTTACAGCGTTTTTTAACCGACTTCAATAAAAGGAGGTTACCAATTCGACATGTATGTAGGTATGTTATAATTGGAACCTATATAAATTCACATAATATAATAATCTATTAGAGCTTCCAAACAAATACGATGACAACGTTGAGGTATTAGCTTATGCTTTACTCTATATTATAAAATTACTCTATAATATACACAATTTCATAGGCATGTTTTTCATTTCATGTATGTATTTCCACGCATTTCTCCGAAACTATTAACCACCATTTTTTTGTTTATTGGCTTAAATTTACTTCAATTTATGGAATAACGCAAGTTTCCTCAAAATCGGTTGAGTAGTTTTCAATTCCCTTTTCAGTTATTTTTTATTTAATTTTATTGAAGTGGGGTTAATTTTTTTTTAAATTATAGCTTTGTTACTTATTCTGGTTTTGTAATTATTTCATAACACAAATCAACAAATAACTCTTCTTTCTTCTTCTTAACAGACGTCCACTGCTAGACGTAGGTCTCTTGTAGTTACTTTAACAGGCATTGTTCTTCAGCTGCTTGAATCCGTGTTTCCTGCTTCTTTTGACTTAATTACCTTAAATACACGAGTGAATACACATTTTCTAGGCAAGCGCGTTCCAACTTAGACCTCATCATTGCTTTTTATCGGGCGTGATTTTCGTCAAGCGTAAACCTATCATACATAAAAAACTCGTTTGATGTCGTCTGTCCACCTACTGGGGGGTCTGCCAACGTTTTCCGGTGAGAGGTCGCTATTCCAATACCTTGGGACCCCAAGCTCTATCGGTTAGTTTGCCTTCTTTAGTTTGAACAATTTTTTCTCAAGCTTATATAATACATAAAATTATTCAGCACTTAATACATACTTGAGTGCTTGAAGGTTATTAAAAAATATACAGCCTGTATTTACGCAAAAAACATTAATGTTTTTGTATGTGTATGTTTTGTAGTGGGTATGTAAGTAAATATAAATAACTAACTGATGCCAGCGACTTCGTTCGCTTGGATTCTTATAAATCTCATCCCCCATTTAACCCACTTGGAGGTAGTTTTTCCAAAATCCCTTAAACAAATAACTCTTTATTTTTAACTAAAAACCTAAATACCAATTTTCATGGATATAATTTGAAAAATTAAAGACTTTCGTACAAACTTTCATACCCTATTTAACCCCCTAAGGATTAGAATTGGCATCCTTTCTTAGTGTACGCCTACGTCATAGAAGGAAGCTACTGTAAAAATTTCAAGTTTCTAGCTTTAGTGTTTTAGACTAAGTTGATGATCAATCAGTCAGTCAGCCTTTTTATATTAGTACTAGTAGGGCGCGTGGGTGCGCGGCCCGCAAGCGGACCGCGAGGTTTCGCTTTCGGGTATTTTGGTTTGAGCAACCTCCACCTATCTCTCCCATATTCCTAATCCTCGATCATTATCACTCTCCATATTTTTTCTTCGAATCATTCTGCTCATCAAGTAGAGTCTTTAGGTATTGATCATCTTTATCCAATAAACCACTCCTCCATCTTGTATACTTGGTGAGATAAACACCGATGAAATTTGTATAGTCGCCATCTTAAATCCACCATTTTGAGGTTTTTTTCACCTCAGTGCCAATTGGATGAGGTTTCGAGTAATTTTTGTTTGAGCACCTCCCTCGAAGAAACCACTCTTCCATCTTTTATACCCTCCGAGATGGAGACCGACGAAAGTTGTATGGCGGCCATCTTTTTTTCGCCATTTTGAATTTTTTTTCAGCTCACTGCCAATTGGATGATGTTTCGAGTGACATTTGGTCGAGCACCCCCCACCTATCTTCAATACCTTAAGCTTGCCATTCGCTCGTCTCTGAAATCCTCAATCATCAGCTCTCTCCTTATTTTTGTTCCGAATGAATTTTTGTCCTATATACGAAACCATTAGTGAAAAAAAATATTTTCATACAAAATTTTACAGGAGGGGTGATCAATCAGTGAGTCAGTCAATGAATCAGCACGAGCAGCTATATATATATTAACTAGTATGGCGCGTGGGTGCGCGGCCCGCTAAAGCGGACCGCGAGGTTTCGCTTTCGGGTATTTTGGTGAGAGCAGCCTCCACCTATCTCTCCCATATTCCTAACCCTCGATAATTATCACTCTCCATATTTTTCTCCGAATCATTTGTCAGAATGAGAGCTTTTTCCATAAAAACAAATTTTGAAAAGGAACTGGAGACACCGACGAAATTTGTATGCCCCCCGTCTTTAATCCGTCATTTTGGCCTTTTTTTCAACTGACTCTCTCACTCACTGACAATTAGATGAGGTTTCAAGTAATTTTTGTTTGAGCACCTCCCACCTATCTTTAATACTCTGACCGTGCTCCTCATACGTCTCCAAAATCTTCAATCATCAGCTTTTTCCATATTTTTCCTCCGCATGGAATTTTGTCTTCTATACGAAACCATCAGTGGAAAAGATTTTGTGTGAAAAAAATAAATTCCGCCTTCTTGATTTTTTCTGTTCATCAAGTAGATTTTTAGGTCTTGATCATCTTTTTCCAAGAAACGACTCTTCCATCTTTTATACTTGGTGCGATAGACACCGACGAAATTTGTATAGCCGCCATCTTGAATCCGACAATTTGGGTTTTTTTCGCTCATTGCCAATTGGATGAGGTTCTGAGTATTTTTTGTTTGAGCAGCCCCCGTCTATCTACAATACCCTGCACGGGCTCATCAACCATCTTCCAAACCCTCAACCATCGTATTGTCTTCCCATATTTTTCTTTGAGATTTCTCCAAAGAATCGCATCAAAGCCTTGTGTAGTTCACAACTTGTAGTCTCTTCAATATTCGCCATACATTTTCTATGGAAAAATAAATTCCGCCATTTTGAATTTTTGTTCTATTCATCGAGTAGACCTTCCGATCCTGATCATCTTTTGTGAAGAAACCACTCTTCCATCTTTTATACCCTCCGAGATGGACACCGACGAAATTTTTATGGCCGCCATCTTGAACCGCCATTTTGGTCCTTTTTTTTAGATCACTGCCAATTGTATGAAGTTTCGAGTAATTTTTGATTGAGCACCTCCTTTTTTCTCTCTCATCATCTCATTTTCTCACTCATTTTTCTCCGAATCATTTGTCAGAATGAGAGCTTTTTCCATAAAAACAAATTTTGAAAAGGAACTGGAGACACCGACGAAATTTGTATGCCCCCCGTCTTTAATCCGTCATTTTGGCCTTTTTTTCAACTGACTCTCTCACTCACTAACAATTAGATGAGGTTTCAAGTAATTTTTGTTTGAGCACCTCCCACCCATCTTTAATACTCTAAGCGTGCTCCTCACCTGTGTCCAAAATCTTCAATCATCAGCTCTCTCCATATTTTTCCTCCGCATAAATTTTTGTCTTCTATACGAAACCGTCAGTGAAAAAAACTTTTTTGTGTGAAACAATAAATTCCGCCATCTTGATTTTTTTTCTGTTCATCAAGTAGATCTTTAGGTCTTGATCATCTTTTTCCCATAAACCACTTTTCCATCTTTTATGCTTGGTGAGATAGACACCGACGAAATTTGTATAGCCGTCATCTTGAATCCGCCATTTTGTTTTTTTTCAGCTCAGTGCCAATTGGATGAGGTTTTGAGTAATTTTTGTTTGAGCAGCCCCCATCTATCTACAATACCCTGACCGGGCTCCTCATCCATCTTCCAAACCCTCAATCATCATGTCTTCCCATATTTTTCTTTGAGAGTTCTCCAAAGAACCGCATCAAAGCCTTGCATAGTTTACAACTTGTAATCTCTTCAATATTCGCCATACATTTTCTATGGAAAAATAAATTCCGCCATTTTGAATTTTTTTTCAATTTATCAAGTAGACCTTTGGATTCTCATCATCTTTTGCGAAGAAACCACTCTTCCATCTTTTATACCCTCCGAGATAAAGACCGACGAAATTTGTATGGCGGCCATTTTTTTTTCGCCATTTTGAATTTTTTTTCAGCTGACTGCCAATTGGATGACGTTTCGAGTGACATTTGCTCGAGCACCCCCCACCTATCTTCAATACCTTAAGCGTGCCCGTCGCTCGTCTCTGAAATCCTCAATCATCAGCTCTCTCCATATTTTTCCTCTTAATGAATTTTTGATCTCTATACGACACCATTATTGAAAAAAAAAATTTTCATACAAAATTGTTCAGGAGAGGTGATCAATGAGTGAGTCACCCAATCAGCACGAGCAGCTATATATATATTAATAGATTTATCCTTATAAATTCTGACAAATTGTAATTGCTTCTGGGTAAATAAATGTCATTTGGTTTCTTAGTGTCGGTCGTAATCTTTGTTCCCTGAGACTAATTATATCCTTTTGAGGTCGGTAAGACATTTACTTTCGCCCAAGTTGTAGAGTAGGTATTATAGGTATAGGTAAGTAGGTATAGGCTAATTATAAGCTGTTATAATTTAATGGCGCACAACCTAAATGACTTTGATTCGGGTAGCAGTGAATTAACAAATTTTATTATTATCATACAAAAAATTGAATAAAGGTTGGTGTTTTGGGAGATATAAAAAAGATGGAATGTTAGCTCGAATAAACAAAATATCAAGATAATTATTCTAGGTCCAGTAGAGGTTTAGTACAAAATTTCAGCATCTTAATAATATGATGGCAGATATTAGACTGATAGTTTCGCAGTACGGACTTTTGGTCTTTTGATCTCTTGGACTTTTGACCTTTTGATCTCTTGGACTTTTGGTCTTTTGGCCTTTTGGCATAGTATACTGTCGCTGCGGCTACAACAAAGCGAGGGACATATCGCCACCTAACTACCTAGTTCATAAAAGTTTGTGTTTAGTTTATAAATGTATTTACTCGTAGATTATTGAAGAATATAGGTACTATTTGAAGATTTTATATATTGTGGATTGATTTACTTGTATTATGGTATTCTATGTGTTTTTATTTTTATTTTATTGACCTATTTGCCTAAGATAAATGACGTGGCGCAGACACCCGTCTGCGCCACCTCTCTATTAGATTCCATGCCAAGGCGTTATCTGATTTACACTGAATTTGTACATTTTTGTCTGGCGAATTTCCTAACAACCACTTATTATATTTTTATACACTTAGTGCCTGTTTCACCACCTTTTGATAAGTGTCGTATAGCCTAAACGTAAGTTTTGTCACTTTCTTACTTTATGTCAAGTGACAAAGACAAAAGTTCTAGATAGCTATCCGACACTTATCAGAGGGTGGTGAAACAGGCCCTTAACCTATTGTTCGCGGTCACAACTCAAATGAGCTCATAAACCTTAATACAAACCGCAACTAACTTCCTCCTTGAAAAACCTTTTATTATAAAATCTTAGGTAGGTACCAACCTACCTGCTTTTATTACGTTTGCCTTGACCCAATACATAAACGCGCTTAAAGCACAGTCTACACTTTCTATTACAAGTATAAAATAAAAATTTAAAAAACCCCCGACATTCACCATTTTGCGGCGGCGGCCATTTTGGATTTGCAATAATGCTATTCTACTAGTCAAGCCCTTTCATTTGATACCCATATTAAGGGAATTGTGAAAAAATATGTAATCTGTTATTTTGTAGCGGCGGCCATCTTGGATAGATTTTCATCAAACATAGCTAACAATACTCTCGACTAATTCAAACACACACACACACACACACACACACACACACACACACACACACACACACACACACACACACACACACACACACATACACACACACACACACACACACAGAGAGAGAGAGAGAGACACATCAAACTTATAACACCTCGTCGTTTTTGCGTCGGGGGTTAAAAAAGAACACCGGAGATCAAACATGTTCAATGCTCATGTTCGACTCAAGACGCTAGATTCAATCGCATCGTGCGTATCGAAGAAAAGCTAATATTGTCACACAGTCTAGGTGATCTCTAGTCATGAAATTTAAAGATGCGCCCGATAGCACGACTCTGGTTTCAAATTTTACAACTGCAGCGGCTCTTAAAATTATGAGCATGCCTTTAACTAAAAACGCGTTGTAATTAACCCCCGACGCAAAAATGACGGGGTGTTATAAGTTTGACGTGTCTGTGTGTGTGTGTGTGTGTCTGTCTTTTCCCCTGTGGCGCTCAAACGGGTGGACCGGACCGATTTGAATGCGTTTTTTTTTGTTTGATAGGTAAATTAGTCGAGAGTGTTGTTAACTATGTTTGATAAAAATCGGTCTAAGATGGCCGCCGCTACAAAATGGCGGATTACATATTATTTTTTCACAACTCACTTAATATGGGTATCAAATAAAAGGGCTTGACTAGTAGAATAGCACTATTGCAAGATGGCCGCCGCCACAAAATGGCGAATGTTGGGGGTTTTTTAAATTTTTAATTTATACTTGTAACACACGTCGTAGGCAAGCGCTTCAATTAGAAGGCAATCTTATTTTATGTAATTTTACTCTTTAATTTAAAACAACCATTTAGATTAATTTCGATTAGGATAATTAATTTTAATTAGTTTATACACCAGTTGTGACGTCACAGCTGAAAATTAGCGCTTTGTTTTGAATACCTACCATTCATTAATTCATTCGTTCATTATTTCTTTCTTTCTTTATGTGCACAAATAACTCCGAAACATTAAATCCTTTAAATAAGTCTACGAACACACTAAGGACTATTTGTTGCACTACAAGTAACAATCTCGTGAAGTAATATCGAGTGAGACTGATCATTTTAAAATGCGTCATAATATAACCGATAGACGTCCACTGCTGGACCTGCGCGTCTCTTGCAAAGTATTGCCAAAAATAATTTAAATAATTGGTTTTATTGGTGCATTTTTGTTTGAACTATCCATACTAATATTATAAAAGCGAAAGTAACTATGTCTGTCTGCCTGTATGTTACGTTTTCAGGCCTAAACAGCTGAACCAATTCTGACGCAATTTGGTTCAGAGATAGACTTGGAGAAGGACATAGGCTACTTTTTATCCCGGAAAATCATAGAGTTCCTAAGGGATTTTTATAAAACCTAAATCCACGCCTACGAAGTCGCAGGCATCAGTTAGTAACTATCTATTGAATATTTTAAGGCTACCACGCGTTCTTTTACGATATCTTTTTAACCCCCGACGCAAAACGTGACGTGTGTGTGTGTGTGCGTGTGCGTGTGCGTGTGCGTGTGCGTGTGCGTGTGCGTGTGCGTGTGCGTGTGCGTGTGCGTGTGCGTGTGCGTGTGCGTGTGCGTGTGCGTGTGCGTGTGCGTGTGCGTGTGCGTGTGCGTGTGCGTGTGCGTGTGCGTGTGCGTGTGCGTGTGCGTGTGCGTGTGCGTGTGCGTGTGCGTGTGCGTGTGCGTGTGCGTGTGCGTGTGCGTGTGCGTGTGCGTGTGCGTGTGCGTGTGCGTGTGCGTGTGCGTGTGCGTGTGCGTGTGCGTGTGCGTGTGCGTGTGCGTGTGCGTGTGCGTGTGCGTGTGCGTGTGCGTGTGCGTGTGCGTGTGCGTGTGCGTGTGCGTGTGCGTGTGCGTGTGCGTGTGCGTGTGCGTGTGCGTGTGCGTGTGCGTGTGGGTGTGCGTGTGCGTGTGCGTGTGCGTGTGCGTGTGCGTGTGCGTGTGCGTGTGCGTGTGCGTGTGCGTGTGCGTGTGCGTGTGCGTGTGCGTGTGCGTGTGCGTGTGCGTGTGCGTGTGCGTGTGCGTGTGCGTGTGCGTGTGCGTGTGCGTGTGCGTGTGCGTGTGCGTGTGCGTGTGCGTGTGCGTGTGCGTGTGCGTGTGCGTGTGCGTGTGCGTGTGCGTGTGCGTGTGCGTGTGCGTGTGCGTGTGCGTGTGCGTGTGCGTGTGCGTGTGTGTGTGTGTGTGTGTCCAAGATGGCCGCCGCTACAAAATGGCGGATTATATATTTTTTCACAACTCCCTTAATATGGGTATTAAATGAAAGGGCTTGACTAGTAGAATAGCACTACGCAAATCCAAGATGGCCGCCGCCACGAAATACGTATTTGTAAAATAATATTTGGGGGATGTTAGGGTTAAGTAACAGAACGTGAAAAAGCTATTTTTGACATTTTTGTCAGTTTGTCTGTATGTTTGTGCGCACATCACGTAAAAATTACTGAATGGATTGAAATGAAACTCGGCATGATTTAAGTTCATACTACGGAGTAACATATAGGATACTTTTTATCCCTAAATTCAGCACGGTTCCCTTGGGAGAGGGGATAAAAGTCAAAATGTGTACTTAGCTGTAATTCGTTAACGCGTGGTCCGATTTCATTCATTCTTTTTTTGTCAGAAAGGAAATACTTTAAAGATTACTGGCTAATCTCTGAAAGGCTGAACCGATTTTGATGGGACTTTGGTGATGGGACACTGGCGGATGTTACATTTTGATCTACCGAAACATCCGCCAGTGAACTTTTAATAATTTAGCAAGGTATATGAGCTCAAGGGAGCTTAGGAAACACAAAATGATTCTCTCGGGATTTTGAAAAACCAATATCCACGCGAACGAAGTCGCGGGTATCCGCTTGTGTAATAATAATTTGATGCCATGTGCTTCTTTATGTTTTTTCATTGAAAGTATGTCCAATAAAGCGACTTTTCATCGCACGATACGATGCTATGATTATACGTCTGCTACGCTAGACATATCATCTCGCTAACCGGTTTCTCGGTATAAATGGTTGCCCTCTATCTTTTGCTTTTAAATTAATAAATTAAATGGTCCTCACCTCAGTGTATATTTGTATCGCGAGAAAAACAGTGCAATGTCAAAAAAATTACCAGTGCAATAATGTTACTTTTATTTTTCGGTCTTTTTTCGTGCGCGTTCGCCGTACAATCCGTGTTTTATGATTCATTCACGGGCAATACTGTGACAAATGATGTGATTAAAGGACATATCAAGAGCAATACTACATTGTAAGTTTACTCGTTGTTTTTTTTTTACAGGTATACTTATTACAAAAAATAAATTATTTGTCAGCAACATTACGTAGGTACATTTTGTTGAAAATTATTGTATACAAAAAATTAAGCGATAGAGGATTATACGAGGAGTGATCTAGGATACATAATTTTTAATCCGGTAAATCAAAGATTTCCTACTTGATTTTTATATACTTACTTAGTAATAAAAAATTCAAATAAGTGGCTTTGAAAATAAAGCGTTTTGAGTGAGTTAAAAATGTTCAATGAGGAAGACCACAGAAGTTCCTGTGTCGACCAACGTACGTTTAAAACTCTCGTGCTTTATTATAATATACAGAAAATAGTGGTTTGTCTGATTGTGTTCATCATTGCACACACAAGTAGGTATACTTAATACAGCGGCTGGGGCGGCTGATAGACGCCTGGGACGTTTACAACGGGTTCCCCAGGCGTCCAGCATAGTCAGCAAGAGGGAACAGCCGTGGTGGTTTTTAGTTAGGGTATACCCCTTGGGCGGAACGGGGGTAGCCATAAAGCTTTTCCACCACGACAAAAAAAAAGGTAGGTATACTTAATACAATCAAGAAATTGTCAAGAAATTCTCAGTGTCAGGTTGGAAGTTGGCGATGGATGCCTGTGCCTCGGAGAGCACGTAAAGCCGCCTGATCTCTCACCGGTGTCAGACTGGCGTCCTATCGGACTATAGTCCTACAGTATAACGTGACAGTGAATTTTTCGTAGCCCACAATGGCGAATCTTAGGCACCATAATTTTATGGTGCCTAAGATTCGCCATTTTTTGACGTCACCTATCTTAGGATGGTTGGGTTGTTATGCCAAATCCAATTAAGACACGTCAATTATGTTATATATGCAACTAGCGGACCCGGCAGACGTCGTCTTGCCCGCTATTAGCGCCACCTACCGGGTCCAATTTTTCTACATATAAACCTTCCTCTTGAATCACTATATCTATTAAAAAAAACCGCATCAAAATCCGTTGCGTAGTTTTAAAGATTTAAGCATACAATATAGGGACATAGGAACATAGGGACATAGGACATAGGGATATAGGGACAGAAAAAGCGACTTTGTTTTATACTATGTAGTGATATGTTAGTATGTTTGTTTATATATATGTATGTATGTATGTCCATGCATTTCTCCGAAACTATTAGTCGGATTGTGATAATTCTTTTTTTGTTAGCTGACATTTACTAACTTAGGGAACAGTGTAAGTTTCATAAAAATCAGTTCAGTAGTTTTCAATTTATGGGACAATTCTTTCGGTATATTAAATTCGGTTTAATTTTTTTACATATACATACCTACTACAACATATTTAAAATATTTGCTCAATATTGCTCAATATTTGCAAATAATAATTATTATTTATTTGACAGTTGAAAATACTATATAACTGAAAGAATTAAAACAATTAATTTTTTGATTGAAATAGCATTGAACTATATTTTTGTATGTTCAAAAACTTCCGCAAAGATGGTACTGGTACTTTGTAATGTAGGTACATTAATTAACATTTACTGACTAACTGATACAATCTTTTGCTTGATGATCTCGTTGGTTTTCCGGTATAAAAAAGTAGCTTAGGTTGGTTTTCCGGTAAAAAAGTACCTTTTATTATAGTATATACATTGTACTCTATCGTGGAACTCACATCAACAGCGGTGCAGCCGTTCCGAAGATTAGCCTTGACAAATAGACAAACATTTAAACAGAAGGACAAATATATAGATATTTAAAAAACGTGTACCTGTTTGGGTTAAGCTATCGTTATAATCATAATATTATGGCTTAGTAGTCTAGTGGTGTTAAATATACCTCCATACCTCAGATTTAAAGCCGTTAAAGCCGTCGGTTCTGCGCCTGATCTTTCTATGGTCGTTTCCCATCGGACAATGGGAGTGAGGGAATAGAGAGTAAACCTATATTTGCGTACATTTTGTGTACTCTGTGAATATTTCCTAAATAAGAGAGGCAGTTATTTTGAAAGCACTGAGAGGCACATAATTAATTTACTTGTAATAATAATGTACAATGTACATACATAATTTAATTGTAATAATAATGTAGATTCTAGTGTGTCCTTTAGTATTTTCAATTGACACTATGATACAGTTGGTGCATAAACGAGGTGTTGCCATGCGACCCGCTGGAGGGCAGAAGAGTGGATGGTTCCTGCAACAACCTGAAGCATCCCAACAGAGGGTCGGCTCACACGCCGATGCTGAGATTACTGCCGCCCGAGTATGACAAGGGTGAGAATTTACTATACTTTTAACTAACCTATTAACAAGAGGTAAAGTTCCTAAACTAAAACCCGACGACTGATTTAGTGTGCAGAAAAACGTGTATTAAAAAAGTGAACTGCGTACTAATGAGAATTCAAACGGTAGAGGCGCGGGACAAACAGCTAGTGGCGCCATCTGTTATGTGTATCGGAAACAAAAGTAATATTCTTAGTAAGTATAAGCCGCGAAGGTCACTTCTGAATTTTTTTTAATATATAAAATGTAGCCTATGTCACGCGGACCGTAACAATATATCAATTGACACCTTATTCATCAAAATCGGCACAGTAGTTTAGGCGCTACGGTGGAACACACAGAATCTGATACAAAAATTGGATACAAACATACATACATACATACACAGACTTCTAAAATCATAACCCTTCCTTTTGGCTTTGCCGTATTCGGGTAAAAAGCAGTTAGGTACCTATAAACAACCCTTCACGCAAATCGCTCATGTAATCTCGGAGAATTCTGTGTACATATATAGCACAACAATAGAGTAGTTTCAAATGGAGAAGTTTCTAATCGATAGAATAGTTTGCGAAAGGTAAACATTTATGGTTTCAACTCGTCCACTTTGATGCTGCAGGGATTTACCTCCGTGGATTTACCCACTTTAAAGGATTAAAAGGATTTAGTAACTGTCTATTGATATTGTAGGTTCCAAGCATAGATTTTAACATTGAACTCCAGGTTTCAACTCCTCAATCCTCAATCCTGGTGCTGCAGAGTGCTGCACTCCTAAGCCATGAGGATTTAGCAACTATCGATTGTGAATTAATATTCCTGTCCAAGTCCTGACTCCTCAATCCTGCTACAAGGAGTGTAGTAACTCCTAAGCCGAAACTAATTTCTAGGACGACTAAAGAAACCTAATTCTCAGATTTCGAGCCCCGAAGAAGTAAAAATGGCGAGCCCCTACCATTACCGCGGAAGCTGCGAACGTGGTTCCTACCTGAGGGGCATGTTCCAGATCTGAAGTTCACCCAGCTTCTGCTACACTTCTGGGTGTTTATTGTTTCGGACATACTATCTGTACATGACACGGGTAAGACATAACATAATAACTTTGATCATTTCATAAACATATATCTACGAGTATATGCAATTTATTTTACAAGTTGCGGAGTTATCAGCTGATAGATTAATAATTAATTCTTCGTTTTTAGTAAATTACATAAGCTGGAGGCCGTACTGCTGCCAAGAGAAGGGGAAAACAGATAATGCTTGCATTCCTATCAAGATAACAGATGACGATCCAGTGCATCGGTTCTCGTCTATTCGATGCATGAACCTCACCAGACCCGAGAGCTTCCAGTCCAGAGGGTGCTTGAAGAACAATACTTCTCCTGAAAGAGTAAGGCTTGAATTTTTGTTGTGGTGATATTGGTCGAAGCTTCCAGATGTCTTTTCGTTTAAATTATTCTTCTCTCAGTGCCTGAAGGTTAATGTCTTCGATCAGTGCATATTGTCAGTGATGAGTTGATGACTGATAACATACGCCTTCGCGTCATGGTCACTAACTATGGGCCTTGTTAAAAAGCTTAGTGTTACTCAGCGGGCGATGGAGAGAGCTCTGAGTTTCTTTATGTGATCGAATCAGAAATAAGGAGTATCGTAGGTGGCTAATTTCGTTGCGATTGGTCACCGTGGCCGAAATTAGTTCAGGAGACCATTATATCTACTTCAATTTACAGATAACGACCGCAACACCACTTTTAGATTTATCCCACGTGTACGGCAACAATTTGCAAGTTTTGAACGCTAAGGGCAGGCTCTTCGAGAAAGGATTGCTCAAATTTGAAGTGTCCGGGGGAAAAATTTGGCCCCCCAGTGCCAAAACTAATAAAAATTTGTGTTTCCTGAACCAACTGCCCCATGAGACGAGATGCCATGATACACGTAAGTAAGATCTAAATTACTAAAGATTTTCCCAAATTCTTGCAAGACTTATTGGTCTTTCTTGGTAATGGTTTTGCAATATTACTTACTAGTTATAAGATGCGAAATGACTGCAAGGACTTTTAAACTATGAGGGTTACAAATACGTTCCGTGAAAGTACCTAACTGAAGTTTTGAGGTCTTGGACTTTGGTAACAAGTGTTCTTCTATTCCAGCGGAACAAGGTGGAAACAGTGTGCTAGGCGTGAATTTATATCTAATCTGGACGTGGAGGCTGCACAATCGTATCGCGACGGAGCTGGGCAAAATCAATCCTTGCTGGAACGACGAGAGGATATTTTACCAAACGAGGGACATAGTCATTGCTGTTATCATGCAAATCTACTATTACGAATTAATGCCAGCCCTAATGGGTGAGAATATGAATACATTTCAATAATATTTTAAGTACTTTTTCCTCTACAATACTAGGCGAAAACCCATGTCATGGTTCTGCAACGCCGCTACGGGTTCTTTCGTAGAAAAATTCGTGGTAAATATGTCGGATGCCACACGATACCGGTGCCAAATGTCACTTGTTTCTATGAGTCATTCGCGACGCTGTACAAACAGTGTGGCTTAATTTATTAAATAATATTTTACGCACCATGCTTTTGTCTCTTATGCGTGAAGTTCCCCTCTCCGCTAGTCTTCAACCCAGTCAGCCAAGAAACTAGCAATTCACGCAGGTTGCCAAGCACTTTAAAATTGCGCATTCACGATTCATCGTGTTAAATGACACATAATATACAGCCAATTTGATTGAGAGTGTAAAATCTCAAGTCAAACTTGGGGCGCGATGGTGACCAATGGAGTTTGCATGTACAACATAATCCACAGCGACTTCATGCCATTTGTCCGTGAGTGCAAAATCCGTATGTCGTAGCATCACGCCGCGCAGCCCGTCAATGTGCGAACTCACATCCACCTGAAGAATTTTAATTTTGGAGTGAAGCCTATCGGCGTTCATACAATAATTGACGTCAGTCGATCAGAGTCACGCCACAAGGTTTGACCATGTACACTCAGCCTTAGAACAGAGTTGATCTTCTTTGAAGGAAGTTTTCGAATAAATTTTTAAATGGGATAAAAAATTGTGGAACTAGTAAGATACGAACCCTGTTCTCTGAGTGTATTGAACCACTGACCCCAAGAGGTAACCGAGGGACGGCGAATGGAAATTTCCTTTAAGTGTAGGTAAAACACTGAAAACTACACTTTTTTGTTACGTTGAAAATGATTAATCTTAATAATCTTAATATTACGAGTGGGTTTAATGTGGAATGGCGGAACACTTCAGATTTTAGGAAAAGATTAAATTTTAATTTTTTTATTTGATATTCTTAGAAGCTGGGTACTACATATTATTGTGTTTAATTACTTTTGCTAACTTGAAATTATATTTATAATATTAAACATAAAGTAAGACTGGGTGGGTAAGTAGTTGGTGGAAAAACCCGCACGGGTAGTAGAGCATATTATGCGTAGGTACTACCCGCTCAGGGATTAGGCAGCGTTTTCGATGAAAGCTCCCAGGCGGCTTGATTTTTACGATATTTTCCACAATGAACTTACTATATCTCACCTTATACCCGAATTACTAATTCCGTGGAATTCTGACGTTTCATAATGTTACCAGAGATAAAACAATTCCCACAAAAAAGATAAAAAATTGAAAACTTATGCAAATACAAATCAACTGCTGCATGTAGATATGACAAATGCCTGACAGACACTTCATGGTGATCATGTCATTCGACTTCCATTTTTGAATAAATTTTTTCAATGTGCTTCTTTTGTTTTCTATTGCTGTTAGTGTGCACTTTCTAGTTTCCATTCTTAGCAATTTCTATTTTAGGGCGAAACAATTAATATTATTAAGCGGCTTAGAGCTTTATATGTTGACAGGGAATTAAAGTAGTTTGGGGTAAAATCGTACTTCGTAGATGTTAACCCTATTCTCCATATAAATAACTCATCTGTAAATGACAATGACAGCTGTCAGAATTAAGTCGATATTAAGTCAAAAATAAGGAGAAACACTAAATATTTCAAATGAAATAAATTAGTGTATTTGGGACATAAAACAGTAAGTTTTCACCAGATTCCGTGAAAAAAAAAATTATTTTAAAAGATAAAAATAAAAAACCAAAAACTTGGTTTTTTGAACTTTTTACATAAATTTTGAGGTTAAATGTGAAAAAAGTGTAAATACAAAAGTTGTAGATCTTTTTATTACCTACAACTTTGCCATTTGATTTTTTTCCATAGGACTTCTAGTTTTGCCGGAAATCGAGATAAACCGTTTTTTACCCTTAAAACTCCCCCCCTTTTTTCCCGAGCTCAGATCGCCCGTAAATTATTTTTCCTTGTATTTTTATAATATTCTCCTCCTTTTCCAATGGGTTTCATCCTACGTACTGTGATTTTTTTTTGGTTTCAAAAATTATCGACACTGGGCTATATAGGGAGAACCGCGGCCACCGACGCGCTTATAGGCACGCTCCCGCCGCCGCAATTTTTAAATCTGTAATATCTTCGAAAGTATTCATTTAAATCATATGCTGTAAAGGGCCATATGGATTTATATTAAATCAACAATGTATTTAAGGTATTTAATTAGATAAGGATTAATGCTGTATTGGTTGAAATCGCTTCGAAAATTAGCCATTATTTGTCGTAAAAAGTAAATGACAAAAAAATGTTATTGTGGGATATCCATAAGAGATAGACATATACCATCGCGGACTTTTCTGTAGAGCTTTTCAATGTGTACAATACTTAGTACATTATTTTGATAAATCTCGTAGGGTTCAGCCAGCGTTTGCAATGTAAGCGGAAAAAATGTAATTATTAACGACATCACATTAGAAACCTCAAAAATAACAGTATTTCTCCACTATTTAATGGATTATACATATAAACCTTCCTCTTGAACCACTCTATCTACTAAAAAAAACCGCATCAAAATCCGTTGCGTAGTTTTAAAGATTTAAGCATACAAAGGGACATAGGGACATAGGGATATAGGGACGGAGAAATCGACTTTGTTTTATACTATGTAGTGATTATATTTAGTACACGATGAAAAGTTAAAATTATTTTGCTATATTCCGAAAAACAGTCAAATTTGTATGATACAACATGCAGCATGTGCCCTGTCAGCTCTCCTGCTGTTAAATATGCAGGAAAGACAAGCAACCAAGCGAACCCCAAGCACCACTACCATGTAACAACCACACAATCCACCACCAAAACAAACTCAACGATCGTTTCACTCCTACACCGGAGCATCTTCAGGAGATCTAGACTCTACAATGCACAATTGCAAAGATTTGTACAGTTTCCTCTCAACTCATTAATATTTACTGGGTTTGTTTTTAACCCCCCGACGCAAAAACGAGGGGTGTTATTAATTTTACTTTTTACGTTACTGTGTGTGTCTGTTTCCCCGATTTGAATGCGATTTTTTTTTTGTTTTAAAGGTGAATTAGTCGGGAGTGTTCTTAGCTATGTTTGATGAAAATCAGTCCAAGCTGGCCGCCGCCACAAAATGGCGGATTACATTTTTTTTCACAACTCCCTCAATATGGGTATCAAGCTTGACTGTAGAATAGCACTATGTAAATCCAAGATGGCCGCCACCACAAAATGGCGAATGTCGGGGGTTTTTTAAATTTTAAATTTATTTTTATAAACCCTAGGATTTGAGAATCTCGTGCGGGACGGCGTCGTCTCGGCGTACAAGGGCTTCAGGGACCTGTACGACGACGAGGTTATTCCACAGATCACTCTCGAGATGCCCTTTGCTCTCCGCTGGTCTCACACCATCCAGGAAGGGAACTTGAAGTTAGTACTAAAATATGTTCTCCTGACTTGAAGTTAGTATTGACGTAGTTTCGGCTGTTGCGGCAAATTTTAACAACGGCTTGTCGACTGCTCGAGAGATTAGTTTATAGCACACAACATACATGTGCGCTTTCAATTCCCTGACTCTCATAATCCAAGGTGACGGATGGAGGTAGGTCTCTTATAGGGACTGCAAGCCGCGGTCCTGTGCCACTTGTATCTAGCGGTTCACTGTGACTCATATGATGTTGTTGGTCTTCCTTGTCTACAAATACTGCGCTTTCCTGTACGAGGTCGCCAGTGGAAGCACCTTGGCTCCCAACTTCCGTCGGATCTTAGAACTATGTGCTCGGCGCATTACCACCACAGCTTTGCAACGCGCTGAGTTTTTTACCGGTTTCTCAGGTTTTACTATACCGGTCTTCCCATTTCTGATTTGATCACTTAGCCTTTAATCATTTACTTAACTTCTATTATCCTATTTCCTATTAATATTATAAATGTGAAATTGTGGATGTTTGGATGTCTGGATGTTTGGATGTTTGGATGTTTAGCTGTTTGGATGTTTGTTACTCAATCACGCCGCAGCTACTGAACCGATTTGGCTGAAATTTTGAATGGAGATAGATCATGCCCAGACTTAAAACTAAGGCTACTTTTTATTCTGGAAAAGTCCACAGTTCTTCCACAGAACTTCCTTGATAGTAGGTATAAAGGTTGGAAAAGGTAGCGGGAACGGGAACCGGAAATCCACGATTGCTTCGGGATTTGTTTAAAACCGAAATTCACGCGGACGAAGCCGCGGGCAAAACTTAGTGAAATAATAATAATTTATGACTTCAATGAAATATTACAAAGACGCATATTTCAGAATGTACGATGCAAAAGGCAACTTCCTAAAGGAGACCAAACTGGTGAATCTGACTCTAAGAACAGGATATCTGGATGATAACATAGAATACATCACGCACGGCGCCTTCAGACAACCGAGCGCTAAGGTCGATTATGTGGTCGACCCAGACGTGAGTGAAACGCTTTAAATAACAAGTTATATTTTAGCAAATCCAACAGCAATTGTGAAGCTGCTGTTGGATTTGTTGCTAGAAGTTGCTGAAGTTGCTATATTGAAGTCATTTTTATAGTCAGTTTTATGGTGAGTGCTGTCGATTTATTCAAAATCTCATCATCATCCTGACTTATTGATCATGGGAACTCCTAAGAACCCTTTCAAACAAAAGAATAATTTTCCAAATCGGTCCAGGCGTCTTTAAGTGATCGCGGAACATAAATAAAAAGATTCCGACGAATTAAAAACCTCCTGTTTTTTAAGTGAGTTAAAAAGTAATTAAAAAAATACTGACAGTGCAAAAACCAAAATTAAAATGAACTTCATTATTATACATTTACATAGTAAATTATTTTTAAATCTTAAGCTACTTGTATCTGAACAGGAATCTCAGTGTTTATTATATTCTCTTGGATATTAATTATAACTATAGTTATCAAGACTAGACGTAGGCACGTTGAAATTTGTATTTTATGGTGGTCGTGCGACTCCGCCTTCCAAATTCCAACCATTGCTATAGCCCTAAAACCTCTCACTACTGGGCACAGACCTTCTCTCTCATAGGAGAGACTGATTTAGAGCTTAGACCCGCCACGCTGCTCCGATGCAGGTTGGCGTGCCGTAACGACTGTTGTCGCATGATACTAGATACCAGGACCAATTTCACCAATCCAGCGCTAATGTTACCAGTATAATTATTGTTGAATCTATGTATTATATGTATTAATTTATGTTTATTGTTTTAGATAGCAGAAACCGTGCTCGGACCCCACCAGTTGGCCGCAGATGTGTTTTCCAGCGATCTGACCAAGAACCGATACTTCGGATTCCCGCCATACGTCAAGTACAGGAAATACTGTTCTGGAAAGCTGTATCGCACCTTCGATGACTTAGTTGATGTCATTGACCGCGAGGTACGTATCTGCTACAGATTAGGTGTACATAATATATGCAAAATTTCGTATTATACGACAAAAAACCCAATTTGCTTGAACATTTTTATCTGCCTCATTCTAATTACCTAATTAAGTTAAATTACTTAATTATGTTAAAGTGAATATTATCGTCATTTGCGTAATTAATTAAATCAGACCTAACATTGTTATCACAAAAAACATTAAGTAATAAAAAAAAACAATACCCCCACTGCATAATATCCAAAAAGTTTAATTATAATTTTAATGACTAACGCGACTTTGTATGCTTAGATTTTTTGAAAATACCGTGACAAGTATTTGATCTTTCATCTACCTATTTGGGGTTTTCCAACGCTGCCAGTGCGGGGTCGTCATTTGAGCATCTGGGAACCCCAACGTTGCCAGTGCGGGGTCGTCGTTTGAGCATCTGGGAACCCCAACTTTTATTCCTCGAACTATATGCCTCGCCACTCGATAAACTATGTCCGTAACTCTTTCCACGGATCCCACCCAATCCACAGATCTTCCTATTTCTGATTTGATCCCGCAGAAATCCTCAGGCCTCCTAAAGCAGGAATCCTCTCGTATGCGTAGTCTTAATCTTGTTTTTCTTGGTTTACAGAGAGTAGAGTTGCTCAAAGAACGCTACAAGAACATAGAAGACATGGACCTGATGGCTGGCATGTGGTTGGAGAGGCACGTGCCCGGCGGCCGCGTGCCCTACACCTTCTACTGCCTGGTGGCGGACCAGATGCTCAGGAGCGTAGTGTCCGACAGGCACTGGTACGAGCGCCCGAATCGGCCTAACGCTTTCACTATTGGTAAATCTCTCTGGACCTTTCTAAGAATCAGTTTCTTAACCAGTTGCAGGTGTAACGTCACGAGTGTTTTCTGAATCATGATTTATTTTATTTTCAACGGACGTTTTTATTTTTAAGTGACTTCCAAAAAGAGGAAGTTCTCAATAATTTGGTGTGATTTTATTTTTTTATATTTATGTGCATTTGCGTATTTTTTTTAAGTCCTACGCTACGCCCACACTCGTGTGAAAAAGAACAAACTCCAAATACTGGCAAATGCAGACAGCCATTCGGATCAACGTAAAACGCTTGCCAGCCTACACAAGTCACCCTAAACTCTCGATCCATATATTGGTGTTTGTTGTTTTTCACAAGCAAAGTAGTTTAATATACTCACAGCGCGATTCACAGAGTGCTGTGGATCAAAATTGCGCCGGCTCTGCAATCTTCAACGTGGATTTTGAAGCTCTTTAACTATCACGTCTAATTTCAGAGCAACTACTTGAAATAAGAAAGGCGTCTTCTGCACAAATGTTATGCGCAGTGGGCGACAAGGTCACGCGGATACAGCCGCATGCCTTCTATTTGGCTGGACCAAGGTAAATATTAAACTCTTTATAGAATAATAAATATTCTAGTACACAATGAAGGAATCGAAGGATAGTTACTGACCAAAGGAGTCATAAGGAAAACAACTATACCTAATCCGCGAAACCATAAAAATCTGTATGACACAATGTTCAGCATGCGCTATAACCGCCTGCGTGCTCGCTTCTACTAGATAGGCAGGAAATGCGAGCAAGCAAAGAGGAGATCCGTAGGAGAACTAAAGTAACTACCATAATTCATTCAGTCACGAAACTGCAGTGACAATGGACACAGCACATAGCTCGAAGGATAATTAGGGTCCCAAGGTATTCGAATGATGACCTCGCCCCGAGAAACGCAGTGGTTTTAAGCCTCCCATTAGGTGGCCGGCGAGTCGCTGGCAGACGAATATCCCACCACTACAGCCTTGTTTTTTTTTACGTATCACTGCTGGGCACAGGCCCTCTCTCTCATAGGAGAGAGGGATTTAGAGCTTAGACCCGCCACGCTGCTCCAGTGCGGGTTGGCGGGCTTTAACGACTAATGTCACATGATACTGAAAATAATCCGGGACCGACTGCTCAACGTGTTCTCCGAGGCACGGTGGTGAAACACCGCCATCTACCAACTCCGGTTTGGCACTGAAAATTTCATGACAGAAAAACCCAATACCTATCAATAATTTGCCCGACTTGGAAATCGAACCCGAGACCTCGTGATCTGAAGTCGAATATGCTAACCTCTAAACCAACGAGGCAGACGAATATAAAAGGCATAAAACCGTATTATGTGGCGATCTTCGCACGAGACCTATATCCAGCACCACAAGTAGAAGTCTATTGCTTGAGATCACCATGTTACAGCTCAAAATGTCTCTTAAACATATTCAACGCAAGTTTCACACCGAAGCATCTTCAGGAGACTTTGGCTCCACTCTCCTGAAGATGATCCGATGTCATCTAGGCTCCACTCAAAATGCGTTGCGCCTTAAGTTATAATAATATTGTTTGTATGTCCTCTCCAGAAATGAAATGCGTAGCTGCGAAGAAATCAGCAAGATAAACCTATGGGCGTGGAAGGACGCGAGCTGCGAACCGACGAATCCTATTGATTTTAATACTTTCAATTATAATTACAATAAATATGAAGTTTTAGTGTAACACTTAATAGTAAAAATCGTATTAAATATTAGTATATTTATTTTCCTTTGAAACCATTTAGCGGAATACACCTTCAACACATCGTCACATTCGCACGCGATACTGTGCTTCTGTATGCTTAGTCTCACTTTGCAGAGCTCGAAAACTTTACTAAATACTATTGATCGAATCACAATGACTTCAGAGTAAAATGGACCTAAAATGGCTTACATTAAGGTTTGACTTCACCAATACATTCAGCATTCGAAAACAGCCAGCGCCCTAAGCAGAAACGTTGTAAAATAAATATTCGAACTATCGAATTACGACTTTAAAATAAGAGATTTTGGGTTAATTTTGCCCTGAAGTCATTGTGTATTGATAATCGAATTTCGATCATCGTTTGCACTATGTACAAAGTTGGCATAAGGCCTCTAGTATTATAGAATAGAATAGAATAGAATAGAAAAGGTTTTTATTCAAATAAACTTTTACAAGTACTTTTGAATCGTCAATTGAATCTACCACTGGTTCGGAATGCCGTTCCAACCGAGAAGAACCAGTAAGAAACTCGGCGGTTGCTCTTTTTTTTTTTAAATAACAATACAACAATTTATGTACATGATTGAAATGCTGTCTCGTGCATTGCTGGAGCAAATTAAATCCATGCTTTTTTATCATTTCCAGATTAAGATATTTAACTTAAAACTAATTATACGCCCTTACAGCCCCCACATACTGACTGTAAATGGATGCCTCAATTGATTCAAATTAATAAATTAAACGGTATTTACCCCAGTGTATATTTGCATCGCAAGAAAAACAGTGCAATAATAATGTTTGTTTTGTTGTTCGGTCTATTCTGGTGCGCGTGCGCCGCTCAATCAGTGTTTTATGACTCATTCACGGGCAATACTGTGACAAATGATGTGATCAAAGGACATATCGAGAGCAGTAATGCATTGTAAGTTTACTCGTTGTTTTTTTTACAAGATTAATATTTTTAAATAGTAGGTATAAAATGGTCGCTAACAATGGGCCTCATAAGAAGGCTCAGGGTCACTCAGCGGGCAATGGAGAGAGCTATAGTCGGAGCATTCCTGCGGGATCAAATCAGAGATGGGGAGATCTGCAGGAGAACCAGAGTTACCGACATAGCTCATCGAGTCGCGAAGCTGAAGTGGCAATGGGCGGGGCACATTGCTCGAAGAACCGATGGACGTTGGGGTCACAAGGGGTCACATGGACGTTGGAAGTGGTTGTCCCCCACTCGATGGACAGACGATCTCAAGCGAGTCGCTGGCAGCCGCTAGAGTCAGGCAGCACAAGACCCCAGCATAGTCAGCAAGAGGGAACAGCCGTGGTGGTTTTTAGTTAGGGTTTCGCCCAAGGAACGGGGGTAGCCATAAAGCTTTTACACCACGACAAAAAAAAAGGCAGCACAAGATCGTGTGCTGTGGCAATTCTTGCAAGTGTCTTGCAAGTCCTATGTCCAGCAGTGGACGTCTATTGGTTGAAACGAACGAACGATCGAGGTATAAAATAAAGTCACTCCCGCTGTTTTTTAACTTAGATTTTTTATATTACGCAACGGATTTTGATGCAGTTTTCAGGAATACACAAAGTGATTCATGAGGAAGGTTTAGGTGTTTAATTTGTTAAGGTTTCGTATAAATTGATTGAAATAACTAAAGATGCGATTTCGAAATGACTTTTTTAGCTCAAATTATGCCACTCAAAATTATTAGGTAGGAATTATTAATTTATAGTAGTAGTAGTAGTAGTAAGTAATATAAATATAAATAGAAAGGTAGAAATCCGTCCTGCCGTTTGGATGATAATATGAGGTGATAAAAAAATTAAAAATACTCAACGTGCGGAAAACATAACTCGTTAGGTTAGGTTAACAAGTATAAATTGAAAATTTAAAAAACCCCCGACATTCGCCATTTTGTGGCGGCGGCCATCTTGGATTTGCATTGTGCTATTCTACTAGTCAAGCCCTTTCATTTGATACCCATATTGAAGGCGTTGTGATAAAATATGTAATCCGCCATTTTGTAGCGGCGGCCATCTTGGACCGATTTTCATCAAACATAAAAGCTAACAACACTCTCGACTAATTTACCTTTCAAACAAAAAAATCCACCCGTTTGAACGCCACAGGGGAACAGACACACACACACACACACACACACACACACACACACACACACACACACACACACACACACACACACACACACACACACAGACACGTCAAACTTATAACACCCCGTCTTTTTTGCGTCGGGGGTTAATAAAATGATAATCTATTATGTAGGGCTTCCATAGAAATATACAAATATGTATGTTGGTATATTTGTATGTATCTATGTATGTTTGTGCACACGTTTCTTGGAAACTATCAATCGGATTGTGACCATTCTTTTTTATTAGCTTAAAACTTCAACTCAGGGGACATGTACAAGTTTATTCGAAATCGGGTCAGTAGTTGTCAAGGTATAGACAATTCTTTATTACGGTATATATTAAAGTTGGTTTAAGTTTTCTCAAATTATAGCTTGTTGTAGATAGCAATAAATTTTTGAAGGAATATCGCATTGAATACCAGTCTAACAGTTTTATCATAATTGGTAAGTATGAACGTATATTCAGTGTACGTTATGTTTGCAAATTGTAGTTAAATAATTGGCTGTTGAAATAATTATCTTAATAACTAGGTGGAGGAATGAAAACAATTAATAATTGTTTGATTGAAATATCATTGAACTATATTTTTGTATGTTCAAGAGCTTCCGGATAGATCACGCATACCGCTACATTGTAATGTAAATTAATCAACATTATGAATATTTACTAACTAACTGTTGCAATTGTTTGCATGATGAACTCTTTGATTTTCCGGTACGAAACTAAAAGTAGGTACTACTAAAAGTACTAAAGACTCACTCCTTTTGTAGTACTCTACCTGGCTGTGAAACACGTCAAAATCGGTTTAGCCGTTCCGAAGATTAGCCTTGACGTCATATACACAGATATTTTTACAGAAGGACGGATAAATAGATGATCTATGAGAGTGAGGGAATAGAGAGTAGGTACACCTGGATTTGCGCACACATTTGTGCACTATGATATCTCCTGGCACTTGACTAGTCTCCGCCTTCGTGGCCGAGATTCAGTCGGGAGGACATAATTATCAGATGAGTAAAATAAGAGAGGATTAGTATTGGATTGTGTTTAGGCATAAACATCGACACGTACATCAAACGCTGAAGGAAAGTGGAGGGGGTAAGCTATTGTATTACGTGCGTGACAGTTCCCATACGCAGCTATCCCCTCCACGTTTCGTTCAGTGTTCGATCTACGTGGCGCGGGTTATACCCTGTATAGCTTGTGAATTAATTCATAGTACGATACAGTTGGTGCTTGAACGAGGTGTCGCCATGCCGCCCGCTGGAGGGCAGAAGAGAGGATGGCTCCTGCAACAACCTGAGGCATCCCAACAGAGGGTCGGTTCACACGCCGACGCTGAGGTTACTGCCGCCCGAGTATGACAAGGGTGAGCATAGGCATCGCCAAGGGGGTGCAGGTAGGAGCAGCTGCCCCCCCCGCCCCTAGAAATTTGGAAAAAATTGCTCCAAATTCTCCATATACTACGGCCTTGCCCTTCTTGTGAATTGATATTGTAGGTTTCAAGCATTGATTTTATCATTGAACTCCAGGTCCCAACTCCTCAATCATGATGCTGCAAGGTGCTGCACTCCTTAGCCATAAGGATTTAGGAACTGTTGGTAGTGATTTAATCACACTAATATTATAAAGGGGAAAGTTTGTGTGTATGTATGTGTGTATGTTTGTTACTCTATAACGCCGCAACTACTGAATCAATTTGGCTGAAATTTTGAATGGAGATTGATTACGCTCTGATTTAACACAAAGGCTTATGGATGGATAATGCTCTGATTTATCCTGGAAAAATCTACAGCTCCCACGGGATTTGTGAAAAATCGAAATTCACGCAGAATGACGCGGGCAGAAGCTAGTATTGTATATAAGTATAAGATTCATTTAATCATTGAACTCTAAGTCCCGACTCCTCAATTTTGATGCTGCAGGTTGCTGCACTCCTAAACTGAAACGAATTTCTAGGACGGTTTGAAACAACGACTGAAGAACTCAAATTTTCAGATTTTGAGCCCCGAAGAAGTAAAAATGGTGAACCCCTACCATTACCGCGCAAACTGCGAACTTGGTTTCTGTCTGAGGGGCACGTTCCAGATCTGAAGTTCACCCAGCTTCTGACACACTTCTGGGTGTTTATAGTTGGGGACATATTGTCTCCTGATGACACGTGTAAGAAATAAAATAATATTATTGATCTTTGCGTAAATATGTGCAACCTTTATTAGCAAATGACATATTATCTCTGATAACAAAACCCTTATTAAGAGCCCTCTCCATGGCATCGACAAATCGTTGGTGAGTGGAGTCTAAAACAGTGATTTCTGTATTTAGAGAGCGAGACGTCTTCAGTAAAGAAGAGTACTAAAATATATACATTATACATAAATAAATAATAAATTTATTAAATAAATAAATTTTGCTTGAGATATCATGATTTTTTTGAAAAACGGCAAAGTAAAAGATGCAAATCTAGGTTTGGTATTTCGCCTATTTTAGCAAATATTTGGCAATTTTTTACATGAACTAAAGACATTTGTAATTATTATGAAGTAACCTATGATAAGACTTCGGTCGTTTTTCAATTTTCTAGTTTCTTATATAGTTTATTTACGCACGAAGTTGCCCCAAAATTTGCCCAAAAATAGTGATTTTTCAAGCGTCATAACTTTCAAAATAAATATAATTTTACTAATATTTTTATTTTATGGCATAGATAATGGAGATATAAATTGATATCTGGCTTAACTTTAGACCTATTGCGACAAATATTAGAATAATAGGCGTAATACGTTTGTATGGAGAATCGCGTGAAGAGAGCGGCCTTAATTCCGTTAAAAGGTAACCTAGATTACCCCTTTTATAATCTTCTAAAAGCCAGTCCAACCATTCTATAGATAAGCCCAGACATACAGATAAATAAACAGACCTAAGTACAATTTTTTAAGAACGTGTTTCTGATGTTCGAATTATCATATGAACCTGATAAAAAGAACTATCGTCTGTTACCTTTACACAGCTTTGAAAAAGCTAAATCCACGGAATAAGTTGCAGGAAGATCACCTAACAGATTAATAATTCTTTATCTTTTAGTGAATTATGTAATCTTCAAGCCATATTGCTGCCAAGAGATGGGGAAAGCAGATAACGCTTGCATTCCTATCAGCGTAACAGATGACGATCCAGTGCATCGGTTCTCGTCTATTCGATGCATGAACCTCACCAGACCCGAGAGCTTCCAGTCCAGAGGGTGCTTGAAGAACAATACTTCTCCTGAAAGAGTAAGTAAATTTCTTGACAGGAAAACCCAATATCTAACAATTATTTACCCGACCCGGGAATCAAACCCAGGACCTCGCGATCTGCGGTCGAATATATGCTAACCACTGCGATTGGCCACCGTGACCAGAAAGGTCAGGAGACCATCATACACATTTCAATTTACAGATAGTGACCTCAACACCACTTCTAGATTTATCCCACGTGTACGGCAATACTTTGCAAGCTTTGAACGCGAAGGGCAGGTTGTTCGAGAAAGGGTTGCTCAAATTTGAAGAATCCGGGGGAAAAATTTGGCCACCGAGCACCAAAATCAGTCCAAATCCGTGTATACTGAACCAGCTGCCCCGTGAAACGAGATGCCATGATACACGTAAGTAAAATCTAAAGGAAAAAAGGTTTCCCATATGTGATTTGTAACACCACCAAATACGCCCTGACCTGAGGAGAGTCCACAAAATATTCATGCGAGCATTTTTTTATTATTAGCATTCCACGACATGACTTATATTATAAAATATTAAAACTATTAAAGCTATTAGAGCAAATAATTCTTAAAGATTTTTAAATTTAAAAAGTCTTTAATTATCATCACATTTTATGACACGAAACTAGATTTAACACATTAATAATTATAATGTATACAATCTATATATACATGCATTATTACCACAGAAATCCTAATAACAAAGGCATTAGAACTGCTGTATACTACCTACATCAAACTATACAGAACGCATGTTGCTGCCTTACTACATACACAAACATAGTTTTACGCATTACGCAAACATATTGACGCTCAATGCTGTGCAGACAGAATTAAGCTGTAGGATTAGCTCGTTAAGGTTGCAAATACATCGAATCGTTCGCTTACTTCACACATCGTTGCGCTTGCAACGTCTGCGTCCTCAGCACGGTGACAAGGTCACACGTACACAGCATTTCTAGTGCCTTATTATTAGGATTTCTGCGAGCATTACCTAGGCATACATCATAATTGTAACGCTGTGCAAGTACCTTACAGATGTTTTAAGTCTTTGGACTTTGGTAACAAGTGTTCTTCTGTTCCAGCGGAACAAATTGGAAACGGTTTACTAGGCGTGAACTTATATCTAATCTGGATATGGAGGCTGCACAATCGTATCGCGACGGAGCTGGGTAAAATCAATCCCTGCTGGGATGACGACAGGATATTTTACCAGACGAGGGATATAGTCATTGCAGTTATCATGCAAATCTACTATTACGAATTAATGCCAGCCCTAATGGGTGAGAATAAGAATACATTTCAATAATATTTTAAGTACTTTTTCCTCTACAATCATCATCATCATCACTATCATTATCAACCATCAATATGATCCAAATGCCGTTTGGTAGACTTCGCACGTTCATCAATACACAAAGTTCATCCATATTGTTCTCAAAGGAACAATATGGATGAACTTTCAGGCATGCAGTTGTTGTTTCACGATGTTTTCCTTTTTTTCCGGCTCTATTTTCATGTATGGGAGCCTCCCTGAAAAATAATTGAATTCAATTTCTAATTCAGTACTTGGTTTTGGGTTAACGTTTCTACATCAAATACCAAAACTTCAGATTTGTAACTCATTTCGTCTACGAGCTAGAGACCTGTGACCGGTGGACAGACAGACGGACAAACAGCAGAGTGACATTAATAGGGCTCTGTTTCTACCCTTTGGGTACGGAACCCTAAAAAATAAATAACAATATTATGTTATTTTCACGAATAAGTTGCCGTCACGCGCATTGCTGGAGTGAGTCAGAACCACTCTCAAATCACTCTCAACTCATTAATGTACTCACTGGTTTTGCTTCAACTGTAGGTTTCGAGAATCTCGTGCGGGACGGCGTCGTCTCGCCGTACAAGGGCTTCAGGGACCTATACGACGAGGAGGTTCTTCCGCAAATTCTTCTGGAAATGCCCTTCGTTCTCCGCTGGGCTCACACCATCCAGGAAGGGAACTTGAAGTTAGTGTTGACGTTCTGTTGACGAAGTTTCGGCTACTCCGGCAAATCTCAACGATTTTTCGAATGCTTGAGTGATTTATGTGACGAGCTGTTGCCCGTGACTTCATACGCGTGGATTCATGTATATCTCATACAAATTTTCAACTCCGATTTAATGGCTTTAGGGGTTGAATTTTCAAAAATCCTTTCTTAGCGGATGTCTACGTCATAATAGCTATCTGCATGCCAAATGTCAGTCCAATCCGTCTGGTTTGAGTTGTGCGTTAATAGATCAGTCAGTCAGTCACCTTTTCCTTTTATATAATACTAGAGGATGCCCGCGACTTCGTGCGCGTGGATTTAGGTTTTTAAAAATCCCGCGGGAACTATATACCTAATCAACAGCCTAAAAAATAAATTCCAAGCCTTTAGCTTTAAAAATGACGATACTTCCATACAACTTTTCAACCCCTTTTTCATACCCTTACAACCCTTTTTTCGCATTAAAAAGTAGCCTATGTCCTTTCTCAGGCTCTAGAGTATATCTAGTATCTGTATCTTGAATCTCTAGTATCTGTGTACCAAATTTCGTTTAAATCGGTTCAGTAGTTTTGGCGTGAAAGCGTGACAGACAGACAGACAGACAAAGTTACTTTCGCATTTATAATATTATATAGTAAGGAAGTAAGGATTTAGATTTGATGATGATGATGTCGTCCATGACGTGTCCATCAACGACGACCCTTTGGCTATATAGCCTGGGATGTGCGCCAATGTGACTAGCGAGGCCAACCTTAGATACCTACTTTTAAAAGTTCGGCTACATGACTCACAGTAAAGCTGACCGCTACTATAAACAAAACTGAATTAATCTTGCTTTCTACGCTACAAAAGACTGAAATATGTGTACAGTACGTAATGTGTAGAGTGAGGGTACTACTCCTACAAGTTACGGCAAATAAGTCTAGCGTTGACCTTCAATGCGAAGAAGTCGAAAATGAGGTATCTCGGGTGGTAAGGGGGTCGCGGGGAGGGCGTGGGGATCGTTCGTAAGCACTGATTAGCTCTCGCGGATCCCTCATAAGCGCTGATTGGCTCTTCAATCGTACTTTGTCCCGCTCACTCGTACCAACCGCATGCCTTCTATTTGGCTGGACCTGGGTAAATATTGAACTCTTCGTTTAGTTCAGAACGAGAAAAAAAAACAGTTATCAACGCAAACCAAAAGATTCAAAAGGAAAAACAAACTTATTTGCCACACCAAACCAGAAAAATTTGTATGGTACAAGGTTTAGCATGCGCTATAATTGCCTTGTAGATAAGTAGGAAATGCAAGCAAGCAAAGAGCAAGTAACCGACATAATTCATCATTCAATGCGAAGAAGTCGAAAATGAGGTATCTCGGGTGGTAAGGGGGTCGCGGGGAGGGCGTGGGGATCGTTCGTAAGCACTGATTAGCTCTCGCGGATCCCTCATAAGCGCTGATTGGCTCTTCAATCGTACCTACTTTGTCCCGCTCACTCGTACGACGCTGCGCGCACTTGAAGGTCAGCGCTCGAGTTTCGTGCTGCTGTTTATACCTACTTTATTACACAGATGCATATTTCAGAATGTATGATGACAAAGGCAACTTCCTAAAGGAGACCAAACTGGTGAATCTAACACAGAGGACAGGATATCTCGATGATAACATAGAATACATCACGCAAGGCGCCTTCAGACAGCCGAGCGCTAAGGTCGATCATGTAGTCGACCCTGACGTGAGTGAAACACTTTAAATAACAAGCTTTATTTTTGTAATAATAATCGACGACATATTGGTACATTGAAGTCATTTTTTTGTCAGAATTTTATGTTTAAAATTTGAAAATTTCCCTCGATTTCTCCGATTAACAGATCCTGACCTGTTGACCACGGGACCACCTAGGGCCCTTTAAACAAAATTATAATTTTCCAAATCAGTCCAGGCAATTTTTGAGTAATCGGGGAACATACCTACATAAAAATATTGAGATGAATTGAGAACTTTTGAAGTCGGTTAACAGTAGGTATACGTACCTGTATATTTTTTAATTTGTTTGTTTAGTACCAGCTATTAAATATAAATAATAATAATTGTTTGAATCGTATTAATTTATGTTTAATGTTTCAGATGGCAGAAACTATCCTCGGACCCCACCAGTTGGCCGCAGACGTGTTTTCCAGCGATCTGACCAAGAACCGATACTTTGGATTCCCGCCCTACGTCAAATACAGGAAATACTGTTCTGGAAAACTGTATCGCACCTTTGATGACTTACTTGATGTCATTGACCCCGAGGTACGTGCTTGATACAGCTCAGGTATTCAATTATCTGCTTCATTCAAATTATCTAATTAGGTAAATTACTTAATTATGTTAAAGTCGATATTATCATTACTTGTGTAATTAGTTATTTATGTCCTTACATTGTTCTTGCATAAAACAGTACCACAAGTAAAGTAGGAATTAAAAAAATACCTCGACTGCGTAATGTCCAAAAAGTTTAATTTTAAAGACGCGACTTTGTCCGCGTGAATTTAGATTTTTCGAAATACCAATTGGCAACTTGATTTTTCGTGATAAACCTAAAAGAATCCTAACTTATTGTATTATTCTCTACCTCTCGTGAAAGTCCCATCAAATAAGTTCGTGCAGTTCAAAGTAGTTTCGTGACTCAATGAGCTATGTTGGTAGCTCTGGTTCTCCCAAGGATCGCCCCATTTCTTCATTTGAATCCGCAGGCATCCTCAGGCTTTCTAAAACAGGGATGTTCTTGCATGCGTAGTTTTATGATGAAATCTATAGAGCGTACTCAGACTCTACACAGACTTAAGACAGAGTTAATGAGAGACATAAGAGACAACCCTAACATAAATCGGTCTCGTTTTGACTCTGTCTCAAAGAGTTGAGTTAGACTGCGCTCTATAGATCTCAGCCCTAATCTTATTTTTTTTTTGTCTACAGAGAGTAGAGTTACTCAAGGAACGATACAAGAATATAGAAGACATAGACCTGTTGGCTGGTATATGGTTGGAGAGGCACGTGCCTGGCGGCCGCGTGCCCTACACCTTGTACTGCCTGGTAGTGGAACAGATGCTCAGGAGCGTAGTGTCCGACAGACACTGGTACGAGCGTCCAAACCGACCTAACGCTTTCACTATTGGTAAATGTCTTCATATTCTTTGACCTTTCTAAGAATCACTTTTTTAACCAATTGCAGAAAGTACTAGTGTTCTGAATCATTTTATTTTTAACCGACGTTTTTATTTTTAAGTGACGTGCAAGAAAAGACGAAACACTACATTTAGCATATGCTTAGCGTAGTTTTTTAAAGTCCTACGCTATGTCCACACACGATTATTTATTGACAACAACAAACTCCAAACACTGTCAAATGCAGAATGTCAAATGCCAATCGTATCAACTGAAAACACTTGCAAGCCTACATCAGCCACGCTCTCAGATGCGTGTGGACGTAGCGTAACGGTCTAATACTCACAGAACGCGATTTACAGAGAGCTGTGTATCCAAATCTCGCCGGTTTTCCAATTTTCAATATTATATTTTGAGGCTCTATAACTGTCATATGTATTTTCAGAGCAACTACTTGAAATAAGGAAGGCATCTTCTGCACAAATGTTATGCGCAGTGGGCGACAATGTCACGCGGATACAACTGCATGCCTTCTATTTAGCCGGACCTGGGTAAATATTGAACTCTTCATTTAGTTCACAACGAAAAAAAAAGAGAAAAATCCTAGGAGAACCAAAGTTATCAACACAAACCAAAAGATTCAAAAGGACAAACACACTTATTTGCCACACCAAACCAGAAAAGTTTGTATGGTACAAGGTTTAGCATGCGCTATAACTGCCTTGTAGATACCTAAGCAGGAAATATAAGCGGGCAAGTAAGCAAAGAGGAGATCCGTCGGAAAACTAACGTAACCGACATAATTCATCGACTCGCGAAACAGCAGTGACAATGGACGCATCACATAGCTCGAAGGACCGATGGACGTAATTGGAGTCCCAAGGTGCACGAATCGGCGAGTCGTTGGCAGACGATGACAATTTTTCATGTATTCTATGTCTAGCTGCAGTACTAGTGGACGTCGAAGGCTTGAGATCATCACGTTACACCATAAAAATCCTCTTAACCTTTAAGTACCGACGTACTATTTTAGTCACATAAGTACCGACGTGAGGTCTGCCAGACCACCATAGTTTTCCAATCGAAAACTTTTGTGTTTCTTATTATTCTTCTAAAAAAAATGTTTCTATGTATTGTTAAATATCTACTTATTGTATAAGTAAAACAAAATGTAGAAGTTTTCACATTTATTACTGATTATAAGCATTAATATAGCATTCATAGATTCTTCATTTGAAAAAATTAACTTTTATCTTAATAATTCATATGTATCAGTAATACTATTATTTTTTCTTAAACACAATTTTTTCTTAAAGATTAATAGCTACATAAATAATAAAAAAATAAAAAACCTTAATAATCAACCGTTTTCTCAAAAATCACAGGGTATCAAATTGCAGGAACTATCAAAGTTTACAAACAGTCTTTGCATAGGCTTACTGCATTGTAGGCACACGTGTTTCATACAAGTATCACAGTCTGTTCAGGTGCTGAATTATGGTCACTCTCCAGCAGTAAAATTTGGGTAGATATCCTTAGATTCGGACTCTGAACTCTCATTTAGCTATTCCACTAAATGTTCTTGGTGGTCTTTATATTGAAGCAGTGTTTGATATATTTTCTCACCTACAGGAACACTTTTATTTTTAGTTATGGCTGCCCGTTTTATGTCTGAAAAACCTGGCTAATCCATTGTTATAACTGACTGAAAATAAAAGAGAAAAAATATAATCTGAAAAAAGTCGCATCCAAAAAAAGTTACATAAGTACCGACGAGTGGTCTGACAGACTACTCGTGATCTTATAAAAATCAAAACTTACCGAAATCGTACGCGCCGACGCTGCCACTCTGCAGGAACGCTGCTGGGCGACTTCCCGAGGGGTAGAGAGAAGCACAGTAGGATAGTTTTTCGCTAACATAGGTAATCAGACTTTTCGACCTCTCGAGGTGTCTGTCAGACCACACGTCGGTACTTAAAGGTTAAACACATTCAATGCAAGTTTTAAACTGAAACATCTGCAGGAGACGTTGGCTCCACTCTCCTGAAGATGTTCCTATTTCATTTCGGCTCCTCTCGAAAGAGTTGAACCTTAAGTTAAAATAATATTGTTTGTATGTCCTCTCCAGAAATGAAATGCGTAGCTGCGAAGAAATCAGCAAGATAAACCTATGGGCGTGGAAGGACGCGAGCTGCGAACCGAAGAATCCTACATATTTACTTTAATACCTACTTACAATTATAATTATAGTAAATATAAATAATTTACTAAAATGTAATAAATATAAGAAATAAAAAATAAATGTAATAAACATGAAGTTTTAGTTTAACACTTAGGTAATAGTAAAAAATGTATTAAATAATAGTACATTAGTTATTTACCTTTTATACGCCTTCAAATTACAAAGAACTCGTAAGAAAATAATTTAGAGAAGAGCTTTGATTAGGTATTCCCGTAATCTACACTTGTCATCGTCGTCGTCATCAACAGATAGACGTCCACTGCTGGACATAGGTCTCTTGTAGGGATTTCCACAAGTCACGGTCTTGTGACCTCCCTGCGACTCTTCTGATGTCGTCAGTCCACCTAGTGGGGGGGTCTACCAATACTGCGTTTTCCGGTGTGAGGTCACCATTCTAGTACCTTGGGACCCCAACGTCTATCGGTTCTTCGAACTATGTGCCTCGCCCATTGCCACTTCAGTTTTGCAACCCGCTGAGCTATGTCAGTGACTCTGGTTCTTCTACAAATTCCTCATTTCTGATTTGATCGCAGAGAGAAACTCCGAGCATAGCTCTCTCCATCGCTCTCTGAGTGACTCTGAGCTTTCTTATGAGCCCATAGTTAGAGAGAGAGAGAGAGACCATATTGTCTCTGATCCGTACGTCATCACTGGTAGTGGCAGATCTGGCATCATCTTCAGGCACTGAGGAATTTTGGACGAGAAGAGATTGCAGCGAAGCTTCCCGAATGCTGCCCATCCGAGTTGGATTCGGCGGTCGACCTCTTTCTCGAAATTGAACTGGAAGCTGGCAATGTAACAATTCAAATTATCGCACGACACGCTAGATGTGTCGCTCTCTAGCGTGATTTCTCGCTTACGCACTATGATCCGATTTCTTCGTATAAGTGGATGCCTCATTTGCTTCAAATTAATCAATTAAACGGTCTTTACCTCAGTGTATATTTGTATCGCGAGTAAAACAGTGCAATGTAAACAAAATTAATGAACTAGTGTAATAATGTTTGTTTTATTTTTCGGTATATTCTGGTGCGCGTGCGACGCTCAATCGGTGTTTTATGACTCGTTCACGGGTAATACTGTGACAGATGATGTGATTAAAAGTCATATCAAGAGTAATACTACATTGTAAGTTTCCTCATTGTTTTTTTACAAATTTATATGAATAATTAAAATATTTATTTGTAATAACTGTCTCTGTGTGTATAATCTGTAACTAACTGTGTGGATAATATTATGAATATTTGAATGTTAGCTTAGTGAGCGTAAAAAAATATATTTATTTAGGTATATATTTAATTAAAAAATCTGTACATGTGTCTCACTTCACTTCTGTCCAGTTGAATTTTCGAAACAACTGTACCAATTTTCTATGGGACTTTCATTAGCAGTTAGATGACTAATGCAGTAATCTGGAATAATTTTTATCATGAAAAAATCAAATATTTTCGACTGGACTTTTATACACTTACTGAGATAGATAAATCAAATTAGAGGCTATGAAAATAAAAACTTTGAGTGAGTTAAAGATGTTCACTGAAGAAGACCACAGAAGTTCCTGTGTCGACCAACGTACGTTTAAAAAGCACGTGATTTAGTTTTAAGAAAAGAAAATAGTCGATTATGTTCTTTATTGTACATACAAACATAATTACAATCAAGACATTTTCAAGAAATTCTCAGTGCGTTGGTGGCGTTAGATACACCCCTGTGCTACAGAGAGCACGTAAACCGTCGGTCCTGCGCCTGATCTCTTCTCGATCGTGTCGCATTGGCGTGAGAGTGAATTTTTTGTTAGCTCAAATTACGGCGTTCAAAATTCGCCATTTTTTGACGCATCTATCTTAGAACACTTAGATTTCTAAGTCAAATTGAATTAAGATAAGTACGTTAATTGTAGAAATCCGTCCAGCCGTTTGGATGATATGAGGTAACAAAGAAATTACAAACACGCATAATACAGATACGCGAAAAACAAAACTCTGCTGGGGAGTCGGGTAAAAAAACATGGATAGTAAAACGTTGAAGCGCAGGGGGTCGAGTTAAGGAACGTAGGTTCCTATTTCGAAATCATAGATCATTTTATTTTTTGAAGAAAAATCGTATTTTTAGATTGTACTACATTTTTGAAGGAAAATCACATTGAATACCAATCAAACTGTTTTAATATTATTGGTACGAACTTAATTAGCGTTCGTTATACTTATGTTTGCAAACTGTAGTTAAATAATTGGCTGCTGAAATTATCTTAAAACAAGGTGGAAGAATTAGTTAAAACAATTAATTGTTTGATTGATATATCATTGAACTATATTTTTCTATGTTCAAGAACTTCCGCAAAGATCACGCACTGGTAATGCGTGCAATGCACTTGCAATGTACATTAATTAACATTATGAATATCTAACTGACTAACTGATGCAATTGTTTGCGTGATGAACTCTTTCATTTTTCGTTATGAAAGTAAAAGTAGATCACTCCTTTTATAGTGCTCTACCTGCCTGTGAAACTCACGTCAAAATCGCTTTAACCGATCTGAAGATTAACTTGACAAACGTTTTATTGGACATAGACATAGGACAGATAAATATATAGTTATTTCAAAAAACGTATATTTAGGTTAAGTAATCGTTATAATCATTATGCCTCATTAGTCTAGTGGTGTTAAATACACCTCCGTGGCTCGAAGAGCATGTACATGCAGAGCATATTCTGCGCTTGCTTGAGCTCTCTCCAGTCATGTCGCTTTGGTCTATATTGTAAAATTCAACGTCTGCCATATTTGTCTGCACCACGTCTGACAGCTTGCCTGTCCGGAACACACTAACGCACTCGCAAGCGTGTAAATGGCATCCGAGCGTTTGGATCCACTTGGAGCTTGTGGACGCTTGCCAAGCCTCGGCAAGCGTGTAAATGAGGTATTCATTTTTCTTAAAATATACCTTGTAAATTCACACTATGATACAGTTGGTGCTTGAACGAGGTGTTGCCATGCGACCCGCTGGAGGGCAGAAGAGAGGGCGGCTCCTGCAACAACCTGAAGCATCCCAACAGAGGGTCGGCTCACACGCCGATGCTGAGATTACTGCCGCCCGAGTATGACAAGGGTGAGCATGGACGTCGTCAAGGGGGAGCAGGTAGGGGCTGCCCCTCCCCCCTACAGATTTGAAAAAAATTGCTCCAAATAAATGTGATATTATAAATGTGAAAGTGTGGATGTTTGGATGTTTGTTACTCTTTAACGTCGCAACTACTGAACCGATTTGGCTGAAATTTTTAATGGAGATAAACTATGACCTATATAGCACATAGGCTACTTTTTTTTTTACGTTCCCACGGGATTTTGAAAAAACCAAAATCTATAGCTACAGGTATAGGTAGATTACTATAGCAAATTTCCTTGAAAGTAGTTATAGAAGTTGGAAAAGAGAGCGGAAACGGGAACCGGAAATCCACGATTCCCTCGTGATTTGTGAAAAACCGAAATTCACGCGGGTGAAGCTGCGAGCAGAAGCTAGTTCTCCATATACTATGAACTTGCCCTTCTTGTGAATTGATATTCCAAGGTTTATAGGTTCCAAGTATTGATTTTATCATTGAACTTCAGGTAACAACTCCTCAATTGTGATGCTGCAGGGTGCTGCACTCCTTAGCCATGAGGATTTAGGAAGTATCAATAGTGATTTAATATTGTATATACATAGGTACAAGATACATCATCATCAAGATTCATCATTGAAACTGAACAAACTCCAACAGAACATACAACAGAACAGGAACAGTCTCAACTCCTCAATCCTAATGCTGTAGGGTAGCACTTCTAAACCGAAATTTTATAGGATTTTTGAACTAACTTTATTTGAACTAACAACAGAAGGAACCTAATTTTCAGATTTCGAGCCCCGAAGAAGTAAAAATGGTGAGCCCCTACCATTACCGCGGAAGCTGCGAACTTGGTTCCTACCTGAGGGGCATGTTCCAGATCTGATGTTCACCCAGCTTCTGACACACTTCTGGGTGTTTATAGTTGGGGATATGTTGTCGGTTCATGACACGGGTAAGACATAAAATAATACTATTGATCTTTGCGTAAATATGTGCAAACTTTATTGGTATCTTTCACCACTTAAAAAAAACTAAATCCACAAGAATGAAGTTGCGGGGGAATGATGAAAATTTTACTTTTAGTGAATTACATAATCTGGAAGCCATACTGCTGCCAAGAGAGGGGGAAAACAGATAATGATTGCATTCCTATCAGCGTACCAGATGACGATCCAGTGCATCGGTTCTCGTCTATTCGATGCATGAACCTCACCAGACCCGAGAGCTTCCAGTCCAGAGGGTGCTTGAAGAACAATACTTCTCCTGAAAGAGTAAGACTTGAATTGTTATTGCATTGATGTCGGTAGAAGACATCTTCTCGTCCAAAATCTTTTTTCTCTCGGTGCTTAAAGACTATAATGTCTTAACAGTGCGTGTTGCCAGTGATGTCATATGGTTCCGAGACACGATCAGTAACTATGGAGATGTTGAATAGAAGCAGGCGTTACTTTACGGAATTCCATTATATACAATGAACATAAAATTACTTTACTATAATCCGCTAACAGTGATCCAATCAATCTTAAAAAAAAAAAAAACATTTTTTCAGAAGTTAGGTTAGGTTGGAACATAAATATTCATGTGCCCGGCCGCTTACCGGCCTGGCACTTAGGTTCTATTGGGTCCTAGGTAGAATGTGAATCACATTTTACCTAGGACCCAACATTCAAAAGAAAACATTATTTTTATACATTTCCTAATACGATTTAGGAATTGTATATAATTCCTAAGAATTGTACACATTTTCTAGGACATTTATATTTATATAATAAATAGTTTTTGGTCGTGGGTTCGATCCCGGGCACGCACCTCTAACTTTTCGGAGTTATGTGCGTTTTAAGTATTTAAATATCACTTGCTTTAACGGTGAAGGAAAACATCGCGAGGAAACCTGCACGCCTGAGAGTTCTCCATAACGTTCTCAAAGGTGTGTGAAGTCTGCCAATCCGCTTGGCCAGCGTGGTAGACTATGGCCAAAACCCTTCTCACTCTGAGAGGAGACCCGTGCTCTGTAGTGAGCCGGTAATGGGTTGATCATGATGATGATGATGATGAAATAGTTTTTGAAACAATATTTTATACATTTCCTAAATAGCTTCGGAATTGTATAAATTTCCTAGGAAATGTATACAATTCCTAGATTACATACATTTCCTGTAACATATATATATTTCAATTTACAGATAACGACCGCAACACCACTTCTAGATTTATCCCACGTGTACGGCAACAGTTTGCAAGCTTTGAACACGAAGGGCAGGCTGTTCGAGAAAGGGTTGCTCAAATTTGAAGTATCCGGGGGTAAGATTTGGCCACCGAGTATCAAGAACGGTACAAGTTTGTGTTTCCTGAACCAGCTACCCCATGAGACGAGATGCCATGATACACGTAAGTATGATTTATAGGACAAAAATGTTTCCCTTATTCACGTAAGACCTGGAATCTTTTTTTTGGAATTGGTTTTCCAGTATTACTAGGAATGCAATATAACTGCTAGGAATTTTGAACTACAAGAGTACCAAATATATCCTGATCTGAGCCCACAAAACTCACGCGAGCATTCTTTATATAATACTGAAGTTTTAAGTCTTTGTAATTTGGTAAAAAGTGTTCTTCTATTCCAGCGGAACAAGGTGGAAACAGTGTGCTAGGCGGGAATTTATATCTGATCTGGACGTGGAGGCTGCACAATCGTATCGCGACGGAGCTGGGCAAAATCAATCCCTGCTGGAACGACGAGAAGATATTTAACCAGACGAGGGACATAGTTATTGCAGTCATGGTGCAAATCTACTATTACGAATTAATGCCAGCCCTAATGGGTGAGAATCATACTATCACACTAATATTATAAAGGCGGAAGTTTGTGTATATTATGTATAATATTGTATGGCATACACTTGGGTGTAGGCATGTGTGTATATTTGTAACTCTTTAACGCCGCAACTACTAAACCGATTTGGCTGTTTAGAATGAAGATAGATTATGCCCTGACTTAACACATAGACTACTTGAAAAAATCCACCCGGAGATTTCGAAAAAAATCGAAATTTGCTATAGCAATCTACATCTGCATCTATAGGTAGATTACTATAGCAAACTTTCTTGAAAATAAGTATAAAGGTGGGAAAAGGGAGCGGGAACGGGAATTACCCACGCGGGCTTACCCACGAACAAAAGCTAGTATGAATATATTTTAATACTAGCTGACCCCCGCAACTTCGTTCGCGTAGATATAGGTTTTTGTATAGGATCGGATCGGATCCCATAATTATTTTATGTACCTAAACTAAATGTAGCCTAAGTTACTCCTTATAACATTGAAAGTTCCATTAAAATCGATCCAGCCGTTTCGGAGATTAGCTGTAACAAATAGACAGACCGACAAACATAAATATAAACGCACACCAGTTTAAAATAAGCCGTACATTCAAAGATCCGGGTCCCAAGTTAATTGAACCCAATACTGAGGGTTGTAATGTCTGTTATTTCTGAACTAAAAAACCTATGACCTTGAAATATTTACGGAACAATATATAAAGTACTACCTTTCTAACAAAAAAAGAATTAGTGAAATCAAACGACGCGTTAATGAATTACAGCTAAATACACGTTTTAACTTTCTTCCCCTCTCCCAAGGGAACCGTGCTGAATTTCGGGATAAAAAGTATCCTATGTCCTACCTCGGAGTATAAACTCAAATCGTACTAAGTTTCATTCGAATCCATTCAGCAGTTTCGGCGTGATGCGCGGCCAAGATACAGACAGACAGACAGACAGACAGACAAAAATGAAAAAAATTGCAGTTTTGGTTTCAGTATCGATTATATAGTGCCCTCCAATAAAAATTTTCAAAATATCTTCAATGTACAGAATTGGATCTGTTACAGTCTTATTATATTATAGAAGATACGTATATTTTAAGTACTTCTTCTTCTACATTCTACAATCATCATATTATCAACCATCGATGTTATCAAACCATTAGAATGTTTAGACCGAAGTTCACCGCGCTGGCCAACGGCCGTTTGGTGGACTTCACACGCCTTTGGGAACACTAAATCAGCCTAAACTCTTCTCATTCAGAGAGAAGACCCGTGGCCTGTAGTGTACCGGTAATGGGTTAATAATGATGATGAACTTTGGTGCGGCGCTTTAAATCGGCACAGGAATCAACTAATTTTGTGTGGCCATAGTACGAACAGCGTACTTGTAACTATGGATTGATTAGTACAGTTTCCTCTAGAATATAATAGAATAATTTTTTATCCAAATAAACTTTTACAAGTGTTTTCAATCGTCCGCGTCAATTGAATCTACCACTGGTTCGGAATGCCATGCCTACCTAGAGGAACCAGCAAGAAACTCAGAGGTTGCTCTTTAAAAAAATATATTAATAACAATATTATGTTATTTCTTATCACGTTCATGGACAGTATCACCCTAATGGTTGATTGTGTTATGACACTACAAAATTTCATACATTAGCCCAGTCAATTTAGACTTTCAAGGCTACAATAATTCCCACCTGGCTGAAAATTGGTAGTATTGTTCAAAACACTATTATAAAATATGAAATGTGAAACGTCCTCATCGATCCGACACCTGGAAAAAAATTTCGATGTCTTTCATTTTTTAACCCCCGACGAAAAAACGACGGGGTGTTATAAGTTTGACGTGTCTGTGTGTGTGTGTGTGTGTGTGTGTGTGTTTGTGTCTGTCTGTTCCCCTGTGGCGCTCAAACGGGTGGACCGATTTGAATGCGGTTTTTTTTGTTTGAAAGGTGAATTAGTCGAGAGTGTTGTTAGCTATGTTTAATGAAAATCGGACCAAGATGGCCGCCGCTACAAAATGGCGGACTACATATTTTATCACAACGCCCTCAATATGGGTATCAAATGAAAGGGCTTGACTAGTAGGATAGCACTATGCAAATCCAATATGGCCGCCACCACAAAATGGCGAATGTCGGGGGTTTTTTTAATTTTTAATTTATACTTGTTATCAACATTTTTTAGTCTAATTTGACCGGTCTACATTGCCTAGAGGCGTTGTGTCTTATCGCAAAAGTAATAAATGATGTTCAAAACGTAAATTTACTAAAATTGTAATGTTTACACAAGTAACAACTTTTAAGCTATTTATCTTTATAAATCAAATGAATATAATATGCAAAATAGACTACTTGCCTTGTAGAAACCATGTACGCGCCAAAGTGTGCACGAAAACATTGACGTCGACAGGCGTACTGTCATATTAATTTTTACAGTAACAACGTCGAGAGGCGTTCTGTCCATGAACGTGTTATGATCGACTACCCCCCCAAAGACAAGAAATGCGATACTGTATACTTCGTGACCGTGTGCTATGTTACTCAAACTAATTTTACTGCCGCTCCGCGTCGCCGCCACACTGTCGTTACGTCGCCATATTTTTCCGACTCAATGGTGGGGCACTGGCGTCACTATCACCGACCAATCGCTCGATTCTCGCGCGGTAGTACCAACCACGCGCAATGCTGCCAACATTCTATAATTAAATTCCCCTCTCTCGCATTGCTAGAGCGAGTCAAATCCACTCTCAACTCATTAATGTTTTTGTTTTCAACTGAAGGTTTTGAGAATCTCGTGCGGGACGGCGTCGTCTCGGCGTACAAGGGCTTCAGGGACCTGTACGACGAGGAGGTTCCTCCACAGATCACTCTGGAGATGGGCTACGTTCTCCGCTGGGCTCACACCATTCAAGAAGGGAACTTGAAGTTAGTGTTGACGTTTTGTTAACGGAGTTTCGGCTACTCCGGCAAATTTCAACGATTTATCAACTGCTTGAGTGATTTATATAAGCACGCAACACACATTATGTGAACTCTCTATTCCCTCAGTCTAACCCGATACACCACAGAGAGATCAGGCTCAGGACCTGTACTATATTATTAATTATTAGCATTTACCTGCGGCTTCGCCCGCGTAAATTTCAGACGTATATATGAAATTTCAGACGGTACCGAAATTTTAAACGTATGCAATTTCTCATAACAGCCATTATGAGAAATTGCATACGTTTAAAATTTCGTTAAAAACACCTACTGGCGTTTAGTAAAACTTATTTTTAAAAAAACTGGCCAAGTGTGAGTCCGGCCTTGCTCTTTTAGGGTTCCGTACATAATTATGAACAACAATATATACTTTGGGTGTAGGAAATATACGGAGCTAGACAACGCAACAAACCGTGAAAGAAAAACCCAAAAAATGTTCGTTTGTGTTAGTCACACTACGTTTTCGTTTCATTTGTTTGGTCAACTACTGTATGAATCGTTGTTTTCAGTATTTGTTGTTTAAATCACTACATAGTATAAAACAAAGTCGCTTTCTCTGTCCCTATATCCCTATGTCCCTATGTATGCTTACATCTTTAAAATTACGCAACGGATTTTGATGCGGTTTTTTTTAATAGATAGAGTGATTCAAGAGGAAGGTTTATAAGTAGAAAAATTGGACCCGGTAGGTGGCGCTAATAGCGGGCAGGACGACGTCTGCCGGGTCCGCTAGTACAGTATATAATATATGTACATGGTATCTAATATACCATTATTTCATATTCCTAACTGGTATACTTTTTGAGATGGCAACCGCCGTCACAAAAATGATCTAAAACTGATAACTTTTAAACAAATGGGCCGTGAAAAGATTTATTGATTTTTATTGCTAACTTATTGAGATAATTTTAGTTATTTAGTCTATTGCACCTATGCAATGAAATATTATAAAGATGCGTATTTCAGAATGTACGATGACAAAGGCAACTTCCTAAAGGAGACCAAACTGGTGAATCTAACACTGAGGACAGGATATCTGGATGATAACATAGAATACATCACGCACGGCGCCTTCAGACAGCCGAGCGCTAAGGTCGATTATGTAGTCGACCCAGACGTGAGTGAAACACTGCTTTTTAATTTTTCCTAAAATGTTTAAGAAAAATTAAAACGACTACAATAGCGGTACATTGAAGTAATTTTTTTGCTCAGAATTTTATGTGTAAAAGAAAAGTTCTCTCGATTTCTCTAGGATCCCATCATTAGATCCTGACCCGATGACCATGGGACCACCAGGGAAGTATACCCTTTCAAATAAAAAAAGAATTTTCCAAATCAGTCCAGGCGTCTTTGAGTAATCGGGGAACAGCTTCTGCTACTAGTATCTAAATAGAAATCTCAGGGTTTATTATATTCTCTTAGAAATTAATTTAGTACCTAGATAAAAAAAATATATACGTGGTCTACATATTTTTTTAATTTAATCATCTGTTTTTCATTATTTTTTTAATATCAGTTATTTAGTATAAATAATAATAATAATAATTGTATGAATCGTATTAATTTATGTTTAATGTTTCAGATAGCAGAAACTATCCTCGGACCCCACCAGTTGGCCGCAGATGTGTTTTCCAGCGATCTGACCAAGAACCGATACTTTGGATTCCCGCCGTACGTCAAATACAGGGAATACTGTTCTGGAAAACTGTATCGCTCTTTCGATGACTTACTTGATGTCATTGACCCCGAGGTATGTGCTATTCATAATATTATATGCAAAGGGAATGCCGATTTTAGGCCTTATAGTGCACAACAAATTCATATTATGACAAAATATTATATTATTTGTTTGAAAGTTTTCACACTATTAACAGGTGGAAATTGTTTAATTTAAATAAATAAAACCGGCCAAGCGCGAGTCATACTCGCGTACCGAGGGTTCCGTACTCCAGAAGTATGAATAGGTACAATCTGTTTTTCCTTAGTTGTCTTAAAAGGTAAACAAATCGCAAAAAAATTCTCGGAGAAATGCGTACGTGTTGAAGTTCTCTTTTCCTTTCCTTTCCTCTAATCAGATAGCACAATTTTATTTATTTACTGATGTTGGTGCCAATTAAGCTAGGCCTCTAAATTGTATGAGCGCCCATACAACTCAGAGGTCTATCTTAATTGGCGTCAACTATGTTCTCATCCACCTGCTTCCCGCCGCCTTCTCGAGGTCATCGGTCCAGACGGGCTGAAGGTCATCCTATACTTCACTTGCCAGTACGTAGTTTCCACTCCAGAACGCGTGTACCCCATCGGCTATCCACTCGTATGCGTAGTCTTTTGCTTTTAACCCCCGACGCTAAAACGACGGGGTGTTATAAGTTTGACGTGTCTGTGTGTTTGTGTGTTCCCCTGTAGCGCTCAAACGGGTGGACCGATTTTAATGCGGTTTTTTTTGTTTGAAAGGTGAATTAGTCGAGAGCGTTGTTAGCTATGTTTGTTGAAAATCGATCCAAGATGGCCGCCGCTACAAGATGGCGGATTACATATTTTTTCACAACTCAATTAATATGGGTATCAAATGAAAGGGCTTGACTAGTAGAATAGCACTATTGCAAATCCAAGATGGCCGCCGCCATAAAATAGCAAATGTCGGGGGTTTTTTAAATTTTTAATTTACTTACACTTGTTGTTTGTCTACAGAGAGTAGAGTTGCTCAAAGAACGCTACAAGGACATAGAAGACATGGATCTGATGGCTGGCATGTGGTTGGAGAGGCACGTGCCCGGCGGCCGCGTGCCCTACACCTTCTACTGCCTGGTGGCGGACCAGCTGCTCAGGAGCGTAGTGTCCGACAGGCACTGGTACGAGCGTCCGAACCGGCCTAACGCTTTCACTATTGGTAAATCTCTTCCTTTGACCTTTCTAAGCATCAGTTTCTTAACCAGTTTGCAGGAGTAACATGACGAGTGTTTTCTTGCGCGTGATTTTTAAGCGATCAAAAAAAGAGAACGTTCCCAATATGGCACGTTTTTCATACGTAGGTACATAGATTTGCGTATTTTTTTTAGTCTCACGTAGGTACGCTACGTATACACGCTAGTGATAAACAACAAAATCCACAACACAAGTGTATTGACACAAAAAAGAGGAAGTTCCCAATATGGCACGTTTTTATGTACATCGATTTGCGTTTTTTTTTTGAGTCTTGCGTACACTACATATACACAACAAAATACATAACACAAGCGTGTGGATGGCTATATAAGAACTAGAGAACAGTTGGTTTCAAATCTTGCCTGTAGTTGTATGAAGCTGTATTTATGAGGGCTCTTTAATTATCACATGTATTTTCAGAGCAACTACTTGAAATAAGGAAGGCATCTTCTGCACAAATGTTATGTGACGTGGGAGACAAGGTCACGCGGATACAACCGCATGCCTTCTATTTAGCTGGACCTGGGTAAATATTGAACTCTTTATTCAGTACACAACGAGAAAATCCTAGAAGAACCAATGTTATCAACACAAACCAAAACATTCTCAAGGAAAAACCAAGTTGTTTGCTTTAATCTGCAAAACCAGAAATCTGTATGGTGTACAACATATAGCATAAAGCTATAAACCAGTTATGTGATATATGATGATAGTGGTAATAACCGGGACCGACTGCTTAACGTGCTCTCCGAGGCATGGGGGTGAAACACCGCCGACTATACCAACTCCGGGCTGGCACTGAGAATTTCTTACCAGAAAAACCCAATGGGTGCCTAACAATTATTTATTTTTGCCCGACCCGGGAATCGAACCCGGGACCTCGTGATCTGAGTCGAATATGCTAACCACTAGACTAACGAAGCAGATGGATACAAGCGGCACAAAATCGAGTTATGTGGCGATCCTTGGATGAGACTTATGTCCAGCATTACAAGTGGATGTCTATGGCTTGAGACCACCAAGTTCAAAAACCCTCTTAAACACATTCAACACAAGTTTCACACCGTAGCATCCCCAAGAAACGTTGACTCTGCTCTCCTGAAGATGCTCCGATGTCGCCTCATCTCCTCTCAAAATTTGTTGGACCTTAAGTTAATATAATATTGTTTATATGTCCTGTCCAGAAATGAAATGGGTAGCTGTGAAGAAATCACCAAGATAAACCTACGGGCGTGGAAGGACGCGAGCTGCGAACCAAAGAACCCTTTTGATTTTAATACTTTCAATTATTACTTTAATTATAATAAATAATATGAATAATTAAGTTTTACTTCAACATTTAATACTAACTAATGCCCGCGACTTCGTTCGCGTGGATTCATATAAATCTCATACACACTTTCAACCCCTATTTAACCTCCTTAGGGGTTGAGTTTTCAAAATCCTTTCATAGCTGATGCCTATGTTATAATATCTATCTGCATGCCCAAGCCGATCCGTCCAGGTTTGAGCTGTGCATTGATAGATCAATCAGTCAGTCACTCACATTTTCCTTTTAATATTTAGATACTTACTTAATAATAAAAATGTTAAAGTTAATATAAGCACAAAAATATACGTATGAATTTATAAAATATTATGCAAAAGTAAATACCTAAGTATGTAACGTATTTTTTAATCATTTGGAAGCAAAATCAGGTCACATTTTCAATAAACTTAATATTTATATACGTAGAAACCATGTAAAAATGCAAAACGAGAATTTATTCACAAAATTCCTAACTCGCGCTATCGAAGTTTTTACGCAGTTGCGCTTTATATAGGGCGATGTTGCATACACCGGCGGGAGTCCGTCCCTACACAGTGAAACAGTGAGACGGAGCACTGTACTGAACTCCGTATGGACCCATTGAGCGGCTTGATCTGTGTTGAGCAAGCCCCAGTGTGGCCTAGGAAAGGCTTCATAAATCCTGCAAACTGAAATACCTTAAATCCTGTAAACTAGTGCACTATAATAATTGCTTGCACCACAAGTGCAGGAAATTGTATTTCCTCGCCACTACTGTTGTAGAAAACTTGACTCCCTTTTTGATCCTTTTTATGGTTCCGTACCCAAAGCATAAAAAAGAAGCCTTGTCACTGTCTGTCTGTCTAGAAAAGCCTAATATTAGCGCTTACGAGCACGAAGGAATCCAAAAATGTAATATTATTTTGTACTAGATGATGCCCGCGACTTCGTCTGCGTGAATTTAGGTTTCTTAAAATCCTGAGGGAACTATTTGCTTTCCAGGGATAATGTCAACATCGAAATCGGTTAAACTGTTGAACTGTGAAAGGTTAGCAGACAGACAGACAGACAGACAAACAGACAACTTTCGCATTAATATATATATAGCTGTTCGTTCTGATTCACTGACTCATTCATCGCCTCTCCTGAACAATTTTGTATGAAAATTTTTTTTTTCAATAATGGTGTCGTATAGAGGATAAAAATTAATTAAGAGGAAAAATATGGAGAGAGCTGATGATTGAGGATTTCAGAGACGAGCGAATGGCACGCTTAAGGTATTGAAGATAGGTGGGGGGTGCTCGAGCAAATGTCACTCTAAACGTCATCCAATTGGCAGTGAGTTGAAAAAAAATTCAAAATGGCGAAAAAAAGATGGCCGCCATACAAATTTCGTCGGTCTCCATCTCGGAGGATATAAAAGATAGAAGAGTGGTTTCTTGACAAAAAATGATCAGGATCGGAAGGTCTACTTGATGAATGGAAAAAATATTCAAAATGGCGGAATTTATTTTTCCATAGAAAATGTATAGCGAATATTGAAGAGACTACAAGTTGTAAACTATGCAAGGCTTTGATGCGGTTCTTTGGAGAACTCTCAAAGAAAAATATGGGAAGACATGATGATTGAGGGTTTGGAAGATGGATGAGGAGCCCGGGCAGGGTATTGTAGATAGATGGGAGGTGCTCAAACAAAAATTACTCAGAATCTCATTCAATTGGCACTGAGTTGAAAAAAAAAAAACAAAATTGCGGATTCAAGATGGCGGCTATACAAATTTTGTCGGTGTCTATCTCACCAAGTATAAAAGATGGAAGAGTGGTTTCTAAGAAAAATATGATCAAGAACTAAAAATCTACTAGATGAACAGAAAAAAAAACAAGATGGCGAAATTTATGTTTTCACACAAAAATTTTTTTAGTGAAATTTCTTTTTTTAGTAAAAATTCATGCGGAGGAAAAATACTTATGGAGAAAGCTGATGATTGAGGATTTTGGAGACGGGTAAAGAGCACGGCTAGGGTGTTGACGATAGGTAGGAGGTGCTCAAACAAAAGTTACTCGAAACCTCATCCAATTGGCAGTGAGCTGAAAAATAAGTCCTAATCGAGGGTTTGGAAGAGGGATGAAGATAGGTGGAGGCTGCTCAAACAATAAAACACCCGAAAACAAAACCTCGCGGTCCGCTTTAGCGGGCCGCGCACCCACGCGCCATACTAGTTAATATATATATAGCTGTTCGTTCTGATTCACTGACTCATTCATCGCCTCTCCTGAACAATTTTGTATGAAATTTTTTTTTTTTCAATAATGGTGTCGTATAGAGGATAAAAATTCATTAAGAGGAAAAATATGGAGAGAGCTGATGATTGAAGATTTCAGAGACGAGGGAATGGCATGCTTAAGCTATTGAAGATAGGTGGGGGGTGCTCGACCAAATGTCACTTGAAACGTCATCCAATTGGCAATGAGTTGAAAAAAAATTCAAAATGGCGAAAAAAAGATGGCCGCTATACAAATTTCGTCGGCGTCCAACTCGGAGGGTATAAAAGATGGAAAAGTGGTTTCTTCGCAAAAGATGATCAGGATCAGAAGATCTACTCGATGCATAGAAAAAAAATTCAAAATGGCGGAATTTATTTTTCCATAGAAAATGTATGGCGAATATTGAAGAGACTACAAGTTGTGAACTATCCAAGGCTTTGATGAGGTTCTTTGGAGAACTCTCAAAGAAAAATATGGGAAGACATGATGATTGAGGGTTTGGAAGATGGTTGAGGAGCCCGGGCAGGGTATTGTAGATAGGTGGGAGGTGCTCAAACAAAAATTACTCAAAACCTCATCCAGTTGGCACGGCGAAAAAAAAATACCAAAATGGCGGATTCAAGATGGTGGCTATACAAATTTCGTCGGTGTTTATCTCACCAAGTATACAAGATGGAAGAGTGGTTTCTTGGAAAAAGATGATCAATACCTAAAGATCTATTTGATGAGCAGAATGATTCGAAGAAAAAATATGGAGAGTGATAATGATCGAGGATTAGGAATTTGGGAAAGATAAGTGGAGGCTCCTCAAACCAAAATACCCGAAAGCAAAACCTCGCGGTCCGCTTGCGGGCCGCGCACCCACGCGCCCTACTAGTTTATAATAATAATACAATAGATTAAAAAAATCATATCAAAAATTTGTTGCATTCGCAGACTTCAACGCAAACTTAATTTAACTTCAAACTAATTATACGCCCTTAAATTACAAAGAACTCGTGAGAAAATTATTTGGAGAAGAGATTTGATTATTCCCGGCGTTCGCTCGCAGATCATTGTATCCACTCGCGTGTGAAATTGATCCTGAACTCATTAAGGTCGCGGCGTATTGACTTTTGGAAATGGAGACGTTAGAAATAAAAAATCAGCCAAGTGCGAGTCGGGCCTCGCTCTTTCAGGGTTCCGTACATAATTATGAACAATATAATATTTTGGGTCTAAGAAATATTTAATTTCCGAGTTAGACATCGCAAGAAACCGTGAAAAAAAACGCAAAATAAGTTCGTTTGTTTTGGTCACAGCTTATAAACTATTTTATGAATCGTTGTTTTCAGTATTTGTTGTACAAATAGAGCATATAATACATAATATACCGAAATATCATATTCCTAACTAGTTTAGTTTTTTAGATAGCCCCCGTCACAAAAATGGTCTAAAATTGACAATTTTGATGACCCCCCATTTCCTTACTTTTTAAGCAAAAAATTAAAAAAATATATATTCGTACTCTACTCAATGAGCTCTAAACAATGATACCCCACAAGCTAGGGTAAGAAAAAAAAAATTTTTTCCGGCTCCTTTCTCATGTATGGGAGCCCCCCTGAAAAATAATTTAATTCAATTTTTAATTCAATATTTGATTTTGGGTCAACGTTTTACACCAAATACCAAAATTTCAGGTTTGTAACTCATTTCGTCTGCGAGCTAGAGACCTGTGACCGGCGGACAGACGGACAGACAGACAGACAGACAGACAGACAGACAGCCGAGTGACATTAATAGGGCTCCGTTTTTACCCTTTGGGTACGGAACCCTAAAAATCAGCCAAGTGCGAGTCGGGCCTCGCTCTTTCAGGGTTCCGTACATAATTATGAACAATATAATATTTTGGGTCTAAGAAATATTTAATTTCCGAGCTAGACATCGCAACAAACCGTGAAAGAAAAACCCAAAAAAATGTTCGTTTATTTTGGTCACAGCTTATAAACTATTTAATAAATCGTTGTTTTCAGTATTTGTTGTTTAAATAGAGCATATAGTACATAATATACTGAAATATCATATTCCCAACTAGTTTAGTTTTTGAGATAGCCCCCGTCACAAAAATGGTCTAAAACTGACAACTTTGATGGCCTCCCATTCCCTTATTTTTTGAGATAAAAATTAATAAAATATATATTTGTACTCTACTTAATGAGCTCTAAACAATGATACCCCACAAGCTAGGGTAAAAAATTTTTTTTTTTTCCGGCTCCTTTTTCATGTATGGGAGCCCCCCTGAAAAATAATTTAATTCAATTTCTAATTCAATATTTGATTTTGGGTTAACGTTTTACACTAAATACCAAAATTTCAGGTTTGTAACTCATTTCGTCTGCGAGCTAGAGACCTGTGACCGGCGGACAGACGGACAGACAGACAGACAGACAGACAGACAGACAGACAGACAGACAGACAGCCGAGTGACATTAATAGGGCTCCGTTTTTTACCCTTCGGGTACGGAACCCTAATATACGTACTTTTGGGAATATTTGTAATATTTTTATGGTTGCTTTATACTTAGTATTAGGAAGCGAACTGCGAACGCAAAGACGTGCCACCAAGCGATTTAGCGTTCCGGTACGATGCCATGTACAAACCGATCAAGGGTATGCATACCTCTTCAAGTTAGCTCGCTTCCATCTTAGACTGCATCATCACTTATAAGGTGAGACTGCAGTCAAGGGCTAACTTGTAGTTGAATAAAGAAATAAAAAGATAGAAAGACAACCACCAATGCAACACGTTACTTTCAAAGACACGACTTTCAGTAATGAAGAGAACAGCCACGAAGAAGATGCTTAGTATTAGTAGGTAACTGATGAGTCATAAAAGTAGGTGACTAACGTCATAGATTTTGAATACATTTTTTATCTGAAATATTGGTTAGTAAATTCTTCCTTCACTGCAGAGTAGAAATCCGTCTGTGTTGACACTGACATAATCCACGGTTTACGGCGCAATATATTTCTTCGGAGCGAGTTTAATATTTGGCCTGATCCCCTCTGAATGCGGACTCCGCGATATTAACTGTGGACTCGCGGGCATTGGGACTAATCGCAGTTTTATTGACGCAGGCTATGAAATGTTTTGAAAAGCATTTTCTTCGCTGAACGTGTTTTGAGTGGGCAAATAAACATTCTACGAATATCAAATAAAGGAATCGCTTTCTTGGTTCTTATTCCTACGATCTCCCTGGCGCAGTGGCAGCGGTGTGGTTTTATAAATGGAAGTTCCCGGGTTCGATTCCCAGCAGGGGAAACTTAAGATGTTATACTTAATTTCTAAATTGTCTCTTGTCTAGTCTCTTGTCTACTCTACCGGCAAAGCCGTGCCGCCATGCGATTTGGCGTTCCGGTACGATGCCGAGTAGAAACCAATCAGGGGAGTATGCAAACCTCTTCCAAGTTAGCCTGCTTTCATCTTAGACTGCATCGTCACTTACCATCAGGTGAAATTGGTTGAATAAAAAAATTACAACGTTAAAATATGGGACACTCCAGTTTCCTTCAAATCAAGAGCCAATAGTCTAGGCAAGGGCTTTCGTCATCTTCTTAATTTACTATCAGGTGTATATGTTACAGCCAAAGTAATAAATCAGGATATTATGTATACTATCGAGCTATTATACATAATATCAACTCAATTTGGATAAAGTAATAATTGATACAGATTTAATCAAATTATCTAGCTATTTTACATAATATTCAGCTATTTTACATAATATCTTGGAAGACTTGGATAAAGTAATAAAACAAAGGCTTAGTTTAATTGATCACCAGATATTGCAAAATATAACGTCAAATAAACAGTTTATGCCACCAAAAAACATTCTGTCTATGTGTGAGTGTGAGTATGTGTGTGTGTGTGTGTGTGTGTGAGTATATATATATATGTGTGTGTGTGTGTGTGTGTGAATGTGAGTGTGTGTGAGCGCGTGTGTGAGTGTGTGTGTGTGTGTGTGAGTGTGAATGTGAGTGTGTGTGTGTGTGTGAGCGTGTGTGTGTGTGAATAGGAGTGTGAGTGTGTGTGTGAGCGCGCGTGTGAGTGAGTGTGTGTGTGTGTGTGTTAATGTGAGTGTGTGTGTATGTGTATGAATGTGAGTGTGTGTGTGTGTGTGTGTGTGTGTGTGAATGTGAGTGCGTGTATGTGTGGTAGCGTGTGTGTGAGTGTGTGTGAATGTGTGTATGTGTTTGTGTGAGTGTGTGCGTGAGTGTGTGTGTGTGTGTGTGTGTGTTTGTTACTCTTTAACGCCATAACTACTGCTGAACTGATTTGGCTGAAATTTTGAATGGAGATAGATTATGCCCTGACTTAACACACTTTTTATCCTGTAAAAATCCAAAGTTCCCACGGGATTTTGAAAACCGAAATCTACAACTACAGCTATTATAGATAGATTTCTATAGCAAACTTCCTTGATAGTAGGTATAAAGGTTGGAAAAGGGAGCGGGAACGGCAACCGGAAATTCACGATTCCCTCGGGATTTGTGAAAAACCGAAAATAACGCAGGCGGCGCCGCGGGCAGAAGCTAGTTAATAATACTTATTTAGGTAAGGTACTTATCTCCTAAGGTGTCTCCTGAGAAATTACAACAGCTATAATGCTTCTATCATCGGCTTTGGCGCGGTCTAGCATCAGGAATTTTAAGCTAGGTTAGATTAGGTTAGGATACTGTAGGTTAGATTTTGAGATCGCAGTGATCACACCACACTACAAAGGAATGAGATGCGAGAGGGGAAACAAGTCGGGCCGTATTTATCATTTTGACCAACGTTGACTTGCTATTATGAATAATGTCTGGTTTGACATGATATTATGAATAATATCTGGACAATTTAGATATTATTTATAATAGCCTGTCATTATGTATAATAGCTAATTAATTACTTTGACTGTAACATATACATTTTGTTTCTAAGCGCTGTACAAAAATACAGTCTAGTAACAAACCTATATTTGTTAGAACAAGTCTCTATCACCCGAATCACTACATAGTACATAGTATTAAACAAAGTCGCTTTCTCTGTCCCTATATCCCTATGTCCCTATGTATGCTTAAATCTTTACAACTACGCAACGGATTTTGATGCGGTTTTTTTTAATAGATAGAGTGATTCAAGAGGAAGGTTTATAAGTAGAAAAATTGGACCCGGTAGGTGGCGCTAATAGCGGGCAGGACGACGTCTGCCGGGTCCGCTAGTAGAATATAAAACAGACCATTGACCACCTCAGTTAAATACCTGGAAAATACTAGATAGTAGATACGAATAGATGTCGGGAGGAATCACAATATTATTATTATGAAATACTGATATGATCAGGATTCAAGCGGTCGAAAATCGAATAATACATTCCAAATGTGTACCGAAATGGGACAAAAATGACCCATTAATGTCCGTCAATGTACCAATACTGGATTCCGATCACATAACACAACAATCGCTTTACATTTGGGAACATTGGGTACCGTACGTGACGGCTTTTGTAGACGGCGACAACTGTGTGCCTTTTAGATTCTGTTGTGGCATTATTGGGTCAGAAATGCATATAGATAAACAAACAGACGTGACGAGACGTATGTCTCATGAATCGAAGATGCTTCTTCACCTAATCGATCGGCGTCGATCGGTATGTTCAATCGATCCTATCGATATTATATCTTGATCGATGAAAGCGATTGTGCGTCGTTGCTACACTCGACTCATTGGATCTGTGTTATGATACCATTCCATCGACATCGACCAGTATCGAATAGAGTTATTTTATCATAACCCTAAACAAATTCAATTCCAATTTTGATCAAAAACCTTGATTTTGATTGTTATGATAACCCAGTCCCTATTTTATCATTGTCCCGTTTAAAAACTGGTTTTATTATTATTATAAACCTGCGACATATAGTTAGATGCATTTCCTATTTTGGTAGCCCTTAAAATAATGATGTCTTCACTGCTTAAAGCTGAACTTATTAAAATAACTTGCGCTTCTAACAACCACCTTCCACCGGCCGCACCATTAGCATAGAGTTTCGCTTTGAATATTATATTTCAAATTCAGAGAATGCAGATATTCTGTGAGGAGAAATATTAATTAAAAGCGACGACGGACGCCCAAAGATCGTTTAAATATCGCAGATGCGACCGAAAAATAAATTTAGTGATCAATCCTGTATACAAATATAGTTTGTCTTTTGAAACATTTCTGAGGTTTATGTCTACTTGTCGAGTAAATAATGGATTTCATAATATTATATAAATATTCAATGAAATCCGTTAACAGCAGCTATTATATAAAGTTTTTTGTTTGATGTTATACATTAAATAAGATGTTATACATTGCAGATGTTGAGTTTGATGTTATACATTGAATTGAGATAGAGATCACTAAGGAAATCTATCGTCTTTACATAGAACTCTAACGTAACAGCGTAATGCCTATCTATACACATACCTATTATCATTTATTATCATATCTTTTATCATTTCATATTTTATCATATTTTAAGATGACGTATCTAAGAGCCTATATACAAATTAAACCAAGGTAAGGAAGTAACAAAGACTAAATATGTAATGTTTACATTTTGGCACACCTGTAACTCTGCCTAATCTTTGGCATTGGGGATTTGCAGTTGATTTGCATATTTCTAAATTCTGTGGACATTACCGCCTGTTTTGTTTGTTATTATAACGCTTTATCACTGTTGTCGCACTGGTGATTTGCTTCTAAATCAATTTGGGTTACATTATACTGTGTGCATAAAGCTGGGTGTTAATTAATCGCGATTAGTGACATTAAATCATTATACCTACTACCAGAAAAGTGTGAAATAATTTAAATAAAAAAAAATCTAAGAGAAACCAAAATATTTGGTACTATCTCCAGATTGTTAGATTCTGGGTTCACCAATTCTCTTATGCCATATACGTCAGTCTGCCTGCGCTGAGTGTTTACGTTCCTTTTTATGGCGATTTCCAAAAGAGTTATTGTGGCCAAAAAAAAAGTGATATGGTTGAAGCTGGTATAAAAAGTAACTACCTACCAGTTGTATTTATGTCATCGGCATCATCATCACAATCAACCCATTACGGGCCCACTACTGCAGGGCACGGATATTCTCTCCATGATCAACCACTATAGGGCCCACTATAGGGCATGGATCTTGGGCCGCTCAGAATGAGAAGGGTCTAGACCTTTAGGCCGTAGTCACACCCGTTACACGCTAGCCAAGTGCGGATTGGTAGACTTCACACACTTTTGAGAACATTATAGAGAACAGTCATGCAGGTTTCCTCAAGATAATTTCCTTCACTGTTAAAACAAGCCACGTTTAAATGCTTAAAACGCACATAATTCCAAAAAATTGCATACCAGGGATCGAACTCATTCCCCCAAAAGACCCAAAAGGGAGTCTGAAGTCTTAACCACTAGGCTATCACCGCCTATGTGTATTTTGTAAAATCCGAAGAAGAAAATATGACTCTACTTCCCGATAATTGAACCCAGAACTTGTTTCTAGTGAATTCACATTGCGTTAGAGGTCGGTTATTATTTTATAAACTACACGTCATTCATGACTAACTAACTATAAATCGGAAGCTCGTTTCCTGATTAAGTCAGTCAGAGCTTTCATGTTCGCCTTTTCTAAGTAAAATTATTATGGGAGTCGTGTTTATTCAATATCGTGTTACAGTGTGCTGGTTATTGGAAAGGAAAGTGGAATTATAACGTTGCCGAGGTTACAAAATTATATTATTGACTAGCTAATCCTATTAGATTTGAGTGTTTAAGGGCCTGTTTCACCACCTAATAAGTATCGGATAACAATGGGCCTCATAAGAAGACTCAGGGTCACTCAGCGGGCGATGGAGAGAACTATGCTCGGAGTATCCTTGCGGGATCAAATCAGAAATGAGGAGATCCGCAGGAGAACCAGAGTTACCGACATAGCGCATCGAGTCACGAAACTGAATTGGCAATGGGCGGGGCACATCAGCTCCACGAAGTTATATAAAAGGTCAGGAAGATTTGAATTTTGAAATCAAAGCACAACTCATGTCTGCATTATTAGTTCTAAAACTATATAAAGCGGTAAAATTCAAGGCATTTTTCCATTTGACTGGTTGAGCGTATAAGCGCATGAGCACACTTAAAACTTTTTGTTTTCCAACTTCTGCATCATAGAGAGTAAAGCAGAGTGTCCACTAGCAATAAAATATGCAGAAGCCAGCTCTAGCAAGTCGTTTGCACTGTTTAAACACTAGCAGAAAATGAATTTCTGCAAGATTTAGCTAATCTGATATTGGTATCTGAAAGAAGTTAATTTGCCAGTAGGTACATATTCCACAGAAGAGCTGTATGATTTTATTAATCTAAATTGGACTGAAAAAATATTCCTTCCTGATTTCGGCACCTATTCCAGGTTCCGCTTTCATCTTAGACTGGATACTCACTTACCATTAGGTGAGAACGCAGTAAAGAGCTAACTTTTAGATTAATAAAAAACAAATCATTAGGTAACCAGGAAAGGAAAAGTTCTCACTTTTGAAAGCAAACGCTTTTGGAAAGAAAAAAATTGAATTAACAAAAAAAAATAGTTGTTTAAAATCCTAGCTCTAAATCTCTCTCTGCTACCAGAGAGGAGGCCTGTGCCCAGCATTGGGATGTCAAAGAGCTGTAGTGGTAGATAGGCGACAATGTTCGCAGGATAAAAAGTCTTAACGCCGGCAGAGTTCTTAGACTTCAGAGATTCGGGGACCGGACGGTCTCGCGCCATTTGCTCTCACACTACATTTCCCCCAAATGATGCGACAAACATTTCAATCGCGTTGCGGATACCGTTGCTTATTTTGTTTTACGGCTTCCGGATCTTTTGGATCTTATATTCGTTTGAGAGGTGCCAAATTTTCCTGTTACAATTTTTCGTGGTCAATTAGAAGCATGAAGTGACTTTTATTGCGGTGTTATTTTATTTTTGTGACAGACACAGGACACTAGTGTAAACATCATCATTACAGAAGCAGGATAAGGTTTAATATTAAAACTAAATCAAACTATTATTAAAATATTTTTATTTATCACCCGCACAAACTTAATTAATATCGAATCACAGATTAGTTTAACTGAGATCTCTTTTCAAATCTATTTTTAACCCCCGACGCAAAAACGACGGGGTGTTATAAGTTTGACGTGTCTGTGTGTGTGTGTGTGTGTGTGTGTGTGTGTGTGTGTGTGTGTGTGTGTGTCTGTCTGTTCCCCTGTGGCGCTCAAACGGGTGGACCGATTTGAGTGCGGTTTTTTTTGTTTGAAAGGTGAATTAGTCGAGAGTGTTCTTAGCTATGTTTGATGAAAATCGGTCCAAGATGGCCGCCGCTACAAAATGGCGGATGATATATTTTTTCACAACTCCCTTGATATGGGTATCAAATGAAAGGGCTTGACTAGTAGAATAGCACTATTGCAAATTCAAGATGGCCGCCGCCACTAAATGGCGAATGTCGGGGTTTTTTTAAATTTTCAATTTACACTTGTATACTAATTAATTAATTACACTCAGCCAAGTCCAAAATGGCAGCATTTATTCGATTAGGGTGTGATTGCTATCGCAACCCTCAATCAAATATCACGACCTAGACGCTGAAGCATCTAATAGTCGGTTGAGTCTCTGGTGGAGACTGAATTCATGGCTTCGAAATGCCCGTATTTATACCAATAATTCAAGATGGCGGTTCGGCGCCAATAAATGAATCAAATGTCAGTTCATTCCAACATATTTCAATTATGAAATTAATAATCTGTAAACCATTTCTAAAAATTCTAATTGAATTTCAACAATAATCTGAGACTAGTAATTGAAATTTTGTTAATTATGACTTTATAATACTCGTAAATTACAACTTACAATTAAATCAAAATTATTTTGCTGTAATCCGCTAATTTACGCACCGTTTGCCCTGCCTCTGCTAAATATGCAGAAAAAACAAACTACCAAGCAAACAATACGCAACACCACACAAACCCTCCAAAACACTCTCGACGCACATTTCACTCCGGAGCATCCGTAGGAGATGTATAGATTATACAATGCACCATTGCAAAGAATCTATGAACTAGTCTTTTAGAATTTTCTAGGAATAATAATTCACTGAATTTCCAGATCCTTCCGCATTATGACTCCATTAAAAGGGTGGATTTCGAGTCTTAAGATTATAATCTGATGTTAGTGATTATAACCAGGACCAAAGACTCAAAGTGCTCTGCAAGGCATGATGGAAACGAAAAGGCCCTATTCAGCCCAATATGCAGGGTACTATAATAATCCACAATATTTTGCATAACAATACACCATCAAAGGAACTGGATACTTACTATGATTAAAAAACACATTTAAAAGGGTATCATTTTGTGTTTAAAATAAATGCTCAGTCATTAAGTGAAGGAATGGAATGCATTAAAATTTTCACAGAGGATCATAATTTATGGGCGGGACTTATTTACCGTTTACATCGCGAGTGACTAGACTTGACAACGCAAACGATATACAAGTGTAAATTAAAAATTTAAAAAACCCCCGACACTCGCCATTTTGTGGTGGCGACCATCTTGGATTTGCGTAGTGTTATTCTACTAGTCAAGCCCTTTCATTTGATACCCATATTGAGGGCGTTATGATAAAATATGTAATCCGCCATTTTGTAGCGGCGGCCATCTTGGTCCGATTTTCATCAAACATAGCTAACAACACTCTCGACTAATTCACCTTTCAAACAAAAAAACCGCATTCAAATCGATCCACCCGTTTGAGCGCCACAGGGGAACAGACAGACACACACACACACACACACACACACACACACACAGACACGTCAAACTTATAACACCCCGTCGTTTTTGCGTCGGGGGTTAAAAATATCGTAAGATGACTTCACTTTCTGAATTGTCTTTTGTATAATTATACAACCCACTGTTTACCTAGCGAAATCATTCGTCTGGATTTAAGTATTTAATAATCCAGTGGGATATTTTTGTTTTCTTAAACATAATAACTATCATATTATGTCCGTTGCCAGGATGCACGCCATTTACTTGTATGTGCAAAATTTTTGTGGAGGGGTAACACATAGAATACACAGTCGTATCCATAGGTAATACTACCTTCTGCCCGCGGCTTCGCCCGCGTGAATTTCGGTTTTTCACAAATCCCAAGGAAATCGTGGATTTCCGGTTCCCGTTTCATCCAACTTTTATACCTACTTTCAAGGATGTTTGCTATAGTAATCTACCTATAACTGTGTAGCTATAGATTTCGGTTTTTGAAAATCCCGTGGGAACTGTGGATTATTGTAGTATAAAAAAGTTGCATGTGTGTTATGTCATAATCTATCTCCATTCAAAATTTCAGCCAAATGTATCCAATTAAGGTCCAAGTAATTGAATCATTGAAAATATTTTAAGATAATTTCATACGCATTAGCAAATGCATCTACTACTTGCAGTTCTGTTCAAATTGTGTTAAAAATAAAAGAGAAACCAGTCATAAAATGAAGGAGCGAAATGCATTTTAATATTCTTAATGGATCATTATTTATGTGCGAGCCTTACCTTTATTTAGCACTACAAAGTACAACCGAAGCAAACTTGGCAACGACACAAATCATAATTTATTCCTCGGAGCACCTCCATTTCGTATTTAAAATAGACTAAGGAAATTATTTTAACATTGAAAGCGTAGTTTATTTAGTCTGTAGAATTGTGGAAGTTCAGAGGTTATTTACAAGCACCCCGCATATTAATTTATTATCATAGCGATCCTGTAAGCAATTATGTCTACATGAAGCCATTTTGAGGAATGCGTGGCTTAGGTTTGACAGTGCATATCCGTTGATTGGGCTGGTGAAACAAAGCTGACCCGAGTCTATAATAGGATGGGTGATCAGCTTTGGACGTCCGAATTAGACCTTTCGTTTCCTTCGAGAGCACGTTAAGCCGTTTTTTAACCCCGACGCAAAAACGACGGGGTGTTATAAGTTTGACGTGTCTGTGTGTGTGTGTGTGTGTGTGTGTGTGTGTGTGTGTGTGTGTGTGTGTGTCTATCTGTTCCCCTGTGGCGCTCAAACGGCTGGACCGATTTAAATGCAGTTATTTTTGTTTGAAAGGTGAATTAGTCGAGAGTGTTGTTAGCTATGTTTGATGAAAATCGGTCCAAGATGGCCGCCGCTACAAAATGGCGGATTACATATTTTTTCACAACTCCCTTAATATGGGTATCAAATGAAAGGGCTTAACTAGTAGAATAGCACTATTGCAAATTCAAGATGGCCGCCGCTACAAAATGGCGAATGTCGGGGGTTTTTTAAATTTTTAATTTACACTTGTCGCACTGTGCTATTGGAGCGGTCATCGAAAACTTCATAGGAGTTAAACGAATAATCCGATGGGACGCCATGCGATACGACCGGAGGGAGATCAGGCGCAGAACCCACGGCTTGACGTGCTCTCCGAGGCACGGGAGTGTATCTAACACCGCCAACTTCCAACTCCGGACTGGTACTGAGAATTTCTTGACAGACAAGTATAAATTAAAAATTTAAAAAACCCCGACATTCGCCAATTTGTGGTCGCGGCCATCTTCGATTTGCATAGTGCTATTCCACTAGTCAAGCCCATTCATTTGATACCAATATTAACGGAGTTGTGAAAAAAAAAAATCAGCCGTTTTGTAGCGGCGGCCATCTTGCATCGATTTTCATCAAACATAGCTAACAACACTCTCGACTAATTCACCTTTCAATCAAAAAAACCGCGTTCAAATCGGTTCAACCGTTTGAGCGCTACAGGGGAACAGACAGACACACACACACACACACACAGACACGTCAAACTTATAACACCACGTCGTTTTTGCGTCGGGGGTTAGTAACAAAATACCTCATAATGTTTTTGTCCCGATCCGGGAATAGAACCTCATGATACACAGTCGACCATGCTACCACTATACCACTGAGGCAGTGTATAATAGACTGACACTTAATATCGTTCACGCAAGTTGCACCCGGGCCTCTGACGTGATCAAAGCGGGGCCCGGCGTCACGCGTCGCCTGGCTAATTGTGCCCAATTACACAGGCCTACTAATTTGCAGATTCCCCGCTGTCGGATACAGCGCTACTACTACGATAATAAAGTCTGATTGATATTGGATACATGCACCGGAAAAGACTATTGATAATGCCCGATGGATATTACTGTCACAGTCTGATAATTAGTACGATGTCGATACGTATAATGCATAGTAGAATACATGGAAATTTCAAATACTTCCGATAAATTCAAATTCAAATTTTTCAAATTCAAAATTCATTTATTCAAAGTAGGTACACTGTACACTTTTTGAACGTCAATTTAGGAACAGGCAATGGTGATAATTACTTACGGAAACTTAAAACTAAAGCTACGAGGGCTCCAAACGCGCCCTGGTCTGAGAAGAGCCCACAACAAACTCAGCCGGGTTTATTTTTTTTATTATCACCATCTTACAATATGGTATAGCCATAAAAATTATTTGAACTGTTGGCTTTTAGAGCAATCTATGTCCATGGATTTTTGTCATTAAAAAAATCTTTTAAGCTATAGTAAGATTTTTCAATTAATTTGCGTTTAATAAAACCCTTGAACTTATTGAGAGACATATCCAAAATGATCTCTGGCAACATATTATAAAAACGTACAGAATTACCAACAAATGATTTTCCAACTTTCCACAACCTAGTAGTGGGCAACACAAGTTTATCTTTATTATATATTTAATAAGTATTATATTAATAAGATTATATATTTATAAGATTATAACTTATTAAATAATTACGATATTTAATAAGTCTGATGGATGTCTTCAACCCTGACTAGTTTACCAACCTTTTTCTCTTCCGTGTTACCAACCCATCGGCAAAAGCTTTTCCGCCAACAGACTTAGCGTTCCGTTGCGATGTCGCATAGAAACTGATTAGGAGTATGGGTTTAAAAAAACTGCCATACCTCTTACATATTAGAATGTATCGTCATTTACGTCATCAGGTGAGAACGAAGTCAATGGCTAAGTTATGGATGAATTAAAAAAAAACATGATATTCCAAAAGTTCATTTTCATACATAATGACAAATTTATAAACAGTTAACGTTGACATGAAAAGTTACACAGACTCTTATCAAATCTTCAAATCTATACTAATATAATAAAGCGGAAGAGTTTGTTTGTTTGAACGCGCTAATCTCGGAAACTAATGGTGCGATTTCAAAAATTCTTTCACCGTTGGATATATGTACATGATCCTTGAGTGCTATAGGCTATATATTATGTACCACGGGCGAACCGCTAGTACCTAATAATTTGAACGGGAAATTATGGACAGTAACCTGCAATTTTAATTACTTACTTAGATAAACTACAGCAAAACATGAACAGTTTTGATACAAAAATTATATAGCTTGTCGACAATGTTGAAAAACGGGAATTTTATTTTTTTGCGAGTTAGTCATTACATGTTTATGTGTTGGTCAACCGCAAATCATAATTGCCTCAGTGCGGTTTACTGCTGCAGTGCTGCTAATGTTATTGTATGAGAAATAACTACATGAATATTAAGTATGTTTTACTATTAAAGTATATACTGAATGGTACATGTCGAGATTTGCCACAATTCACGATTTTTTTTTAACAAAATTATACATACACGCAAGAAGAGTAGATTATTTTTAACCCCCGACGAAAAAACGACGGGGTGTTATAAGTTTGACGTGTCTGTGTGTGTGTGTGTGTGTGTGTGTGTGTGTGTGTGTGTGTCTGTCTGTTCCCCTGTAGCGCTCAAACGGGTGAACCGATTTGAATGCGGTTTTTTTTGTTTGAAAAGTGAATTAGTCGAGAGTGTTGTTAGCTATGTTTGAAGAAAATCGATCCAAGATGGCCGCCGCTACAAAATGGCGGATTACATATTTTTTCACAACTCCCTTAATATGGGTATCAAATGAAAGGGCTTGACTAGTAGAATAGCACTATGCAAATCCAAGATGGCCGCCGCCACAAAATGGCGAATGTCGGGGGTTTTTAAATTTTCAATTTATACTTGTGTTAAATATATGTACCTATGTACGTGTGACCTAAGTATTCTTTTAATTCACGACATATATTGTGTTCGGGCAAAAACCATGCATTAAGGTGGTACGTTTTCCATACTAATTTATTATTACAATTTAAGAACGAATGGATTATATATTTACACTGAAATTACATCGCACAGCCTTAATTTAATGTTTAATTTGCGGAAAAATTTATTTACATAAAGAAAACATTACATAAACAGCTAAAGGTGAAGTAAAGCCATCTCAGTCAGTTAGGCAAAACAGCGTTTAATAGATCGCTATTATAATAATTAAGCTGTCTATGTAATGTTTTCTTTATGTAAATATAATTTCGCGCAAATTAAAAATTATATTAATGCGATGTGCGATGTAATTTCAGTGTAAATATATAATCCATTCGCTCTTGAATGGTAACATGAAGTTAGTATGGAAAACGTAACACCTTAATGGACTACTTAAGTCACTCATTTGCTCTTTTGTAAATAGTGCGCGTGTGGCTAAAACGCACACACAAAAAGTTGAAGCATCATTTTGTGAACTTTACAATATTCTGTAACATTTAAAAAAGTTGCAATCTCCGCACTACTTCAGTGGTTATTTCATATTTTACGCTCGTTTCGCTCATTATGTGGGGTTCCATAAAATTAAAGGAATTAATTGAGGGTTCCCTGGCCTTAAAAGTTTAAGAAGCGCTCAAGCATAGCACGTTATACAAGAACTTTACAATACTATAAATCAAAATATGGAAGCTTTCTAACAAATATGACGTCGCATCAAAAGCTACAAGTGTTTGAATTTCTACTCACTGTCGCACGCATTCCCCACTTGCTTAGTTGTCACTTTCAAAGGTTATTAATTCATCCGCCAGTTATGATACTTCAGTGTTCAAATATTTACTTCGAAAGTGGTAGAGAAATATCGTTCTTGTGTCTCAGCCATTAAGTACAATAAAGTATATTGTGCTGTTAAAATACAGGGCTCCTTTAAAGTAAAGCCCAGTAAGTGACATTTTTTATCATATTAAATTTAATTAAAGAGTATTATTGAGATATGAATACATAATTTGATCTTAAGTAACTTACCTTACTTTTATCTAGTTATCGTAAAGAAAATAACAAAAAAAGTTTTTGATAAGGTCTTGACAATTTGGTACAGAGATATTCTGCAACCTGAAATTGTTATCTTTTTACGGCTCAGACGTTGAACTGACCTTCATAAAAGGCATAAAAATAGCTTACATCCTGGTAACGGACACAGGTTACTTTCTATCGCGAAAATTCCAGGAACCCCACGGGATTCCTTAGAAACCTAAATCTACGTGGTCATCAGCTAGATATTATATAGGTACTTAGATATATTTTTGAAGCGCATGTCCAGCGAAAAAACCATAAAAATTGCTTACCTCCCAGGGATGAACACAGATTACTTATTATCCCTAAAAATCGGGATTTCTTAAAATCGAAATCTATGTGGACGTCAGCCACTTATATTTTTGAAAACGCATTTTCAATTGAAACTAAATGCACTTACAGTATTCTGACACAGAGCGGCGGTAGTGTGAAGGGCAATAAGTGGCGCTCAGATTGAGATATGGGGCGACACGTGCGCTATATTGCTTCACGAGTGTTTGGAAAAACTACAGCGTTGCTTGCTCGGCGGAAAATCTCTGCGATCGGTTATTGGGGGTCAATCGTACGAGTATAAGAGCTATCGATATTACTTGTTAGGTTAGTTGTAGCTGTGAAAAGTTCACAATATTCGTTTTGATTCAATATTAACCGCCACTCCACCCACAGTGAAATAAAGATGGTACATACGTGTTAATTTTATTACAACGCTACGAGAACGCTTTGTCAATGGGAAATTTTTGATGATTTCCCGTAGAGGCGGCGTATTGGTGAGCGTGTGGTCTTATGCATGGAAGGTACCAAATTTGATTCCCGGGCTGGTCTGGTTAATTAAATTTTATCGGTTAGCGATTAGACATTTTTTGGTCATAACAAATAGTGCCTGAGTTAGGTTTACTGCAGCAGTAAGACTAATGTTATTTCTCATTATACCTACATCGAATGGCACTTAATAACACACATAATTTTGTTTAAAAGCTGTAGGTATTTTAACAAAAACCAAAAAACTTTTAATACTGCAAAATTCATTAATTGTAAAATATCGAAGTGTCAAAAGTTTAGCAGAAAACTTGTACGATAAATGTAATACCAGAGTGAAGTAATACGCCATGAAAAATGATGGCCGAGCCGCGGCGACGTTAGCAAGTCATCGTATTGGGCCATTCATCAATATTGATTTATATCGGAGTACCCGCAAACTTTATTACAAGCCAGCAGCTTCTTGTGACTTTTTTTCCAAGTATCACGTTCAACGTTACATTTCACTACACTCTTATCACATACTAGTTAGTCACTCTTAAATTAAACAAATTGTTTTAAGAATAAATTCAAATTATCATTTTTTGAGTAAAGTTGTAAGTATGCTTCAAGCATATAACTAGTTCAAATATCCGATCGACTCAAAAACTACTGAACGGATATTCATGCGGTTTTCACCAACAGACAGAGTGACTCATGAGAAATGTTTAAGTGTATAATTTGTTAAGGTTCTGTGTAAATTGGTTGAAATATGACATATAATAATAGTTAAAAATGTCGAAAAAAACACGCGCCTGCCTGGCAGCTTTCGTCAAAACCGCGATATAAAAAAACCGACTGTACGACAGAAAAATATATGTAAACATATATACCCGTGAGAAGCAGGGGCGAGTCGCTAGTTCAAGTATTAAATAATTCTAAGCCAATTTCACAGTTGGTGAACTTTTACAGTAATTAACGATACACTACATTTCCAGTAATAAAGTAAAGACGTTAATATGGAACGATTTCCAGTAATAGCGGAATTCCTCACCTTCACCAGTGCTTCACAGACCATTGCAGCCGCTGTGACTGCACGCTCACGCGGCCGCAAACGAGCTGCGAAATTACGAGTATAGAAGATGAAAGGAATGACGCTACATGATTCGTTTACTGGAAAACGGCGTTTTTCTGGAATGATTCGGTGAAAAGGTAACTTCAAACAACTATCTACAGATGCGACAACGAATCAGCTATGGACAAGTTGCAGTCAGTAAATAAACCAAAAAGTTATGCTGATTGCTGACCCATCAGTGTAATTAGGGTTCCGTACCCGAAGGGTAAAAAACGGAGCCCTATTAATGTCACTCGGCTGTCTGTCTGTCTGTCTGTCTGTCTGTCTGTCTGTCCGTCTGTCCGCCGGTCACAGGTCTCTAGCTCGCAGACGAAATGAGTTACAAACCTGAAATTTTGGTATTTAGTGTAAAACGTTAACCCAAAATCAAATATTGAATTAGAAATTGAATTAAATTATTTTTCAGGGGGGCTCCCATACATGAAAAAGGAGCCGGAAAAAAAAATTTTTTCTTTACCCTGGCTTGTGGGGTATCATTGTTTAGAGCTCATTAAGTAGAGTACAAATATATATTTTTTTAATTTTTATCTTATAAAATAAGGGAATGGAAGGCCATCAAAGTTGTCAGTTTTAGACCATTTTTGTGACGGGGGCTATCTCAAAAACTAAACTAGTTGGGAATATGATATTTCAGTATATTATGTACTATATGCTCTATTTAAACAACAAATACTGAAAACAACGATTTATTAAATAGTTTATAAGCTGTGACCAAAATAAACGAACATTTTTTTGGGTTTTTCTTTCACGGTTTGTTGCGATGTCTAGCTCGGAAATTAAATATTTCTTAGACCCAAAATATTATATTGTTCATAATTATGTACGGAACCCTGAAAGAGCGAGGCCCGACTCGCACTTGGCTGATTTTTTTTCAAAATAACGTTAATTGTGCCCAAATCTGTTTGTCTGTGTTCCACAGTAGCGCTTAAACGGGTGCAGCGATTTGAATACGGTTTTTTTTATTTGAATGTTTCCTAGGTTGGTTTTAAGACATGTTTTAGCAAAATCAGTTCAGCCATTTTAAAGTTATCAGCTCTATTTTTAGCTACCCTAAGAATTTTTAGCCGCTTATTGGGTATTTACAACGATTTGAATGCGGTTTTTTAACCCCCGACGCAAAAACGACGGGGTGTTATAAGTTTGACGTGTCTGTGTGTGTGTGTGTGTGTGTGTGTGTCTGTCTGTTCCCCTGTGGCGCTCAAACGGGTGGACCGATTTGAATGCGGTTTTTTTTTGTTTGAAAGGTGATTTAGTCGAGAGTGTTGTTAGCTATGTTTCATGAAAATCGGTGCAAGATGGCCGCCGGTACAAAATGGCGGATTACATATTTTTTCACAACTCCCTTAATATGGGTATCAAATGAAAGGGCTTGACTAGTAGAATACCACTATTACAAATCCAAGATGGCCGCCGCCACAAAATGGCGAATGTCGGGGGTTTTTTAAATTTTCAATTTACACTTGTTACAGTTTTTGTCTCGATGAGTAGGTACTTACTTGGTATACGTACACCGTGGCAAAGTGATCAAGGTTCTGACGTTCGGAGCAGGAGAATAGTGGGACGTTAGGTTTTCCCACAAGTCGGGGATTATTTAATTTTTTAATTTAGATATAGTTATTTTTCCAGTGCACATATTAATTTCACATGTGAGCGGCGTGTGTAACGTAACTTATAAAGTTCTTAAACTAAAACCCGACTACGCTTAGTAATTTAATAATAATTTAGTGTGCAGAAAGCGCGGGCCAAGCAGCTAGTGGCGCCATCTGTTATGTCTATGCGAAACTAATTTAATAATCTAGAAAGCCGCGCGAAGGTCACTTCTCGATTTTCTTCGGTAAATAAAATGTAGCCTATGTCACAGAGTTTTATACAAACAAATTGGATACAAACATACATACATACATAGACTGTTAAAATCATAACCCTATCTTTTGACTTTGCGTAGTCGGGTAAAAAGGCACTAAATAATAATATGTTTCGCGCATGCATTATACCTAAGTCTAGCGCATGCATGTAATAATATAGGTAAAGAGGATACTGCAGTATTAATTTAGTGTCACCGTCAAAACATAGTTAAAGCATAATGCCCGTCCCTTGTCCTGAATATTCATGGCGGGTTTCCGTAATGCACCCTTTCATTATCCCTAGCCGAGGCTCTTTGTACTGAAGGGCTGAAAAAATTAAAATAAAATAGCGAAATTACGACATAGGTACACATTTTTTATATATTATATTCCTCTGCAAGTTGACCCTCGACTGCTGTCTCACTTGATGGTAATTGACGATGCAGTTGATGTAAGCGGTTTGACCTGGAAGAGATATGGTAACCCCTGGTGGTTCCTAAACGGCATCGACCATCGTACTACTTAATATTAACTTTGCCTATATTATACTCAAAACAAAACCCTTCTCACTCTGAGAGGAGACCCGTGCTCTGCAGTGAGCCGGTAATGGGTTGATCATGATGATGATGATGATGATATTATACTGCTTGAAGATGAAATTTAAATCGTGATTTATTTGGTCCTTCCGGAAAGATTTTATTTCTTAATTTTTAAAACTGGTGCTTACACTGAATGAATGACAATTAATTTTACAAGTAAATTTATGTGAGACAACTTGAAATGAAATCTACGAGAGTTGCAAACGCACCCTAGTCTGAGAAGAGCCCACAACAACGCCCTGTCAAGCATTGTGCGTAGAGTCAATGGCGTTGCAAAAAACGTAGTGTACTTCCACCTTTACAGCAATCGGTAAAACATACATCGTCTCTTAATCGAATCAATAATCAACAATTCATCAGGGCAAACACACGCCTGCTAATTAACAATTTCACAAATGCTGTTTGCGCTCTGTCTTCATTTATAATAATCAGACCATCCGGTATATTATATGCATCCAGCGTATGTCGCATATGTATGTATGTGTCAGTGAGAGATAATTGCAAAAATAATAATAATGGTAGGGGAGCCCATGATGCTATATGTGTGTTCTCGAGCGTCGTCGGGACCTAATAGATTAGAGTTTGTCATAGGATGAATAAAAGGTTATATATTGTTTCCCCTTTCAGTGATGGGGAAAGCGTCTAGATGCACGCTCTCATCTTCATAGACGATTTTGTTACTTCGGCTTGTGGAAATCGGTGGATTATATATTTTTGTTATTTTTGCATCATTTCTTTCAAAATAGAAAAAAATTCAACCGCGCTCGAAAATGTCAAGATAACGTTTTTTTTCGTATGTTAGTTCAAATTGTATGATTTTCTAAATATGATTAATGATACTTTTTTAGCTCATAATTAATCCACCATACCTTAATCTGACGTGCTTTATTATTTTTGACCATAGATTTTTTTACGCGCTATAGTTTATGGTTGAGATGGTATGGGGGAGGTATGGTATATATAGTTGAGGTCACTCAGCAGGGTTCAAGATATTCTCCCTTAATTTAATCTGCCGCACTCGAGTAAATCCCAAAATCCCCTCTTGGGCTCCCCTGAAGGGGCCCTACTATAACGTTTTTATGATCAAACGCCCACGACGACCAATCTCATTCAAGGCTAGCAAACTACTAAACCAAATTCTACACATTGAAGGTCGATTTACTCCAGATACGTAGTGAAGCGTGTTACTAAATAACCAAACCAGGTGCTACTTGTATTTAGATTGCAGAATTGGTTAACACTTTGCTTCATATCTGAATTACTTAATTTATTTTAGATTTAATAGGTTTCTAATTTTGGCCGTAATGTAGGTACATCTGATAATATTAATCATACCTCCCGATTCCTGCAAGGAAGCTGAAACCGCAACGTTTGCTTCTTCCAAGCCATTACCTGTTCCGATATTAGCGGCACTGAGTCGAGCTTATGTTAGATTACGTCTGATCAAATTAATTGATAGACCAAATTGCTTACGGCAACAAACGGCGTATGTTTGCCCACCCACCTAAGGTATTATCGTTTCTATGACAGTAATTTCGCGTATCTTAAAAAGAAATATTTCGAATGAAAAAATTAAATTATTTTGCTCACCTAATTCGCTAAACAAATCTGTTATGGTAATAGTAGGGGTGCCCAAGAGGGGATTTTTGGATTTACTAGAGCACGTCAAATTAACATAAAAGAGGCATCTTGCATCCTGCTGAGTACCCTCTTTCATAATATATAAGCCCTTTATATACAGCCGCGCGAAAAAAAACGATGGTCAGTAATACTCAGAAACGTCAGATTAAGGTATGGTGGGTTAATTACGAGCTAAAAAAGGATATTTAGAAAATCAGACTATTTGAACGAAACAACGTACGAGAGTGGGAGCGGTTACAAAGCTGCAAAAAAAACGTTATCTCGACATTCTCGAATCTCGAGAGCGGTTGAATTGTTTTCTATTTTGAAGGAAATGATTCAAAAATAACAAAAAAAATATAATCAGCCGATTTCCACAAACCGAAGTAATAAAAATCGTCTATGAAGATGAGAGCGTGCAGCTAGACGCTTTCCCCACTACTGAAAGGGGAACCTTTTATTCTTCCTATCAACTAATCTACAAAATCTAATAGGTCCCGACGACGCTCAAGTAATCGGCTCCCCTACCATAAAACGTACAGCACGTGCTCCGCACCGCTCGCCTTCCTACTGCTAATCATGCAAGAACAAGCTCTAATTAAAAAAAAAATTAAATACGATTGACCTGCCAAAAAACTAAAATGGAAAAACAATAGCCAGAGTCACTCCAACCAAAGTGGCTACAACATATTTTAATCATACCCATTCAACGAGGATTCAACGCAGTAACATCTGCTGTGGTCAAAATTTAACCGCAATAGATTACAATAAACGCGGGATTTATCGATGCATAATCAATTCACCTTTAATATATATATAGCTGTTCGTTCTGATTCACTGACTCATTCATCGCCTCTCCTGTAAAATTTTGTATGAAAAATTTTTTTTTCACAAATAGTTTCGTATAGAGGACAAAAATTCATTAAGAGGAAAAATATGGAGAGAGCTGATGATTGAGGATTTCGGAGACGGTTGAAGAGCACGCTTAAGGTATTGAAGATAGGTGGGGGGTGCTCGAACAAATGTCACTCGAAACGTCATCCAATTGGCAGGGAGCCGAAAAAAAATTCAAAATGGCGAAAAAAAGATGGCCGCCATACAAATTTCGTCGGTCTCCATCTCGGAGGGTATAAAAGATGGAAGAGTTGTTTCTTAGCAAAACATGATCAGGATCCAAAGATCTACTCGATGAATACAAAAAAAATTCAAAATGGCGGACTTTATTTTTCCATAGAAAATGTATGGCGAATATTGAAGAGACTACAAGTTGTGAACTATGCAAGGCTTTAATGCGGTTTTTTTGAGAACTCTCAAAGAACAATATGGGAAGACATGATGATTGAGGGTTTGGAAGTTGGTTGAGGAGCCCGGGCAGGGTATTGAAGATAGGTAGGAGGTGCTCAAACAAAAAATACTCGAAACATCATCCAATTGGCAGTGAGCTGAAAAAAAGTCCAAATGGTGGCCATACAAACATCGGTGTCTATCTCACCAAGTATAAAAGATGGAAAAGTGGTTTTTGCCAAAAGATGATTAAGACCTTAAGTTCTACTTGATGAGCAGAATGATTCGAAGAAAAAATATGGAGAGTGATAATGATCGAGAATTAGGAATAGGGGAGAGATAGATGGAGGCTGCTCAAACCAAAATACCCGAAAGCGAAACCTCGCGGTCCGCTTGCGGGCCGCGCACCCACGCGCCCTACTAGTATAATATAAAACTACAGAGTAACAAATCGAAATAAATCAGAACATTATTAGAACGAATACATCATGGGTTTTTAGGGTTCCGTAGTAAACAAGGAACCCTTATAGTTTCGCCATGTCCGTCCGTTTGTCTGTCTGTCTGTCCGTCCGTCCGTCCTCGGTTAATCTCAGAGACTATTAGTGCTAGAAGTCTGTAATTTAGCATGGGTATAAATATTAATTTCGTCGACAAAGTGGTGAAATAAAATTTTGATAAATATTTTTTTTTTCGTCTACCCCATAGTGTGGGGTATCGTTGAATAGGTCTTTTAAAAATATTGTGGGTGTGGGAACATCATTTTTCGATTTCTAGATCCGTTTGTAAAATATGATGTTAAGTGCTAATTTTTATTAGAGTCAAGTGTCCCCCCCCCCCTCTATCAGCCAAATGGCAGTATATAGGAACTTGAAAAAATTCACAGCAGTAGTATATAATATAATCAATTTTAAAGGAAAACTATCATGGCTAAGTAGGGTTCACAGGTTAAGGAGTTATATCTGTTTTTCGAGGATTGTGACTACGGAACCCTACACTGCGCGTGGCCCGCCACACACTTGGCCGGTTTTTGTTTTTAATTTCCAAAAAATCCTAGCACACTGTTTTGTAATTTTTAAGTAATTCCGCTGTTTCTCCGCGTATGTTTCGCCGCGTATTAAAACTGCGCAATGATAAAAGTACCAAGTAATTACACATTGTTGGCTAGTAGGTACCAGTACATACTGCGCGGGTTTGTTTACCCTCGTGTGACAATAGGGGTGTGGGGCGCGGACAAAAGTTTCTGTTTTACTTTAATATTTCACTCCTGTCGCTGCAAAAGATTTTGCTCTGATTAAAAATGTTCTTTTTGTGATACCGCCACGGGCTTTATGTAAACGCCTTTTGTTGCCTTTTTTTCTCGCGGGGTCTGTTTTGTTTGAATTTATGGGGCATTCTTTTTATTTTATTTTAATTACTCAATCTTGAGTGTTATGACTTTGAGTACTAACTTAAGCTATGTTACTCAGGCTCTTTCGAAGATTAGCCCGTTCAAACAGACGGATAGGACAGACAAGAATTTTAGAAACAGACTTTTGTTTGGGTTATTTATCAGACCAGACAAGTTCGCCATTCAAGCACCCTGGGACCCCAACGTCTTTCGGTTCTTTGAGTAATGTGCCACTGCCCGTCCATTACCACTTCAGTCTCGCGACTCGATGAGCTATGTCGGTTACTCTGGTTCTCCTGCGGATCTCCTCATTCCTGATTTAATCCCGCAGGGATACTCCGAGCAAAGCTCTCTTAATCGCCCGCCAAGTGACCCTGAGTTTTATAACTAATCATTAAATTAAAAAATTGGTTGTCTGTAAAGTCGATTTACGGACAACAATTTTACGTGATAACGTCATAACAAAACAAAGAGAGATAGATGCGTCACAAACCGAACGCTAAGGCCGATCGTGCTTTCTGTATCGCTTGTTCTGCGCTCTCGCTTGCACGCCAGCGTTCATCGATTTATAAGACGTTATCACGACAAAAAATCCTCACGATTGTACCAGAGAGAGATCTCCTATGAGCACAGAGGAGGTCTGTGCCCAGCAGTGGGACGTTAAAAAAGGGTGTAGTGGTGGGAACGGTTGTACCTACCTACTATTAATAAAGTTAGTTCTAAGCTATGGTTATGTTGCTGTCTACAGCGTTATTTATATTGTCTTAAACATTCTTCGCTCTTATCGACGCTAACAATATCTTTTGAAATCTAAACGAGCCATCTAAGAGATCTTACACGAGGGCCACGTTTTCACATTTTTTCATACGACAGTCCGAAAAAAAGAGTTAGGTACATTGTTTTCAGGGTTTATGTATGTTTGTTTATTCCACCACAACTTCTATACGCCTGAGCTGATTTTGATGAATGAGGTATTAAGGTTAGAAATGTTTAGCTTATTTTGGGTGACACAGGCTAGTAAAACTTAATTCTTTCTGCTTTTCTCATCACTGAGGGTCGTGAATCCTATTAATAATGGTAGGCATTGTTGTGGAATAATATTGCGGTAGGTTTCCAGATCTTTCCGAATGCAACTAAACTATACGATTATGATTTTGAACGTTAGATTTATGTATAATACAAAGAAATGGTAAATTAAGTAATTTGGGACCTCGAAAGGACCCATTCAGTTAACGACTTGGGTTAACTTTTCTTAACCTTAACAAAAATGATTGATTATGCTGTAAGGTCTCAGTATCCTGACTCATTCTCTTTAGCAGACTAAATGTATAAGAATATGATAAATTGACAATATTTTTACTCAAAAATCATGAAACCTTCCTACGCTACTGAAAAATTAGGAAAAGTATTAATTTAACCGGTAGTTCATTGCATAGCAGACTGGAGGAAAATATAGTCATTAAAAGCTAAGTTTAAGTTTACATAAATAGGCCCGTACGGAGAGACTTTTATAGTCTCTTGTGAGCATCGTGGAATATCACTTTGTCTCGGAAAGATCCAACAAAGGATACTGACAACTTTATTACACTTTTTCAAAAGCTAAAATGTATCTTAGCCCACTGAAATAAGATTCATAATGACAGTACAAGAGAGCCTTGTGTAGCTTCAAAGACAGCCTGTCAATTCGGAACTCCAGTTGCTCCAGTACCGGTTAGTTACTGGTAACCGTTAGGTCCTATAATTACATCGTTAATTGGACGATTAATAATGAATTAATATAGCTAAGCTTTACCTGTTTGTTAATCAATCTTAAAAAATAAATACACTAAAAGTTGCTGGCTTATTTTTTTTTTTTTTTTTTAATTTTAATAATATTAGGTACATTTATTGGCTTGAAACACTTTTTTTACAATTTTTTGAATTTATTTGAATTTACAGGATATATTTCAGTAAAGAGCTCAGTAGCTCTTTGGTTATGTTCGCCGTTGACCTTTTTAATCCCCGACCCAAAAACGACGGGGTGTTATAAGTTTGACGTGTTTGTGTGTGTGTGTGTGTGTGTGTGTGTGTGTGTGTGTGTGTGTGTCTGTTCCACCGTAGTAGTGCTCAAACTGGTGAACCGAGTAGAATGCGGTTTTTTTGTTTCAAAGATGAATTAATCGGGAGTATTCTTAGTTATGTTTGATGAAAATCCATCCAAGATGGCCGCCGCTACAAAATGGCGGATTACATATTTTTTCACAACTCCCTCAATATGGATATGAAATGAAAGGGCTTGACTAGTAGAATATCACTATGCAAATCCAAGATGGCCGCCACCACAAAATGCCGCATGTCGGGGTTTTTTTAATTTTAAATTTATACTTGTTACCATCGTGCTGCAAGACACCGAGCGGGGTTTCATCCCTTCATCGTTGACTTTCGACAATAAAAAATCAATGACGATAGAAAATTTCAAAATCTCGATTATTTTAAAAACGGAACAAGGATTTTCTTCCTATTGTAATGTTGACCGCATTTCGTTAAAAAAATCCAAATTCATCTAATTTGTATTACAGACGACAGATTTTAGTAACCGTCGCGTCGGAGCGAACAGTTGGTGCTACAAATAATCCTTGTAATTTACTCGTTTTGGGTCCGAATAAATTTGCCCCCGAAAAAATTCTACTTCGCACTGTCCGCAACAGATGTTGAGGGTTTGTTTTACGGGATACTTCTTTTTTATTTTAAGCTTCTTTTAATCCATGTTACGCGAACGGAAAAACAAATATGGTGGGTGAAATTCACTGAAAGATTTTGCTGTTTTCGCAGGCTCTATGCAGCCTATATCTCTATCCGGGCTAAAATTCAAATGGCGCTTGATTTGAACTAAGTAGGTACATATTCTGGACTGAGATGTAGTTTCTTCTATAACAATCTTTTTACTTAATTTTATAGGACAGGAGAAATAATAACAAAAACTAGCAATTCATCAGCATTGAAATTATGTTTTTTTAGTATACTTTGACTGAAACTAAAAATGAACATGTTGTCTGTCCATTCGTCTGTTTGTCCCAATAACAATGTATTAAAACAGTAAATCTGAAATTCTGAAGTTCTAAGTGCAAGAACAACTTGTGTTTCAGCATTTTTTTTAGGTAATATTTCCATTTTTCGAGATATTGTTCTGAAACAAAAAGTCAATCTCCGAGCAACCTACATATTAATAAAACTAATAATCTTTTTCCATCACGTTGCGCGGAGACGACTTGACTTTTGAAAAAAAAAAGAAACATTTGAGCATTTCTTAGCTGCCATAGAGAATGTTTGGCTTCGGTTTTTAGACGCTATCAATGAGTATAGAGAAGCTGTCTTATAGCTTCTCAAGCGTAGACAGTGTGCGTTATAGACATTATAGACACAAGTATAGTAACAAGTAGGACTCAAAAGGCAGAGTAAGGTTTCAATATGTGAGCAACTGGAGGCGTGATGGAAAGCTCTCGTTGCGAGCACAAAGCGTCTATTGTGCTGCCCAGACTGCGTTAAATGAAAATTGAGACACCGCGCGAACAAAAGATCAATTTTGTTGGCATCTAATAGCAGATTCAGTGCAATAAGATCAGAAATATAATATAATACCTTGCAAAATAGCATTCTAGGTAACTTGAAATTTAAAAAAAAATATATAAAAAAACAGAAATTTATCTTTGAGTGAAGATTTTGAATTTTCATTTAAACAGTGTAAAACTTTAAATTTCTTCAATAATACTGTCGATGAGCCAAAAAAAAATGTGCTAAACCCTTCTATCAATTTTAATAATAATGACTTAACTTACAGATTTTTGAACAAATTTTACAAGTTCTGATGAAAGTATAATATTATGAAGGAAAGTTCATCCAAGTGTACCAGCGAAGACAAAGCACTGCTCCCTTAAAATAGAATCTCGGCAAAGAACCAATAAACTATCTAGACTAAACTTTAATTAAATTTTGTATTGTCTTTATGCGTGTGGCTCAAGTTAGTAGTGACGTGGTGTTATTATCTATACATATAACAAAATCATAGACTTGCCGTATCTGTACATTGAAGATTTTTGCAAAATAATAACTGGGGGATGTTAGGGATGAGTAATAGAACGTAAAAAAGCTATTTTTGAAATTGTCTGTTTGTCTGTTTATCTGTTTGTCTGTACGTTTATGCGCGCATCACGCAAAAACTAATGAATGGATTGAAACGAAACTTGGTACGATTTAAGTTCATACTACGGAGTAACATATAGGATACTTTTTATCCTGAAATTCAGCACGGTTCCCTAGGGAGAGGGGATGAAAGTCAAAACGTGTATTTAGCTGTAATTCAAAAACGCGTGGTCCGATTTCATTCATTCTTTTTTTGTTAGAAAGTAGATACTTTAAAGATTCTAAAAGGCTGGATCGATTTTGATGGGACTTTCACTGACCGATGTTTACATTTTGATCTACCTAAACATCCGCCAGTGAACTTTAAACAGTTTTTAGCATGATATTAGCTGAAAGGAGCTTAGGAAAAACAAAATTATTTCTACGGGATTTTTAAAAATCAATATATATCCACGCGAATGAAATCGCGGGTGTGCGCTTGTGGAAAGAATAAATGAGCTTAAAAAATTGATAAAGTGCGAGTCGCGCAGAAAGGGTTCCGTACCATGACACATAATATAAATTGTTCCAATAAATAGAAAGACAGCTACCATGCATACCATAGCAACACAGCGCTAATATGACTTCACTAAAATTTGGCACCGAGTACGCTAATTTTTAAGGAGGGTTATGATTTTCACCGGTACGTTTGTACATATTTATTATTTATTGTTTTACTATGGAGCACGAGACGTAGTAGATGAGAGATGAAGACCAATTCTGTAGACACGCTTCGAAAACTATTATCTGAGTTGTATTTTGTCAGAGTTTCTGTGAACCATATTATATTTTTACTGAGTCTTATTCGTTGATAATAATAAAATAAGAATCGTACTTTGTTTGTGCAGGGTGCACTCTGGGTCGCTCGCTGGCGACTTCAAGGAGGAAGTAAAAATCGCTACCGCTCATGACTTGCATCGTGTTGTAAGTTACCGCTGTACGTCGAGAACTTTGCGCAAACTCTTTAGCATGAGCTGACGTGAACCTGCCAACGCGCGGTTAACATTAAATTTTAAGCCATTATTAGCACTAATAACATTTAAACCGCTTTAATTATTTATGAGGGAATTTATTAAAAGTTTAAAACCTATTAGTCTAAAAAAACTTGAGAGGTGTCAAGGGACTCCCGGATGGAACGAAGTTCCACATTGTTCAATGCGAAATAGAAAGACGAAACGAAAATATAAGAGAGAGAGGCAGACAGAGAAACACGCGCACGCCGCACGGCTTACAACTATAGCAAAAAGTGTCGTTACAACTTTTTCTCTTAATTTTTTCCGTCTAGCCCCCTTTCCCAACGCGCGATAAGGAACTACGTTCCAAAAATTATTTTTATTTAAAGCTTTCTTAAACGCAACTTGCACTTTCCCACTCCACGTACCAACCTAGTATGTCTCTAGCGTACACCCGACACTTCATCCAAGCAACGTGTTATGTGCCAAAACTTACAAGGATACCTGAAAAACTACTGATCGAATTTTCATGCGGTTTTCACCAATAGATAGAGTGATTCATGCGCAAGGTTTTAGTGTATAATTTGTTAAGGTTTTATAAAACTGGTAAATTGGTTCAAATATGACGATTATAATTGTTGAAAATGTCGGGAAAAGCCAAGCCGCCTGGGAGCTTTCAATGAAAACACTGCCTTTGAGATATAACAATATAATGTGTATGGTGGGATAGTAGCGAGGTTCGTTTTCTTAAGGTCGCCTTTTGTGTCTTGCCGCCTCCGCCGCGCAGTATTTTGCCAAAGACACAGCCGTGACTTCAAAGCATGCCGCGCGGGATGTACAGGCACAAAGAGTTTTGGCCTTGTGGATTTTCGTAAAGCTTTTGACACCGTCAAGTGGTGGAAGCTATGGGAAGTATTATTATTCATGGGTGTGCCACGACACCTAGTTTACCTCATCAGGAGACTATATGAAGATGGTACAGCTGCTGTTCGCGTGGATGGAATAGATTCTGGGAATTTCAAAACTCAGGCTGGTGTACGACAAGGATGTATTCTATCCCCGCTCTTGTTTAACATTTATACTGAGTACATAATGCGGATAGTTTTAGAAAATTGGAACAAAGGCATATCAATTGGAGGTCGGTTGATATCAAACCTAAGGTATGCAGATGATACTACTCTACTTGCAACATCACAAGCAGACATAGAACAGCTTCTTTCGCAACTAGAGACTACCAGTTCCGATTTTGGCCTCACTATAAATCGCGATAAAACCAAAATGATGGTTGTGGATCGTAAGAATAACAATAGACCTGACTTGCATATGATAGCTAATTGCGAGGTTGTCCAGAGCTACATCTATCTGGGATCCACAATCACAAATAATGGAAGTTGCGAAGAAGAAATCAAAAGAAGGTGTGCCGTGACACGATCAGCCGTGGAAAAGCTCACGAAAATATGGAAAGATCGCCGCATAACCAAAAATACCAAGGTTCGATTAATGAAATGCTTAGTATTTCCTATTTTCTTATACGGAGCAGAAACATGGACGATCCATCAAAAAGATCGGAAAAAGATTGACGCCCTCGAAATGTGGTGCTGGAGGCGCATGCTGAGGATAAAATGGACTGCTCACCGTACTAACGTTTCCATCCTAAAAGAGCTTCAAATCAAACAAAGACTTTCGTCGATTGTGCAAGTGCGAATCCTCAAGTTGTTTGGCCATATTATCCGCAATGAAAGCTCCTTAGAAAGGTTAGTGGTACAAGGAAGAGTGGAAGGTCAACGATCTCGCGGCCGATCACCCACAAGATGGACAGACCTTATCTCAAGATCAACGCAGTGTACTCTCACTGAATGTTCGCGCAGTGCCATTAACAGAGAGAGATGGAGAAGTCTCGCAAAAGCTGCAACCAGCACATCAGACGATCCATGACCACGACCGCTCCGTCAGGAGTGTACGACTAAGAAGAAGAAGAAGACCTACTCATATTTTTTCATTACAATTCTCTTTCCTTTTTACATTTTTTTATATTCGTATTTTATTACAATATAACCATAAACATAAAATATAATATTCTCATGAACACGGGTCTTCTCTCAAAATGAGAAGGATTTTAACCATAGTCTACCACGCTGGCCAAGTGCGGATTGGCAGACTATTCGGAGATTCTGTTAGAATAGAAAAAAAATTACAAGCAGAAAAAAGTAATAAAAATAAAAGCAGAATACTAAGAGCACCTGCGCCTGTACCGACATTAAGTTACCGAACGAACTATAATTATTACTTGTGCGAAGCCGGGGCGGGTCGCTAGTGTTAGATATTAATATTGAGTGATTTAGTAGTTAACATGTAACACAATTTCGAAAGATCCTTCCCGCTAATCTCTAGTATGTAACCAGCAAACATCTTCAAAATGGGTTAATCAATTATTTACCGCACATTATCTAGATAGCGGCGTGTTTACGAGAAATTTTGGAGTAGTTAAACATACATTTGCTTTATTAAAATCACTCCGCTTTTACGCGCACTCCCTTGCGATTAATCCTTTTAGTTACGACCTTGAAACTGTGTTTAGGGTTGAATGCTTAAGCCTGTAGCAGACCTCTGTCACGAAATAATTATAGCGAAATCGCAGAAATTCTGCATGGAGTGGTGAGCGCTGTGGTCTCATAAATGGGACGTCCCAGGTTTTATTCCCGGAAGGGACAGTTTAAGAATTTATAATTTCTGAATTGTCTCTGGTCTGATCTGGTGGGCGGTTTAAATCATGGCTAATTCCCAACCTGGTGGGCCAAGCCAAGTACGTTGGGAATCAGCCAATCATGGCTAATTCCCAACGTACTGGCAAAGACGTGCACCACGCGACACTGCCTTCCGGTACGATGCCGCGTAGAAACCGATCAGGGTTATTGGTTTATTAAAAACTACAATATTTCTTTCAGGCTAGCTCGCTTCCATCTTTAGACTGCACCGTCACTTACTAAGTAATTTAGCTTCTATTTCGTCACAACGGACGAGTCACGGTGGGAGTTCATCGCTTCCGCTTTTATGGTATCACGGTGGAGGTGTGCTAAAGACTTTAGGGTTGTAAAATGGCGCTGTAGTTTTATGAGAACTGGGTTGTTTAACACAGAGATTTTGAGAGGATTAATAAATGTCACACGTTATATAAGTAGTCAAGTAGGTACATGGTTATTTATTCATGTCGTCATTAAAATATTCAAACAAGGCAACTGTTCCCTTGGTAACTTCGAGGGCAAGGCAAGTTTAGTCGTCCACGGCTGGACAAAGGACTCGTGGAGAGATTCTCACTCGCCGCGATCTTGCACCGCTTGTATCCCTGGGACTCAAACCCACATAATGGGTGATCTGCCAATACTGCGATTTCCGGTGCTGGTGATCAAATGGCCTTAGCAAGAGTTGCTTAGTCCGAGTCCCAGCTGATTAAGAAAATTATCTACATTTTTCTGTCTGGTATGGTTGAACTGGTAACAAAGAATATATTATGTACCTACTTATAGTATGATAGACATGCAAAAATCGATTAGGAATGCATAAATAATCCAGATCAAAGAGTTTTATGCCTGTTACCTAATACCTATATTAATATTTTTAGAGGTACACTAAGGAGGGATTTTTTAAATTTCATCCCCAAGGGGATGAATGCGAAAAGGAAAAATGCGAATAATGATCAGCAATGCGAATGCTCATACGAATCGTGAGATTTTATGAATCCAAAAAAAATTAATCTCAAAATTCTAAACTTAATTTTGATCCTAAGTATTTTATCTAGGTCTTCACGAAATCTAAACTTAAAAATAGGTACATTTAAAATTCTAGCTAGGTCCTCGCCTTAAAACAGAAACTGGATTACGCGAAAAAAAATATCGCAAGACTGCGGGGCGCTAAAAAACGATGTTTCCCATCGAGTTTAGAAAAACACGGTCGAAAATGTTCACCTAAAACAGATGAAGCCATTCGAACTTACAGCGAGCAACACGTACGTATATAAACGTTCATTGGAATTTTGTCTTTACGGTGTAATAATAAAGTGGATTTTTCTGTGCACCAATTTTGATTTACAATCACAATTATGCAGGTCACGTGGTAAGAGGCTTCCAGAATACGAATGGAACACTCTCTGTCCGAGCGTATGGTAGCCCGCATGTACTGGCGTTAGTTTATTTTTGTTTTAAACTTTATATTGCTTGGTATAGAGTTTCAAATCGTTTGGCGTTTAAATTCATTTATTCTATTTTCAATTTGCATTACAGTCGAGATGCACATTCGCTTTTAGTACTAGAACTATTGTACAGTGTGCGCTACGCCTTTTAAACTTTCCTTCATTTGTGTTGAAAAAAATATAATGTGCACCTGGGTTAATGTTGTACGAAATTCTACTTTTATAACGGTAGAGAAGCCTTGTTATTTAGAAATTTCCATTCCCAGCCTGAAATTTTTTTTCACATTTGTACTACCTAACAATAAAATTCTACCTGTAGCAATATGTAAACTATAATAATATGTAGCCAGTAGTAATATGTACCTTCTAATCCAAATTCGGATTAGAAGGTACCTACCTAAGGCAATTTGACTTCAATATTTTTATCCCCACCGTGCGAGATTTATTGGCCTTTATACAAAATTAAAAAAAAGAAAGGAAAAACAGAAAATAAACTAACAATATCGAGCCCCAGTCACCTGCAAACATGGTGAAACTAATTCAATCACTAGCGCTGTCCCTAGGGAGTTTATTTTGTGTGTGTATTTCCTCATTCGTTTCCAAGTTTCCCTACCTAGTCGTGTAATATGTATCGGTTGATACAAATCGCTTTTGGGAATTTCACTTGGTTCGTTTCACTCGAGTATTCGTGGAGCGACAGGTTGTGTTGCTGTTATTTTAGAAACAAAGGTATTGTTTCACGTAGAAAATGAATTGGTTAAGATCACGGGAGTGCTTTGTACCACTTCAAACTATACAGAACGCATGTCGCCGCCCGTAACACAGACAAGCATAGTTCTACGAAATCACGCAAACACATTTACGCTCAATGCTGTACAGACAGAATTAAGCCGTAGGATTAGCGCGTTAAGGTTGCAAATGCGACGCATCAGTCGCTTAACTCACACATCGCTATATCTGTTCGCTTACCTCACACACCTATGCACTGTCGACGTCCTCGCCTAAAGCGCGGCGACAAGGTCACGCGTACACCGCATTTCTAAATGCCTATTATTCAGAGTTCTGTGGTTAAGATGTCAGTTCGTCACATTGGCTCCCCAGTTCTCAGCAACATTCTCCAGAGTCTTCTTTTTTTTTTCTTATTGCATAATAGGCTTACGCTTGACGACAATCATGCCTGAACAGCAATGATGAGGTCTAAGTTGGAACGCGCTTGCCTAGAAAATGCCTATTCACACTTCGCCAAACCTGGATGGCCTGTTTGGATGCAGGAGCTGCGGTGTGGAGCTGCACCAGTGGTTTCACGTACAACGGATGTACACACAATGTACAAATGTACAACGGATGTACACACAATGTCTAAATACGGAAAAGAACCCAAAAAAAAGGAAAAAAAAGAACACAAAATAGAATCCTAAGAGCTGAAATCCCACACTCTTAGTTGAGGTGTTTCAGAAGATCTTCGCGCAAATTCCAATTTTATAAAGGGTGTAAAGGGTCTGCTGTCGAAACTTAAAACATATTAAAAGTGATGATTAGATACCACAAAAAATTCGAAAAAAATAAAATAAAAATATTTCCTGTATTTTCCAAAATTCGCAATGTAACTCAATCAACTGAGGCCTACGGCCGTTCACCACCCGCGGGTATTGTCCTCGAGTTGCTATACATTGTGGGGTTGAAATATACCTACTAAACCGTAAATACTATAAGTATAGGTATATTAAATGACAAATGGTTATTGGTATCGGATTGTGTTTAGGTAGTATAATAATAGCGCTAAGTTTTCAATAGCGGTCCCCTTATACCCTGTAACAGTAAAAAAGTCGGCCGACTATCGTGCGATCATTTAAATCGGCAGTTTAGTTGTTTATAGTAGGAGAGCCCAAGAAGGGATTTTGTGATTTACTCGAACGCGGCAGATTAACATAAGGGAGGATATCTTGCATCCTGCTGAGTAACCATTAGTGCAGTCTGTGGGGATAAAAGCTAGGTATATGGCGCCTAGTGGAAATGTAGTCTCAAACCGCGCGCCGTCGCTTGCCGATGGCTCTCACAGTTTCTTGTTGTTTGACTTACTTTTACAATGCGATTTGTCTTCTTGCCGACTTTAGAAGGCTTCCCTCTGTTCTAGTTTTGTGTGGAATCAGAAAGTTACTAAAAGAACGATGTCCACTTCCTTGAACTAGATTGACATCGTATTAGCACAGAATAATAACTAGTACCTAAAGGGTATAAGTATGGTATCTATTATATATGTATCTACCATAGATAAATATATTTATTAATATATTTATTTATATATGGTATCTACAAATATTTACTAGGTATTTTCCCTACTCATTCTGAGAGAAGACTCTTACCCTGTAGTGGGCGGGTAATGTTGATATTGATTATGATGATGATGTTGATTTACTTAGCCCGCCAACCTGCATTGGAGCAGCGTGGCGGGTCTAAGCTCTAAATCCCTCTCACCTATGAGATAGGAGGCCTGTGCCAAGCAGTGGTATCTACATTAAAAGACTGTAGTGGTGGGGATTGATTTACTATTCGGTATTTAGGTGCAAGTGTGACCTAGCTAATGACAATATGCGTTAGCGCAGAAAGAAGTAATCTTACCAACTCGCGAAAAAGTTGCGAAGCTGAAGATGGCAATGGTCAGAGCACATACTTCGAAGAACCAACCAGACTCCAAATACAAGGTAAATCCAAATCAACAGAGCTTGAACCGTACTGGAGTCAACCCTGACAAAAAGATCAAATTTAGACCTCCAAAATCGGTCGCCCATCCAGTTACCAACGCGGGTAAACGTTGCTTAACCAGCGCAATCGACTTATAAGCACAATCACAACAAGACATGCAAGTTCCTTACACGAAGACAGATGCATAGGTCAAAGGAAAATCTGTAAAGCCTTTGCCTTACATTAGCCTTATATTGATTTACAATACCCCTCCACATCAAGACTTCACCCGGGTGAAAATCCCACGGTTCATCCGGGTGAAAGTAACCGGGTCAATCGCCCAACGCCCGGCGCGCGCCCGGTGTGTAAATAAATTAACCGCCATCGGATATCCGCACTTAACCCGTGTTCTTTTCACATGTACCCGGCTCTGACATGACTTGAATTTGTTTTGGAGAGACCCTTTTTTGGCAAAGACATCCTGATAGATTGATAAGAAGGGACCGGTTTATTTAAGGGATTAAGGATAGAAACAGCTGTGCAATGTACCTACTTAAACAAAAATTCAAAACTGATAATCTATACCTACTCAATGCATACAAATAACTAAATTGGAAGAATTGCTTCTTATACAGGGCATAAGGAGACCGCTTCCGAAAACTTAGCGCTATTATTATACTACCTAAACACATTCCAATACCAATAACCATTTGCCTTATATTATGGAGTAGATATCGCGGGATGAGGACCCAACGGTAGGTATCTACTCGTAGGTAACGCAACGTTTGTTGACCTCCAGCGTCAGCTGATTTTATTTGAATTACGTTACGAAGTTTAAACTCAGAAGCCTGTTGAAGATTTGGCTAAAGATTCCAGAGCCAAATTGACCCGACACTATACCGAAGATATCCCGGACGTCAGCCTATACGAGATTAGTATGGCTCTCAAACAACTGAAGAACAACAAGGCGCCAGGCGATGACGGAATCACAGCGGAACTCCTGAAAGCAGGTGGCAAACCAGTTCTTAAGATCTTTCAGCGATTGTTCAATTCTGTCATCGACGAGGGTATAACGCCAGAGGCATGGCACAGGAGCGTGGTGGTTCTTTTCTTCAAAAAGGGTGATAATACCTTGCTGAAGAATTATAGACCCATCTCGCTGCTGAGCCATGTCTATAAGTTGTTCTCGAGAGTCATTACGAATCGTCTCGCTCGTAGGTTCGACGACTTCCAGCCTCCCGAACAGGCCGGGTTCCGAAAAGGCTTCAGTACCATAGACCACATCCATACGCTGCGGCAGGTTATACAGAAGACCGAAGAGTATAACAAGCCACTTTGCTTAGCGTTTGTGGACTATGAGAAAGCCTTTGATTCGGTGGAAACTTGGGCTGTATTGAGATCACTACAGAGATGCCGGATCGACTATCGGTATATCCAAGCGCTGAAGTGTTTGTACGAAAATGCCACCATGTCAGTCCGTATACAGGATCAGACTACAAGACCAATCCAATTGCAGCGAGGAGTGCGACAGGGAGACGTCATCTCCCCGAAGCTCTTTACCGCAGCATTGGAGGACGTCTTTAAGCTTCTGAATTGGAACGAACTTGGCATCAACATCAATGGCGAGTACATCACTCACTTGCGGTTTGCCGATGATATAGTCGTGATGGCAGAGTCTCTGGAAGATCTTAATACAATGCTCAACGACCTCAGCAGGGTTTCTCAACAGGTGGGCCTAAAAATGAACATGAGTAAGACGAAAATCATGTCAAATACTCATGTCCCGCTTCACCCGATAATCGTTGAGAACTCGGCGCTCGAAATTGTAGACGAGTATATATACCTAGGACACACAGTCCAGCTAGGTAGGTCCAATTTCGAGAAAGAGATCAACCGCCGAATCCAACTCGGATGGGCAGCGTTCGGGAAGCTTCGCGATGTCTTCTCGTCCAAAATTCCTCAATGCCTGAAGACGAAAGTCTTCGAACAGTGCGTGTTGCCAGTGATGACATACGGATCCGAGACATGGTCGCTAACTATGGGCCTCATAAGAAAGCTCAGAGTCGCTCAGAGAGCGATGGAGAGAGCTATGCTCGGAGTTTCTCTACGCGATCAAATCAGAAATGAGGAGATCCGTAGAAGAACCAAAGTCACCGACATAGCTCAACGGGTTGCGAAACTGAAGTGGCAATGGGCGGGGCACATAGTTCGGAGAACCGATGGACGTTGGGGTCCCAAGGTGCTGGAGTGGCGACCTCGCACCGGGAAGCGCAGTGTTGGTAGACCCCCCACTAGGTGGACCGACGACATCAAACGAGTCGCAGGGAGCCGCTGGATACAAGCGGCACAAGACCGTGGCAAGTGGAAGTCCCTTCAAGAGACCTATGTCCAGCAGTGGACGTCAATCGGTTGACAACGACGACGACGACGACGACGACGACGACGACGACGACGACGACGACGACGACGACGACGACGACGACGACGACGACGTTTAAAATAATACAGGTTTTTTTGCAATCAAGTTCTGTTTAACCCCCTAAAACTGGTAGTGCACAAAAATGCATTTTTTTTTCTAAAAACGAACTGTTTTTCACATTTTTAGGGTTCCGTACCCGAAGGGTAAAAACGGAGCCCTATTAATGTCACTCGGCTGTCTGTCTGTCTGTCTGTCTGTCTGTCTGTCCGTCTGTCCGCCGGTCACAGGTCTCTAGCTCGCAGACGAAATGAGTTACAAACCTGAAATTTTGGTATTTAGTGTAAAACGTTAACCCAAAATCAAATATTGAATTAGAAATTGAATTAAATTATTTTTCAGGGGGGCTCCCATACATGAAAAAGGAGCCGGAAAAAAAAAAAATTTCTTTACCCTAGCTTGTGGGGTATCATTGTTTAGAGCTCATTAAGTAGAGTACAAATATATATTTTTTTAATTTTTATCTCAAAAAATAGGGGAATGGGAGGCCATCAAAGTTGTCAGTTTTAGACCATTTTTGTGACGGGGGCTATCTCTAAAACTAAACTAGTTGGGAATATGATATTTCAGTATATTATGTACTATATGCTCTATTTAAACAACAAATACTGAAAACAACGATTTATTAAATAGTTTATAAGCTGTGACCAAAATAAACGAACATTTTTTGGGTTTTTCTTTCACGGTTTGTTGCGATGTCTAGCTCGGAAATTAAATATTTCTTAGACCCAAAATATTATATTGTTCATAATTATGTACGGAACCCTGAAAGAGCGAGGCCCGACTCGCACTTGGCTGATTTTTTAATGGTATCTTATCAGTAATCATCAGTAGCTACCATCACCTATCTTCGTTTCCAAGAGCGTTCCCCTGATACCCTGCACTTAATATCACATGCAAAGAAAAAACATTGGTTGTCTGTAAAGTTGGTTTACGGACGATAATTTTACGCTATAACGTCATAAGAAATCAAAGAGATAGATGCGTCACAAGCCGAACGCTTAGTTCCGCGCTCGCGAGCAAGCGAAAGTGCGTTCCGCGCTCTCGCTTGCACCCGGAACGTGACGGATGAGTCATCCTTTTCCGTGCGTGTAGCCGTTCATCGATTTATAAGACGTTGTCACGTCAAAAACTGTTTCAAAACGAAAGTTATCCAAGGAGAAACTGGGGCATACGTCAACAGTATTAAGAACCAATACCTGCGAGTATATTAGATGAGCGAATATGGATGGACGGTGTCCAATGCAATAAACTCAGGAAACTATTCATTTCCTCGAGGGAAGGGAAGGGACAGTGGATTGAAATTCAATCAAGCATCCATTCAATTAGTGATTGCCATCAGAATCACAGAGCTGGAAAATGGAACATTTTATAATTTATGTATAGATCTGATCCCCACGGATACGTTCCCGGGGATTTCTTTTCCTGGATGTTAGGATTTTACCCCGAATCCGCCTGGCTAGCGACCACACTTCAGCCGTAATCTGCCGCAAAGAATACGATGTGTTCCGGCAGCGAGCTGAATAGCCAGTGCCCTTCCTCAAAAGCCGGCAACGCATTTGTGGTTCCTCAGGTGCTGCTAATGTTCATAACGCCGCAACTACAAAACCGATTTGTCTGAAATTTTGAATGGAGATAGATTATGGCCTAACTATTAACACATATAGGCTTTATACTGGAAAAATTCACAGTTCCCACGGGATTTTGAAAAAACCGAAATCTATAGCTACAGCTATAGGTAGATTACTATAGCAAACTACCTTGACAGTAAGTATAAAGGTTGGAAAAGGGAGCGGGAACGGGAACCGGAAATCCACGATTCCCTCGGGATTTGTCAAAAACCGAAATTCACGCGGGCGAAGCAGCAGGCAGAAGCTAGTAGGAAAATAAATCAACTCGTTTAATCAATGGTTTAGTTCGTAGCAACTTGCAAGAAAAGTTAATGTCAATCACCTAAATAATTGAATGAATGCTCGATCGGGTTCCAATCCCCTTTCCCGTTCCCTGAGGAAATGATCTGTTTCCTGGGATATTGGATATTGCTAATCTACGGGAATAAAATACCTCACCAGTGAACAAAACAAAACTTCTACCAAGGCTTCGTTTACATGACTTTCGTTTTAACGACCTCCCTGGCGCAGTGGTGAGCGTGTGGTCTTATAAGTGGGAGGTCCCCGGTTTGATTCCAGGCAGAGGCAATTTGGGCTGCTTCCATCTTAGATTGCATCGTCACTATTACCATCAGGTGAGATTGCGGTCAAGGGCTAACTTGTAGAATGTAGTTGAATAAAAAAAAAACTATCGAGATGCAAAGGAAATATTTTGATAGAGGACTTTCTTCAGTAGATCCAAAGTGTGCTTGAGAGCATGTTATTTATTAACCGACTTCAAAAAAGAAGGTTCTGTATTTGACCCGCATGTACGTATGTAGGTATGTATGTATGTGGGATAATTTACTAATTTAATACCTATCTATGAATCATGAAATGAAAATACTTACCATAATCTGTGGAATTGTTAAACTTGAATGTCATTGTCAAAAGTCAGTTGAAGTTGTCAAATAAAAGAAGTTAGACTGTACGGTGTTTTTGTGTCTCCCAAAAAAATTAATAAAATGGTGTAACCGCTTTACTTCGTCTCAAAGTTTTTAAAATATCCCACAACTTTGGGGGCTCGTCCGGGATAGCCCAAAATTTGAGTCGAAACGAAGACTGAAGACTCGAAGTTTTATCGCATATCATTCAACGGAAAGTGCCGGCTCGCCGCCATTGACGCCAGGTACCACAGAATCGTTCGACATTGCGTACTGCTTTACCGACCGTCACCGTAGAAAATGTTGCCAGCTAAAGAAAATTTCCCCGAAATGTGGTAATTTGGAATTATTTGGATTTATCTTGAAGACTGAATTGAAGACTGAAGACGAATTTATTTTAAAGACTAAAGACTAAATGAGTCCAAATAAGCCATCATTTTGCACGAAGACTAGGAGACGCAATTCGAAGAATTTAAAGATTAATACTAGTTTATCAACCACGATGTCGCGGAAAAAAGATGAAAAGGAAATCGAAGATGAAGAACAGGAGTTAGATGTACAAATTTCATTTAAGGACTTGGAAAAATCGATGAACATTTTTACCGGAGATGACACCTACCCTATTGAGACATTTATCGATGAATTTGAAGATACTGCCCAAATCATGAAGTGGACTAAAATCGAGAAGCTGATCTACGCAAAAAGACTTTTAGGCGGAACTGCTAAACTATTTTTACGATCGTTGGGAAGAGTAAAGGACTACGCGAGTTTAAAGAAGGCTCTTAAGGAAGAATTTGGTCCCAAGATTAATAGTGCAATTATTCACAAGAAACTTGCTTCGCGTAAGATGAAGAACGACGAAACCTACCAACAATATTTCCTGTCTATGAAAGAATTGGCACTTCATGGCAAGGTTGAAGATGCTGCACTGATCGAATATGTCATTGATGGCATCCGTGACTTAGAGACCAATAAAGTTATTTTATATGGTGCTACAGACTTAAAGGATTTTCGCAAGAAGTTGGATATCTACAGTGACTTCAGAAAGAAGGTGCCTAACAAATCAACACAGTCTGGCCAATCATCTGGGCATCATTTCTCTCGTAAAACGACTCATGTCAAAAGATGTTACAACTGTGGTGACATGGATCATCAATCATCCGCCTGTCCAAAAGGAGTCAAATGCTTTAAATGCAACGAATTTGGTCACAAATCAACTGAATGCACAAATAAACCTAAGAAGACGCTGAATATTCTGAATAAAAATGAAGTAGAGGTACCCTACAAGAAGATAAAGATTAATGGAAAGGACTTTGTAACCATAATAGACACTGGAAGCGACATTAACCTCATAACAAAATCAGAATTCGAGAAGATCAAAGAAGGAATTAGAGATTATAAAACAGAATCAACGTGTATTACAGGAATAGCAGAAAAAACAGTTCATACTGAAGGCATGTTTACAGCTAATGTACAAATTGATAATTACTACACAGATGTCAAGTTTCATGTTGTGAAAGACAACGAGATACCGGTAACTGTACTGATTGGGAATCCTATCCTTAAAGATTTTGAAGTATGCTTCACTCCCGAAGGTGTCTTCATACAAAAGATTATGCACCTTACACTTATGATGGAGGAGAAAGACAAAGAACAAGAATATGATATAGAAGATTCTAAATACGCAGAAAAGATTCATAAGATGTGTGAAGAGTACAAACCTAATGAAAAGAAGAAAGAAAGTAATGTTGAATTGAAAATAATACTTACCGATGAAGATCCCGTTTTCCAGAATCCCCGTCGCCTGTCACCCTTAGAAATGAATGCTGTGAATACACAAGTAACAGAATGGCTAGATAAAGGAATAATTAAACCTAGTAAATCTGATTTTGCCTGTCCCGTAGTTCTGGCTCATAAAAAAGATGGATCACGTAGAATGTGTATAGACTATCGTCGGCTAAATAAGAAAGTAATTAAAGAAAGATTTCCCCTGCCTATAATAGAAGACCAGATAGACAAGTTGAAAGAGGCAAAGATGTTCACATCCCTCGATCTGAAAAATGGCTTTTTACACGTGAAAGTACACAAAGACAGTCAAAAATACACCTCATTTGTAACACCCCAAGGCCAGTACGAATTTCAGAGAATGCCTTTCGGTTTGTGTACAGCGCCATCTGTATTTCAAAGATTTATTAATGATATCTTCAGCTCTCTAATTAGCGATGGAACTCTGCTGGTGTATCTAGATGATTTAATTATACCCTCGATAACAGAAGAAGAAGGTATAAGTAAACTAGAAAAAGTACTTAAAAGAAGCGAAGAATTCGGTTTAGAATTTAATTGGAAGAAATGTCATTTTCTGAAGAAGGAAATCCAATATCTTGGCTACATTATTTGTGACAACGAAGTACGACCGTCTCAAGAGAAGATTAAGGCTGTAGCAAATTTCAAGAAGCCCTACAATGTAAAAACTATTCAGTCATTCCTTGGATTAACAGGTTATTTCAGAAAGTTTATCAAGAATTATTCCCTGATTGCAAAACCAATGACGGATTTGTTAAAGAAAGATGCTGAATTCAATTTTGATGATAGATGTGAGAAGGCTTTTATAGAATTAAAACAAATATTGTGTAGTTCACCAGTCCTTCGAATATTCAATCCTGAGCTAGAAACAGAATTACACACCGACGCAAGCACAGACGGATATGGAGCTGTTCTTCTACAGAGAAGCCCTAAAGACGATCAATTTCACCCTGTGCACTATATGAGTAAAAAGACGACTCCAGCTGAAAGAAAATACCACAGTTATTATTTAGAAATTTTAGCTATTGTAGCTGCTATAAAGAAGTTCCGAGTCTATCTTTTGGGAATACATTTTAAAATAATCACAGATTGCTCCGCTCTAACTATGACGCTACAAAAAAAGGACTTACCGCCTAGAGTTGCTCGTTGGGCCCTGCTCCTAGAAGAATACGACTACAAAATCGAACACAGACCAGGAACACGAATGAGACACGCCGACGCACTAAGCAGATATCCTGTTTGCATGATGCTTACTGAAACTACAGCTCGTATAAAGAAAGCACAAAATGAAGATGACCATCTAAAACTAATTAAGAAAATTTTAAAAACAGAAAACTACGAAGACTATGTAATAGAAAACGAAATACTGTACAAATCGAAAAACGGAAGTAAATTACTTGTCGTTCCTAAGAAAATGCAGTATGAAATAATAAGAAAAAGTCATGACAAAGGACATTTCGGTGTATTGAAAACAGAGGAACTAATAACTAGAGAATATTTCATAGAAAATTTAGCTGAGAAAATAAGAAAGGTCATAAATAATTGCATTGAATGCATTCTCATATCACATAAGAGAGGTAAAAAAGAAGGCCTCTTACACCCGATCCACAAAGATGATGTCCCACTATCAACGTACCATGTAGATCACTTAGGACCAATGATGTCGACTCACAAAAACTACAAGTATATTCTCACCGTCGTGGATGCTTATACCAAATTTACTTGGATTTACCCGGTTAAAACTTTAACCACTGAAGAGACACTAGACAAATTAAGACTACAGCAACAAACTTTTGGAGCACCTCAAAGAATTATTACTGATCGGAACGCCGCCTTTACATCAAACGATTTTCAAGAATATTGTAAAGACGAGAATATAACGCACTATACGATTACCACCGGACAACCCAGAGGGAACGGCCAGGTCGAGCGCATCCATCAGATCATCATCGCCGTGTTGAGCAAACTAAGTGCTGATGACCCGACTAAATGGTATCGCCGTGTGTCCAAAGTACAACGATGTTTGAATGGAACATACCAAAGAAGTATAAGAATGACACCATTTGAGCTGCTTTTTGGCACTAAAATGAGAGATAAAGATGATGAACTTCATAAATTAATAGAAGAAGAAAACATACAGAATTTTAACGAAAAAAGAGAGGAGCTTAGAAAGAAGGCCAAAGAATCAATACAGAAAGTACAGGAAGAAAACATAAAAAACTACAACAAAAAGCGAAAAGAAGCAATAACCTATAATATTGGTGATTTGGTAGCCATAAAAAAGACACAGTTCTCACAGAAGAGTAAATTATATCCTAAATACTTGGGACCGTATGAAGTAATGAAATGCAATCCAAACGATCGCTATGTCGTGAAGAAGATTGGTATCGGTGAAGGCCCGATTAATACCACCACATCGGCTGATCTCATGAAGCCGTGGATTTCGCCGGAAGATGATGATGATTCATCTGGGGCAGATGAATGATCAGGACAGCCGTGTGGGATAATTTACTAATTTAATACCTATCTATGAATCATGAAATGAAAATACTTACCATAATCTGTGGAATTGTTAAACTTGAATGTCATTGTCAAAAGTCAGTTGAAGTTGTCAAATAAAAGAAGTTAGACTGTACGGTGTTTTTGTGTCTCCCAAAAAAATTAATAAAATGGTGTAACCGCTTTACTTCGTCTCAAAGTTTTTAAAATATCCCACATGTATACATATAATATGTTCTCGATTATTTCAAAACTAATGAACTGATTTTGATGATTTTTTCACTATCGTAATCTAAATACTTTCAGGAAGGTTTTAGTATATAATACACCTAGTTATTATTCTTAAATACGAAGTTACACGCATACATGTACCCATATTATGTCACTAATATTTATGATTCGTACCTACACCGATTTTTCTGAAATTGCTGGACCGAAATCGGTTTAATTTTTCTTAAAATATAAATAACATGTGCTTCTGTTGGTTAGTTTCGACTAACAAAATGAAAAATGCTTATTTTGCTCAGCAGTTTACTGCTCACTCACTCAATACAAGCTGTCCGTCTCTTTCTTGCCTTTCACAGCTCAAACTGATTTGATTTCGATGGAATAAGGACAATTAATAGATTACATTCGGGCTCAGTTCATACGTTCCTTTTTATCGCAAGTTAATCGTGAGGGTTCAATATAAAAATATATTAGTTACAACATAATAAAATTATAGGAAAAGGAAAAGACACGAAAAGTAAGAACATAAGAAAGAATCCAATTCCGGGAGCCTATAAAATCCCAATAATCCTCGGAATTCAGTCACGAAGTGTAGTCTGATAATCATTTAATTAGCCGCAACAGAGTTACGGAGTTATCAGGGATTAGGTAGTGTTACTGTTTGTTGGAAGTACCTATTTTATTTGCGATTTTCATTAATGTGGTCAGTGTAAAAGTAATTTCTTAGTTTAGTCTTAGCCTAGTCTTTGCCGGTTGTTTATATTGACGGGGTCAAAAGCCAAATTAGACGGTTCATTTTCCGAGATTTTTGCTTTCATTTTCAAGGCTTCATCGGTGAATCAGCAAAAATGAACCGTCTAAACACCGACCGTTCATCGTTCACAGGCACTTTGCCATAGTCAATAGCGTATCTTGCATTGTTCACCGCAAAAATGAACGATGAACGGGGCACCGTCTAATTTTGACTTTGTCTAAAAACCAATCTGGACGTTGAGGCTTCCTACCCGGGTATGTCATAATATGGAAGACGGCTTATCCGGTTATTAGTTTTAAGCCGGGTTGTCATCAGCTTAGGGACTTTTGTTCAAGATTCAGATTCCGAATAATTTATTCAGAATTTCAATATTGAATATTCAAATATTCATTATTGAATATTCTTTTCAAAATAGTCAGGCGAGCATCGCGCGTCGTTTTTCACGTTTTTAGGGTTCCGTACCTCAAAAGCTAAAAAAAGGAATCACAAGATCACTCTCTTGTCCGTCAGTCTGTGTATCGCCATTCATTTGCTCAGGAAGCGGTAGACCTGGCAAGTTGAAATTTATACAAAATACTAAGGACAATAATCCCTATTAGGTGTATAAAAATCAAGGTCCTGAATGAATACAAACAAAATTTTATTTTGCGTTTGAAATCAGTTTTTTGAAGGGGGAAGGGAAGATACATTTCTTTTATAAATTAAAAAATCAGTGTAAGTACCTACTTACCCACACAGAAAAAACGCGCCTCTTAAGGACGTCCTCCATTTTTACAAGTCGGTTAAAAATGTACAATTTTTAAACGGCTACATTCAGTCAAAAGAGATTACTTATTATTTAGGAAAGGATTTCTTACGCGTTCAACTGTTGATAAATCACGTTCTTATCTCGATATTTTTGTATTGGCTCAGCATAACTCTAAGAGAGCCTTCCGCGAAATGAAAAAATATACATACTCCGAATTTGTATCGAATCCCTCTTATACCAACTCATAATTTTACGAAACAACGAACGATTATAACACCTATTCCTTTAATGCTAAGAGTCATGTAGCTTTTTGGATACCTTTGGCTTTTGGATCAATAATAAAATTTGACGGTAGAGATTTAGAGAAAAATGTGCTTAATATAGCTGGTTATAGAGGTTGTAATGGTCGCAAAATTAAATTTGTTTTCCAGATGGATACCAAATACAAGGTCCTCGATGAATGGGAAATTAGATCGCGAAGCGCGGGAAGCGACATTATAATAGATAGGATTTTCTTACAAAAAAGAACACAATATATACTTTTTGTACCGCACCTTTTGTTTTGGGAACAAATGACCTGGATAAAATTCCATTTAATGTAAAACGAGTTGTTTTACAAATAGTTTGTTCGAAATGGCTTATAACAGCATCCACACACTGGGCCACTAGTGGCGACGACTCGATTCGATTCGAAAAGTCGATTTTGGGGGCCACTAGTCGTCGAAAGAGATTTTTCATCATTTTCTTGTGGCTCGAACGCGGTCGCCACGAGTAACTCAGTGTGCGGGGGCTCAAGATGTTCGCTTTGTTGATTTAACACTACTTAATTGACAGACAGACTTCTTGGTTTTTTATTCCTAAGTAGTCAGTCATCATATAGAAAATGTTATAAGGCAAAAAAAAACACAAGAAATTATTTAAAAGTTCGAAAGTAAAACCGACTTCACTACGCACTTAACCGTCCATATCTTAGAAACTCCCGAACCGATTTTGATGAAATTTACATTGTCGCCTAAGTTGAAGTAAGTGTAATCTAACAAAAATAAATGATTACAATCCAATCAACAGTGGTCGGAGAAATCCGTGGGCAAATATTATACGTTCGTACATATGTACATACATCTATGTTATATATTATGTATATACGAGCGGATACCCGCGACTTCGTTCGCGTGTATATCGGTTTTTAAAAATCCCGTGGGAACTTTTTGTTTTTCTTAAGCTCTTTTGAGCTAAAAACTGCTAAAAACTGTTAAAAGTTCACTGGTGGATGTTTAGGTAGATAAAAATGTAAACATCCGCCACTGAAAGTCCCATCAAAATCGATACAGCCTTTCAGAGATTACCCGGCAATTTTTAAGGTATTTCCTTTCTAACAAAAAAAGAATGAATGAAATCGGACCACGCGTTAATGAATTACAGCTAAGTACACATTTTGACTTTCATCCCCTCTCCCAAGGGAACCGTGCTGAATTTCGGGATAAAAAGTATCCTATATGTTACTCCGTAGTATGAACTTAAATCATGCCAAGTTTCATTTAAATCCATTCAGTAGTTTTTGCGTGATGCGCGCACAAACATACAGAGAAACAGACAAACAGATAAACAGACAAACAGACATACAGACATACAGACAAACAGACAAACAGACAAACAGACAAAAATTTCAAAAATAGCGTTTTTACGTTCTATTACTTATCCCTAACATCCCCCAGTTATTATTTTGCAAAAATCTTTAATGTACAGATACAGCAAGTCTACGATTTTATTATATGTATAGATAGATAGATTATCCTATGTGAATATTTTGCAATTCCATATTACATACACACTATCAAATTAATAACCTCACCTTATCTTGAAGTCGGTTAATAAGAAATGTAATCGGTACATGTATATTTTACTAGCAGTCCGCCCCGGCTTTGCCCGTGGTACATATATAGCCTATAGCATTCAAGGATCACGTACATATCCAACGGTGAAAGAATTTTTGAAATCGGTCCAGTAGTTCCTGAGATTAGCGCGTTCAAACAAACAAACTCTTCCGCTTTATTATATTAGTACAGATTACATCGGAATAATTTTGCCGCTACTGCGTTACCCGTATTTTAATATCGTTTTGTACTCACTGAGCCGAAACAATTTCCGATACAGATTCTTCAGCCGATACTCTTGAGATTCATCGATTACGTTCATGAATTTATGAATAATATTTCAATTAAGTATAAATACTCTGCAATGTAAATTCAAGAACGATTAAGCCCTCATACGCATTAGCGGTTGCGGTAGCAGGCGGTTCGAACCGCCTGACGCGGTTGAAACAGCGGTTCACCGCCACCGGCGGCGAGCCGCTGTTGAACCGCGTCACGCGGTTGAACCGCCAACTACGTTCAGTCTATCATAAACGAAGAATTAGTAGATATTTTTCAAAAATATCTACTAATTTTTTCCATTGTCTTCAATTTAGGTCTCTGTTTTTATAAACTGCTGCTTCACAATTCCATATTGCTTCTTTTCTTTGTTGACAACACACCTGCGGCACGCCGCGAACTGAACCGCCTAGTGCGTATAGGCAACATGGCGGCCAGCCGCGAAGCGGGCCGCTGCCTCCCAGTCAACCGCCGCGGTTGGAATTTCGTCGCGGTGTAGTGCGTACAAAATGAGCGGTTGCATATAAAAATACAAAAGCGGCTGGCCGCGCCGCAACCGCAACCGCTAATGCGTACGAGCACTACGTGTCTACTAAGCCCTCATACGCATTAGCGGTTGCGGTAGCGGTGCGGCTAGCCGCTTTTCATATTTTTATATGCAACCGCTCATTTTGTACGCACTAAGCGCTCGTACGCATTAGCGGTTGCGGTAGCGGTTGCATATAAAAATATAAAAGCGGCTAGCCGCACCGCTACCGCAACCGCTAATGCGTATGAGGGCTAAGCGTTTAAACCCTCATACGCATTAGCGGTTGCGGTAGCGGTGCGGTTATATTTTTATATGCAACCGCTACCGCAACCGCTAATGCGTACGAGCGCTTAGTGCGTACAAAATGAGCGGTTGCATATAAAAATATAAAAAGCGGCTAGCCGCACCGCTACCGCAACCGCTAATGCGTATGAGGGCTTAATAATTGAGGATCAAGTTAAAAAACTGGAATTTTAATAAATCCATCTTCAGCGATTTATCTACGTCTATGGATCAACTACTTCTGTTCTCTTTTAATTCGGCACCCCTGTATGTTTATTGGTTTATTTATTATTATTTCTTTTACAATAATTATGAACTTATAAGTTATAACTAACTTAATTCCTACAAAACCGACACTTCTTCGAACTATGTAGACTGGCCCGTTGGCGCGGTTGGCAGTGACCCTGCCTACCTCTCCCGGGTCGCGGGTTCGATTCCCGTCCTGAGTCTGGGTGTATTTATGTAAGTATATAAGTATGTATTATGTATTTATACATTTATTAAATATTTATATTATATATATATGTGTAAGTAATATATGTAAATATATATATCAGTCGGTTGTTACCTATAACACAGGCATTAAGTTGCCTACTTTAGGAACATCCGACCGTGTGTGTATGTGTGTATATTTAAAAAAAAAAAAATTATGTGCTCTACCCATTGCTACTTTGACCTCGCGCCTCGATGAGCTATGTCAGTAACTCCTCACATCTGTATGCTTAATCCCACTTTTTACATAGTGGCAACGCGTGGCATTCAACAGTTTGAATGTTTATTTTACAACATTTCTGTTTGGGGCGCTGTCTGTTTTCGAATGCTGAATGTATTGGCGAACTCAAACCTTAATAGAAGCCATTTTAGGTCCATTTTACTCTGAAGTCAATGTGATTTGATCAATATTATAGGTACTATAAAGTTTTGGAGCGCTGCAAAGTGGGACTAAGCATACTGGTTTGACACAGACTTGACTGATGACGACCCTCAGAAATTAGGAAAATACTACGCAGAGTGAGATTAATTAAATTGTTTAGAACATAATATACAAACATACAACACGAGTCAGGTAACAAGAAGGTGTTAATTAACAGGTGCGTTCGCCGCGAACCACAAGCGGTCGATTCCAATCCAATTCATTAAGTTCGGTGGCGCGGGAAATTCAAACTCACAACTGGCTTACTCTGGAACCCGCTTTGTGTAACTCCACGTCCTTTAATACAGCGTTATCCTTGGAAACATCCCTACCAAGAAGGATAAAGTATAATCACTCGAGAATTAAATGCAAACAAAAGCAAAGAAGTCGTGGTCAAAAACTAGTTTAAATATTCTTTTTACATTCCTTTTTTTACGTTAGTCGTTTCATGTGTTGCTGTTTTGTGTAAATCCACGTATTTTAATACAGCGTTATCCTTGTAAACATCCCTATCAAGAAGGTTAAAGTATAGACACTGGAGAATGAAATGCATACAAAACGTTGAAGCAAAAGAAATTTGAAAACTCAACTCCTCGCTGAGGAAAGCATTTAAAAGCTAGTTTAAATTTTATTTTATTTTTTACATTTTTTTTTGTTTGCGTTAGTTGTTTCAGTTTACTTTTTAAACTTTAAATATTTTTTTACATTCCATTTTTTACGTTGGTTTCAATCTATTTTGTAAAACTAAACTCTACTTTTAGCTATGGTATTCTCATTTCTTACCGGATATGATTAGCGTCTAGCGATATAGAAATGAAGTCGCTGAAGGCAATTGGAATATGCAGCGAGTGCAGTACGAAATACGGCAATTACCTCAAGAGCTCCGTCACACGTCCTAACACTCCAGTGCATCAGTGATGTGCTACGCGTGTAACTATCGATAGTTTGATGTCGAATTTTGGACAGGAGTAGGCGTTACTTTATCTTCTGCTAAGTATGATACAGGAGCAACAACAAACATATATGGTTATTTATCAGCACGAATGTATGGAAATGATCTTGGAGTTATTTATGGCGTTTGTTTGGCACGACGAAGTAGAGCACAATGAGCGCAGCGTCTGTGATTGGTTCGTTGTCATATCATAATCATAATCTCCTCCCTCATTGGTTACCGCCGTTTTCGTACAGTATGCCCCCACACACTAGAATCGTTATAAAGTACTTGTATGTAAAAAAGTCACCAGTTCAAACGGATTACCTGCCTTAAAACCACTTTTTCCGGAAAATAAAGAGTATTTATGTCATTCTCCGGTTTTTTAACTATATCCATGCAAGAAATCACGTCAATTCGTAGCTCTATTACAGTTTGATTGAAAGACAAACCAACAATCAAACACACTTTCATATTTTTAATATCTATTAGTTAGTAGGGATATTAAGTAAAGGTCCAAAAAAGATTTTGAAAGAGTTAATTTGAACGAAATAAATACAAGATCGTGCAATATCATCGACAACTTTCCACTTTCCAACACTACTGAATGCCAAGTTTCATTTAAATCCATTCAGTAGTTTTTGCGTGATGCGCGCACAAACATACAGAGAAACAGACAAACAGATAAACAGACAAACAGACATACAGACATACAGACAAACAGACAAACAGACAAACAGACAAAAATTTCAAAAATAGCGTTTTTACGTTCTATTACTTATCCCTAACATCCCCCAGTTATTATTTTGCAAAAATCTTTAATGTACAGATACAGCAAGTCTACGATTTTATTATATGTATAGATAGATAGATTATCCTATGTGAATATTTTGCAATTCCATATTACATACACACTATCAAATTAATAACCTCACCTTATCTTGAAGTCGGTTAATAAGAAATGTAATCGGTACATGTATATTTTACTAGCAGTCCGCCCCGGCTTTGCCCGTGGTACATATATAGCCTATAGCATTCAAGGATCACGTACATATCCAACGGTGAAAGAATTTTTGAAATCGGTCCAGTAGTTCCTGAGATTAGCGCGTTCAAACAAACAAACTCTTCCGCTTTATTATATTAGTACAGATTACATCGGAATAATTTTGCCGCTACTGCGTTACCCGTATTTTAATATCGTTTTGTACTCACTGAGCCGAAACAATTTCCGATACAGATTCTTCAGCCGATACTCTTGAGATTCATCGATTACGTTCATGAATTTATGAATAATATTTCAATTAAGTATAAATACTCTGCAATGTAAATTCAAGAACGATTAAGCCCTCATACGCATTAGCGGTTGCGGTAGCAGGCGGTTCGAACCGCCTGACGCGGTTGAAACAGCGGTTCACCGCCACCGGCGGCGAGCCGCTGTTGAACCGCGTCACGCGGTTGAACCGCCAACTACGTTCAGTCTATCATAAACGAAGAATTAGTAGATATTTTTCAAAAATATCTACTAATTTTTTCCATTGTCTTCAATTTAGGTCTCTGTTTTTATAAACTGCTGCTTCACAATTCCATATTGCTTCTTTTCTTTGTTGACAACACACCTGCGGCACGCCGCGAACTGAACCGCCTAGTGCGTATAGGCAACATGGCGGCCAGCCGCGAAGCGGGCCGCTGCCTCCCAGTCAACCGCCGCGGTTGGAATTTCGTCGCGGTGTAGTGCGTACAAAATGAGCGGTTGCATATAAAAATACAAAAGCGGCTGGCCGCGCCGCAACCGCAACCGCTAATGCGTACGAGCACTACGTGTCTACTAAGCCCTCATACGCATTAGCGGTTGCGGTAGCGGTGCGGCTAGCCGCTTTTCATATTTTTATATGCAACCGCTCATTTTGTACGCACTAAGCGCTCGTACGCATTAGCGGTTGCGGTAGCGGTTGCATATAAAAATATAAAAGCGGCTAGCCGCACCGCTACCGCAACCGCTAATGCGTATGAGGGCTAAGCGTTTAAACCCTCATACGCATTAGCGGTTGCGGTAGCGGTGCGGTTATATTTTTATATGCAACCGCTACCGCAACCGCTAATGCGTACGAGCGCTTAGTGCGTACAAAATGAGCGGTTGCATATAAAAATATAAAAAGCGGCTAGCCGCACCGCTACCGCAACCGCTAATGCGTATGAGGGCTTAATAATTGAGGATCAAGTTAAAAAACTGGAATTTTAATAAATCCATCTTCAGCGATTTATCTACGTCTATGGATCAACTACTTCTGTTCTCTTTTAATTCGGCACCCCTGTATGTTTATTGGTTTATTTATTATTATTTCTTTTACAATAATTATGAACTTATAAGTTATAACTAACTTAATTCCTACAAAACCGACACTTCTTCGAACTATGTAGACTGGCCCGTTGGCGCGGTTGGCAGTGACCCTGCCTACCTCTCCCGGGTCGCGGGTTCGATTCCCGTCCTGAGTCTGGGTGTATTTATGTAAGTATATAAGTATGTATTATGTATTTATACATTTATTAAATATTTATATTATATATATATGTGTAAGTAATATATGTAAATATATATATCAGTCGGTTGTTACCTATAACACAGGCATTAAGTTGCCTACTTTAGGAACATCCGACCGTGTGTGTATGTGTGTATATTTAAAAAAAAAAAAATTATGTGCTCTACCCATTGCTACTTTGACCTCGCGCCTCGATGAGCTATGTCAGTAACTCCTCACATCTGTATGCTTAATCCCACTTTTTACATAGTGGCAACGCGTGGCATTCAACAGTTTGAATGTTTATTTTACAACATTTCTGTTTGGGGCGCTGTCTGTTTTCGAATGCTGAATGTATTGGCGAACTCAAACCTTAATAGAAGCCATTTTAGGTCCATTTTACTCTGAAGTCAATGTGATTTGATCAATATTATAGGTACTATAAAGTTTTGGAGCGCTGCAAAGTGGGACTAAGCATACTGGTTTGACACAGACTTGACTGATGACGACCCTCAGAAATTAGGAAAATACTACGCAGAGTGAGATTAATTAAATTGTTTAGAACATAATATACAAACATACAACACGAGTCAGGTAACAAGAAGGTGTTAATTAACAGGTGCGTTCGCCGCGAACCACAAGCGGTCGATTCCAATCCAATTCATTAAGTTCGGTGGCGCGGGAAATTCAAACTCACAACTGGCTTACTCTGGAACCCGCTTTGTGTAACTCCACGTCCTTTAATACAGCGTTATCCTTGGAAACATCCCTACCAAGAAGGATAAAGTATAATCACTCGAGAATTAAATGCAAACAAAAGCAAAGAAGTCGTGGTCAAAAACTAGTTTAAATATTCTTTTTACATTCCTTTTTTTACGTTAGTCGTTTCATGTGTTGCTGTTTTGTGTAAATCCACGTATTTTAATACAGCGTTATCCTTGTAAACATCCCTATCAAGAAGGTTAAAGTATAGACACTGGAGAATGAAATGCATACAAAACGTTGAAGCAAAAGAAATTTGAAAACTCAACTCCTCGCTGAGGAAAGCATTTAAAAGCTAGTTTAAATTTTATTTTATTTTTTACATTTTTTTTTGTTTGCGTTAGTTGTTTCAGTTTACTTTTTAAACTTTAAATATTTTTTTACATTCCATTTTTTACGTTGGTTTCAATCTATTTTGTAAAACTAAACTCTACTTTTAGCTATGGTATTCTCATTTCTTACCGGATATGATTAGCGTCTAGCGATATAGAAATGAAGTCGCTGAAGGCAATTGGAATATGCAGCGAGTGCAGTACGAAATACGGCAATTACCTCAAGAGCTCCGTCACACGTCCTAACACTCCAGTGCATCAGTGATGTGCTACGCGTGTAACTATCGATAGTTTGATGTCGAATTTTGGACAGGAGTAGGCGTTACTTTATCTTCTGCTAAGTATGATACAGGAGCAACAACAAACATATATGGTTATTTATCAGCACGAATGTATGGAAATGATCTTGGAGTTATTTATGGCGTTTGTTTGGCACGACGAAGTAGAGCACAATGAGCGCAGCGTCTGTGATTGGTTCGTTGTCATATCATAATCATAATCTCCTCCCTCATTGGTTACCGCCGTTTTCGTACAGTATGCCCCCACACACTAGAATCGTTATAAAGTACTTGTATGTAAAAAAGTCACCAGTTCAAACGGATTACCTGCCTTAAAACCACTTTTTCCGGAAAATAAAGAGTATTTATGTCATTCTCCGGTTTTTTAACTATATCCATGCAAGAAATCACGTCAATTCGTAGCTCTATTACAGTTTGATTGAAAGACAAACCAACAATCAAACACACTTTCATATTTTTAATATCTATTAGTTAGTAGGGATATTAAGTAAAGGTCCAAAAAAGATTTTGAAAGAGTTAATTTGAACGAAATAAATACAAGATCGTGCAATATCATCGACAACTTTCCACTTTCCAACACTACTGAACTTCTCAGCTGGCATATGTCTCACAAGTCCGCTCAATTCTCAAATATTATGGTCTAACGATTCCAACATGCACTGGCGTGCACAACTAGTAGTTTGAATGCCAGTTAAATACTAACGGAAGCTCTCAGACTCTCCTAGAGTCCTCGGTTGTTTGCTTTGTTTTTATTAATATGTATATATCACACTATTATTATAAAGGGGAAAGCCTGTGTGTCTGTGTGTGTGTATGTGTGCGCATGTGTTTACGTTTGTGTGTGTGTGTGTTTGTTACTCTTTAATGCTGCAACTGCTGAATCGATTTGGCTGAAATTTTGAATGGAGATAGATTATGCCCTGACTTAACACACAGGCTAGTTTTTATCCCGGAAAAATCCATAGTTCAATGTTTAAGTGTTTATTTACTCATTCATGCATTTGTTTATCCATTAATTCATTCAAAACCCTTCCGTTACTATGTCGCAGCGTTTCAATTTAAACAATGGTCATTATTAATTAGACGCAGTTCAATAAAAGTATCACCACCGCTGGGGCTTATGATGAATAACGTATGTTTGGCAAATATTTAGCGCTAGCCCGTATGGTTATTCCGACCTAGCACACCTCGAAAACTTTACAGTCCATTAAATATAGCTTGCTACCTGTGACGTTTGTTATAATGACATTTAATGTATGTAATGACAGCTACAATAACTGTCACAGGTATCCAACTATATTTATGGCCTGTTTCACCACCTTCTGATAAGTGTTGGATAGCCTAAACGTAAGTTTTGTCACTTTCTTACTTTATGTCAAGTGACAAAGACAAAAGTTGTAGATAGCTATCTGATACTTATCAGGAGGTGGTGAAACAGGCCCTTAATGGACTATAAATACTACATATCGAAAAACTTTAATATGTAATGCAAAATGAACCCAAAGACATTTTAAAGTCGTAATTCAATACTTCGAATATTTATTTTACAACATTTCCGCTTGGGTAAACGAATGAAGTTATTGGCGAACTCAACCTTAAAATAAGCCAGTTTAAGTCCATTTAACTCTGAAGTCATTGTGTTTCAATATGTAGTATTTAGTAAAGTTTTCGAGGTGCGCAAGCTCGGACTAACCACACTGTATATAAAACGCTGACCCAACCATTTGTTTCAAGTGAATTCGAGTATCGATTGAACGAGGGTGTTTGAATGAAAAGGTTATTTGAATTGGGTAGTTGAATATTATTGGACAAAAATAGACGCTGAATTGAAAATCTTCTTTATTTTTGAAGTCGGTTAAAAAAATATTCAGTATCACTTTATAAAATGTTTACGCAGAATACAATGGCTAAAAATAATCATAATCGGTCAATAAACCCCACAGTAATAAGTTTTTTTAATTATTTTTCTGTACTCTTCTATTTTGTATTGAATTTTTATGAAGTTGATAGCTTGTGACGGCATAATTTCATACTGTCGTCTTTGTCCAATGAGCAATATTAAAATAACTAGCTTCATAATTTTTTTTTAATATTTAAAGTTGTGTTATGTAATTTTAAATTTGTGTTGTTTCTGTTTTCACTGTTCATTAAACCAAAGAAACAAAGAGAAAGTAGGTTTTATGGCTTAGTAGAGATCTCTGCCAAGCAACCTTAGGATTAGAAAATATCGAGGAACATTTTTGGTGTAAAAAAATACAAACTTCATTAAAAAATTATATTAATATTAATTATAATTTTATCGACACATTCTCATAGTACGGGGCTCATTACTAATGTATTTCATATTGCCACTTCTGTTTACACTACAAATTAACATTGGTTGATGTATCATTGATTGTTCTATAGATTGGTACATTTAAATGTACATGAACAATTAACAAATTAACATTGCTTGATGTATCATTAATTGTTCTATAGATTGGTACATTTAAATGTACATGAACAATTAACAAATTAACATTGCTTGATGTATCATTGATTGTTCTATAGATTGGTACATTTCAAGTACATTTAAATGTAAATGAACAATTAACAAATTAACATTGCTTGATGTATCATTGATTGTTGTATAGATTGGTACATTTAAATGTACATGAACAATGTACATACGAGTGTGTAAGTACAGTCATCTCCACATGTGTAAGTAACTGAAAGAAATTGTTGATATTCTATTGAACTAATTTAACATCTTTGAAAGTCAAAATTAATTTTTTTTCTTCATGTGACATAAACTAAATACCGATAGACGTTGGAGTCCTAAGTTTCTGAAATAGCTATCTCGCACCGGAAAGCGGAATATCTGCCAATACGAGCAGATCTTCCACTACATGGCAGATGACGTGAAATGAGTGGCAGAAGCCGCTAGACACGAGTGGCGCAAGACCGAGTATGTGGAAATCCCTACATCCTATGTTTCGCATTGGAAATCATCAGTTAACGAAGAAGAAGAATGGTGATAATTATGTATATTCGTATATCTACTAGGTATACTAAAGTTACTAGAGTTCAAAACGCGTCCTTGTTTAACTTAGTTGGATGATTCTATTTGCATAATTTTATTTCCAAGTTAGAGCATTTAATCTGACAGTACCATATAACGTACTATTTATATTCTCTTCGGCTACATCAGGTAAGTTAAATGCTACAGGGCTTAAATCATTGAATGCTATATAATTTCTAGTGGCATATGGCTGAATTTCGCATGCAGTATAAATGCAAAACAGATTCGCGGCTTTGTATCAAATTAGCATACAGCGAGGAGACAAGCTAATTCAATCATGATAAAGAGCTGTTTATACTCGTATTATACAGTGAGCCTCTTGCGGCCCTGCGGCACTTGCGGCTCTTGCTTGCATATTGTATGCTTAGTCCCACTTTGCAGCGGCGCTTCAAAACTTTATAGTATACTATATTGATCGAATCACAATAACTTCAGAGTAAAATGGACCTAAAATGGCTTAAATTAAGGTTTGAGTTCGCCAATACATTAAGCATTCGGAAACAGCCAGCGCCCCAAGCAGAAATGTTGTAAAATAAATATTCGAACTACTGAATTACGACTTTAAAATAAGAGTGTTTGGGTTAATTTTGCTCTGAAGTCATTGTGTGTCGATACTCGAATTTCGATCATTGTTGCCACTATGTAAAAAGTGGGACTAAGCATATAATACTGAGAGTTATACAGGGTATAATGAGACCGCTTCCGAAAATTTAGCGCTATTATTATATAGGATAAGTATCGCGCGTAACGGTAGGTATTTACTTGTTCGCAACGCAACGGTTGCCGTGCCATGACAATACACTGTATCTTCAGATACAGTGTTTTGTCGTAACATCGATAAATGAGCTCCTCGCACAAGGTTACATATAATGGCTATTGAATATTTCTACTAATTTTTATAAATACTGTGAAACTCCATAGAAAAATACACTGTATCTTGTAAAGTATGTGTATCTGTTTTGACTAAACACTGTATCATCAAATACTTACAGTGTTTTGTCAAAACACAACTCTTGATTTTGTCGACCGCCATATATGCGTACAGTGTTTTGTCGCAAACTCGCGACTCGGAAGCTAACGACAGTTTTTTCATTACTAAGTATATTAGATAGTTCAGTAACCTTAATAATCCAACCTTGCGTCAAATCGTGTAGTTCTGATTTTTTGCATACTTTTTCATGATGTTAGCCAAACGGAACTTTGTCAAAAATCGAAAAAACCGCGAAAATTTCGGTTTTTTGTCAGATTTTGGCGATTAAAATCCAAAAGGCTAGTTCTTGATGAGATTTTTCTATATGGCTGCATAATAACAAATCCATTTCAAAACATACATTACATACATATTCAAAACATACAACAAAAAACATGATTTTCAGATACAGTGTTTTGTCATGGCACGGCAGATTACGTCGTTGACCTCCAGCGTCATCTGATTTTATTTGAATTACGTTACGAACTTTTAAAAAATACAGGAAATAATATTTTTTTGCAATTAAAAAAGAATGACTCTTGATAATCTCAACGATAGGGAACCATTTGTTTATTGTTCTTAGGACAGATGTAAGAATCTCATTGTTGTATCTAGCAATAATGCAAACAATAAAGCTCATATTTTCTGTACCTTTATTCAATTTATCTTTAAAGTTATATATTCAATCAATTGAACCTGAATTTTATTCTATCTACAAACAGGATAACCGGTGGCTAATATAAATTAATTCCATTAGCTTCTTATCGTGGATTTAGCTCGTATCTTTATTTCAGACCAATTTCCTAGTGTCCCCGGTTAGTATTTACACACAAGAAAGCTACATCTAAAGCATTAATTACTTTGCGATCAGACATCGCCTCGGGGCTTGGTCTAAGTCACGACTAAAGAGCGTTCAAGTCAACCAAGGTAACGTAAAAATTCATTGTGATATTATTATAGGTAAATACAAAATTAACTCTGTCTGTCTTCTGTTACCTTTAATGTCTACACCGCCTGAACTTTTTGCAAGGAAATAGTTAGTACCCTGAAGAAGGAGATAAACTAGGTATCATTTTTCCTAAAAATAATACAAGAAATAAAGTTCTCCGGGAGGGGAATTGTGGACATGAATTATAGTATAAAATAAGCCTTTGCTGAGTGTCTCCAAAATATTTTTAAGTTGAAATTTTAGGCAAATGATAGGTACTACTTGCATAACTGCGTATCTGTAACTGCGTAAATTATGGACAGATTAAAAATAGATTGAATATCGGTAGATACTCAAGTATCAAGATACTGAGCCAATCCGCAAATCGATGCCATTTATTAAATCGCTTTTTCTTACATTTCGTACCACAACACATAAAGCCTAAGAACTACAAATGGATAGAGTCCATTTAATCTTGAGGGATTTAATTGCTGCACCTTTCGATTCTACGTCGAAGCGCGCTGGCCATTTATTGGCACTACGATTTATCAGAGACCCACCAGTATCTATTATATTGGACTTAGGTCACATCTAAGTAGGAGACTAAGTCATTTGAATGAAAGGTGTATTTATAGTAGGTATTTACTTCTTTACTTATATGGAAATATTCGCTAACGCCAAGTGGTCAATCTTGTTCAAAGTTGCGATCTATCGTCAATTCCAGTATCCAAGAGCAATAGCCAATATACATTAACATTGGCCAGATTAAAATTTAAATCATACACAAGTATAAATTAAAAATTATACTTGTGTATGATTTAACACACACACACACACACACACACACACACACACAGACACACACACACACACACACACACACACACACACACACACACACACACACACACACACACACACACACACACACACACACACACACACACACACACACACACACACACACACACACACACACACACACACACACACACACACACACACACACACACACACACACACACACACACACACACACACACACACACACACACACACACACACACACACACACACACACACACACACACACACACACACACACACACACACACACACACACACACACACACACACACACACACACACACACACACACACACACACACACACACACACACACACACACACACACACACACACACACACACACACACACACACACACACACACACACACACACACACACACACACACACACACACACACACACACACACACACACACACACACACACACACACACACACACACACACACACACACACACACACACACACACACACACACACACACACACACACACACACACACACACACACACACACACACACACACACACACACACACACACACACACACACACACACACACACACACACACACACACACACACACACACACACACACACACACACACACACACACACACACGTTTCTGCGTCGGGGGTTAAAAACAAATATTGAAGAATTTCGAACCCAGAATTCCGAAATGCGTCCTCAATTTACGGTTTCATCAAAAAATCTGGATCCGGAATAATCCTTCGGATATCCAAATTAATATCAGAATTCGACTTCTCACGGTCATTAAAAGCCGTGAAATAATTGGAGGCAGATGTTAAAACACCGGGTTCTAATTACCGAAGAAATATGCTCGGCGGTGACTAATTGAAATATACTGTGCACGTGTGATTCCTTTAATTATGATTTACGGCCCTCCCATAAAGTTTTTCGTTGCTTTTTTATATACTTATTATGTACAATGCTTTTACTGGATGGGTTTTACTGGATGGGTGGTTGGGGAATGATTTATACGCGAGAGCTTCCTAGAAACTATTTGTTTGATCGGTCTATAGTGACTGAAGAATTTCGTGCAAATTTCCAAATCAGTAATAATTTAGCGTGCATCTGGTGGATCTAACTGCAGAGTTAGATACTGTGAGTCTTAAAATTTTGATTTATCTTGACCTATTGCTTGGCTGGCTAAATATTACAAGTGACATTATAAAAATTCATTTGGAAAAATATATGCAATAATTTATGAAAGCCGAGGGAGGTTCTAGTCTCACAGGAGCCACGGCGTTGCCCCTGATCTCTTATTTATCCTATTCTCTAGAGCTCATATCTCCACCCAGGTAGAGCATTGTTACCAACCATTAGTTCTGTTAAAGTTATTCTGACCATCAGTATAAGTATTACACTGTATAATACTCAATCCGAAAAAAGCTTCGGGTCCTAAGCAAATCCTTAAGTAGCATTATTAATGGTGCCAATAATCTTGCAAGACAAACAAGACTTGCATTAAAGGTTTACGAGTGTTTTTTTCTGTTATGCGCTGGTTTTTAGTAAATTTTATCATCATCCAAGCAGTATTTTGCTATTGAATTATCTAAATACTTATATTTTTCTTTGTGTTTGTTAATAAATACTTTTTATCACTACATAGTATAAAACAAAGTCGTTTTCTCTGTCCCTATATCCCTTTGTACGCTTAAATCTTTAAAACTACGCAATGGATTTTGATGCGGTTTTTTTTAATAGATAGAGTGATTCAAGAGGAAGGTTTATATGTATAATAACATCCATTAAATTGTGGAGAAATACTGTTATTTTTGAGGTTTCTAATGTGATGTCGTAAATAATTACATTTTTTCCGCTTACATTGCAAACGCAGGCTGAACCCTACGAGATTTATCAATATAATGTACTAAGTATTGTACACATTGAAAAAGTCTATAGAAAACTCCGCGATGGTATATGTCTATCTCTTATGGATATCCCACAATAACTTTTTTTGTCATTTACTTTTTTACGACAAATAATGGCTAATTTTAGAAGCGATTTTAACCAATACAGCATTAATCCTTATCTAATTAAATACCTTAAGTACATTGTTGATTTATTATAGATCTATATGGCCCTTTACAGCATATGATTTAAATGAATATTTTCGAAGATATTACAGATTTAAAAATTGCGGGACATAGCCTTTACGCGCGGCGCGCGGTTCCAGCCGGCCGGCCGGGGCGGTGCGTTCTCCCCATATAGCATTTTGAATTTAGCAGCGATCGGACGCGTATGCTATCGAAGCTCTCTAGCGAGGAAAATAACAATCACACTAATGTTATAAAGGCGTTATTAAGTTATTAAGTTTGTGTGTATGTTTGTTCCTCTTCTCCGCCGCAACTACTGAACCGATTTGGCTGAAATTTTGAATGGAGATAGCTTATGCCCTGATTTAACACATAAAGTAACTTTTTATCCCGGAAAAGTATTCCTGTAACCTAACTAAAATAGATATAGACCTCCAAAACGCCACAGAGGGCGCTGACTGTTCTTAGGTAAATCACGCTCACATAACCCATTATTCCAATACTTTGCTGTGTAGCATGCATTGGCAACACATAGGCTACTTTTTATCCTGGAAAAATGCACAGTTCCCACGGGATTTCGAAAAACCCGAAATCTATATCTACAGCTATAGGTAGATTACTATAGCGACCTTGCTTGATATTAATATATATATAGCTGCTCGTGCTGATTCATTGACTGACTCACTGATTGATCACCCCTCCTGTAAAATTTTGTATGAAAACTTTTTTTTTCACAAATGGTTTCGTATAGAGGACAAAAATTCATTCGGAACAAAAATATGGAGAAAGCTGATGATTGAGGATTTCAGAGACGAGCGAATGGCACGCTTAAGGTATTGAAGATAGGTGGGGGGTGCTCGAGCAAATGTCACTCGAAACGTCATCCAATTGGCAGTGAGCTGAAAAAAAAATTCAAAATGGCGAAAAAAAGATGGCCGCCATACAAATTTCGTCGGTCTCCATCTCGGAGGGTATAAAAGATGGAAGAGTGGTTTCTTCGCAAAAGATGATGAGGATCCAAAGGTCTACTTGACGAATTGAAAAAAAATTCAAAATGGCGGAATTTATTTTTCCATAGGAAATGTATGGCGAATATTGTAGAGACTACAAGTTGTAAACTATGCAAGGCTTTACCGCAGTTCTTTGAAGAACTCTCAAAGAAAAATATGGGAAGACATGATGATTGAGGGTTTGGAAGATGGATGAGGAGCCCGGGAAGGGTATTGTAGATAGATGGGAGGTGCTCAAACAAAAATTACTCAAAACCTCATCCAATTGGCACTGAGCGGAAAAAAAAACAAAATGGGGAATTCAAGATGGCGGCTATACAAATTTCGTCGGTGTCTATCTCACCAAGTATAAAAGATGGAAGAGTGGTTTCTTGGCAAAAGATTATAAATACCTAAAGATCTACAGTTTGATGAACAGAAAAAAATCAAGATGGCGGAATTTATTTCTTTCACACAAAATATATGGCGAATATTGAAGAGACTATAAGTTGGGAAACTATACAAGACTTTGATACGGTTCCTTTTCAAAATTTGTTTTTATGGAAGAACTCTCCTTCTGGCAAATGATTCGGAGAAAAAAATTTGGAGTGATGATGATCGAGGGTTTGGAAGATAGATGAGGAGCACGGCCAGGGTTAAAGATGCTGAAAATGATAGAAGAAGGTGCTAAAACAAAAATAATACTGAAATCCCCGCGGTCCGCTTTAGCGGGCCGCGCAGCCAAGCGCCCTACTAGTTAATATATATATAGCTGCTCGTGCTGATTCATTGACTGACTCACTGATTGATCACCCCTCCTGTAAAATTTTGTATGAAAAATTTTTTTTTCACTAATGGTTTCGTATAGAGGACAAAAATTCATTCGGAACAAAAATATGGAGAGAGCTGATGATTGAGGATTTCAAAGACGAGCGATGGGCACGCTTAAGGTATTGAAGATAGGTGGGGGGTGCTCGAGCAAATGTCACTCGAAACGTCATCCAATTGGCTGTCAGTTGAAAAAAAATTCAAAATGGCGAAAAAAAGATGGCCGCCATACAAATTTCGTCGGTGTCCATCTCGGAGGGTATAAAAGATGGAAGAGTGGTTTCTTCACAAAAGATGATCAGGGTCCGAAGGTTTAATTGATGAATTGAAAAAAAATTCAAAATGGCGGAATTTATTTTTCCATAGAAAATGTATGGCGAATATTGAAGAGACTACAAGTTGTAAACTATGCAAGGCTTTAATGCGGTTCTTTGGAGAACTCTCAAAGAAAATATGGGAAGACATGATGATTGAGGGTTTGGAAGATGGATGAGGAGCCCGGGCAGGGTATTGTAGATAGATAGGAGGTGCTCAAACAAAAATTACTCAAAACGTCATCCAATTGGCACTGAGCTGAAAAAAAAAACAAAATGGCGGATTCAAGATGGCGGCTATACAAATTTCGTCGGTGTCTATCTCACCAAGCATAAAAGATGGAAGAGTAGTTTCTTAGAAAAATATAATCAAGAACTAAAAATCTACTAAATGAACAGGAAAAAAACAAGATGACGGAATTTATGTTTTCATAAAAAGTTTTTTTTTGTGATGGTTTCGTATAGAAGACAAAAATTCATGCGGAGGAAAAATATGGAGAGAGCTGATGATTGAAGATTTCAGAGGCGGTTGAAGGGCACAGCGAGGGTATTGAATATAGGTGGAAGGTGCTCAAACAAAAGTTACTCGAAACCTAATCCAATTGGCAGTGAGCTTAAAAAAATTCCTAAATGGCGATTTCAAGATAGTGGCCATACTTTCGTCGGTGTCTATGTCACTGAGTATGAAAGATGGAAGAGTGGTTTTTTGGCAAAAGATGATCAAGACGTGGTTTACTTGATGAACAGAAAAAAACAAGATGGCGAAATTTATTATTCCATACAAAATATATGGCGAATATTGAAGAGAATGTAAGTTGGGAACTATGCAAGACTTTGACGCCGTTCCTTTTCAATTTTTCAAATTTTTTTTATGGAAGAACTCTCATTCTGACAAATTATATGGAGAGTGATAATGATCGAGGGTTAGAAATATGGGGTAGATAGGTGGAGGCTGCTCAAACAAAAAATACCTGAAAACAAAACCTCGCGGTCCGCTTGCGGGCCGCGCACCCACGCGCCATACTAGTTTTAAGTATAAAGGTAGGAAAAGGGAGCGGGAACGGGAACCGGAACTCCACGATTCCCTCGGGATTTGTTCAAAACCGAAATTCACGCGGGCGAAGCCGCGGGCAGAAGCTAGTTTATTTATAAACTAGTATCTGCCTGCGGCTTCGCCCGCGTGGATTTCAGTTTTAAACAAATCCCCAGGGAATCGTGGATTTCCGATTTCCGTTCCCGCTCCCTTTTCCAACCTTTATACCTACTATCAAAAAAGTTCGCTATAGTAATCTTCCTATAGCTGTAGCTATAGATTTCGTTTCGTTTTTCAAAATCCCGTGGGAACTGTGCATTTTTTCAGGATAAAAAGTAGCCTATGTTTTAAGTCAGGGCATAATCTATTTCCATTCAAAATTTCAGCCAAATCGGTTCAGTAGTTACGGCGTGATTGAGTAACAAACATCCAAACATCCAAACATCCAAACATCCAAACATCCACACTTTCACATTTATAATATTATAGTAGGATCTGCAACATACCACGAAGGAAACCCATGTCAACGATTTGCTTTAATTACGAACTTTGCTCGCCCCGGCCTTGATGCGGGTCAAATGACTAAGATTAATTCATTTAATATGTCATTCTACCCCCATTTTACCCCTTTTATACACGGTTCGACGACCGTACAGAGCCCTGTCAAGGATATGAACTGTATAAGTAATAGGCATGTTTCTTTATCACAATTTGATAAACTAAAGTTTCAACAACTAAACTAAAGTTCGATTCAGATCTGACGGAGCGCATCGGACTACGATGCCATAAGGAAAAAATTTAAATCTATAATTTGATAGTAAGAGTCAAATCACATTTATCAGCATCTATTCGCATTTAGCTGGTTATTTTTAAACGAAAAAAAATGAAAGCCACGATTGTACACATTTTTTTAAATCATAAAAATGCTAAAGCGGAATTGATGCTGAAGCTCTTTTGATGGACGAGCTTAATTTTAACTTTAACTCGAGTTTAACCACCCGCCAAAAAGTTACAAAAAGTCACAGTAATTAGCACTTTTAGATTCTCTGATAGATGGATAGGAGTAATTTCATTAGCATTCGGCCACTAATCAAGGTAATTTGTGTGACACAGACCGCGTGTGGTATCGCGCGGTTTACCGCAACAAAACAGCTTCAAATCTATCGTTTGCTAATTCAATTCCGAGGTTTCAGTACATATCTATTCTATACATATAATAAAATCGTAGACTTGCAGTATCTGTTTGTCTGTTTGTCTGTTTATCTGTTTGTCTGTATGTTTGTGCGCGCATCACGCAAAAACTACTGAATGGATTGAAATGAAACTTGGCTCTGTAGTATGAGCTTAAATCATTAAGTTCATACTACGGAGTAACATATAGGATACTTTTTATCCCGAAATTCAGCACGGTTTCCTTGGGAGAGGGGATGAAAATCAAAATGTGTACTTAGCTGTAATTCGTTAACGGGTGGTCCGATTTCATTCATTCTTTTTTTGTTAGAAAGGAAATACTTTAAAGATTATCGGGTAATCTTTGAAAGGCTGTATCGATTTTGATGGGACTTTCAGTGGCGGATGTTTACATTTTTATCTACCTAAACATCCACCAGTGAACTTTTAACAGTTTTTAGCAAGGTATGAGCTCGAAAGAGCTTAAAAAAAACAAAAAGTTCCCACGGGATTTTTAAAAACCGATATCCACGCGAACGAAGTCGCGGGTATAAGCTCGTTTACAATATATTTCACCACCACCACTGCAGCCTTTTAACGTCCCACAGCTAGACACAGGTCTCCTCTCTCCAGTAGAAAGGGATTTAAAGCTTAGACCCGCCACGCTGCTCCAATGCGGGTTGGCGGGCTTTAACGACTATTGTCACATGATAGTGATAATAACCGGGACTGATTGCTTAACATCGCCAACTTCGAACTCTGTCACTGGGAATTTCTTGAAAGAAAAACCCAATATCTAACAATTATTTTCCCGACCGGAATCGAATCAGGGACCTCGTAATCTTCGGTTGAATATGCTAACCACTAGACCAACGAGAGGTACAATATATTCAACACAGAAAAAATTAAACTATTAAAAGCGAAAATGTATCTATCCAATGTTCCCATTACATCCAAAGCTATAGGTACTAAAAACTCACATAATTAGCTATTATAATAGAAAAGTTAGTAAGTGTAGGTGTACTCATACCAAAGCACAGAAAATCACGCGAATAAACACTGGAGCACGGCTACCTCATTATTTTTTCTATATACCGTATAGGATATTGATTCCATACAATAAAATAAAAGGGTTATTTCAACCAGTAATCATTAAACACCGATCACGTATCAATAGTTATTGCGTAAAGTTCTGTAATACAATCCCCTTATTCGAGTACCATTATTATTTCCTATTTAACAAAAATCTACAAACACAGACCCCTATGAAATTCGACACGCATCCTTCGTATAGAAAACGCAAAATTGAAAAAAAAAAGTCGCGCTGGGAACTGGAATAGTCAATAGTCACTTCATATTGTGTTTGCTGAGTAAACCGCGTAGTTTCGTGGTATCGGGTTACTTTCCACCAAGCAACTAAGGAAATGGGTCGAGGAAATGATAAACAGTGCCGAACAATGTACATTGAAGCTTTACAAATAGACGATCTTAAATTTGAAGGAAGAAAAAACGCAATGGATGATGCACAGTGAGACAGGGTAGGAGATGGCTGTACAAGGAATGGTGAAGTGGTACGCAGAAGGATTGTGTATCCCGCAGGAGCTCGGTCGAGAGTTGAGTGAACTACACTAACCTAAATTGCTTACAATGCTGTCATTGTCTTCGGAGCGTCGAGAAATTTTCTTTTGACGCTTTTTAACTCGTATCTCCTATTGTAAACAAAGATTAAGTAAGATTTTAGGATGTGTGGGAACGCTTTTAACATACCCGATCTGTGAGGAAGTATGGTACGTACTCGTTTAAATAACGCAAAAGGTTCAGGGATATCGAAGGTAATGAGGTTTTTAACACAGTTAATGATTTGAACAATCGAGTTACATACCATTTTAATGACAAAGACAAAATTTTAATCGATACTTAATTTACCTAAATGTCAATCTGCTATGTGCCTTCCAGGTTAGCATGAGGTTAGCAAACCATCTTACTTACCAACAAGTGCGGTGCGGCAAGTGGTGCGGCAAGCGGCAATCCCAATATTCATTGGGATTGCCGATATTTTAGTACTTATAAGCAAATGATATAACATCAAAAGTGATTACTACCACCTGATACATTACAAGAAAGAAACATAATAAAATGTTGACTATTAATAATTATGAGATCCAAAAATGAAAATCATTGAATAACCGAGAAACGTTTGGATTCCAATAGCTGAATTTGCAATTTCCTTTATACTACACCTGCTCTGAAAGTACCTTCTGGTTTTTCTCATATCGAAAGTCAAAGTACGTCATTACTGTCAAACAAATAGGCGGGACGAAAAAATATATGGAATTTCATTGTTAACGCGCTAGAGCGGAAGTTCCATTTATGAAATTCCATTACTAACGTGCTTTTTAACCCCCGACGCAAAAACGACGGGGTGTTATAAGTTTGACGTGTCTGTGTGTGTGTGTGTGTGTGTGTGTGTGTGTGTGTGTGTGTGTCTGTCTGTTCCCCTGTGGCGCTCAAACGGGTGGACCGATTTGAATGCGGTTTTTTTTGTTTGAAAGGTGAATTAGTCGAGAGTGTTCTTAGCTATGTTTGATGAAAATCGGTCCAAGATGGCCGCCGCTACAAAATGGCGGATGATATATTTTTTCACAACTCCCTTGATATGGGTATCAAATGAAAGGGCTTGACTAGTAGAATAGCACTATTGCAAATTCAAGATGGCCGCCGCCACTAAATGGCGAATGTCGGGGGTTTTTTAAATTTTCAATTTACACTTGTTTCTTTTTAATTTTTGATCAAATCCGATCCGTACATGAAAAAAAACCTATGTCGACAAACACGACGTAAAAAGCACCCAATAAATAACAACCGTCACGGTAGGCGGCGCTGATGTCGCTATGTCACCGGGCAGGACCGGGGTCTGCTAGTTTAAATATATTTAATTTTAATTATTATAATTACATATGAACATAAAATAAAAGTAAAAAATACAAAATAGATTTTTTTCGCGCTATTTTCTTTTTATTTTGCGAGTCGCTTTCTTTTGTTTTACCTATCCAAATTTTCAATAAAATTACAAGTAGCTATTATGGAAGTCAAAGTGTCTAGTAGTGATAGTGAAGATTTGATGACGCCGCCCAACGCCGCCAGAATTAAAAATATGTGGCTAAGTAGTTATTTTTATATTGAAAATCTTTTACCCAAGATATCTAAAGATAGATAGAAATAGTTACAACAAAGCATATGAAGAAGAAGACAATGGAAACCCAACCTCTTCTTCTGATTGATTTACGGTAATAATTTTAATATTTTTGATTATTTTATTATTTTCCTCGCAGGTGTAGTATAAAGCACTATGTACCCCTTCGGGAGAAAGTGCGATTCCTCTCGGGCGTATTGCGGCCCTACGGCCTACGGCCTCGGGCCTCAAACTACACCCTCGTAGTAATCGGTCACTTTCTCCCGTCGAGGAACAATGTACTATTATAGCGTTTTCAACACAATAAAGGACATTTCCCTTACCTGACCTTACTTGAATCATTTTTAAGATTTTTCGACTTGGCAAAGCGCCAGCGACCTGGATGTGACGTCTGTCAGAACAAGCATCTCTTTCTTTGAGACAAACGTTTAGGTCCCGTTTAAAAAGAGAAAATATACGCCATTTTACCTTCATGTCAGTGGTCTGAATTTATTTTATTGTGCGCCATTTGTAGACGCCGTTTCTTGTTTTTCTATGGATATTATTTCCGTAAAGGTTTTTGCGTTTACTTCTGTGAAAATATTTTATGTTGTTGGGGGTTCCGTTTATGAGTTACCTGCCTGAAAATATGATTGAATAGATACCTACTAAGTGTTCATATAATCTTGGCGTTCACCCCCTCCCCCGCTTCGTTGATCCACATACCGTACTCGCCCTGGGAATGACAGTAGGTACCGTTATCATCACCACCACATTTTTAATTTTTAAAGTTATACAATATTTTAGAAAATTAATAAAATGATAACTAAACAAGCAATTTCTGTTTTGTTAACAATATAGAAACATCAAAACGACAAAAAACAAGGTGAATTTTGTATATTTTTGCGGTGGTACGGAACCATTTGTGCGCGAGTCCGACTCACACTTGGGCGTTTTTTAGGGTTTCGTAGTAAACAAGAAACCCTTATAGTTTCGCCATGTCCGTCCGTCTGTCTGTCTGTCCGTCCTCGGTTAATCTCAGAGACTATTAGTGCTAGGAATCTGTAATTTGGCATGGGTATAAATATTAATCACGCCGACAAAGTGGTGAAATAAAATTTTGATAAATATTTTTTTTTAGGGTAGCTCCCCTACATGTAAAGTGGGGATGAATATTTTTTTTCTCGTCTACCCCATAGTGTGGGGTATCGTTGAATAGGTCTTTTAAAAATACTGTGGGTGTGGGAACATCATTTTTCGATTTCTAGATCCGTTTGTAAAATATGATGTTTTAAAGTGCTAATTTTTATTAGAGTCAAGTGTCCCCCCCCCTCTATCAGACAAATGGCAGTATATAGGAACTTGAAAAAATTCACAGCAGTAGTATATATAATCAATTTTAAAGGAAAACTATCATGGCTAAGTAGGATTTACAGGTTAAGGAGTTATATCTGTTTTTCGAGGATTGTGACTACGAAACCCTATACTGCGCGTGGCCCGCCACGCACTTGGCCGGTTATAATATAAAAAGTTCTTACCCTACAATGATCACTAATTATTAAGGGAACAACCCAATTTTTAAAAAGGTAACACTTTATTCTCTCTCCCAAAATAATAATATATAGACACGGAATTGAACATAAAATGTGGACAAAATGAGGTAAAGTGACGTATAATTGGTAACACCAGGGTCATTATGTCACGGCTCCCCGTTTGAGACGCCGAGCTGATGCACATTTCTGGTTTGTTAAGTAGAACCACATGGGAGGATGACGTTTGTCAAGATTTTACGAGGTTAGTTGTATGGAGGACTGGATAAATAATTAGATGCAGCATTAAGATTTATTTAAAACATAGCTAATGCCCGCCACTTCGTGTGAGAAATCTTTGAACGGTTGATCTTTTCCATCAACGCCTTTTGTTACACTTTCATGCCTAAATCACTAAACCGATTTAGACGAAAGGTACAGAGATAGACTATACCTTGTAAAAGGACATAGGCTACTTTTTATCCGGAAAAATCAAGTTCTCGTGGGATTTTCCGAGTCCACGAGTCCACGCGAACGAAGTCGCGGATATCAGCTAGTATAATATAAATGAGAATAATAAGTGGCAGTTATTTGAATATTACAAAGAGGAAGCTTCAATTCAATTTATTTGTATAGATTGAGTGCAAGGTTAGCTATAGAAGCAACTAACTTGGATTTGTTTTTTTTTAAGTTTGCGAAAATTTTCATCACTGCCCTTGCCTGCGGCTTGGAATTTCAAAACTGCGCTTCGGTTATAATTTACTTAGCACACTAGGAACATAAACAAGTATAAATAAAAAATTTCAAAAACCCCAGACATTCGCCATTTAGTGGTGTCCTCCATCTTGGATTTGAATAATGCTATACTAGTCAAGCTCTTCCATTTGATATTGAAGGCATTGTGATAAAATATGTAATCCGCCAGTTTGTAGCGGCGGCCATCTTGGACCGATTTTCATCAAACATAGCTAAAACACTCTCGACTAATTAACCTTTCAAAAAAAAACCGCATTCAAATCGGAAACAAAAGCGCGCTACAGGGGAACAGACAGACACAAACACACACACACACACACACAATACACATACACACGTCAAACTTATAACACCCCGTCGTTTTTGCGTCGGGGGTTAAATATACCTGACTATTATAGTACTTATTTAGCCATCCTCGCAGCTCATTAATACCTACCTACATTATAATTTTCGGCACACAGTACACAGCAGTACACAGTACACGTCATAGTAATTTGGCCGCGTGTCGGTAAATACGGCAGCGAGTGTTCCGCAAACACGCGTTGCGTTTTACTTAATTGAATGCTTAATGAGTGTGTTGCTGTGCGCGGCGCGTTTTGCGCTTATGTCGGCAAATATTAAGCTGGCTTGATTGGATTTTAGCGTAGACTGTTCAGGATTTACGGTTTAACAAGTTCTGAAAATTATGTAAGTCCACTCGACCGAGTTAAGTCTTGGAATCGACAAGTATAAATTTAAAATTCAAACAACTCCCGACATGCGCCATTTTGTGGTGGCGGCCATCTTGGATTTGCATAGTGCTTCATTTGATACCCATATTGCGTGAGTTGTGAAAAAATATGTAATACGCCATTTTGTGGCGGCGGTCATCCGACCGATTTTCATAAAACATAGCTAAGAACACTCCCGACTAATTCATCTTTCAAACAGAAAAAAAAACCGCACTCAAATCATTTCACTCGTTTGAGCGCTACGGTGGAACAGAGACACCATAGACACGTCAAAATTATAACACCCCGTCGTTTTTGCATCGGGGGTTGATGACAAGATATAGATCGACCAGAATCTCATGAAAAATAGGGAAATTAAATTTTGTAGTAAGCAACACTAGGTTAACTCGGCTGCCCTAGTGATAAACAAAGTAATTACATTCAGAACACTTTACCTGGGATCGTTTCACGTAACGAAAAATCAAGCAACTGCATTTTAAATACAAAAACAAAGTAATCAACATCAAATTACTTTGTTTTTGTGTTGTGCTTGTTGTTTACTTGGTTTTGCATTTATATTCCGGGTTAGTGTGTGCAATTACTTTATTTAGGCAATTCAAATTTCAGTAAACGGTTCAAGTTATTTGAAATATTAAACTGTGGTAAAAAACTATTCGACATAAAACTTTTGTTAATGCAAAAAAGTCAATTTCACAAAAAAATGACAGTTACTTTGTTTATCGCTAGGGCAGCCGTAGTGTTGCTAACTTTGGATTTTCATTTCCGTATTTTTCATGAGATTCTGGTCGACCTTTAAAACCTATTAGTTTTCTAAACCTAAATTTTAGTTGCCAGATTGCATTATTGTGTGGAAAAGGATGGCTTGGATATCAACATCAGCGCCACTTACCGGTTCCAACTATAGTTAAGAACCATCCGGGTGACCCTATAAATATAAAAAAAATATCAAAATCTTAGGAAGAGAAGAACTGTGAACACACGCTCACAGAAATTTTATACGAAGGTATATTTTTACACGTAAAAATTAAATAAATTATTATCAATCCTAATAGGTAATTTTAGTTTTTGCTAAATTAGTGTAGGAACTGGGGGAATGACATTTATTTTTAGCTTTTCACTAAAAAAGTTTTTTCTATATCTGTAGTAAAATTTAAAAAAAAAAAATACCAATAGGTATAAACAGCCATCAAAACTTCCCGTGTGCAAATTGAATGGGCCTCGTGATTTTAGGCAATTGGAATTTAGAAATACTCCGCCAGATGAAAATTGAACGTCGATATGTTTTGTGAAGAGGGAAGTTTGAGGTTTTCAGGAAATGACGGTTTGAATATTATGGGGTTTTCACGTGAATATGAGTTGATTGGATTTTTTTTTAAGAATTGGGTAGGTTAAATTTGAAACAAGAGTCGATGTTGTCATGTTTGTTTACAAGAATCTCGTATACTTTTCGACCGATTCGATGTAATTTTCTGCAGTTTATGATGGATGAGATGGTTTGAGGGTTTTCGTGTTAGTGGCTAAAAACCCTATAGAAATCATCAATCAGCAATCAAACATTCTACAAAACTAAAATATTACACTTTTCTGCACTTCTATCAAGGAGTTTTCAAAAACTACACTCTTTACTGTTTTCATCCACTTTTAAAGTTTCTGTAACTACACCACTATCAATCACCAAAATCTCAAGTCAAGTCAAAATCATCAAGTTACTAACTTACTCGTAGATCAAAATTGCTTGCCAGTGTCACATAAGCGCTGTCGCAACCTTGTAGCTTGTTTCAAATACTTAAGCGTTATTATGATTGTAACCACAGATACCTATTATCCTAATTAGGGTTTCTTTGATTGCAACTTTATTTGCTTTCAAAAAATTCATCGTGCCTAGGTAGGTACATTATAAACGTGGCGTGGCAGCAAAAACAATTTAGTATTACCATAATATTACCAAACCATTTCTGCTGTTGCGTTGATTTCGTAATATACGGATGGCGTGGTTTTCAATAGCAAAAAAAGTTTGTAAAGGTTCATTTCAGCAAATAAAGTTGGTAAAACGTTTATTTGAAAAAAGTTATAGGTCACACGATGCAAGTTTTAATTTACAACATTTTTAACGATTTAATGTGGGTATATAAAAACTAGGTGCTCCGGAATTATATGTAACGTTCCTTGGAGCGTTAAGGGTGTATTGTGCTGTAGCAACCCACGTCATTTGAATGCTAGAGTGGGTTTGGATAGACGTGGCAGTTCTGGGCCGGCAGCCACTGATGTGTAAATAAATGGTACAATTATTTTGCCTGGTGTTAAGGATTTGGTTTTATATATTTAGTGTATACTTACTTCCGATCTCGAGCATCATTGTCCAGATCAATGTCATCACATAGATAGCTGGTGATTTTCAATGCTTCATGGCCTTCATCTAACTCATTTGTATAGAATAATGCTACCTGTCTTCGAACACCCACCTGTTATCGTCCACCTAAAGGTTTTAAAGACGACTAATTAACCTGGTGTTAAGGTTTTAGTTAACACTAGTTAGTTACACTTCGATTCCCGGTAGGAGCAATTTGGAAATTCATAACTTCTGAATTCTCTCTGATGGGAAGTTTAAGTCTACAAGTGGTTAATGTTTAGACACAATCATGCGGTAATTATTTTATTAAAAAGGTCATTGATAAAATTTTTCAGACTTGAAATATTCGCAATAAAATATACCTCTTTAGATTCATCAAAAAGGGCATTTTTATGCAAAGCTCCATACAAACTACTCAACCTAGAAACTCTACGTTGGTTTAAAGCCATGCATTCACGTGTGAAGACAATAGGGCTGTTACGGTTCGCGAAATGAATTTCAGTTCATTCTGTATACGTTTCGGGAACGTTCGTTTAATGTATACGGCATAGAGCACGCTCTGAATATATTATGTCGGGGATTTTGAAACTCATTTGTGAGCTTATTATGTTTGGATACCTTTACATGGAAAGGTTTTTGGTAACCTATCGTATGTATGTATAATACAGTGCAATCGGCAAAGTCTAAATTATTCCAGATAGACCAGTGGGGCTACTCTCTAACTTAGTTACCAACAGTAAATGAGAGCTACCGAATTAGTTTGATATTCATTGCTGTTTTACTGTGTGAAATGTAATTACTGAAGGGTTTATAGGAATAGAAATAGAAAATATTTTTGTGAACCTATATAGTTATTATGTGTATGTATTATGTTAGTCATTATTACAAAACCATAAGTTGCAAGGATTTTTGGTTAGGAATATTATTGATGAAACATTTTTTCTTGCTGTAGTAAAAAGGTCTTATACAGTCATACAGGCGCCTTAAATGGATCCGGTTTGGTCTTTTGAGAACTGATGTACCTCTTCCAGGTTCCATTGTTTCGTCTTAGTCAATATTTAGTAACTTTATGTTGCACAGTATTATAAACTTGAGCCAGCAGTTTCAAACGAGCTAATAAGATCTAAAAGCCATCTGAAATAGTACCACCAAACGTAATAAGGTGAAATTAGTATTCCGCTGTCTGTTACATCAGAATACAAAGCTCTAGCTCGCTTTTCTTGCTGTATTAAAAAGGTCAAGGTATGATATCATGCAGTCGAATTTAGTGGATTTGATTCAGTCTTTGAGAACTGACATGGCTTCTAGGTTCCATTGTTCCGTCTTAGACAATATATTATTTAGTAACTTTGTGTTGCACAGTAGGTATTATAAACTTGAGCCAGTAGTTTCAAACCAGTTAATAGGATCTAAACGGCCATCTGAAATAGTACCACCGAACGTAATAAGGTGAAATTAGTATTCCACTGTCCGTTACATCAGAATGCAAAGCTCGGACCACAATAACTCGGTCCAATCCAGTCGGACCGACCGAACGCTCATCTGACACCGGCTGGATTAATTAGAATTGTAAATGCCCCGACAGTAAGTCGGAAAGATCCTCCCAGTTAACTTCCAATCTGCATGTTTACAGTAAACAATCCTTCTAAAGATTAAGACGGAGTCGAAACGAGGCCGGAATACTTATAATGGTTAATATTTATAGGAAATTGGGGCCCGCGGGGCGAGCGGCTTAATCTTGTCATCGACGAATTTCACCTTTTTCGGGGACGAAATTTTGGGTGAAATGAACAAGCCGAATTTTGGGGATATTGTTTTGTAGCGTTCATAATAATAGAATATTGTTCAATCTTCGTCTCTAAAGTCACTCAGCACAAATTGGGGCGATACTTTTAATTTAGGTATCTAAACGTAATTATAATTTGAACTTGTGCAAAAGGCAATTCTATAGATCTTCAGAGAAAATAGTTGTCAGACGCTCCCGAGATCCCTAAAGTAATTCTATATTTGCCTATGCTAGTTTACATCAAGCGAGTTACAAAAAAATACATCTTAATAATATAATATTATGTACAGACCTTTTTCTTTCCTTCTTCAAAATCTGTATTCTTCATAGGTTCCAGAGTCATCATTCTTAGCGATCCCTGTTATTATCACTAACATCTGATCTATAAAACGCCTACTATTCATGGCCGCAACAAACCGCCGGATTTGTCGCGGAAGTTCGCGGACAAATCTGCGTGTAAATGGTATTCACGAACCTCATCGCGAACCGCGAATACTACCATTCACACGCAGATATGTCCGCGAACTTGTCGCCAGCAACAAATATGGCGGATTGGTGCGGACGCGAATGCAGGTAAGCAAGAGCCATCACGTATTCAAGACGCAATTGAAGGATATCACTCATCACTCACTCATGATCAACCCATTACCGGCTCACTACAGAGCACGGGTCTCCTCTCAGAGTGAGAAGGGTTTTGGCCATAGTCTACCACGCTGGCCAAGCAGATTGGCAGACTTCACACACCTTTGAGAACGTTATGGAGAACTCTCAGGCATGCAGGTTTCCTCACGATGTTTTCCTTCACCGTTAAAGCAAGTGATATTTAAATACTTAAAACGCACATAACTCCGAAAAGTTAGAGGTGCGTGCCCGGGATCGAACCCACGACCTCCGATTAGAAGTCGGTCGTCCTAACCACTAGGCTATCACAGCATTGAAGGATATAATACTACAATAAAGTACTATCATATGAAAACTCCTACCATTACGTGATCGCTGGAAAAGGGTTACGAAACATACGACAATTAATTTTCACACACTACTGTCTCTCCAAACAAACATCATTGTTATCGGAACTTCTCGGTTATCACTCAGCAGTTTGTTTATATCTCAAGAAATCAACACAGTACACCGACACGCAGAAGCGCCGAACAATGGCTTGCAGCAGCCAGCAGTGGCATCTAAGAGCTTACGCGCCACTCGAGACGTTATTCAATATTTGCAAATAGGTTCGAGAGTGCACAGTCATTGTGCGTTGTAATTGCGGAGCCTCGTAACTCGTCAGAGGAATCTTAAATGAAAGGTAAACAAGACAGTGTTTGTGTAATCGATTTGTGATGTTGAGTGCGCGCTGTTATGCGCTTGTAATTGTCTGACAAGTTGTTTATGTTAAGTTATTGAAGAATATATTATGCTTAGATAGAGCTGTTTTTTTTTTTTGAGGAATATGGCTGAAATCATATTTATCATTGACTCGTATTAGCTGGATGATTTTAGACATAATGTTTCAAGCGTAAATAGGTATAAGGTAGAACTAGGTATGCTTAAGCATGCTTTTCCTTACGTTGACTTGCGTGAGTATCGGTTAACATTAATTGAAAAATCGGGAGCCACACGATCGAACTACTTAAAAAGCTAAACAAAACCTAGCCTTTAACCATCGTATGGTTTTGAGAAATTGATAGATACCTACATAATTGATTTTAAATTAAAATGCATCCAGCTGTTGGGATGCCTCGTGGGTATGAAGAATCCTACATACATTAGATAAACTTCAAAAATATACCCTTTCATTGCCGTTGTGCAGTCAGGAAAAATGGTACCTATAGGTATATCACGTGATGAAATGCCCTATCCTAATAACTAACAAGTTTGTCATGCAGATCTATACATATAATAAAATCGTAGAATTGCCGTATCTGTACATTGAATATTTTTGCAAAATAATAACTGGGGGATGTTAGAGATAAGTAATAGAACGTAAAAAAGCTATTTTTGTAATTTTTGTCTGTTTGTCTGTTTATCTGTTTGTCTGTTTATCTGTTTGTCTGTTTGTCTGTATGTTTGTGCGCGCATCACGTAAAAACTACTGAATGGATTGAAATGAAACTCGGCATGATTTAAGTTAATACTATGGAGTAACATATAGGATACTTTTTATCCCGAAATTCAGCACGGTTCCCTTGGGAGATGGGATGAAAGGCAAAATGTGTACTTAGCTGTAATTCGTTAACGGGTGGTCCGATTTCATTCATTCTTTTTTTGTTAGAAAGTAGATACTTTAAAGACTACTGGCTTATCTCTGAAAGGCTGGACCGATTTTGATGGGACTTTCACTGGCGGATGTTTACATTTTGATGCACCTAAACATCCGCCAGTGAACTTTTAACAGTTTTTAGCAAGGTTTAAGCTCAAAGGAGCATAGGAAAAACAAAATGATTCCCACGGGATTATTAAAATCAATATCCACGCGAACGAAGTCGCGGGTACATCCGCTCGTATATAATATTATGTGCCCTAAATCATCATTGAAATTTGAAACTCAGTAAAATACAAAAGAAAATTCTTAAATAGAAACCTACAGATTTTCAATGTCGTTCTAAACATTCATAAAACACACATCAAAACGAGGCCCTAAGCTTTCTTTTTATTCGGTTTGCTGCTAAGTAGCAAAGCGTGTGTTATTTTAATAAATACGGCAATAACATGGCCGAGAATAGACGCTCCACTGGATACATTATAAACTTCGTGAGATTGTTATGACTTTAGTTTAAGAGGTTACGTGACGACTGCGACATTACGACATTATAAACTGCATCTGCCTCGTTGGTCTAGTGATTAGCATATTCGACTGCAGATCACGAGGTCCCGAGATCGATTCCCGGGTTGGGCAAATAATTGTTAGGTATTGGGTTTTTCAAGAAATTCTCAGTGCCAACCCGGAGTTGGTAGTTGGCGGTATCTCACCCCAGTGCCTCGGAGAGCACGTTTAGCTGTCGATCCCGGTTATTATCTCTATCATGTGACAATATTCAAAGCCCGCCAGCCCGCATTGGAGCAGCGTGGCGGGTCTAAGCTCCAAATCCCTTTCGCCTTTGAGAGAGGAGGCCTGTGCCCAGTAGTGGGATGTAAAAAAGGCTGTAGTGGTGGTGATGGAAAATCATCTAAGGTTCACCCCATGTCTATCGACGCGGTTTGATACAGTCCGAAAAAACTTTATTTCCATGGAATTAAGACTGAAAATGACGTCGTCGTTTGGCTCAAAACGATGGAACGCAACGGTGGCCAACGGAAAAACGGTGATTTGACGATTGCATCTCCTGATGTTATTTATGTATGTAACTAGATTCTGCCCGCGGCTTCGCCCGCATGAATTTCGGTTTTTCACAAATCCCAAGGGAATCGTGGATTTCCGGCTCCCGTTCCCGCTCCCTTTTCCAAACTTTATACCTACTTTCAAGGAAGTTTGCTATAGTAATCTACCTATAGCTGTAGATATATATTTCGTTTTTATCAAAATCCCGTGGGAACTGTGGATTTTTCCAGGATAAAAAGTGCATACGCATACAGATGCATGCAACTATTGTAATAATGTGCTATGTGAGCGTGAATTACCTAAGAACAGTCAACGCCATCTATCGCGTTTTTGGAAGTCTATATCTATTTTAGTCCCACAGGAATACTTTTCCGGGATAAAAGTAGCCTATGTTTTAAGTCAGGGCATAAGCTATCTCCATTCAAAATTTCAGCCAAATCGGTTCAGTAGTTGCGGCGTGATTGAGTAACAAACATCCAAACATCCAAACATCTAAACATCCAAACATCCACACTTTCACATTTATAATATTATAGTAGGATTAGTAGGATTGGTATTGTTATTATGTGTGATAGCTTCTGCCCGCAGCTTCGCTCGCGTGAATTTCGGTTTTGAACAAATCTCGAGGGAATCGTTGATTCCCGGTTCCCGTTCCCGCTCCCTTTTCCAACCTTTATACTTTCTATCAAGGAAGTTCGCTATAATAATCTACCTATAGCTGTAGATATAGACTTCGGGTTTTTCAAAATCCCATGGGAACTGTGCATTTTTTCCAGGATAAAAAGTAGCCTATGTGTTGCCAATACATGCAACACAGCAAACTATTTCAATAATGTGTTATGTGAACGTGATTTACCTAAGAACAGTCAGCGCCCTCTATGGCGTTTTTGGAAGATTATATCTATTTTAGTCCCACAGGAATACTTTTCCGGGATAAAAAGTAGCCTATGTTTTAAGTCAGGGCATAAGCTATCTTCATTCAAAATTTCAGCCAAATCGGTTCAGTAGTTGCAGCGTGATTGAGTAACAAACATCCAAACATACAAACATCTAAACATCCAAACATCCACACTTTCACATTTATAATATTAGTAGGATATAAATCAAATCTGTGTGCTTAGTCTAAAGCGGAGCACTCGAAAACGAACTCGAAAACTATTGATCGATTTCAGAGTAAAATAGACCTAAAATGTCTTGTATTAAGGTTTGAGTTCGCAAATACATTCAGCATTGTTCGAATGCTGAATGTATTGGCGAACTCAAACCTTAATACAAGCCATTTTAGGTCTATTTTACTCTGAAATCGATGCAATAGTTTTCGAGTTCGTTTTCGAGTGCTCCGATTTAGACTAAGCACACAGATAATATTATATAGTTTAAAAAGTCACTATTAGTCCTCACTACAATATTGTAGTGAGGACTAATAGTGACTTACTTGAGGAGTACAAGATTTTGTAAACACAAATACTAACAATACAATGTAACTCTACATTAGAGAGAAAGGGACTTATAATACGGTGGTATAAGATAGAGTCAGATAGAGAGATACAATTATAGAGTTTTTTTTCTATTTTTGAAATATAATAGGGTTTAATAAATTGTTTTATTATTTTACATTCCATTACCATTACCACGGCCAAGGCCTAATATTTTATTCTATAAGAAAAGTTACCTGCTGGCTATAAAAAAGTTAAATATAATACTTAATTCCTTGAATAAATCCATAGATATAATGCAGACATATTTTAAAACTTAACAAACTTATTTAGGCTTAACAAGATTTTATAAATTATTTGATTTGATAGTAGTGTCGTGATCGTAACGTAAGGTGTAACGCAAAGTATCGCTCGCGTGTCTTGTAAAGCGGCAACCTGAGCTTTATTTAGATTTGAATTCATAACAAAGCGCTTTTATTTGTTGTTTATTTTAATTCAAGCATTTCGCAATTATTCCGACATGGTTCGGGGATGCATTTACAAAAAAAAATATCGCATATTCAATTTTGCGGTTTCACTTTCATTTTCAGAACGTTCGAGTCCGGACTCTGAAATGTATATTTGCATTAATGAAAAAATTGTTTTTCATTCATTGGTTCATTGTTTTTACAGAGATACATTAAATGTATCTGTGTAAAAACAATCTCTGTAAAATCTCTGTCAAACAAAAAAATTGTGTTTGACTGCGCTTGAATTTGATGATCAAATATGATAAATAATAAGCAGCTATCAACAGTTTCTTCTAACCAGTAAGGAATTCTAGCACTCATCATTTGATTTAAATTTTTCTTCCTGATTGAGTATTTAGTAGTACTTACAATCACTTACGGCGGAATTAGTTCATAATACAATTATTGATTGTCTAGCACGTATGCGATGCCGTTTCGCCACGATAAGCACGGTCGGTTCTGGGTTCAACAGGTAGGTACTGGTATCAACCGATAAACGTCCACGGCTGGACATAGGTCTCTTGAAGGGACTTTCACACGCCACGGTCTTGTGCCGCTTGTATCCAGCGTCTCCCTGCGACTCTTTTGATATTGGTCCACCTAGTGGGGGGTCTGCAAACACTGTGCTTTCCGGTGCGAGGTCGCCACTCCAGCACCTTGGGACCCCAACGTCTATCGGTTCTCCGACCTATGTGCCCGCCCATAGTTATCTCATGGTTTTGTACAAAATCATACTATAATTTTTTAACCATGCCCTGAACAACGCCGGGCAGCGCAAATGCAGTCTAACATGAATACTTTCATATAAAAAAATGTTATTCTTCTTCTCCAACTAGCTCAGTTTCGTATATCTCTGTTTGTTCTTCGCGCGTCGAAAGAGTTCGGCAGCGTTAGCGATTCCCATCAACTCTCAGATGTAACGTAATCAGGGCTTTTTTTATTCATCAAGATGAGTTGATGAATAAAACAAGAAAGAGTTGAGTGTGTATCTTTCGTGCCTGAACCTGAACACAGGATATGCGACTTTTCTCATCTTGACGGTCAGCAAACGTTCACGTATTTGTTTGACGTGTCACAGAACCTCATTCGTGACTTTGTAAATTCAGCTACACAAAAGCTATTCTATTCTTTTCCTGAAGTATTCTTTATTAGTTCACGCCTCAAACGTAACTGCGAAAAAAGATCTAGACTGTTGCAGATATACTGACTATACTACTTACTATTATACTATATATACTACAAGGTACAAGATGCTTTCTTCATTTTGTAAAATATACGTAATACGTATCTTTATTTAATCGAGACTTTTGAATAAAAATTGGCTTTAAAGTAAGCTATATTTATGGAACTCAAATTAAAACATACGCGATGGGAAGTTCTCACTGTGTTATTACCGTCGTCGCAGCGATTTGAATGACAAATTGTGAGAAGCCTCGCATCTGGTGGAAATTCTACGAATTTTATTTCTTTATAGGTAGGTAAATACTTTACAAATAAACTGCAAATGACAATTTCACAAATAAATTTGTAACTAGTTTCATATTTGTGTGACGCTAAAGAGGTGGTTATCACACAAATATTATAAAGGCGAAAGTTTGTGCGTGTGAGTGTGTTTGTGTGTTTGTGTGTATGTGCTTGCTTTCAAACTGTGCAAGTTTTGTGTCAATCGGATCGTTGGTTTTGGTGGCGTAAACAAATAAACTTTTATAATATTAGCTGCGTCCCGCAGTGTTACCTGCTATGAATAATTTTGTACACTGTAAAAATATTTGAACAGAATCTTCTAAGAGTAACTTAGCAAAGAAAACTGCAGCAAATTCATGCAAACGCATATAAATGCATGCAACGATCGCAAACTATTGCAATAATGTGTTATGTGAGCGTGATGTTCTAAGAACAAACAGCGCCATCTTTCGCGTTTTTGGAAGTCTATATCTATTTAAATCCCACAGGAACACTTTTTCTGGGATAAAAAGCCCTATGTGTTATTTCAGGATATAATCTATTTCCATTTCAAATCTCAGCCAAATCGGTTCAGTAGTTGTGGCGTTAATAACAAACATACACACATACATACGTGACACAAACTTTCGCTTTTATAATATTAGAGTAATTAAGTAGGTATGCTTAATCGCACGATTCGTGTGACTTAACCTTTATACAAACCGGTAAAGTGGTTCTAAGTAAAACGCAGTACACGTTTACAGTGGTGACACGGACGGCGCGGCGGTAACATGTAATATTCAATAGCGCGGCAATCGATACCGGTATTTGAGGACTTGATCGCGTACCGTTACCGTGAATAAGCGTTATTGCGTTATTCTTTACTTTTTAACCCCCGACGCAAAAACGACGGGGTGTTATAAGTTTGACGTGTCTGTGTGTGTGTGTGTGTGTGTGTGTGTCTGTCTGTTCCCCTGTGGCGCTCAAACGGGTGGACCGATTTGAGTGCGGTTTTTTTTGTTTGAAAGGTGAATTAGTCGAGAGTGTTCTTAGCTATGCTTGATGAAAATCGGTCCAAGATGGCCGCCGCTACAAAATGGCGGATGATATATTTTTTCACAACTCCCTTGATATGGGTATCAAATGAAAGGGCTTGACTAGTAGAATAGCACTATTGCAAATTCAAGATGGCCGCCGCCACTAAATGGCGAATGTCGGGGGTTTTTTAAATTTTCAATTTACACTTGTTAACTTTATGCGTCTCTATTTTTTTACCCAAATATGGCAAAGCCAAAAGGAAGAGTTATGATTTTAGCAGTTCATGTATGTTTGTATCAGATTCTGTGTGTTCCACTGTAGCGCCTAAGCTACTGGGTCGATTTTGATGAATGAGGTGTCAATTGATTCTTTGTTATGGTCCGGGTGACAAAAGGCTACATTTAAAAAAAAATCGACCTGACGCATGTTACATCCAAAAAACTGGGCTCTCCAAAATTTTGTTTTCTATTGTATCTAACGGTGAAGGAAAACATCGTGAGGAAACCTGCATGCCTGAGAGTTCTCCATAACGTTCTCAAAGGTGTGTGAAGTCTGCCAATCCGCTTGGCCAGCGTGGTAGACTATGGCCAAAACCCTTCTCACTCTGAGAGGAGACCCGTGCTCTGTAGTGAGCCGGTAATGGGTTGATCATGATGATGATGATGATGATTGTATCTAATGAAAGAGAAAAATTTTAAGTTCATAAATATTAATATACCTACTTATATTTAAATAGGTATAGAAAATCAATTTTACTATATTATTAAGAGTAGTCGGGTTTTAGCTTGTTGTTGTATTTGTATTTATGTTCATGTTTATTTGTAGAGATTACCACTCTTTACTCGTTTCACAAGATCTTGGGGTCAATCTACCAGGTTATTCGTTATACGATCGCAATACGAGCACCATGGGATCCCAACCTCTAAGATCTCCTGAGTCCTTATATTAATCATCTAAGTATCATTCGAGTTGTACCTACAACCCATCCATTGCTACTTCATCTTCGCAACTCATAAAGCTATCTTCGATTGTTAATGTACAAGATATGCAGTCAGATCGTCATCGCCTCAAAATAAATGCCTTTTCGCTCATGATTTAAAAGTGCCCAAGTTAATTAATTGTAAAAACTGTTACCACAAGGTATTTAAAATCTTGGCTTTGCATAATAGGAGCTAGGTTAATGTTATTGAAGGATATATTTCGTTTTATTCTATGTTTCGAAAACACTGGAATATGTACCAAAATGTTCGCAAGACATTCTAATAAGCAGTAAATAAAGGTAAAGCGGCAATTTGAATCGGCAAGTGGTGTATAAAGTACAATAAAATGCATTGGCTAGTGTTCTGCAGATCCGAACTATGCAAATGTCGCCGTTCCTAGAACGCGCTAGGCCTTAAAATGACGTCTTTATAGAGTGGTGTGGTGTTGGTGGTATAGTCTGTCGTGATTTCAATTTCAGAAATAAAATGCTATAGTGAGAAAATTACATATTATTCATTTATTTATTTCTTACTAGCTGAAGCCCGCGACTTCGTCCGTGTGGATTTAGGTTTCGTTAAATCCTGTGAGAACTATTTTTCCGGCATAAAAGTTGTCTATGTCAATTTCCGGGCAGTTGTCTATGTCAAGAGGTCTATCTCTGTAGCTTTAGTCGGATTAATCGGCGGATGGAACTTTAAAAATCCCATGGGAACTCTTTAATTTTCCGGGATAAAATTAGTCCGTCCCCGGGATTAAGCTAACTCTGTGTCTGTGTCCATCAAAATCGGTTAAACTGTAGGACCGTGAAAAGCTAGCAGACAGACAGACACACATTCGCATTTATAATATTAGTATGGAATTATGGATGTATCCAAATATTTCTGAGCTACAACAGTTTATATAATAAAATTTATACAAAAGTTTATACAACTTTGAATAAACTTTATCAGGTCATGCCGCGTTTTGTAAGTTTTGCAACCTTCTTGTTACAGAAATTAATGATGCTTGATTCCAATACATTAAACTTAATAGAATAACAAACGAGTTAAAACATTCAGTACAAATTGAGTGCCAGCATTATCTAGATGGTGTAAACACGTGATGGCCGGCCGATAGAGGCGGGAGAAATAAACCTGTTGGATGAACGGAACCAGTTCGATTACTCGTGGAAACAGAATCACAAAGGTAGCCATGCCCATGACTTTCCCGCTATGAATGGTTGCTCAGCGCGAAACGACGAGTGGAACAAACCAAAAAAAAAACACGTCGAATTGAGAACCTCCTCCTTTTTTATACGATTGCCTGAAAAAAAGGAGTATATTGTTTTCAGGGTTCATGTATGTACATAAGTGAGTTTGTATATTCCACCATAATTTCTATAGACCGGAACCGATTTTGATGAATAAGTTATCGTTAGAATCCTTAGCTTATTCCGGGTGACATAGGCTAGTAAATTTTTATGAAAAATTGTTGGGGTGACTATGATCCCCCAATAAAGACTACAGTTGAAAGTTTTTTTTTTTTAATTAGATTAAGTTTATAATCATCATCTAGAAAATAATGAGTAGATTCCAAAAATATAATACAATAGATCAATAATAGTTTGAAGTCGGTTAAAAAGACGCTGCGCTGCTCTACCATCCGCTACCGCCGTTTACGTTTCTTGCAAAGGGCTCAACAATACTCGCCAATACATTCCCGCTTGTCGCTCCTCTTGCCGCTCCGCTTGCCGCTTCGCTTGCCGCTTCGCTTGCAGCTCCGCTTGCCGCTCCGCTCGCCGCATTGCTAGAAGTCATGAGTAGACGAATTCAGGTAATTTATTTCAAATTTTTTATATTTCGAAATGCTACAACGTAGATACACTAACGTTCATCAATTTTACTTGCACTCTGTAAAAGTGCAAGCTTTAAAAGTGTTTCTGCCTTTAAATATTTGGCATAAAAGTGCCCGTAACGCTTACAATGTGATTTAAATCAAAAATATACACACGTCATACAAAATAATGATAAACCGATAAACTAATCAAAAGAAAATGAACGTAATGACAATCCACAATAATATCTCAGCATCGAAGCTACTACACGGTAGGCAATTTGTTATCTGATTGCAAAGAAATGATGCAGATCTGAACAGCTTCATCTGCGCACGAGTGAACTTGAAATTGAGTGGTCCAAGTTACGGGAAAAGTGCTCATTGATAAACTATTAATTTATTCATCTATGCCCCTGGTTGTAGAGTTGATTGACAAATAAAAGTACTCCAAATGTTACTTAAAGTTTTCATAGAAATAAAAGACAAAGGTTGTAGAAGTAAGTTCTGGCTTAGCCATGTTACTGCTCAAAACAGTAGTTAGAGTTCAAACAGCCAGTTTCTAGCAACCGCTAGGAGATTGGATTAGATGAAGAATAAAAAGCAGCCCGTCAATAAGATATCAGAAATGTAGAGTTGGAAGACCCTCCAGGCTCCATTAGGTAGATGGACGAGACGAGTCTCCAGACGTGTCGCAGGGAGCCAATACAAGCGGCGCAAGACTGTGACGTGTGGTTATTTAGCGCAGGCAGATAACATTTTTGGCAGTCTGCCTTCGATTTGGAGTTATGTTATGCATTATAAATATGTTATGACCTATTTGTTAATCTTGTAGTTTCTATAGATCAACTTCTCCAATCTGCAAGCTCACAAATAAATAATTTTCTTTGTTTTACTTTCAATATTTGTCGCTTGCACCTTAGACCACATTTTAGATAATTCCACACGCCCACAATGGAGTCTTCTCGGTAGGTAGTTAAGTGCGAAATGTCTTCTTCAACGAAACGTGATTCTTATTAGACTTTTACTGTCCGTATTTTTTTATTTTGTACTGTTCTCTGTTGATAGAATTCCTTCTTCATTTGCACTCGTAAATTAGCTTCAAATAAATGCTTAGTTGGTTGAGACATTCCAAATGATAACTGCACAAACCCACTCCTAAAATCCTCTGAGTTTTGTGGTATGAGGTATGCAATTTCAAATCATCTTTTACTATCTTATTAAGATAATATTTTAGACAAAATTATGGTGTGTGTGTGTGCATGTGTATTTGTGTGTCTGTGAGTGTATTATATTATGTGTGTCTTACTAGGCAAGGCTTATACTTACGTTAAACTGTGTAATGTAATTCATCAAGGCTAGTGGGAATAACTTGGTGCATCTGTGCTCAATACTGCTTTTACAAGATATAAGCCTTTACCAAGCATTAGGATAGTAAAATACTTATCAGTTTAGTACCTATGACAGCAATGAGTATTCAGTATCATAATTTAATCATGCAAATATAAAACTACAATGCTTTGTAATAACGTCGATTATTTCTTGAACAGTTTCATCGTTACAACGTTTAATGTGGCCGATCGTAATAGGAATGCGGAGTAAAAAGCTTTACGTCCTCTAGTGTTTGAATTATAAAATGGTTTGAAACGTTTTGTCGCTCCTTTGGCACAAATTGATGCTGCGTTTGAATTTGTTGCTACTTTCAATTCAAGCAAAAGTTCAAATTAACTTTTGCCGCAGCCTGATCGTCTTCTATGAATGAGATATACCTATACATTAAACTGTAGTGTTCTTAGCTATGTTTGATGAAAATCGGTCCAATTTAGTCACCGCCACAAAATGGTGGATTACTATATTTTTTTCAAATCAATTGAAAGGGCTTGACTAGTAGAATACTATACACTATGACAAATTTCAAATCCAAGATGGCCGCCACCACAAAATGGCAAATTACATATTTTTTTAAACTTAGATTTGTCTCGCCGAGTATTCAGTAGACACGTCATAGTAATCAGTCATAGTGGAAGGTGGTGGGAGGTCAGGTTTTCCCACAGGTGCGGGGTTATTTAAATTTTTAATTACAGTAATATAAAGAATATTTTGATATAATATGCTTATTTAACAGTTACTTTCCCACAAACTTGCCTACCTGATGCCGTTCAAACGCAACACATCCGATGCGAGATTGACAATGTAGTTTTTACGTCGAGCAATAAACGCAATCGCATTGCTCGGGCGATTTACGTTGAAAAAAAAAACTGTAAGTAAAAGCATGGTAGGTGTAATAGAATACAATGAGTGTTCACGAGAAGAAAATTACATTTTGAAGTTTTTTATGCACTTTCAAGTGTAATGTTTCGTCATAGTAATTGACATGGATGCTTTTACATCCGGGATAAAAAGAAAAAGTCTCACGGACTTTTGAATGGAAGTGAGTACATTTTCAAAGACTTTTTTGTTCGAAGTAAAAAAATGAAAGGTTGCACAGTAGCTCGTACTCGATGAAGAATGTGTATATCAATACAAAATAAACTAGATGTGCCTTTGTTGTCGCCATCGTCTCAACCGGTAGACGTCCGTTGTCCACTGCTGGACATAGGTCTCTTGCAACGGCCGTAACCGTACAACTTACTTTAGAATAATAAATGACTTAGGACACTTTTTCTTGTTGGACTTATACCGTCTTAAATGAAGTGATTTAAACATTTATTTCTCCTATTAACATACAAATCCAGTTAATCATAACACCTCAATCGGTTTCTAAGTAGAGTCATGAAAATAGCACACAGAATTTATGGGAGCTTGTCATAAAGCTGAGTTGCTCTTCTCGTAGAGAAAGCACTATGCGCAACGTTCTCCTCTGCAGAAATACCAGACCAGTGGGTCAAAAATAAAAATTAATGCGACCTTCTACGTAAAATTTATCACACAACATGCACAATGCTAAAATCACGAAATATCAAAAATACGAGTTACACCATTATTAGCACTGCATTATTTTCATCGGCACGTGCGGTGCATACTGATACCGTCAATCACATTTCATATAAGTACCGAATTCTGATATAAAAAAATTGTTCATCGTAGTATCTTAGGGTGGAAGCATACTTATAAAATGCGAGCATTCTCGATCGGCACACGCCCGACACAAAAAGATTTGGTATATTGTCTTTCTATAAACAACTGACATTTCACCGCGGCGGAATTTGCAGTGATTCTAATTAAGGTGACAGATCATGTGTTTCAACTTTTTTTATCAGATTAAATTATCGTTTGATCACGATTATTATAGGTTGATTCAAGATTAAACTAAATTTCTGCATTCAACTAGAGCGTTAATATGTGAACTCCTAGACGTATTGCTCGATAGTAGTTGTATTACAAATCAAATCAAATCAAATCAAATAAACTTTATTCAAAATTGGTACACTGTACACTTTTTGAACGTCAATTTAGGTACAGGCAATGGTGATAATTATTTACGGAAACTTCACGAAAGTCATTCGCTGGTACAGCTGAATATAAGCCGTCAATGCTGTCTCTTCAGCTTGTAGCTCTCTCTATGCTAAATAGGCGCTTGCATTCAAATTATTTATCATTGGTAAAAGTTGTATCCAATAAGTTACAGATCAAATCATGCTTTCACACTTATAATGAGTTATCGGGCTGTTAATGATATACCTCGATATTGTAATGGTCTCTTGCTATATGTTAATTTGTACCTAGTTTATTCAATGTATGAATGTCGAATATGAGGTTTTGCACAAACAAGATGCTTCGAAATAAATATTAAAAATTTTGAATAAAAAGATGCAAATGCTGAATGCAAAGAGGCAATGTTGAACTACGTCATAAATTTTTATCAGGTGTGATTGTGACCTGTGTACCTTTAATGTATAAAAAAGAGGTCATAATCCGTGAAAAAGTTCAGTTTAAAACATGCATTTTTCATTTTCTGATGAAATCAAAGTACCTATTTGGTACCGCTTGGTTTCATAGCTTCCATTACAGTTGCATTGCGGAAAATCAATGCGTCGAAAACAAATGATAACAACCGAAGCAACCAACGGTTATGAATATAAAATACGGCCCTATGTACAATATCACTGTGACTGCTACTCAGCTGCCTTAGATGCGATAATGTTGGAAGTAGGCTTGCAATGTTATGGCATAAAATAAACAACTGAATCGATATCAGTGCTGTATCAGGACAATAGGGAACCGGCGAAGGCAATGTACCGTAAATTATTGGCCGTGATAATATGAACAGCCGACATTATTTTGCGGGAACCAAGCAATCTATACTGTGTCCATACTATTATAAAACTACGTTTGTACATGAGATACTTGGAATATTTAAAGGTCAATCTTGGCTTATTAAGATTTGTTCACATGTTGGACCAACATAGACTAGAAGATTTCGGACTTAACCGGATCTAAGACCACTAGCAAATTCTATTGGAAAAATGATTGAAAAAGTAGCTTATATCACTCTCCAAGTTCTCAACTATACTTATTTAAAAAATTACGTCAATCCGTAGTTTTGTTGCAGCGTAATTGATGGTGTTGGATCCAACAAACAATCTAACAAATACACTTTTGTATTTACAATATTAGTAACAAAGTAAGGATATTATTTTCAAAATCTTATAATAATTCGGAATATTATCGTAACTTAAACTTAGCAAATAGTTTACTTTTAGTTTTATATCAACAACTAATTTCCAAACAGGTGAAACAAGTAAAAAATAAAATATTAAATACTGAAGGAAGTCGCAAACATTTGCTAGATTTCATTTTATCTGAGTTTAAAGGTTTATCAGTACCACAATCGGATTACGTATTTAGCCGTCTACTTGGACAAATGTATTCAATTTATTATCATGCAATGGAGTTAGACAATCTACGATAGCATTATTATCTATTTTATTTCTAAACTGACTAACTCCGATGGCGCAATGACCCGAAATGGATCATAGCAGCATCATGAAAGGTACATCAATATTCTCTTTTGTAAAGTATCTCTTGATATATATACATTTAATTCGAATAGGAAACAATCAAAGAAAATTAAATAGATGGATAAGATTATAAGAGAGAGACAAAGGCGTTGCGCCAACGCAAGTACTGATTTTGTTGAACTATAAAAAAAAACTTCTGTAAAAAAAATAATGGCTACGAATTCAGTCTCCCTCTCAGGGGTGCGAGTTCAATCCCCAGCACACACTTCGCACATTTTGGAGTGCGGAAACATCGTTAAGAAACCTGCATGCCTGAGAGTTCTCCATAATGGTCTCAAAGGCGTTTGAGGTCTAACAATCCGCACGTGGTGGACTACGACGTAACACCGTTCTCATTCTGACAGGAGACCCGTGCCTTGTAGTGGGCCGGTAATGCGATGATAATGATGATGGTGATGATGTGGATGATGATACCACAAAGGAGGCTGCAGCAGCAACATAGACGATCCAAGCCTTAATAGAACAAGTGTAAATTGAAAATTTAAAAAACCCCCGACATTCGCCATTTAGTGGCGGCGGCCATCTTGAATTTGCAATAGTGCTATTCTACTAGTCAAGCCCTTTCATTTGATACCCATATCAAGGGAGTTGTGAAAAAATATATCATCCGCCATTTTGTAGCGGCGGCCATCTTGGACCGATTTTCATCAAACATAGCTAAGAACACTCTCGACTAATTCACCTTTCAAACAAAAAAAACCGCATTCAAATCGGTCCACCCGTTTGAGCGCCACAGGGGAACAGACAGACACACACACACACACACACACACACACACACACACACACACACACACACACACAGACACGTCAAACTTATAACACCCCGTCGTTTTTGCGTCGGGGGTTAATAAAACTAGCTTCGTTCAAGCTTTACGAACAAAGTCGCGTAATAGAAGCAGGTTGACGGATATTATTATGTTTCCACAGTAAAGGTACTTGAAAGGCGCCATCGATGTAACCTTAAGGTGTAATCTGTACAATGATTTCATGTAATCAACAGCCTTAACTCATGTCAATCTAGCTGATAATAATCACTACCGTGGGCCTCATAAATGCCTGCGCGAGTCACAAACTTTGGCGATTTTTATTTACATAAAATAAAGATCATGAGTTCATGGAGTTTATAGAATCGGTTCGTCTTCTTCTTCGTCAACTGACTTTAGCTTCGCAACCGTTGATCTATATCGGTTACTCTGTTACTTGGTTGAGCTATATCGGTTCTTTTACTCATCTCTGCGTTTTTCTTGAGCCCGTTGATACACTGGTAATATAATCATGCATTAGTTTGCCGTTACCTGAGATATCATCAGCAATGAGTTTTAATATGCTCATATTATTCCCAAGCAAACCGTGAAAGGCCATGAATCAATATACGGCTACGTTCCCTTAGCCCTCATACGCATTAGCGGTCAACCGCGTACGCTTCTGACCGCGCGGCTAGCCGCTTTTATATTTTTATATGCAACCGCTCATTATGTACGTACTAAACCGCGACGAAATTCTATGAAGAGGCTAGCCGCGCGGTTAGCCGCGCACGCGGTTGACCGCTAATGCGTATGAGGGCTTAAGGTTTCTGTCTTTTATGTTCGTTTAGTTTCGGATCTTTTTTATTCTTAGCTATTACTAAAGACGCTGAATAGATCCGAGATCTAGAAATTATCTATTTCTTATGAGTATAAGAGTGCAAAACGGCGTTGCTACTGCTGGAAATAGCTGAGAACAATTTGAAATAGGTTGCTTCGTTACCCTTTCTTTTTTACGAATAGTTCCTGTTGGTACCGCTGGACTTTCTGACGTAATCCATTAAAATGTATAAACATAAAAAAACTGTTAAAAATTCAATAGTTTTTCACAAAGATAAGCAGCAAATTGAATGCAAATATTAGGTTCGTGGCGAACTTAGTATTGCAATACTACTTACCTCCTTTTGTTGATTTAAGGTATTTTTATGATTATTGATTTGACAATTCGAAAAAAAGAGGATTAGACAGGAATTGAAATGGAGACATGAGATGTAAAAGAAAAAGGGAATGTTTAGAAAGACTAATAAAATGTAAAATGGTATTAAGAGAATGAAATAATAATAATTAAAGGAAATTATATAATTAAATTAAACTAATAATACAAGCTGTGATAGCCTAGTGGTTAGGACGACCGACTTCTAATCGGAGGTCGTGGGTTCGATCCCGGGCACTCACCTCTAACTTTTCGGAGTTATGTGCGTTTTAAGAAAACATCGTGAGGAAACCTGCATACCTGAGAGTTCTCCATAACGTTCTCAAAGGTGTGTGAAGTCTGCCAATCCGTTTGGCCAGTGCAGCGTGGTAGACTATGGCCAAAACCCTTCTCACTCTGAGAGGAGACCCGTGCTCTGTAGTGAGCCGGTAGTGGGTAATTGATCATGATGATGATGATGATGATATAATTAAAGAGGATTTTTATTTTACATAATATTATCGTATCAAATACCTAATTAGCGTCTAATAATTACTAACCGCTGTCGCTTGTGAGTTGCACCAGACCGGAATTTCCAATGATAAAATTTAAAGTCGCCAACGAGCGGTTATGTCGGTAACCGGTGTTATTTGCGAATTGATTAAACGTTTATCGTGTCGGTAACAATTGGGAACGGGAATGCGGTCTGGTATATACTCGTAAATGAACATAACAGCTTGTAGCAGACTAACTGTCGGCTGCAGCTTTGTTCGTTGAAAAAAAAAAACTATTTCAAAAGTAACAAGAATATTATACAATCGTTCTTTATTGTGTTTTTTAAAATTTAATTGTACCATTTTTAACCCCCGACGCAAAAACGACGGGGTGTTATAAGTTTATCGTGTCTGTGTGTGTGTGTGTGTGTGTGTGTGTGTGTGTGTGTGTGTGTGTGTGTGTGTGTGTGTGTGTGTGTGTGTGTGTGTGTGTGTGTGTGTGTGTGTGTGTGTGTGTGTGTGTGTGTGTGTGTGTGTGTGTGTGTGTGTGTGTGTGTGTGTGTGTGTGTGTGTGTGTGTGTGTGTGTGTGTGTGTGTGTGTGTGTGTGTGTGTGTGTGTGTGTGTGTGTGTGTGTGTGTGTGTGTGTGTGTGTGTGTGTGTGTGTGTGTGTGTGTGTGTGTGTGTGTGTGTGTGTGTGTGTGTGTGTGTGTGTGTGTGTGTGTGTGTGTGTGTGTGTGTGTGTGTGTGTGTGTGTGTGTGTGTGTGTGTGTGTGTGTGTGTGTGTGTGTGTGTGTGTGTGTGTGTGTGTGTGTGTGTGTGTGTGTGTGTGTGTGTGTGTGTGTGTGTGTGTGTGTGTGTGTGTGTGTGTGTGTGTGTGTGTGTGTGTGTGTGTGTGTGTGTGTGTGTGTGTGTGTGTGTGTGTGTGTGTGTGTGTGTGTGTGTGTGTGTGTGTGTGTGTGTGTGTGTGTGTGTGTGTGTGTGTGTGTGTGTGTGTGTGTGTGTGTGTGTGTGTGTGTGTGTGTGTGTGTGTGTGTGTGTGTGTGTGTGTGTGTGTGTGTGTGTGTGTGTGTGTGTGTGTGTGTGTGTGTGTGTGTGTGTGTGTGTGTGTGTGTGTGTGTGTGTGTGTGTGTGTGTGTGTGTGTGTGTGTGTGTGTGTGTGTGTGTGTGTGTGTGTGTGTGTGTGTGTGTGTGTGTGTGTGTGTGTGTGTGTGTGTGTGTGTGTGTGTGTGTGTGTGTGTGTGTGTGTGTGTGTGTGTGTGTGTGTGTGTGTGTGTGTGTGTGTGTGTGTGTGTGTGTGTGTGTGTGTGTTTGTGTGTGTGTGTGTGTGTGTGTGTGTGTGTGTGTGTGTGTGTGTGTGTGTGTGTGTGTGTGTGTGTGTGTGTGTGTGTGTGTGTGTGTGTGTGTGTGTGTGTGTGTGTGTGTGTGTGTGTGTGTGTGTGTGTGTGTGTGTGTGTGTGTGTGTGTGTGTGTGTGTGTGTGTGTGTGTGTGTGTGTGTGTGTGTGTGTGTGTGTGTGTGTGTGTGTGTGTGTGTGTGTGTGTGTGTGTGTGTGTGTGTGTATGTATGTGGGTGTGTGTGTGTGTGTGTCTGTCTGTGGCATCGTATAGAATAGAATAGAATAGAAATAGAATAGAAAAGTTTTTTATTCAAATTAACTTTTACAAGTACTTTTGAATCGTCAATTGAATCTACCACAGGTTCGGAATGCAGTTCCAGCCGAGAAGAACCTGCAAGAAACTCGGCTGTTGCTCTTTTTTTAAAAATAACATTATAACAATTATTATTATAATATGAAAGGTCTTGACTAGTAGAATAAAAGCCGCCACCAAAAAATGGCGAATGTCGGGAACTTTTTAATTTATACTTGTTATTTTTTTAAATACTTATTACAAAAAATAAACATTTTATTCTCTTTATTTATTGCTAGAAGTAGGTAAGTCCCGTCTACAACTTGTGCTGTGTCCTAGTAGGTAATTGTGCTGAAAATAGCAAAAAATTAATACTTAAACTCCTGTGTTTTTATTTAACTTTTTTCAAAAAGCTTACACTGCTTAAAACATAAATAACTACCGTTTTTATTCGCACCTATTCATGAAGAACTTCCGTAAAACTACGTGACAAAGTAATGGTATTTTTTCCTCGGGTAAATTTTATAAATGTTTACAAAAAATCAACGATGTCAAAGTAATTTGAATATCACGATTTACCTACTTTACGACTGAAGCAAGTTAATTCCGTAACTCTATTTAAATTGGCCTAACTTATAAAAAGTCTGAGTTAGACCATTTTTTGTAATACACTACTATTTTTATTTTGTTGATAATTGAAAATGTAGGCGTAATGAAAGGTGCCCTAAAATAAACTGGACAACCTAGAAAAGGGATTTTAAGCGTAACTAAACTACTTAGTGAACGCCAAGATTACGCGTGAAGGGAACAGCCAAGGTACAGCTAATCTGACGTTTGCTACAAAACAAAGTGCCTACTTTGCATTTGATATAAGCCGATATGTTAATGTATTTCTGTAGCCGACTTAACTGCTACTCTATAAATACTCGTACATATTATAGGCACAGAGATGCCATATTACAATAGAGGCAGCGGATGGCCCCCGCAAAATGCCCAAAATTTGACTCCGTAAATTGGGCAAAAGCCTGCTTTTACCACACCTTCGACACTTTTTACATGCAAAACTACTGTCAAGGTTAGAGCTGTATGTACGTAAATAGAGTTTATTAAAAAAAAGGGCGAAGATCTCCCTGTCAAAATCGCCCAGGTGCACTAAAACTAAACGAAATTAAACAATTTCACGGGCAATTTGATCGTACAAACATCGCATTAGTTTGTCAACGCGTCTATTAACCAATTACAGCGACAGGCTCAACGATACAGCATTTTATGGTTTTAGTCTGAGAGACAGCTGTAATTTAATGAAAAGCTTACTACACTTACTGATGAAAAAAGTTTAATTTTATGCAGGTAGAGTTGATAAAACTCATCGAACTGCTTTTTCAGTGCTGACCTGATACATCTAATAGGTGATACAGATTATAAGCTGGACCGCTATGTCTGTCCGTCTGGCTGTGTGTCTGCCTGTGTGTATGTACATGCGTGTGTGTATGTGTGTGTGCGTGTGTATGAAATCGTAGCGTCCATACGGATGGACCTATTTGAAATGTATTTTTTTATTTCAAAGGCTTGTTTAATCGGGATTCCACATATTCTGCACATAATGGGTGAGTTAAACTTTAAAAAGAGAGTCTTGCGTTTGACGGTCCGAAGTCTTCATTTTAGCATCTTCGGACCACAAAGTCAATCGATTCTTCACGCTTTGTGCCCTGCTTCTTACCATGAATAATACCTTACTAATAAATACTAACTGCCTCGCTAGTCTAGCGGTCAGCATATTTGAATTTTCTGTCAAGAAATTCTCAGTGCCAGCCCAAAGTTGGTAGTCAGCGGTGTTTCACCCCCGTGCCTCGGAGAGCACGTTAAGCAGTCAACAGCCAACCCGCATTGGAGCAGAGTGGCGGGTCTGACTTTCTAAGCTCTAAATCCCTCTCTCCTATCAGAGAGGAGGCCTGTGCCCAGAAGTGGGACGTAAAAAACCTGTAGTGGTAGGTGGTAGGGCACGCAGGAAATATCGCAACCGTATCTTGCACTAGCGCACTCGACGATACAACGTTTTATCGTTTTTAATTAGGTTCGCGTGAACAACAACCGTTGCTTAACGTTCGCGCTGTAACGAAAACGATGTAATCGTTGCAATTAACGTACCTAAATCACGCCGCTTATCTAGTTGCGAGCAATGGCAATTTGTTTAACCGCCTTTGTGTATGGGCATATCGTGTTACAGGGAACACTAATCTAAATTTGGCGTTCAGTTTTATGAGTTTCCTTACTGATATTAATTAATAGCTAAACGTGGATTTAAAAGCTACTTAAAAGTTTTTTTTTGTAAGGTCTTTAAAATAGTTTATGATTGGTTTGATTTTACGAAGTTTCTATTTATCTGAGTGTTATGATATTGTTTATGCAGGAATCGATACTACCCAAACTAAGTACCTGCTTCTGTCTTTATGTCTGTCTGCTTGTTTGTTTGCTGCATTTTCATGATTAAACCGCGAAAACAATTTTAATGAATTTTGGTATAAAGATAGATTGGATCTAAGAGAAAGACAAAAGGTACGTTTTATCGCAAAAATAAAACTTGAAATAGGAGATGAAAGTTTGTATGGAGTATGTATCAACTCTCAAGTATAAGTAAGGGATATAAAAAAATCATATTTATTTAATTTACCTTTGATACGAGTAAGAAATAAGAGCAGAATTTTTCGCAGAATATTTAAATAGAATTTTCATTTTTAATTTTCACCAGTATCGTAGGTGGTGGAAAGGCGATTTATATAGGTTATTTATGGCTCTATCGGACCTTTATTTCCAAAGGCCATTCAATATTCAGGAACACATAACGAGGTACAGGTAAGAGGCGGGCCCGACGTATTCAATTTACCCGCGACGTTGGTGCGTGCCACTTAGTACTCGAAGTTTTCATCTGAAAAAAAAATTGGGTAAAAAAAAAATATTAAAAAAAATTAAAACTAAACATTTTGTAGGTTTTGACGATCTCCCTGGCGCAGTGGTGAGCGCTGCGCCGGTATAAGTGTCCGGAGGTCCGGGTTCGATTCCTGGTAGAGACAATTTGAGATTTTATAGATTCTAAATTGTGCCGGGTCTGGTCTGGTGGGAGGCTTAAGTCTTGGCTAGTTACCGCCCTACTGGCAAAGCCATGCCGCCAAGCGATTTAGTGTTCCTGTACAATGGTGTGTAGAAACCGATCATGGGTTTAATAAAAACTGCCATACCTCTTTAAAGTTAGCCCGCTTCCACCTTAGTCTGCATATAATGCCTCACTTCTATTACTTGTTTTTAACCCCCGACGCAAAAACGACGGTGTGTTATAAGTTTCACGTGTCTGTGTGTGTGTGTGTGTGTCTGTCTGTTCCCCTGTGGCGCTCAAACGGGTGGACCGATTTGAATGCGGTTTTTTTATTTGAAAGGTGAATTAGTCGAGAGTATTGTTAGCTACGTTTGATGAAAATTTATCCAAGATGGCCGCCGCAAAAAAATGTCGGATTACATATTTTTTCACAACTCCCTTAATATGGGTATCAAATGAAAGGGCTTGACTAGTAAAATAGTACTATGCAAATCCAAGATGGCCGCCGCCACAAAATGGCGAATGTCGGGGGTTTTTTAATTTTAAATTTATACTTGTACATTCAAAAAGTGTACAGTGTACCAATTTCGATTTTATTTAAAATTCATAGAAAAAAAACTACATCATTATTTCTTCATGAGGTAGATGTCATATGGATATAGACAATGAATTAATTTTTATTTGGACTTATAAAATATTGTAGTATGTTCAAGGATAATGATTATGTCCAAGGTTAAGTAAGGAACATAGCGTTCAACACGCCAGTGCTATGACAAAGACAACGCTGTATGGAGAAATATTAATGAGGTATCATCGCCCATTGCATGTACCGCGAGGCTAGGAACGATGGATATTATACATTTTATATTATACATTATACAAAGTAGTGGCACCGTCTAATTTATTAATACACCGCCCGAAATACTCGGGCGGCTAACGGTGCGCGACAAAAAACTTATTTATGGTTTTTTATGGTTTTTAATAATGTAGAGCTATACATCTTGCTTCAGCATGGTCTATATATCTTTGTAGCTTTGAAAATACAAGGCAAACAGTTAACCAATCGATTCTTAAAAGGATGATCGGAAAAACTTAAAGAAGTGTTTGGTAAAACTGATTTTTTGAATATTTTCAACATTTAAAATGATTTCATAATTTCATAATATTATCCTTATCAGCGAACATGTGGCTCTTATGATTTCTTCCTAAATACTCTTCGATCACAATAACAATTACTTATATTGTGTGATAAAAGTAGATACCTCTAAAATAAAAACGGCATTGTAAACCATACTCAACTAATATAATTTACGATAAATTTCATGAATCAAGAAAGTCAAACTTAAGAGTATCGCTGGCAGCCGCTGGATACTAATGGCACAAGATTACGTTCCGTGACAATCCTTGCAAGATACCTACATAATATGTCCAGCAGTGGACGTCTCTCAGTTGAGATGATGATTATGAAATTGTTTAATGAGACCGCAATTTATTACCTTAAATTACGGTAATTAATAGTCAAAACTTCAAAAGGTTATCGTCAAATAATATCAAGATATTATGTGATTATGTATTCCGAAAAGAAATGACAAATTGAAAACATTAATCTAGTTTTTAATCTACTAATAAAGTAATCTCTTTAACTAACTAAACTAATCTCTTTCCAATCCAATTTAACTAATAAAAAGAAATTTTGCTCAATAACTTATAACGCAGTATATACTTTACTAACTTCCGGTAGAAAAGAACCACTGCCATCGAAGGCTACTTTGGGTGGAGTGAATTTTTTATAGTAAGGCACCCCCTTGGAAAAACACCGCCACTCTCTAGGGAACTGGCTAATAAACGTCTGTATTGACACGAATTATTGAATTAAGCTGGAGAAGGCATGTTATTATTTGGACGATGGAGAGAGCTATGCTCAAAATTTCTCCACGCGATCAAATCAGAATTGTGGAAATCCATAGAAGAACAAAAGTCACTGAAATAATTAACGGATTGCGAAACTAAAGTCGATTATCTAAAAATGTTTGCTACGGTGTGATGATCGCATTTACTTCACATTTTACCTCACATTGATTCGCCGACGCTCTCTCGCTATTGGCTAAAATGCATTGTTGGAGCAAAACTACCATCATCACCATCACCACCATCACCACCACCACTACAGCCCTTTATCGTCCCACTGCTGGGCACAGGCCTCCTCTCTCATAGGAGAGAGGGATTTAGAGCTTAGACCCGCCATGCTGCTCCAATGCGTATTGGCGGGCTTTATCGACTATTGTCACATGATAGTGATTATCACTATCATGTGACAATAGTCACCGGGACCGACTGCTTAACGTGCTCTCCGAAGCACGGGCGTGAAACACCGCCAACTACCAACTCCGGGCTGGCACTGAGAATTTCTTCACAGAAAAACCCAGTACCTAACAATTATTTGCCCGACCCGGGAATCAAACCCGGGACCTCGTGATCTGCGGTCAAATAATTCACCACTAGACCAACGACGCAATTTTAAAAATTCAACATACCGCATCAATTTCGCATAGCTTCGCCTCCTAATCTAAACACCATAGTAGAACCATCTGTTAGTTCTCAAGACTGGCGGAACCCCGCTAAAACACCGCCGGGAAGCTAGCAACGCCCGCAGGCTTTTAATTTGTGTGCCGTCGTGTCATATATTATGTATGGAGATTTTGATTGTTTGATTAGAGCCTTCGCTTCTGTGTTTTGAAATTTTCCCCACTTTTCGCTTGGAAATGCAAATCAGACGGTATTTGGCGTAAATAGTACTTTGTCTTGTTTGCAGAAAGTAAAAATAATCTAAAGTGGATTATTTATTGTTAAATTTTAAATTTTTTTACTTGAACAAATAAAAAAATTTGAGCAATAAGAGGCAACTATTTCAAAATGTACGTTTCATAGGATGACATACGCTTCTTTAGTCTCGCACAATATTATCAGAAATTTATCTTAATTTTCAAATTAGTGTTTTTACATATTGATTTCATACACTAAGGACCTGATAAGTATCGGATAGCTATCTACAACTTTTGGCTTTGTCACTTGACATAAAGTAAAGAAGTGACTTACGTTTAGGCTATCCAGCACTTATGAAAAGGTAGTGAAAGACGCCCTTAAGTAGAATGAAATCACGTGTACCTAATAAGTACGTATTTAGTAATACAAAATCGAAACGAGCATTAAAATTATAAGTACCCGGTTTATATCGAGGAGTAGAATAAATTACACGGCCTATAAATCTAACAGGATTAAATCGATTTGTAATACAAAACCAGTTACAGAGTATTTGCTCTTGGTATTGATGTGGCAGTGTATATGATTGATGATACATTACAAACGATCCGCGGTGAAGCTGTGATCATTATAATAAATTGATTCGAAACTCAACTTAATCGTGTAAGGGTTAAAGGTGTTACTAGCGTGAACCGTGAACACACGGAGCATATTTTCGCTGAAGGGCTTACTGGTGTAAATTGTGATGAATTGTTAAAAGTTGTATGAAATGAGAATTGTCATTTGAATTTCAATATGGCTATTGCAATATATCTAGTGTTTTCTGAACTTAAAGGCTCTCATACATTTATGCGCCTCAGGTGTAGCTGCATCGAGAAAACAGCTCTCTTTCTCTAATTAGACTAACAAGTGTAAATTGAAAATTTAAAAACCCCCGACATTCGCCATTTAGTGGCGGCGGCCATCTTGAATTTGCATTAGTGCTATTCTACTAGTCAAGCCCTTTCATTTGATACCCATATCAAGGGAGTTGTGAAAAAATATATCATCCGCCATTTTGTAGCGGCGGCCATCTTGGACCGATTTTCATCAAACATAGCTAAGAACACTCTCGACTAATTCACCTTTCAAACAAAAAAAACCGCATTCAAATCGGTCCACCCGTTTGAGCGCCACAGGGGAACAGACACACACACACACACACACACACACACACACACAGACACGTCAAACTTATAACACCCCGTCGTTTTTGCGTCGGGGGTTAAAAATAGGTATAAGCATTAAATACACATGAATTTATTTTCAGAAATCGATCCAACTTTAGTCAAAAGTCACATTTGGCAAAACTTGCGATTCACATTTTCTTTTAAAGTATCACAATTTTAAAGAATATACGTGACAAATATTTCCCATTTCCCTCCAAGTAAGTCTAAACTTACCTAAGTATAAACCACAGAAAAACCTTAGAGTCTTAAGATTTTCCCCCATTCAAACAAAATATTCTTGATACTAACAATATAATAGAAGATTCGCTTTTCCGCAAAACTGAAGCATTTTCGAGCACCATAAAATTGCTCCGTAATAAAGTGTTGTCCATTTTCGCAAAAATAATACTAAAACATTAACCTCATTTATTTTTTCGCCATCGCATCTATCAGTATTTTCAGCTACATCATTGTCTTTAGAGATAAGAACCCCTGTTCAATCTTCTTTAGCGGACTTTAATTCCGAAAGTAGGCTGGCGTCATCGTAATGGCACCTCCATCAAAACCGATACAAGCCTTATTGAGCTCTCTGTCCGTTTCTTCCGCATTTACTTCTTTATAAGTGCGAGCGAGATAGCAGCGAACACGTGCAAGGTTCCCAGATTAAAATTGATTGTCTGGACGTTCCTTTTATCTGTGGGACACGTCCCGATTGATTCCTCATTAATCTTTATTCGCGGTATTAACATCGACTTTTTTGCGAACCTCTGTTTCTTTTTTGTTACATGAACATTCAATTTGCTAAAAGGTATTCCGGTACAGTGTATATGATAATTGGGTATTGTAGTTGGGCTGAGAATTATTTTGGGCGGGATCATTTACAAGGTATCAGGTAGATGATAGGTAGATGTTCTACAGAAATCTGAAGTATTTTTCTTTATGATCATAGTTTTGATCCAAGTGATCATTCTAGTGCTAAACTGAAATGGACGGAACGATCGCATTTTTCCAGTTATTTATATGACATTATTGATCCAATACACTTAGCTGCCTATACGAATCCAAACACTGGTCTCTTTCTTGTAGTAACAATCCAGCACTGGATTGGAACACTGGGCTTGGTTGTTGGAATTATGTGAATCAGTAAGTAGCAGAATATAATCAAAATTAGGGTCATCAAAATCTCAAAATTGCAAACTTTTGACTATACCAACCGATTTTGGTGCCTTAATAACTCTTTAAATAGTACATGCCAGCTGTACCAATAAGTATACTAACTATTATTGCATAGTGAAGCGATAATCACAGTCGCCCGCCGTCACTCACAACGTAGTAGTACGTCCAGTAGTATTACGTATAGCGCTGTCCTTGTCTGTCTCGATTCACGTATAGGTTTGTGCTTTCTCAGGAAAAGGTTCACTTGTATGAGGTGTTTCGGGCTCTGCCTGTACACAAAATAAAATATTTGACTAAGACTTTGCTCTAAATTTTATGGAACGTACCTAATCTCGTATAGTGTAACACTCCGGAGACCTCCTAAAGGAAATTGATATACAAAGTTAAGCCGAAGAATTTATTGCAGCGCTTAAAGCTACAAAGTTTACTTTATACCTGCCTTATAGCGAGGTAAGTGCAGCAAATTGGATAGTGGATACTAAGTATTATATAGCTTCTATACTGTTCTAGAGAAAGCTTTGGATCTAAGAGCTTTTGATATATTGGTGGGATATGCGATAAGCGATGATTTCTTATGGAGATAAAAAAATTCAGTGGTACTTAGAGTGGATGGTACTTCTCTATGTTAGAAGTTTTTTTCAAATATTCGGAACGATTTATCTTCATTTTTTATTCACCTGACTGCGACTTGACTGCGATCTCACCTGATGGTAAATGACGATGCAGTTTAAGGTGGACGTGGGCTAACTCCACTTCGACATCTTGACCCGATGAGATAAATGTCATTAACTGAGTAGTATTACTTCAGGGATACTTCAAGCGTAGCTCTCTCCTTCGCTCGCAGACTGAGCCTTCTTATAAGGCTCATAGTTAATGATCGTGTTTTAGATACACAAGTCACCACTGGCATCATGCACTGTTCAAAGACTTTCATTTTCAGTATTGAGGGCTTTTAGACGAGAAGACATCTCGAAGCTTGCCGAACGCTACTCACCCGAATTGGCTTCGGTGCTTGACCCCTTTCTCGAAATTGAATCTACCTAGCATTGTAGTCAAAAATAAACAAACAAGACACTCTGTCAACATTACTGTTACGTTTCATTATAAATTGCTCCATTTTATCGGGTTTAAAGTCTCCAGTTTTCTTTTTACCGGAGTATAATAATCCACAATTGCTTGCATAAAGTCCGTTTTCAAAGATAGCGTGGCAGTTAAGATTTTAACAAGAACTCAACATTTTGGCCCCGGTATTGTATGGCGTAATCTAAAATTATAACCAAATTAAGGCCGTGTACAGACATTAGACACTTGCAGTATATTTTTGAGCTAGTGTCTTCTTCAAACGTAGAGAGAACATAACTGGCATAACTACCTTAAAAATGTTTCAGTAACTACATTTACACACGCACAATCCATCTACACAAAATGATGTATGTTTATTATATATGTGAATATTTATATGTACCTACACGCTTTAGTCAAGACATCTTCTAAGGCAAGTTGGCCGAGACATAGCCGCCAATTTTTATATGGAAATGGGAAATAAGGATGCCATCTATATGCAAAGATATTGAAGATAGGAAGTTATTGAAAAAGATGTATCTACGAAGCTCAAAAGGAAGTAGGATCCATCGTCCTAATTGGCTAACGATCGTACGATCAATACGATCGATTTCGTCGCACGATGAAAATTAGTACTGCGATCATACGATGACTTGTCACTTGCAGGCTGCAATCATGACACTCGTAGGGGAATCATATGATTGATTCGATCGTGCAACGAAATCGATCGATTGATCCTACGATCGTTTGCCAATCAGAACGACGCCGGAGTGTGCAAAAAGCCACAAGCTGGTATGCATTATTTTTGCGACTGTCTTGTCCACCGCATGCACGAGACCTAATCTCGCTCACTTTTGTGAACAGTGACACAATAACAATAATTTCCGAAGCAGGCTATTAAAGCCGTTGTCTCATTAACGCCGAGCGCGACAACAGAGAACTGAGAGCGCTCACGAAATATCGGCCGACATTTAACTTTAAAGAGATTTAATTTGACGATTTATTTGTTTCCATCATTAGCTGTAAGTTAAAGGGGTAGTCCAAGAATAAAAATTTTATGCACAGACTAGGTATAGCAGTTGCCCGCGACTCCCTCTTCGTGGTATCTTCGTACATTTTTTGACGTGATAACGTCTTATAAATCGACGAGCGGATACCCGCGACTTCGTTCGCGTGGATATTGATTTTAATAATCCCGTGGGAATCATTTTGTTTTTCCTATGCTCCTTTGAGCTTAAACCTTGCTAAAAACTGTTAAAAGTTCACTGGCGGATGTTTAGGTACATCAAAATGTAAATATCCGCCAGTGAAAGTCCCATCAAAATCGGTCCAGCCTTTCGGAGATAAGCCAGTAGTCTTTAAAGTATCTACTTTCTAACAAAAAAAGAATGAATGAAATCGGACCACCCGTTAACGAATTACAGCTAATTACACATTTTGCCTTTCATCCCCTCTCCCAAGGGAACCGTGCTGAATTTCGGGATAAAAAGTATCCTATATGTTACTCCATAGTATTAACTTAAATCATGCCGAGTTTCATTTCAATCCATTCAGTAGTTTTTACGTGATGCGCGCACAAACATACAGACAAACAGACAAACAGATAAACAGACAAACAGATAAACAGACAAACAGACAAACAGACAAAAATTTCAAAAATAGCTTTTTTACGTTCTATTACTTATCCCTAATATCCCCCAGTTATTATTTTGCAAAAATCTTCAATGTACAGAACTACAGATACGGCAATTCTACGATTTTATTATATGTATAGAAGAAGATGAACGCCGACTGCACGCACAAAAAAGCATGACTTATTGTCACGTTCCGCCTGAGCCGAGTGTGCAAGCGAGAGCGCGGAACAAGCGATAGAGAGGCACAATCGGCCTAAGCGTTCGGCTTCATCGATGTTTTCTTATGACGTTATCACGTAAAATTGTCGTTTACAGACAACCAATTTTTTTCATATTTTTCGCTTTTATCACGGTATTCAAATATCCGCTTGCGGTATGTAAAAAATGTAATCCGAGATAGTTGTCTGCTATACACATTTCAGTTCAGTTAGCTGATAGATAACAAAACGTTGCAAAAGCAGTCCAAAGGACAGCATGACTCCTTTGCAAAAGAGAAAAGAAAAAGGAAATTAGGAGAGATGAAAGTAGAATTATAAATAGGTGAAGAGATTTAAAAATCCATAAGTTTGATTAAGGTTGTTGAAGATTGATCAAGAATGCAAAAGCTTACAATTTAATATTTAGCTACACACTAAAAACAATAAAAAAGAATACTTAAGACTACTTACGTTTTTTTAGCTTGTTTCTGTTTTAATATTCGAAGAATGCGCTTCTCAATTTACTAGTCTTTTTTTATAGAACAGGGAATGTGACTCTCTTATCCCCGTACGTCGACTCATTAATACTTGCCACAGTTTGTTTAAACGCTTCATTTGATAACGGTCATCAAATGTATCGAAGTAGCGCGTCCATAAATTTGAGTCTATGCCGTTTAGATACCCGAATATACTCTGTGCTGATTGACGTTTTTAATTAACAAGACTCGTTCGGGCGTTTGTTTTAAACGTTAATGCTTTTTCTTTTAATGATCATGCGGAATGATCGATGGTGTGTTTAGGGAGATCCGAGATTTCGATATAGTTTCTTCTTCAAAGTAGAAATGTTTTAGGTAAACTTTGAAGTACGCTACCGCGTCACGCTACTCTTAAGTTTCACTTAATCACCTCAAACGTTCCCCATACATTTCTGTACCACCACATCTAGTCACACTCCTGGGTAAAGACTTCCTCTTTTACAAAGGGGAGAAGGATTTAGAGCTTAGATCCGCCTGGCTGCTCCATTGCGGATCGGTGGGCTTTAACGACTATTGTTACATAATATGAGGTGTATACCTCGAGTTGCAAAAGCAGCAAAGGGCAGGGAACATAGCTCAACGAACCGATAGACGATTACTCCGCGCCGGAAAATGTAGGATTGCAATAGGTACCCCCCAATTTTACAATGATGAATGGACGCCGGATACAAGTGGTACATGACATTACGAGCTCCCTGACGCAGTGGTGAGTGTTGTAGTCTTATAATTGGGAGGTCCCGGGTTCGATTCCCCGCAGGGGGCAATTTGGGAATTAATAATTTCAAAATTGTCTCTGGTCTGCACTGGTCTGGTGGGAGGCTTAAGCCGTGGCTGGTTACCACCCTACCGGCAAAGCCGTGCCACCAAGCGATTTAGCGTTCCGGTACGATGGCGTGTAAATACCTCTTCCAAGTTGGTCCGCTTCCATCTTAGACTGCATCATCACTTACCATCAGGTGAGATTGCAATCAAGGGCTAAATTGTAGCTGAATAAAAAAAGTTCGTTTGTATGGCGTTCCTTGCAAGAATGCTATGTCCAGCAGTGTCTGATTATTATTTATCGGTTACGATGTTTGTTGAACTATGGAGGCTTACGATTATTTATCCAGGTCGTCCGACAAATCGTAACGTATTCATCGCCGTGTCACATGCAAATGGCGGATGGAGCGGAAGGTCGAAGCCTGTTTATTCAAATAACCTAACCCATATCTCACCTCGGAATACGGCTTGTATTATTTTAATTCCCTCATCCATATTTAGTGCGGGACCGCGGTAACGCGTGACTCACGACCTTATAAAGTATCATTGTAATTATTTCTACTTTTCCGTTTCTATTTTTATGGTAGGTATATATATTTTTTGTTCATCGACAAGTTAACCCTTGATTGTGATCTCACCGTATAAAGCGCGCACAAACATACAGACAAACAGATAAACAGACAAACAGACAAAATTTTCAAAAATAGCTTTTTTACGTTCTATTACTTATCCCTAACATCCCCCAGTTGTTATTTTGCAAAAATCTTCAATGTACAGATACGGCAATTCTACGATTTTATTATATGTATAGATTTTATTATTCTATCTATACATACATATACATATGTATGTTTAGATAGAAGATATAGAAGATAGATTTGAAAAACCAGAAAATTGTTACATCAATAAGAAACATAGAAAAAACCACAAAACAGAAAAAACAGAAAAACCTGTTTTTTCTGTTCCATGGAAAAAACTATACAAATACACATAATTAGATGCACAACTTATTAAAGGTGTCACAATCCTCACCGTTTCTACACGGCATCATACCATAACGCTAAATCTGTTTTTTATTGTATAACTATTTTTGACCGACTTCCAAAAAGGAGAAGCTGCTCAATTCGGCGCATATATTTTTTATTAAAGTAGCTAATTCCTTCATAATGTTCATAATGCTCTAGCGGTGAAAAATCTTGATTAAAAATGATATTATTTTAAAATTAAAGAAATTGCCAGTGTAAGGTGTTTCCAAACCAATTTCTAACACAGGCGGCTAGTGTATTAAAATAAAAGAATTTGCCACGCACCATAACTATTGTACTCCAACGCCCAAAATCTATTGGGACGGAACGAAACGATTTTTTGCCATAAACCATTTTTTCCTCGATCAAAGAGGCCGAGTGTGGCAAAAAAAAAACAGTAACAAAATACGAGTCTGGATTTGCGGTCAATTATCTTTTTGCCACACCCCCTAAAACTATGCTATTAACTACTATGTGGGAGGGTATTGTTAAAAGGAACACCGCTCTTCTATTGTTTCATAAAAATTATGTCTTTAGAAACAGTAAGAACTCTCATAACTGTGCTAGTTAGTGTTCCGTACCCAAAGGGTAAAAACGGGACCCTATTACTAAGATTCCGCTGTCCGTCTATCTGTTTGTTTGTCTGTCTGTCTGTCTGTCTATCTGTCTATCTGTCTGTCTGTCTGTCTGTCCGTCTATCACGAGGCTGTATCTCATGAACCGTCAAAATTTTCACAGATGATGTATTTCTGTTGCCGCCATAACAACAAATACTAAAAAACAGAATAAAATAAATATTTAAGGGGGCTCCCATACAATTAATTTGCGTGATTTATTTGCTTGTTTTTGCTCGATATAGATAACGGCAACAGGTAGACGCTTGAAATATTCACAGAATATTTAGTTACACATATATTCACATCAAAAATAAATAACTAAATTAAATTAAAACAAACATTTAAGGGGGGCTCCCATACAACAGACATGATTTTTTCGCCGTTTTTTTAGATAGATTTTTATTTTATAGTACGGAACCCTTCGTACGCGAGTCCGACTCGCACTTGGCTTTTTTTTTGACCTAAAATCTATATTATGCTACCGTTTGAATAATAACCAATTCGCCATGAAATCGGGTATTATAGTTAGACTAAGCTTATTATAGTACCTACAAGACAGTAATTATACATACCAAAGTTTTCGAATAACACGAGTTGTTGACAATCCCCCAGTCCTATTACAACTCATCAATATATTAAACACACGTTAAGATGTGATTTTGGGATATTCACGGTGAACGCTCGTCCTATTCAAACACGGGCTCTAATTTGATCAAACAGTCTCTATTTATAAAGTTTGATTGTTTTATTGTTAATTTTGAATAGTAATTAGTTCCCTTACGCGACTCCCGACTCTTGGTTCACTGAGCGATGCGCCTAAGCGCCTAAGCGGTCGTTTTTGATGTAAAAATGGCGCGTGCGCACGAAGACCGATCAAAATACTTATTATTATTTTGAATGCGTTGAAAAAACGTGTGTTTTAACTAACTTCGAAATACGGTCAGGTCGTGACTTGTCGCGTGTTTGGGTTTTAAAAGAAGTCTCTCTCGAGCGCTACCGAGTGCGCCCCATACAAACGATGTTTGATTTTTATTTTAATAATAACTAATCAAAGTTGATTAAATTTTTTAGATACGCTCTCAAACTAATAATTTTGTTTATGGTTTATCAGATTTCCGTATAAATATACACACATATGTTTTTACGGAAATCTTATAAGCTAATAGAACATACAGACAGACAGAGTTACTTTCATATATTTTATAATATTATAGTAGTTATGGATTCGGAAGCTGCACCGGCTTACTTTAATGATTATTGTCATTATGGGAACTCATTGCAAGTTTAAACCTTTCAGCGCGACACCCGCATGGGGCCGAACAAATTATAAAACAGTGACAATTAACTACATCAAAATTAACGTTAAATTTCGGAGGGGCGTGAATCGTTTTGTATCTGAGAATGTGTAAATTAAGATGTAGAGCAAGATAAGTTTCATAGATTTTTTGATTGTATCTCAGCTACTTTTATAATAATGAGGATTATACCCTATCAGCGTATTAGTTTGGTTTTAGTTGGTAACCGAATGATTAAAATGTCACTAAAAGTAAGTAACATGATTCTTTGATATTTTGTATTTTCTTAACTAGCGACCTGCCCCGGCTTTGCATGGGTAGTAGATTTATCCCACCATACATTTTGTTATATCTGGCAGTGTTTTCGGTGAAAGCTCCCAGGTGGCTTAACTTTTTCCGATATTCCCAATAATTATCGTCATCTTTCAACCAATTTACACGAAACTTTATTAACCCCCGACGCAAAAACGACGGGGTGTTATAAGTTTGACGTGTCTGTGTGTGTGTGTGTGTGTGTGTGTGTGTGTGTGTGTGTGTGTGTGTGTGTGTGTGTGTGTGTGTGTGTGTGTGTGTGTGTGTGTGTGTGTGTGTGTGTGTGTGTGTGTGTGTGTGTGTGTGTGTGTGTGTGTGTGTGTGTGTGTGTGTGTGTGTGTGTGTGTGTGTGTGTGTGTGTGTGTGTGTGTGTGTGTGTGTGTGTGTGTGTGTGTGTGTGTGTGTGTGTGTGTGTGTGTGTGTGTGTGTGTGTGTGTGTGTGTGTGTGTGTGTGTGTGTGTGTGTGTGTGTGTGTGTGTGTGTGTGTGTGTGTCTGTTCCCCTGTGGCGCTCAAACGGGTGGACCGATTTGAATGCGGTTTTTTTTTGTTTGAAAGGTGATTTAGTCGAGAGTGTTGTTAGCTATGTTTGATGAAAATCGGTCCAAGATGGCCGCCGCTACAAAATGGCGGATTACATATTTTTTCACAACTCCCTTAATATGGGTATCAAATGAAAGGGCTTGACTAGTAGAATAGCACTATTGCAAATCCAAGATGGCCGCCGCCACAAAATGGCGAATGTCGGGGGTTTTTTAAATTTTCAATTTACACTTGTTAAATAATACACTTAATCCTTCCTCATGAATTACTCTACCTATTGCTGAACGCCGCATGAAAATCCGTTTAGTTTAAAACCCGGATAGATGCCGCAGTTGGATAGATGCCTCAGTGTCGAAAAACCTGACTTCCCAAACTCGCGACTAAAAATTGATAGTTTAAATAAGAAGCGCAAGCCCCCCAAACCTCAGGCCCCTACATACATTTGTATTAAAACAATTTGTTTCGTTTGTGCGTGTGATTATCTCCGCAGCGAACGCGGCAAATCCTTCAAAGTTTTAGAGGCGAGTATTTGCCGTTGTATAACTTTTGAAGTAGTAGAAGATTCTGTTATATTTTTTATTATGTCAATACACTGGTTCAATAAGTGTACACCTAAGTGTAAATAATCGCTCTTTAGTTTTTAGTTTATTTAATAAATAAAAGGGCATCTATCCATATCAAAAAGGATAGTTGCCTCGATTTTTCGAGGTATAGGTGCCCTTAGAGGCATCTATCCCCTAATATACCTATTGATATGTCAAGTATTTTTTTAATATTTTTAATGTTCTTTTATATTTTTATTTCTTTTTTCAATAAATTCCTGATAGTTTTAATATACTTCGGGGCATCTATCTCTTTCAGCCCAATCTGTCCAGTGGTTTGAGCTGTGCGTTGATAGATCAATCAGGCAGTCAGTCAGTCAGTCACCTTTTCCTTTTATATATTTAGATAATAAAACCTTATGAAACTATGTATTTTGCTTATTTTTTTTCATAGGGCATCTATCCTTTTTAGTATTTTCATAGTGGGGCATCTATCCACACAGGTAGGCATCTATCCCCAAAAAAAGGGTCTGCGAAAAGTTAAATTCTGCAAAATCTGTAATCGTTAGGACAACAAAAACAAGTCATAATGGAACCCAAAAGATTAAACTAACTATATTCATAAATATTATTTGTGATAAATTAATATTTTAAAAGTTATGAGGTCATTTCAAAAAGTGGGGCGTCTATCCGGGTTTTACCCTAGTAGTTTTTAAAATCGTGAAAAGACAGACCGGACGCGGCGGGGTACTTTGTTTTGTAATATAATAGTGATTATCTTAATACTACTATCTACACCTTTGTTCTCCTAAAATGAAAATAAGTATTTTGATTTGAAGCAGGAAAAGACGGGATGAAAGCTCAGTATTCGCTAATACAGATATGGTTCTCAGGATAATATGTCGGTGTCAACATTGATTGATGGATACGCGAAGTTTCAGTGACGAAGCGTATTACTTTTACTTTGTTACAGATCACAAACAGGACGATAACCGTGACAAATATTAATGGAAGGATTGCAATGGTGCTCTTAGTAAGGTCCGAAAAGATATGAACACATATTTAACCTCTTACGAAGAAAGTTTCAAAGATTTTTTTTAATATTTCTCGCTTATATATAAGTTTTATCTACGTTAATAATTCATACAGGAGTACCAAATTCATATAAATTATAAGCCTCAATAGCGCAACGGTTGCGGGCGCAGATCGGGAACCGTAGAGTCGACGGTTCAAACCCCAGTCGTTACACTTTGTCGTACGTGGTCCTAGCACAAGAGAGACATAAAGAAGAAAAGAATCATATGACCGAGAAACAGCATTGGAAGACTCACACTAGATGGATGGACGATTTCAAGCAAGATGCTGGCAGCCGCTGGATACAACCAGCACAAGATCATGTTCTGTGAGAACCCTTCTAAGAGCCATATGTCCAGCAGTGGCAGATAAAGACGAGGTATTATTACTTTCTGACACATAGGTACATACTCGTATGAACCTACGAGGTGACAAAGTAATTTCAAATCGTAATCATAATCGCTCTTTGCATAATCCGATTTATAAAACGTGTTTCTTCTCGGATCGTTCGATTCGGATAAATATCTATCATTCAATGACGTTCCAATTACGATACAATACACGCTGTAAAATAAGCTAAGCTTTTAAGTCTGCGTTCACACTTGTGACAATTTTTACGATACTAGAATAAAATATTAAATTATAAACAAAGTTTTCACCGTAAGCGTGAGACAAAACTCACAACCTATAGTCAACTAAGATAATGTGTAGCTGGCTTAGTGTGAATTTGGAACATAATGATACAGTATAATACAAAATATATAATACGTAGTGATAGAAGTTACAATACACAATACCACATAAAGCGGTGATAGCCTCTCTTTCCAGGGGACCAAATTCGATACCCAACTTTTCGGAGTTAGGTATGTGTGTTTTAAGCACTTAAATATCACTTGCTTTAACAGTGAAGGAAAACATCGTAGGAAACCTGAACACCCGAGAGTTCTCCATAATGCTCTTGAAGGCGTATGAATTTTACCAATCCGCACTTGGTCAGCTTGGTGGACTGCGGTCTGAAACCTTCTCACTCAGTGAAGAGACCCGTGCCATATTGTGGGCTGGTAATGGGTCGATAATGATGATGATGAGCAATGACTGCGAAGCGAACATCGTCACAAAACTAGAGGTACTTGAAACATTTCAAAAGAGACCTTATCACGAAGACTGAGCCGAGGTTTTTGTAAAATTTTGGAGCATAAAATAGCTCCATTAATGCGATACATTTGCACGCAATTTCATCTACAGTGATAGCACAGTGTCGCTAGTCTTCACTGCCTAAAGCGCAGGCCATATTGGCAGCAAAGTTCTATGAAAGTTCGCAAGTTCGTTTGCTGGCTTCGCTTAGCGCTGTAGCTCGCGAAAAGACGCGGTGACGTCATGAGCGAAGCAAAACGAACCTCGTTTCGCTTCGCTTCGTTTCACTTAGCTCCCAGTGTGGCCTGCGCTTTAAAGCTCCGTCTTACAACAGACTATTTAATTGTAACAAACTGATTTACGAGGCTCCAAATCGGTTATCTAACATCTATTTGCTCGCTCTCTACTCGCGGTAATATATGGGAGCGTTGTAACCTATCCTTTTGGAGATTATAAGCTCTCACTTCTGATTACACTTAAATTCTTTCGACAATGTTATTGCAGCTATCTAGTAACATAATTATGATTTGTTACATTAATATGGCTATATACATTGTAATTTGTGTTTTGAAATGAGCAACAGCTGAATGTTTTGCCGGCCCTTCCTCGCAGTATTCGCTTTCCGAACCGGTGGTTGACTATTCACGTGTTATAAGAGCTACAAGTTGGTCTACACTCTACACTAAATTAATAATTTTCATTTTAATTCAGTTTTGTTTTGATATGAATTGCAGGCAAACGAGTAAGCGGGTCACCTAATGTTAAGTGATTACCGCCGCCCATGCACATTTGCAACTCCAGAGGGACCACTAATGCGTTGCCGGGTTTTAAGGAATTTTTTGATCCGCCTCTTGAATAACCCATATCAAAGTAATAGAAGTCATAGAATGATACGTACCATAGATTAAGATATTATTATAATTCCATCTTTTAAAAATTACATATTTGCACGAGTCGAGTCAACTTATCATTTCGTACTCTCCAGTCTCCGAAGCAAAGAGGGTTGATGAATGTCCAACCAACCAACTTGAGTCTACACTGCACTGCATTATTTATTTAAATTGTCGACAGCAATGAAAATATATGGAAATAGTTTCAATTAAAACGCTGTGTCACTTTGCACGTTTCTAAACTGACAAATGTACTAATCATATGGAGAAAACTGCATATCCGCTTTCCAGACATTCGAAAGCATTGCGCGTCGCCGCAGACTTAACAACAATATTTCACTTGGCAGCCAAACAGCTTCGTCTGTTAAGATACGTTGTTTAAACAGTGTGAAATGTGAGAGCTTAACTGTACTAGAATTGCTCGTGACTCGTGAGTCAGCGCATTCGTCGCGCGACAAAACTATCGCGGTAAATAAAGCCTCAAGAAAGCTCAGAGTCACTCGGCGTGGAGAAAGCTACGCTCGGAGTTTCTCTACGGATCAAATCACCGAGTATAAATTAAAAATTTAAAAAACCCCCGACATTCACCTTTTGTGGCGGCGGCCATCTTGAATTTGGAATAGTGCTATTCTACTAGTCAAGCCCTTTCATTTGATACCCATATTAAGGAAGTTGTGAAAAAATATGTAATCCGCCATTTTGTAGCGGCGGCCATCTTGGATCGATTTTCATCAAACATAGCTAACAACACTCTCGACTATTTCACCTTTCAAACAAAAAAAAAACCTGCATTCAAATCGGTCCACCCGTTTGAGCGCCACAGGGGAACAGACAGACACACACACACACACACACACACAGACACGTCAAACTTATAACACCCCGTCGGTTTTGCGTCGGGGGTTAAAAAATGAGAAGATCCGTAGAAGATCCAGAGTCACTGACATAGTTCAGCGGGTGTGCAACAGCTGAATGTTTGCGAAGCTGCGAAGCTGAAAAGGAAAGAGTATATACTAATATAGTTCGTAGAACTGAATGGCTTGGACCCGAAAGCGCTGGGTTGGCAGACCCCCACAACTGGAACCGATGAAATCAGACTACGTGCAGGGAGCTACTGGATACAAATAGCAAAAGACCGTGGCGTGTGGAAGTCTCTACGAGAGACATTTGTCCAGCGTTGGACGTCTGTTTGGTTGATGACAATGATGAAGTAGACGAGGTGTAGTAGACGATAGGTTATTTGTCAGTTTTACGTCAGTTTCAGCTGTGATTGACGATGACCTAGCTATCATCTAATGCATTGCTTTTGCACATTATTTGCTCCACCAATCATTCATCACTCAAGACTGATGGAATGGACTGACGCGTGCCTATCGTCTTATGGAGTCCTAAAAGCTTTTTCTGATACCACTTTAAAACGTATCAGAGAATTTTAAAAGCCAAGTTAAAAATCAATGTTATAAAATGTGTAAGTGAACTGTGAATTCTTTGAAATAACGATCTTAAAGTACGGGTCTGAATGGGCGCCGTTTGTTTAGTCGTGACGTGAATGGGTGGCTTTAGAGCCCGGTTATTTAATGCTTCGTCGCTCCTTAAAGAGACGCGAACTCTGTAGGACGCCATTTATGTGACTAAAAGCAGGGTTGAAGATAAAATCGGCCGTCTCTTTCACGCCACTTGGATTTATAATGAGAGGAAAAAAGTAGGGGGTGGGAATCTAAAATGCGGAAGACGAATCGATTAAGATGTTACTGATGTTAGGCATTCTCTGGACTCTGGAGGAAAAAATAAAACGAAGTTATTGACTTAGATAGTGGTAGAATTGTGTGCCTTGTCCCTTAGTGCTTAGCGCTTAGACAATCTAAGAGCTGAGTACTAATTGAGACCTAAGTTTCACACCGCGCCTGTCGAAAATTAACCTATTTCATATCTGAGAGGAGACCCGTTCCCTGGGTTCATGCCCCTTCATTTCCTTGTTGTGGGCCCGTAATGGGTTCATCATCATCATCATCATGATCAACCCATTACCGGCTCACTACAGAGCACGGGTCTCCTCTCAGAGTGAGAAGGGTTTTGGCCATAGTCTACCACGCTGGCCAAGCGGATTGGCAGACTTCACACACCTTTGAGAACGTTATGGAGAACTCTCAGGCATGCAGGTTTCCTCACGATGTTTTCCTTCACCGTTAAAGCAAGTGCCGGCAATCGAACCCTGGTCCTTCTACTTATAATACCATAGCGCTCGTCATTGTGCCAGAGAGGTCGTCATTTCTCGAATCCACGGGATTCAACCAAACCATTAAAAATACTTGTTTGGGAGTCCGTTAAAAATTTAATGTTAATCTTGTGTTCTTAATAATTAAAATTATCACACTCTCAAGTCTCGATCTTACGTAATAAATTATTAACAAAGAATCGAGAACATTTCTTAATCTCAAAGCATCCGAAGTGTGGATGGCATGCCGAATGGTACTACAGAAAAAAAATGCCCAATTCCAATTACTGGCACGAGATGGTATTCGATAAAACCTGGTCAATTACCACGGTCTGTAATGCTCGAGCGGCCATGTTGTTTTTTTATCGATAACCACGATAGAAAGCAAAGGTATTAAGATACAAGAAAAAAGTTTCGAACGATTTTATAGATACTCGATATCTCGTATCTCTAAACGATTTATGGTACGGTCTTGTAATAGAAAAATGTGTATTGTGTACTGGTAAATGGTATTTTTTTGTAATATGCCTGTAATTCTAGAAAAGTTTATTATGCAGTTTCTTGCAAAGACGCAAAATACTACAGAAGGGTCACACTGCACAGCACTGTGTAGTATCTAAACTTTATATTCACCTACAAAGCCCTCCCTTAAGTACCTAAATCTTTAAAAAAAATATGCTGAACACATTGCATCAAGATTGCAAGTGTATAATTTTATGAGCATTAAGGGTTATTTTTTTCATGAAAAAAAATATATATGCATCTATAGCTTCGGTTAAAACAGGAAATAGACGCAATTTATATATTTTTTGGGTTGTTATTTTTTGTACCTACTCCTAATATAAATTACTTTTTTTTGTACTTAAGTACCTACCCATCGCTTATGTTAAACAGGAAATATACGCAATTTCGTTGTTTGTATTAAAGGGCAAAGCTGCGGTACAAAAAAGGGTTATAAAAACCTACGAACCATCCGTTCGGAAACCGCTTATGAAACTGTTATGATATTTTTTTGTTGATTCTACCGACCGCAAGATACGTTCGGATATAAAAACACTTTATTACTGCCGCTACCAAATTTTGTTTTGCAACTTGGCATCAATATAAAGTTATACGTTACAAGCTTTTACCCTTGACTTCATTGGTTTGAAGACGAGATATTACAGTGCACAAATGTTTGTGCAAATATAGGAGCGCTCTCGATTCCTTCACTCTCATAGTCTGATGGGACAAAAATGCGAGATCAGCCGCAGGACGGACAGCTTTACGTGCTCTACGAGAATGGGGTGTATGTTACACTGCCAACTTCCCAATTAATCAAATTTTTTTTACAGCCACCCAATTAAACCCAATAACCCAATAATTAAAACTAAATAAAATCCAATAACTTTTCCCCAACCGAACCAAATGATGACTAGACCATTGAGACAGTCACTGACCATTGATTATGAAATTGACATGTCAATGTAGACAAGGAACCTACAGCCGAATATTTTGCCGGTACGAATTCCAGGAAGGCCTTTTAAAAGTTTTTCTAAGAACCTACGTGTCTAATTTGTTATTTGACGCGTGCCTCGAAACACAAGTAACAAACAACTTTTGGGGACCTACAGGCGCTACATTATGTACAAACTATTTTCTTATTGGCTATTTCATTGGTCTACGGATTCATTTTCCCGACCCGGGAATCAAACCCCGGAGCTCATGATTCACAGACCATCATGCCAACGAATATTTTCTACGTTAGAATATAAATTAGAACGCAAAACGATACAAAACAGTATCTATCTATTCTATTCTTCTATACATATAATAAAATCGTAGACTTGCCGTATCTGTACATTGAAGATTTTTGCAAAATATATATAACTGGGGGATGTAAGAGATAAGTAATAGAACGTAAAAAAGCTATTTTTGAAATTTTTGTCTGTTTGTCTGTTTGTCTGTTTATCTGTTTGTCTGTATGTTTGTGCGCGCATCACGCATAAACTACTGAATGGATTGAAATGAAACTTGGTATGATTTAAGTTTATACTACGGAGTAACATATAGGATACTTTTTATCCCGAAATTCAGCACGGTTCCCTTGGGAGAGGGGATGAAAGTCAAAATGTGTACTTAGCTGTAATTCATTAACGCGTGGTCCGATTTCATTCATTCGTTTTTTGTTAGAAAGGAAATACTTTAAAGATTACTGGCTAATCTCTCAAAGGCTGGATAGATTTTGATGGGACTTTCACTGGCGGATGTTTACATTTTGATCTACCCAAACATCCGCCAGTGAACTTTTGACAGTTTTTAGCAAGGTATGGGCTCAAAGGAGCTTAGGAAAGACAAAATGATTCCCACGGAATGTTTAAAAACCAATATCCACGCGAACTAAGTCGCGGGTTTCCACTTGTAATATAATATTATGAATTTTTAAACATCATTAACAGAACGCCGACGTATTAAATGTGTAAAATAACTTTATTTAGGCACTACGCGTAGAAATTTAAATAATTTAATTTCATTATAAATTACAATCGCTGAAAATTCAACACTATGAGATATATGCCATCTAGGTACATATACATTATGGCACCGCTAAATAGTCGGCCGGAATATAAATTCGCTCCAAAACTGGCGACATTTTACATTAGATATTTACTGTAAAATTATGTATACTTAGTCCTTTTCAAATTAGGTTATGTAAGCAAATAAATAAACTGAAGTAGTCAGTTGTTGACAATTTACAAGATAAGTAACTAGATTTTCTGATTACAGTAATATTTTGACGACTTTCTCACGCAGTGGAGCGATTCTAAATTAATATTTAATATTTAATATTCCTATTAGGTAGCATTGCTAAAAAAGACTAATTATACCTACTAAAATATACGTGCTCGCGTAAATTTTAGCGTTTTTTGCTTATTGCAAAAAGATATATAATTTGAAAAAAAAATTATATAAATGTAAAACTTGAAAGATTTCCAATACAATAACTGCCAAACGTCAAATTCAAACATCAGTTATAAAGTTATATCCACTAATTAACTTACTGACTACTAGCTAGATTAGTATGGCTGCTAGACGAACAACTTTAGTTAAATTTATTCTAATTGAAATACCTATAAAATTAACATGCTTGAGAAAAAGCATATATATATGCTTGCTTGACACAAAAACATTGCTGCTTTGCGGTTGGCGCTGTTGCAATATAATATTATGGTTTATATAAGATAAGAGCAGCATAACATTTTGTCCTGCGAAAGCGTTCGTACGTATGTGTGTTCGAAGCCTAAGCTTCACACTCGAAATTAACACCGGTGTCGTCACCACGCACAATGGGCATTGTTGTAACCGTTCCAATTAGCAGCTAATGCTGGGTCAGTGCTCACGGCGTGGTAACGAGCTGTCATCACTCGCGTTCCCAGACGTGGACATGTACCTACACGGTAATGGACAAGGAAATGCACTTGATTATATCTTATCTTTTAATTCTACTACTAAGCCTTTGACTGCGATATCTCTGGAGTTTTAAAAACCTGACTCCACGCGGACAAAGTTGCGGGTATCCGCTGGGTTCTTGCGGATGCCCGCGACTTATCTCCTTCGAATTTTTTTTGGTTTTCGTATGCTACTTTGAGCTTATATATTGCTAAAAACTGTTAATTGTTTTAAAATGTAAGAATCAGTTTTACTCTAGCGGCACGCTATGATGGCCGGTTTGACGTTTGTCCGCTCATGAAGTTCCGTATTAATTGATAACGACTTTGAAGGAAATAATTGTATTACTTTATTGACGATAGTGATGTGCAGAGATTCATAAATTTTATCGAATGTAGTTTTAGGTTTAGGACTCAAAATTTATTTATTAAATTGATTTCTTAAATGTATACAAGTGTAGAAAAATCAGTTTGCACCATTTAAGGGGTGAATGTACTTGTGAATATGAACAATTTTCACTATGTGGACAAACCTCTGAAATCGCAAAAAAATATCAATAAATTTTTAAAAATGGAATCTAATACGATCGTCACATAGGATCGCTGGCTAGCACAACTACTACCTCCGGCAAACTCGCGTCAATGCTCAATGCAAAACAAAGCAGTTTCGAATTGACGTTGCTTCGAAAAGTATAAACTGTCAGTGCAATGCGATTGTGATATAGTTTTGACCTGGCTTTGGATTTCAAATATTGATACTGCATTACTGTTGACCCTTGCTCGTTGATTTGGACTCTGTTCAAGCCCTTTGTTGTGGATTTCGTCGATATGACCGAACGTACGCAGAGAACTGTTCTAAATAGTGAGACACGTGAGTTCGTAATACGCCTTCGTAACTATTTCGATCGTGAAGCTCAAAATGGAGGGCCAATTTTACCTATAACGTCAGTGGTTGAACGCGTAGCTGATGCGCTTAATATTGGACAACGAACTGTTAGACGGATAACTAAAAAAAAATATTTTTTTAGTTATCCGTCCGTTAAAAGCGGAATTAGTACGTCTTTTAAAAGAAAACAAACCAACCAAGATCCGATACGTCATTGACGAAATAGCATTAGAACATGGGCACAGAGTTATACGGTTACCACCTTACCATTGTGAGTATAATGCGATTGAGTTGGTGTGGGCTCAAATTAAGGGATATGCTGCAAGACACAATACAGAACCCCCATTTACCACAAAAAAAATGCTAAAATTATTAGAAGAAGCTTGTGAACATGTGACTAAAGGAGACTGGGAAAAGGTTGTGAATAGAACTGTTAAATTAATAAGGGAAGATTATGAAAGAGATGTGAAAATAGATAATATTATAGAAAACGAACATATAATTATTAATGTATGTGATGATAGCAGTGACGACAGTGAAAATAGTAGTATGGACGAATCTGATTAATTATGGCCTTTTGTGGCACCTTTTTTGGTATCTTTTGTATTCATATGTTTCTTGTGTGCATATAAAGTATGTATATTCATTTTCGTTCAAATATTCAGTTCGTTCAAATAAATTAAATAAACATATACATTTTTGTTTTATTAAACCTATTTAATCAGGTACAAAAACAAAACTTAATTGTTTTTTGTTCGAGAATAAATTGACATTCCACATCACTATTGTAATGTGTCAAACCGGCCATCATAGCGTGCCGCTAGTATAGTAATTAAAAAATCTATACATATAATAAATCTATACATATAATAAAATCGTAGAATTACCGTATCTGTACATTGAAGATTTTTGCAAAATAATAACTGGGGGATGTTAGGGATAAGTAATAGAACGTAAAAAAGCTATTTTTGAAATTTTTGTCTGTTTGTCTGTTTGTCGGTTTGTCGGTTTGTCTGTTTGTCTGTTTATCTGTTTGTCTGTTTGTCTGTATGTTTGTGCGCGCATCACGTAAAAACTACTGAATGGATTGAAATGAAACTTGGTATGATTTAAGTTCATACTACGGAGTAACATATAGGATACTTTTTATCCCGAAATTCAGCACGGTTCCCTTGGGAGAGGGGATGAAAGTCAAAATGTGTACTTAGCTGTAATTCGTTAACGGGTGGTCCGATTTCATTCATTCTTTTTTTGTTAGAAAGAAGATACTTCAAAGATAACTGGCTAACCTCCGAAAGGCTGGACCGATTTTGATGGGACTTTCACTGGCGGATGTTTACATTTTGATGTACCTAAAGATCCGCCAGTGAACTTTTAACAGTTTTTAGCAAGGTTTAAGCTCAAAGAAGCATAGGAAAAACAAAATGATTCCCACGGGATTATTAAAATCAATATCCACGCGAACGAAGTCGCGGGTATCCGCTCGTTATATAATAAATTAATAAATTATGTAATCTCTATACATTGATTCTAATCTAAAGTACTGACCTCTAATACTAAGATCTAATAAGTAATGTAATGTAAATAAGTAATGATCTATAATAAAGCGTACTTTGAGTCTGCTCAGATAAGATTTAATTATCTGAGTAGAGTCAGTCTAGTACTTTCAGTCACTCTATAAGTCTAAGAGATTTATAGAGTGTTCTCTGACTTTGCTCAGCGTAGATTGCGATTATTTCCTGTTCACTCAAACCAAACTTGAGTTAGAACAAGACAAATTTATTCAGTACAAACCTAAGTCTGTCTCTTTTTAACTGATAAATGTAAGTTAAAAGTACGCTATATATTCTTAAAATCGCAGCTTACGTTTATTTGGAGCGATCTTTAAAGAATAAATAAGGCTTTGACGAAAGGAAGGAAATAAAACTCAAACAATTAAGTAAACCTAAGGGAAGAGACTAATTTTTAATCCAAATTCCTCAAAGGAAACGAACATTTGGTAAAAGTTGGATAAAAGTAAAACTTCTTAACGATCCTTCTCCATATCTTTCGGTGCCATTAAGACTTTGGGACTCGTCTTATCTGTGAAAGTTTAATCCTACGCTAGTTCTGCGAGATTTGGTTCAATTTCAATTTCCTATCCGGCTTCTGCACAACTGGCTGAGCTGAGTTTAGTTTAGATTTATTATGGCTCTGAAAAGTAGACGTTAGAATCTATTAAAATAACAGCGGGGGAAATAATATTACTTACATCAGAGAATAGTTTGGAATAACTGTCAGTATTCATCTATTATACCAGTATAGTAGATTATTACAAAGGTCTAATAGACGTGTATAGATATATGTAGATAAAATATTTTCTATCAAACTTTGCGATCTTCTCGGCCGCCCATATTCTCAATCAATAATTATGTACACTGACAATGAGAGAAAAATTATGAATCACTGCGATGAAGTTAATAATTCACATACACTTCATTAAATTCATAATCGTTCCTCATGAACAAGCCCCAGAGATTTCCGTTTCCAAAGGCCGAACCGAAAAAAATATTCTTTAAATAAATGGCTGTATAGGTGTCGAATTGAGAACCTCGTCCTTTATTGAAGTCGAATAAGAACAAAATATAGAATTAGGTACGACTATAGGTTTATAGATACTATATCAATATGCGTTCAGCAAATCACGTATTTGTAACAATACAAACGACGAGGAAACTATTATAGAATAATTGAAAACATGTTATTTATTGTACGTACATCTAATGTTAAATAAGAAAATTTATGGCTCAGATCGTTAATGCAGATGCCGGTATCGTTTAAATCACAGTACTTAATAGATAAAGAATAAATAACATTATGTATTGAGCCCCCAGGCCCCCTGGAGTGTGTGAAAGGCTTCGCATATAAATAGTTTTGCATACAAGTAACCTGTTTGTCGCCTTCACTGTTTCCTTCCCACGAAAAATCGGTTTCAATATTCATGTTCATTTTATACCTTACTTATGCAATAATACCAGGCCTGTCTTACTCTACTGTGTAGACACCAAGCTTGTTAAGTACATCGCGTTGATGCAACACGAAATTAAATTTTACGCGATAAAAAATAGGGCTTTGTAGGTGATTTTAATTTTACATCTCTGTTATTTGTGCTAACTAACTAACTAAACTAACTGCCTCGTTGGTCTAGTGGTTAGCGTATTCGACTGCAGATCACGAGTCCTGGGTTCGATTCCCGGGTCGGGTAAATAATTTTTGTGTATTAGGTTTTTCTGTCAAGACATTCTCAGTGCCAGTTGTGGTGCCAGCCCGGTGTTGATAGTTGGCGGTGTTTCACCGCAGTCGGTCCCGGTTATTATCACTATCATGACGTGACAACAGTCGTTAAAGCCCGCAAACCTGCGTTGGAGCAGCGTGGTGGTCTAAGCTCTAAATCCCTCTCTCCTATGAGAGAGGAGACCTGTACCCAGCAGTGGGACGTTAAAGGGCTGTAGTGGTGGTGGTGGTGAATTTAATTTTATATCTGGGTTAACTGTGCTACTCATAGACCTGAATTAGTATTTGCAAAAATAGACTTAAGCATCCATCTCATTTCTTTGCCTTATTTCTTTTTTTGTGATCGGGATATTGATGAATTGGATATGACAAGTATTTCCAAATTGTCGACAATGTTCTTTATAGTACGGCAGCCGCCGAGCAAAATTTTTTTAGTGATTAATAACAAGCTGAATTTTAGTGAGTAGGCTCGTTTTGACGAGACGACCAACTTTTTTATTTATGAAAATCCTCGATGGAGGTAGCTTCTCGAGTGGGGAGGTGTTAAAAATTTCGATTCGCTCGGGTGGGAAATCGTTCCACTAAATTTGTAGGACTATGTAGCCATTTCATTATACAAGTATTTACTAAGCTGCATAATAAAAATCAGCTAGTTATTAATAATGTTTAATCATTTTTATAACCTCATTATTTGGAAATATTCAGAGTGGAGGACGCTGTAGAATATTATTACTAACCACCTGATTATTTGTGTGCAGCCTAATAAATACTTGTATAATGAAATGGCCATATAGTCTTACAAATTTAGTGGAACGATTTCCCACCCGAGCGAATCGAAATTTTTAACACCTCCCCACTCGAGAAGCTACCTCCATCGAGAATTTTCATAAATAAAAAAGTTGGTCATCTCGTCGAAACGAACCTACTCACGAAAATTTAGCTTGTTATTAATCACTAAAAATTTTGTTTGGCGGCTGCCGTACCATTAATATTTTTTCTCTGCTTTTAATATAAGTTGCAAAATCATACTTCACATTAGTATTGCCCCACTTTCATCAGTTACCCAACACGCTAATCAGTCGTGTATCGTTAGTACAGTTAGTGTATCGATCCCGCATCAAGTACAGGCATGCATGCTAATGACTTCTTTGTTTTTTTTTTCATGCTCCTTTTGTTCTGCCGCGTCATGTTGGTCAGCGGCTTTTGATTCTTCGTATAGATTTGTAGTCGTGTTATTTTTTTGTTGATTCTTTATTGTCTTCGAGTATGTGCAGTTACACGATTTTTTCGGATAAGATCGAGTGTGTCGAATTACTCGTGGACGACCGTAAGAAATGACCTCTGATTTTTACTTATGTACCTAGTGTAACTTTCGGTGGTATGTTCTTATTAACAAGCACAGACGAAACAAAACCTCTCTGAAAAGTATGCAGGGCTGTATTTCTATACCTTAATTGTTGGATATTTCCTTGTGATAAAGAGATTAAGACAACGACGACCAAATGATGTGACGATGATCATGTATCATCATACAAGAAAGTATTGTGAAATTTTCTAGAGTTTTGTAAAAGTATGGTCCTGCAGAAATTAGTTGCGTCAAACTTATAAATACTACCACCGTACCACCTGAACATATGGTGGGATAGCATTATTAACAATCTTTAGTTAACCTATACGCAGTAATAGTTAGTAAGTATGCTTTGACTCAAAACAGATTTATATTAGATCTCATGAATACTAACAAACTATGTATGTAGTAGGTACTCGTACATGACGAGATCTAGACTATAGATTAGCGGTTAGGTTACCTTGACGCGACGCAGGTGTGACCACTGACCGGCGAACGCGAATGTTCGTCGGTACAAATAGAACTTCTTGTTCCTTACTGTTCATACATTTATGTATTATCTTGTATCTCACACCACTGACATGACGCTTGATTTGTTGGTGCATTATGCATTAGTGATCTCTTGGTTTCTCTCTTCCGCTTATTTCAATGAAGTAAAAATAAATCAGATATGAAGGGATCCGTAGATGAACCAGAGATCATAGCTCACCGTCATAGCTCATCGAGTCGCGAAATTTAAATGGCAATTGTTCGAAGAACCGATGGATGTTGAGGTTCCAAGGTGTTCCAGTGACAACTTCGCACCAGCAAACAAAACGTAGGAAAATGCCCCCACTAGATGGATAGACGATCTCAAGCGAGTCGCTGGCAGCCGCTGGAAATAGGCGGCACAAGATCGTGTTCTGTGGCGATTTCTAAGAGACCTATGTCCAGCAGTGGACATCTACTGGTTGAGACTACAACAATGATGACGTTTACCCCAGTTTGCGACTGTTTCCGAGGCGATATTCATCTTGACCGATAGACGTTTGAGTCTCAAAGTATTGGAGCGACGACCTCATTGGAAGACCCTCTACTCGGTGGTTAGACGATCTCAAGGGAATTGCTGTCAATTACTAGATACAAGTGGCACAAGATTGTGTTCTGTGGCGGTCCTTGTAAGAGACGTATGTTCAGCGGCAGATAACTATTGGTTGAGTTTACGACATCGATATTAGACGCTCCACTTGGTGTATGAATACATCACAAGCGAGTGGCTTGCGGTCTGGATACGAGTGGTACAAGATTGTGCTTCGTGGCGGCCCTTGCAAGAGACCTAGTAGATGACTGACGCTTGGTTTGGCGACGTCGACAATGAATAATTGGCGTCTTTTACGACTAAACGTTGGATTTATCGAATGATCTGTGATCGAATGTAACCTTCGTGACTTGTAATTTCTAAGCCCTACACAGCCCAACCTTTGTACGCAACATTAGCGATTTCTAATCGGACCCATGTTGCAGCGCGGGCCGAGAACTGTCCTATCAGCGGGGAGCATTAATAAAACACGTGCTTTTGACATTTGACAAGGAAGGCTCAGTGTATAGTTTATAAACGATAAGAAAATACATTTACGCTCGGCGATATATGAAGCAGACCGATTTATCATCTTCCTAATACTGACTCACCGCTAAGAAAATGCTTTTTGACAATTTAACGTAACTAGATAGTAAATACTAGGGAATGCCCGCGGCTTCGCCCGTCTGATTTTAGGTTTTGCACAAATCCCGAGGGAATCGTGGATTTCCGGTTCCCGTTCCCGCTCCCTTTTCCAACCTTTATACCTACTATCAAGGAAGTTCGCTATAGTAATCTACCTATAGCTGTAGCTATAGATTTCGGGTTTTTCAAAATCCCGTGGGAACTGTGCATTTTTTCAGGATTTTTTCAGGGCATAATCTACCTGCATTCAAAATTTCAGCCAAATCGGTTCAGTAGTTGCGGCGTGATTGAGTAACAAACATCCATCCACACTTTCACATTTATATAATATTATTATGATTATATCTGGAATTATTCTCGAGACATGCAGGTCACCTCACAATTTTCCTTCAGTATCAAGTCCTTTTTTTTTTTTTTTTTTTTTTGACGCTGGGAAATGCATTTACGCACACCCTCCGGAAGCCTTACAGCGAACTGCAATGCTTCCGGAAGGTAGTGTGGGACTCAGGCAGGCCAAGAAGTGGCCAGAATACCCACTAAAACCCAGCGATGTTCCTCCGTGTCGCCTGGTGGCTGGGTTACGGGTACACTTGCGCAATCATCCGCGACCCAGCCGGCGCCGTCCGCCGAGGCAGACCCTCCACCGGGGGACCTAAAGGCCCCCTAACACCGTCTGAGGCGCACCAGGAACATAGTGGTGCGCCTCCCGACCCGAGGCGTCTCAACGGGCGACGGATACGCCATTCCATCACCCGGAGTTCCTCGCCAGAGGCAACCCTCAAGAGGGCCACACCCGCAGGCGACCCTCAAGAGGTTCACCCCTCGTGTAATTTTTTATAGAGGTTTTCTTCCTCGCGGCCCCTCGCTCAGTGCGTGGGGCCCCCGGTTCCGCTCAGTGCGGATTACGGGTTGCCCGACGGTGGCCGAAGCCAGCGCCCACCGGCCACAAAGACCAGCGGACCCGCCGCGCAGGGCGTTTCCACCCCCTCCGGTAATTTTTTAACGAGGTTTTCTTCCTCACGGCCCGAAGGCCTCCCCCCCAATTGTCGCCGCCCGGAGTCTCCACAGTCCACTCTGATGAACAGAGAAGTACCAGGAGCCTCCAAGCGGCAACCCCCTGCTGGTTTTGGTCCGCGCCGGGTTTCCCCGGTACCTCCCATATCTGGGAGGCGTTCCCCCATCCGCCACCGGGGGGACGCGCCCGATGGGGGACCAGCAACCCCACACGGGTCAGTATCAAGTCCTTGATAAATAATAATAATTTAGCCAAAATAGATCTAAAGCTTTAGAAGTGGTTAATCGAATAGGACAGTGAGGATGTTTTTTTTTTTTTTTTTTAATTTTTCATTGTACATCCATGAACCAAGCGTACCAATTAAATAGTTTATTAAGTAACCAATTAATAAGTTTCTAAAGAAATACAATACAGTACCTACTTATAGTGACTCTGCAATTTTGTATTGTTCTTTTGTTGTGTGAAGATTTTATTTTTTATTCATGTGCCTTTGACTGTGATGTCACCTGCTGGTAAGTGACGATATAGTCTTAGATGGAAGCAGGCTAACCTGGAAGAGGTATAACAGTTTTGGTCACGTTATGTTAAGTTATGGCCAAGATGCGATTTTTGATGGTGATATTCGATATTCATTTGTCGTACGATAAATCGTATCGTCGTCTCACTGGAAGGTGCCGCTTAAATCTCAGACCGATGCCGTTATCCACTAAGCGTGGACAAGTACACGATCGGTTGACAATTTGACGAGAGATTAATCTACGGGTAAGTAGGCGGTTGCGCCATGGGAACTGCTCGGATGAGGAATCGTTGCGCGAATGTTATCAGCGCTGTCAGCGGACGATGAAAGAAACATGAATTACTCGGTACGTGCGTTTGTAATGTCATTTAGAATGACGTCAGCGTCCGCAACATAACGGCCGAGAACGTCGGTTCTTTTTTCAAACTTGCCTGGATTCCCGTGACAAAAACTTACCACAAAATTTGAAGAATTCTCTCAATTTCTTCAGGATCCCTTCATCAGATCCTAGTTAGATGACCATTGGGCCACCTGGGAAGTGTTGCGGCTACATTATGGTTAATGTTTATGCCCAAAAATGCCTTAAACTACGCGATAATTATCGCCGGTAAAAAACGCGTAGAACTGAGTGATCACACCTACGGTTTTAAGCCAACTGTATACGGTACTGTATACTGTACTGTATACTGTATACGGTACTGTATACTGTATACGGTAATAACAATGCCGTACACCACGTACGGCATTGTCATTACCATTACAGGCTACACCTACGGTTAACGGCCTTATACGCGATATTCGCCGTATATGTAGCTGCTACACCCTTTCAAACAGTAGAATAATTTTTCAAATCAGTCCAGGCGTTTTTGAGTCATCGGGGGTCATACAGAAAAAAAGACTACGACGAATTGAGAACTTCCTCCTTTTTTTGAAGAGGTTGAATATTGAAAATGCTCAGTTGGTAACATGACCGATGTAGCAAACTGTAATTTCGGAAACAGCGCCGTCATGTAGGGACTAAATTGCATTAGCATAACGTTTCACAGTTAATTTGCTCCAAGCTCAAATAGTTTACCGGGTTACGCTCGAGGCTGGCGTTGGGTTACACACATGCGACCCAGTTTCTAGTGTATTGCAGATTGGGCTGAGAAAAGTTGTTGCTATAGCCCCCGATGCAATAAGGATAATTATTATAACTGCCTCGTTGTTATAGTTGTTAGCATATTCGACTGCAGATCGCGAGGTTCCGGGTTCTATTCCCGGTTCGGGCAAATAATTGTAAAGTTCTGGGTTTTTCTGTCAAGAAATTCGCAGTGCCAGCTTGGAGTTGTTAGTTGACGGTGTTTCACCCCCGTGCCTTGGAGAGCACGTCAAGCAGTCGGTCCCGGTTATTATGACTATCATGTGGCAATATTCGTTAAAGCCCGCCAACCCGCATTGGAGCAGCGTGGTGGGTCTAAACTCTAAATCCCTCTCTCCTGTGAGAGAGGAGGCATGTGCCAACAGTGGGACGTTAAAAAGGCTGTAGGGTAGTGGTATAAGTTTGACCTTCTGATGTGGGATTTTTTCAGAGTGCTCTGGCATACACCACCAGCCTCTCACCAGACCAGACCAGAGAAAATTTAGAAATTATAGAATCCCAAATTGCCCTTGGGACCCGGGACCTCCCACTTATAAGACACAGCTCTCATCAATTCGTCAAGGAGGTCGTCACAATGCCGCCAGAGACCTGGCAAATTCCGAGAAATTCGCAACAGAACGCGCAGATATGGCGACTTCCTTCGATAAGTGACGCTCAACGCAAGGGCCGGATCAATAAAATGGAACATTACCATTTTTTTCTTGTTACACGTACGCGAGCCATCCGCCATCACTGGCCCACTCGCAAATGAGCACTAAACATTCTCTATTAACAATAAACACCGCCCATATCAACGCCAATAACTGTGAGTGCGTCGACCTTTACGACAAACGTGCGTTTATTATACGTTACACGAGTGGTGGGTACTGTGGCGTTCATTTTATTAACTAGCTGATTCCCGCGACTTCTTCCGCGTGGATTCATATAAATTTCATACAAACTTTCAACCCCTACTTAGTGGTTGAATTTTGAAACATCCTTTCATAGCGGATGCCTACGTCATAATAGCTATCTGCAGGCCAAATTTCAGCCCGATCCGTCCAGTTGTTTGAGCTGTGCGTTGATAGATTAGTCAGTCAGTCATTCAGTCTGTCAGTCACTTTTTCCTTTTATATATTTAGATAGAAGAAGAAGAAGATTATTTTAGTATTTATTTTAACTTCAATTAGAACTTCTGATATTTTTATACTACGTTATTAAAATTAACAATGAAAGTAAAATCAAAGAAATTAATACAAAACTTTAAGCAATTAATAAATCATTTAGAAATACCTACTCTTAACAGTGTAAGAACGCATGCGTATAATAAAATGTACTAAGAACATAATATACTATTTTTTTAATGTAAGTATATTATACTATAAAAAAATTACATAGAACATAATTATTATGCCGCAACATTGCAGAATTCAACGATGCAATGATGCGTCTACGAGTACGTGGTGGAGGCTTTAATTATATTATTAGGTACTAACAATAATCTTTTTCAAAGATACTTAGATGAATTATTAGGAATTATTATTTCTTATTGAGTCGTTAGCTAACCGGAAAGGAATATTTTTAACTGGTTAAACTGAACATACTTTTCACAGTACCCATAAGTTGTGTAACATCTAATAACTATGCAGACCAACTCACATCCAATATATCAGCTATCGAAGTTAAAGTGGCGACAAATAAATAAAGACCTCCAGACATAAACTTACGAATTCCAATGTAAGTCACAAAAGACAATTCATTAAGTTATCTTTAAATTGCCACACGAATTGCTAAAACCAGAAAATTGATACTTTTGTGTAATGTAATCGATTTCTAACACTTCTAGTCGACTTTTAGAAAGCAAACAGTGGTATTATATTGGTGATTATTAAATGTTTTATACATGATTCAAATAACTATAAGAAACATGATACTGTTTTAAATAGGATCCGACATAAAGTTGAGTTTATAAACATTTGAGATTGGAGATGTCAAATTAATGAATATCGATAGTGTTAACGACAACACAAGGTAATATTGTAGCTTTTGTCTATTATACTACTAACGCACCATTCCGCTATTACGCGCATTAACGCTACAATGGCTATAATGGCCATTCTCACCAGTGGTACTTAAACCGAACAGTTAGGTACATAAGTAACGATCTAAGCGTTTAGATAATTATTAGCGTTGGTAAAAATGAAATCATTAAGTATCAACTAATTCATACCTAATTCCTCTCTCCTATAAGATTTGAAGCCTATGCCCAGCAGTGGGACTGTAGTGCTGATGGTTACCTAAATTTACGGAGTGTGGGTGAAACAAGCATTAATTTGTTGCAAAGTTCTTCTAAGTTAAATCTACATACTTATTCGTCACTTAAACTGGACAGACACTTAAAGATTTTATAAAGCAGCTCTACTTAAATAAAGGTACCTAGTTATAAAAATATTATGTAAATATCAAAAGTAAAATGTGAGAAATTCATACAAAAATATTTTTTTTAATTAATTGAATAAGATCTAGCGAAGTCATAGTTTATTGCCAGCCAGAGAATAACAGTTCCAAGAATTACAAATAAACAACAATAACGTCCAGAAAAACTGATGTCATTCGATTATAATACGACAATTCGTATGGTAACATTCATTCACCGTACATCGATACCGCTTATCGATTGACATTTGACATCACTATCTGTTTAAGTGCGTGTTACACGCTGTTACTCTCTCCTTTATCGAGAAATTGCAATTATTGTGCTATAAAATTGTGTTATTTGCATCACAATTGGCGCCTTGTCCTTTAATGACGTGGTATTGTTTTATTGCCTCAGTGTCCTAGTAATTGGCGTGGTCGATTACGGATCGCGAAGTCCTGGGTTCGATTGCCGGGTCAGACTAAAACTTATGAGCTATCGGGTTTTTATGTCAAGAAATTCTCAGTGCCAGCCCGGTATTGGAAGTTGGCGGTTTTAAATGAACCGCCGTGCCTTGGAAAGCACGTAAACACGTCGCTCCTGTACCTGACTTTATTGTACTGACGTCCCATCGAATTATGAGAGTGAAGGAATAGAGAGTGCGTAGTTGGCTAGTCTCTACCCCGGTTGAGGTTGACTAATCTCTCAAACGCTGGATCGATTTTGATGGGACTTTCACTGGCGGATGTTTACATTTTGATCTACCTAAACATCCGCCAGTGAACTTTTAACAGTTTTTAGCGAGGTGTTAGCTCAAAGGAGCTTAGGAAAGACAAAATGATTTGTCATGTTATGTTGAGATGTTTAAAAACCAATATCCACGCGAACAAAGTCACGGGTTTCCGCTTGTATATAAATAAAAATCTATTGTAGATAAGACAAATGCCTGACAGATGCTTCAGGTACTTTAATTTGGGGTAAAATCAAACTTCAGGTGGTAACTCTGTTTTTCATACAAATAACTCATTCTATTTATAAATGACAATTGTTAGAATTCCACCAAATTAAAAACCAGACTATAGAAGATTTAACAAAAAAAAAACAAGAAAGTGTATTTTCAGCCATTTGAAGCGAGCTTTTAATTTTTATAAATAGCGCACGCAACCCATTCACGAATCACGCCGTCACGACTTAACTGGCCGTTATCAAAACAACGTGTAATGTGTTTGACGTGATTAATTCCTGTTCCCTTTGTGTCGCTAATTTAATTATCTATACGCGTATAAATCACCGCAATTATTGCCGTTTGATTTATACAAACGCGGCCATTAGTGGTCGGAACGCGTAAATTCCGCCTTTATATGTGCACCATCTAATTTATTGGGCATTAGTTTTTAACGCGTTTTCATCTGCGGTCGTTGCGAAGTTTGTTTTCTTCGTCTCAACCGTTCCACAGAAGACGATCTTGTGACGTTTGTATCCAGCGGCTGCCGGCGACTCGCCTGAGATCGTGCGTCCATCTAGTGGGCGTTTTCCAAGGAATCAACCAATGCTTATCTTCTTCGCATTACAATTCGATGAGATATATCGATTATTCTGATTCGATTAAGGATCACCTGATGTCTGATTTATTGGTCTAGCGGTTAGAGTATTCGACTGCAGATCACGAGGTCCCGGGTTCAATTCCCGGGTCGGGCAAATAATTATAAGGTATTGGGTTTTTCTCTCAAGAAATTCTCAGTGCTAGCCCGGAGTTGGTAGTTGGCGGTGTTGCCCCCCCGTGCCTCGGAGAGCACGTTAAGCTGTCGGTCCCGGTTATTATCACTATCATGTGATAGTCGTTAAAGCCCGCCAACCCGCATTGGAGCAGCGTGGTGGGTCCAAGCTCTAAATCCCTCTCTCCTATGAGAGAGGAGGCCTGTGCCCAGCAGTGGGACGTTAAAAGGCTGTAGTGGTGGATGTCTGCTTTAATCCCGCAGGGATACTCCGAGTACAGTTTTCTCTATTACGCGGTGAGTGGCTTCCTTAGGAACCCATAATTTGGTTTAATTAATTATATTTTACCATAACTTTACCGTAATAAAAAATTGTTTAATGCTGTATAGATAAGTAGATATTCCATCAGTTTTATTAGATGATACGAACCAATGGTCGGTCGCAACAGGTCGCGTGGTTTATTGCTTCGAATTTAATATGACAGTTTACGATTGTGCCCGAGCATGAGATTTATGAATCGGCCAGTATGTAATTAACTATTCTACTCAACTAGAATTAATGCTAACTAAATGGTGCCCGTGACTTCGACCGCGTGGATTTAGGTTTTTAAAAATCCTCTGGGAACTATTTGCTTCCCGGGATAAAAGTTGCCTATGTCAATTTCCGAGATACAATCTACCCTTATACCAAATTTCATATAAATCAGTTAAACGGATTAACCTTTAAGAATCCCGTGGGGACTCTTTAACTTTCCGGGATAAAAAGTAGCCTATGTCCGCCGTCAGGATGTAAGCTACATTTGTACCAAATTTCATCAAAATCGGTTAAACTGTTGGACCGTGAAAAGGCGGCAGACAGACAGACAGACACACTTTCCCATTTGTAATATTAGTATGGATTGCTTAGGATTATGGTTATTCTTTAGTATATTAATGGGTCGACTTGATCTCTCCAAATAATTTGCTGCACGTCTTCGGTTTTGTCGTCATTCGTAGGTATCTTACGCGTAACATCTCTCTCCGATCGCGTCGCATTGGCTTCGTATCGGACTATGTGAGTGAAGGAATAGACATACATTTGAGCACTATAATATCTCCTGCGTAGTTGGCTCGTCTCCGCTCCACTTGAAATTGACCGCTGTGGCCGAAATTCAGCTGGGAGACATATTATTGTTATTGTGCATAACATACATTTATGACCCATTTTATGTTTTTGAAAAGCCTTATGAGTTTATGCACGTTGATTTAGTTTCTCCATTCCCTAACTAGGTCCTCCGTTCTAACTTCCCGCAGGAACTCTTTGTTTCTCCGGGCCGAAAAGAACAGAAGCTTATCTCCATCTCCATCATGCATCTTTTTATCCATTCATCTACAAGTTAGCCTTTGATTGCGATCTCACCTGATGGTAGCTGGAAGAGGTATGGCAATTTTCATGAAACCCATACCCATGATCGGCTTCTATGCGGCATCGTACCAGATCTATCTATCTGTACGTATCTAGATCCGTTCAACGAAAAAGGTAACACACAGTTAGTTACTTACTTTCTTTGACATCTAAAATATATTATTTTTTATGTTTTTAACCCCCGACGCAAAAACGACGGGGTGTTATAAGTTTGACGTGTCTGTGTGTGTGTGTGTGTGTGTGTGTGTGTGTGTGTGTGTGTGTGTGTGTGTGTGTGTGTGTGTGTGTATGTGTGTGTGTGTGTGTGTGTGTGTGTGTGTGTGTGTGTGTGTGTGTGTGTGTGTGTGTGTGTGTGTGTGTGTGTGTGTCTGTCTGTTCCCCTGTGTCGCTCAAACGGGTGGACCGATTTGAATGCGGTTTTTTTTGTTTGAAAGGTGAATTAGTCGAGAGTGTTCTTAGCTATGTTTGATGAAAATCGGTCCAAGATGGCCGCCGCTACAAAATGGCGGATGATATATTTTTTCACAACTCCCTTGATATGGGTATCAAATGAAAGGGCTTGACTAGTAGAATAGCACTATTGCAAATTCAAGATGGCCGCCGCCACTAAATGGCGAATGTCGGGGGTTTTTTAAATTTTCAATTTACACTTGTTATGTTATCAGTTTTTATGTTAGCTCCCTCGTAATTAGTAAACTTGGAGGCAAACGAACTCACCTATTCCAATCATCGATCAAAGGAGCACTAACGACCTACTTCTCTGTCTGTACGCAGTCTCTCCTTCGTTAACTGCCGAAACTTTTGTAGTTACCAAGTTTTCCGCGCTGACGTCGTCTGACGATTTACCACTTTAATGACTCCCAGCGTGGATTAAGGACGTGTATTTCGAAGCTAGAGTAAGTCAACATGTTTTGATTCCTTCGCTAATTCAAGTTGCTAACTCCAGCAGTTTTATATATTGTGTATTGCCATAAGTTTTGCCCTAGGATTAATCAAGTACCACACACCATATTCGACATTCGTATTCCATCATACTTTAAGTACCTACCTATACTATAGGGTAATTTAAAAAGTTTCTTCTAAAATCATTGAAACGGTTAAAACGGAAACGGAATAATTATTATTATTTATTCAAGCTAAATGACTTTGCTAAAAGATTTATCTTGAACTAGCTTCTGCTCGCGGCTTTTCCCGCGTGAATATTGGTTTTTCACAAATCCCGTGGGAATCGTGGATTTCCGGTTCCCGTTCCCGCTCTCTATTCCAACCTAAAACCGACTTTCAAAGAAGTTTGCTACAATAATCTACCTATAGCTGTAGCTATAGATTTCGGTTTTTTCAAAATCCCGTGGGAGGTGTGGTTTTTGTCAGAGCATAATCTATCTCCGTTCATAATTTCAGCCATTTTCGGTTTAGTAGTTGCAGCGTTAATGAGTAACAAACATACACACACACACACATAAACTTTCGCCTTTATAATATTAGTGTGATTTCTTGATTTATTCTTCTTATGTTCAGTACTGTGTAAACTTTAGTAAGCTGTAAGCTTCAGTTCTTATTGTATCAAAAATCAAACACCCATAATAGCGCTAAACTACCCTCATAAGAACAACACAAGATCCCGACAATAGTCAAAGCCTGACTTGGACAATCCCAGTTTGTTACACAGGCGCCGAGGGAGCCGCTAATCTGACAACTAACAAAACACAAATACAGCCTGCGGCCATCGGATTTATTAAGGGACCAATGTCACTCTACCATGTAACTTTCAATTAGGAGCTTCCTTGGAATTAGGACCTCGAAGAACTTTAGTGTTGCCTCTTTATTTAGCGGTGCGTGTACATTGCTGTTTCAATCAAACGTCTTGAGGGAATAAACTATTTTAAGGCAGCAATGGAAAGCGTGTATTTGTAAATGTGTAGCGAAGTTGCGAAACATAGTCAGAGGATGAAACAGACAAAAGACAATTAGGGTATGCCAAAATTAGCGAATGAGACTATGTGGATGCAATGTTGAGTCTTAGTTGAATCTGATTAGTTTAACCTACTTTCTTTTTGTTTGCTTTTACTGAGATGTTGTATAGTTGAAAGGGGTGTGGCCAAGATGCGACATTGCATTGGCGCAGTTTGTGCTGGTTTGTATGGTTAACGTAATCATCAATCAGGCTGTTCGTTAACCTTAAGTGATAGATTATGTTAATCTTAACTGGTACTTGTTACTGGAGCTCTGGAGCTGGTAATCAACAGATTGAAGGTCGAATTTAATCCAGTTAAGTAGAAAAGAACCGTCAGTTTTGAAAAGTATAAATAATGCATAAAGAGTGAGGGCTTTAAATATCCAAAACAATCTGACCTTATGTGACTTTGGTAAAATCTTTTATGGGAACAAAATCTCTAATCAGTGTAATAGATAGGTAATTCAAATAGCGTTCTAAATGAAACATGTTAATTTTAACGTATATGTTAAACAACGGTACGGTTCAGTATTATATAACTGGTTTTCTTACAAACTAGAAATTAACCTTATGGTCTTTCTCATTATGTAAACCTTTACGACAGTAATCTTTGTATTTATGTTTATGGCCCCTTCACTTTTCACTGATATAATAACATGACTTTCGTATATTCATCAAATGAATTTTTAACAGGTTTTTTAAATTTTATATTCTATTCTTCCCGCCTTCTATTGCAAATCTATCTTCTTCTTCTTCTATCTTCTTCTAAATATATAAAAGGAAAAGGTGACTGACTGACTGACTGACTGACTGACTGATCTATCAACGCACAGCTCAAACCAGTGGATGGATCGAGCTGAAATTTGGCATGCAGATAGCTATTGTGTCGTAGGCACCCGCTAAGAAAGGATTTTTGAAAATTCAACCGCTAAGGGTGTTAAATAGGGGATGAAAGTTTGTATGAAATTCCTTCATTTTTCAACTTATTACCATGCAAATTCGTATTTAGACCATTGATTCGGATTTCGATTTTTAAATAAAGAATTACGTCTTTCAGGATTTTTAGAATTTCCACCCTTAAGTGGGTTTAATAGTGACTGACTGACTGACTGACTGACTGACTGATCTATCAACGCACAGCTCAAACCAGTGGATGGATCGAGCTGAAATTTGGCATGCAGATAGCTATTGTGTCGTAGGCACCCGCTAAGAAAGGATTTTTGAAAATTCAACCGCTAAGGGTGTTAAATAGGGGATGAAAGTTTGTATGAAATTCCTTCATTTTTCAACTTATTACCATGCAAATTCGTATTTAGACCATTGATTCGGATTTCGATTTTTAAATAAAGAATTACGTCTTTCAGGATTTTTAGAATTTCCACCCTTAAGTGGGTTTAATAGGGAATAAAGTTTTGTACAAAATTCCATTATTAATTACATATCTATCTAAATATATTATATCTCCTTCTAATCTATCTAGATATGTGCAATGTATCGATCTATACATTACCTAGCATATAATCTCTATCAGCATTAAATAACAGATGAGGGTAGGTATATATTCTTCTTCTTCTAAATATATAAAAGGAAAAGGTGACTGACTGACTGACTGACTGACTGACTGATCTATCAACGCACAGCTCAAACCAGTGGATGGATCGAGCTGAAATTTGGCATGCAGATAGCTATTGTGTCGTAGGCACCCGCTAAGAAAGGATTTTTGAAAATTCAACCGCTAAGGGTGTTAAATAGGGGATGAAAGTTTGTATGAAATTCCTTCATTTTTCAACTTATTACCATGCAAATTCGTATTTAGACCATTGATTCGGATTTCGATTTTTAAATAAAGAATTACGTCTTTCAGGATTTTTAGAATTTCCACCCTTAAGTGGGTTTAATAGTGACTGACTGACTGACTGACTGACTGACTGATCTATCAACGCACAGCTCAAACCAGTGGATGGATCGAGCTGAAATTTGGCATGCAGATAGCTATTGTGTCGTAGGCACCCGCTAAGAAAGGATTTTTGAAAATTCAACCGCTAAGGGTGTTAAATAGGGGATGAAAGTTTGTATGAAATTCCTTCATTTTTCAACTTATTACCATGCAAATTCGTATTTAGACCATTGATTCGGATTTCGATTTTTAAATAAAGAATTACGTCTTTCAGGATTTTTAGAATTTCCACCCTTAAGTGGGTTTAATAGGGAATAAAGTTTTGTACAAAATTCCATTATTAATTACATATCTATCTAAATATATTATATCTCCTTCTAATCTATCTAGATATGTGCAATGTATCGATCTATACATTACCTAGCATATAATCTCTATCAGCATTAAATAACAGATGAGGGTAGGTATATATTTCGAATACGAGATCCTAGACCATGACTGACTGACTGATCTATCAACGCACAGCTCAAAACCCTGGACGGATCGAGCTGAAATGTGACATACAGATAACTATTATGACGTAGGCATCCACTAAGAAAGTATTTTTGAAAATTGAACCCATTAGGGATTAAAATAAGAGTTTGAAATTTGCATGAAAGTCTGTCAGTTTTGAAATCGTGAAGTTAAGTACCTATGTAAACTTACTGTCAAGAAAATAAATAACCTATTTATCAAGGGGTTTAGAAAATTTTCCCCTAAGGAGGTAAAATAAGGGATATTTTTATGAATGTAGTGCCAGTTTTTTAGTATACAAAAACGCCTGTTTATATTTTTTCTTCTCTAGGTTGACAGATGGCGTTAGTAAGATTTTAAATCGCAGTATTGATTGCTTTTCTACCAAACTATATAAATCGACAAGTTCGGCTTTATTCTTTTACACATCATATACGATACCCATACGTTTGCGGAATATTTTCGACGAAATCTTAACTGTTCTCTGTTTAGATATATTTGGTTTAAGTTTTGCTTTGTGTTTGTTTGTGGTTTGATTAGTTGGTTTTGATTTTTTCTTTCATAGACTCAGCTTTTTAATTGGAATTAGATTTGTTTAGTGTTTATTGTTGTTAAGAGTATATCTTTGCTGTTTTATAATGGCTAAAGAAAGTCTTTACGTTAATGGAGAACTTGAACCACATATTGTTGTCCCCATTGTAGGTGATGGTGCCTGTTTATTTAGAGCACTTTCCTTTTTAATGTACGGGACACAAGACAAAGCCTTAGAGGTGCGTACACAAATTGTCAGATATGTGGTGAATGATTGGACCAAGTTTTCAGTTATGTCCCACAATAGAAATGGTGATAATTATTCAACGGCTAATGAATATTTTGCTGATATGATCGAACATGCAACTTATGGTGGACTTTGTGAGTTGATAGCAGCAGGATTAATATTTCCTTTTCGGTTTGAGGTTTATCGAAACGGTATCTTATACACGGAGTCCGGATCTAATGACCGTCCAGTAAGGCGATTACGATTTAGCCAAGATTTGTCCAATGGACATTTTGATGCCTATCTTCCTATTTTTGCAAAAAAAATTACTCAGCGTCGTATGGAGGTACCTGTGGAAGAACATGATCGTTCGACTGATACGTGTTCAGTATTTAGTGAAATAATGCAGGGTCGTAAGGAAGTACCTGCTGTAGAACGCGATCCTTTACCTGATCCGTTATCAGTTCACAGTGAAATAGACAAGGGTTGTAAGGAGGTGCCTGTTTTAGAGCATAACTCTTTACCTATTCCATTATCAGTATACAGTGAAACTTTAACAGGAAGTTCATTCTTAACTCAGATAAGTGACACCGATGAATCTGCATCGCCATCATTAGTTAAAAAAAGTAAAAAGAAACGTAGAGCTAGATATACTAATTATACAAGAAAAAATCAAATCAGAAAAGCTCAAAAAACATATAGCCAGACTAACCCTGAATCACATCGTAAAGCTGTATCTAAATATCAAAGAAAAAATCCCGATATTCATAGGAAAGCTGTTGCTGTCTATCAGACTGCGAACCCCGAGGTACATAGGCAATCTGTTGCAGTTTACCAAGCTGCAAATCCTGAAGTGCATAGGAAAGCTGCTGCACTATATCAGGCTGCGAACCCTGATGTGCACCGACAATCTGCTGTATTGTTTCAGGCTGCGAACCCTGAAGTTCACAGACAAGCTGCTGCAATATATCAGGCTATAAACCCTGAAGTGCACAGACAAAGCGCTGCACTATACCAGGCTATGAATCCTGAAGTGCATAAAGCGATTCAGTCGCGGTATAGGGAAACCACTACTCTGCGTCTATGGAAAAGTAAGGAGTTCACAGGTATAGCGTATGATCCAGATATTGCATATAGAACTGACAGCTGTATTGTCTTGGGTTCTATGAAATACAAGTGCCAGTGGTGTAATGCACTAAAGTGGAAAGATGAGACACGTGGTATGTGTTGCAGCTCTGGTAAAGTTCATCTTGAGCAATTAAAACAACTGCCTGAACCTCTTTATAGCTTAGTTAATGATCTGCATCCAGATCACGTGCACTTCATGGATAACATTCGAAAATATAATGCCTGTTATCAGATGACTTCATTTGGTGGTAAACTGGTAACAACAGACGGTTTCTCAACGACATTTAAAGTTCAAGGACAGGTTTACCATTTAATTGGAAGTATATTACCTGAACCTGGACAGGACGCACAGTACCTTCAAATATATTTTGTTGGTGAAGATGATCGAGAAGCAAATATTCGATGCTCTAAATTTCGTAACTTAAAACCAAATTTAATCAGACAATTGCAGGATATGTTACACCAAATAAATCCATATATAAAAGATATTAAAAGTGCCATTGATAAAATACCTCCTTTAGAATCATTTAAAGTTGTAATACATGCGGATAAAAAACCACCAGAAGAGCACAGAGGCAGATATAACGCACCAGTCGCAAATGAAGTGGCTTTGGTGATGGTAGATCAGCAGTTTGACAGAAGAGACATCATCCTCGATAGCCGAAGTAACTCACTTCAGCGTATCAGTGAAATACATCGAGCATATGATGCGCTCCAGTACCCTTTAATGTTTTGCTGGGGGGATGATGGGTATTGTATCAACATACCACAGCGCGATCCCACAACTAAGTTGCCGTTGAAAAAAACTGTCTCTGCTGCAAGTTTTTACTCATACAGGATCATGATCAGAGAAGGGGAAGATAACTATTTGGTTAATTATCGTGCTCTTTTCAGTCAATATTTAGTAGATGAATACGCTAAGATAGAAACAGAAAGACTGAATTACATTAAAAACAATCAAGCCAAATTGCGTGCAGATAGTTATATTCATTTAAAAGATGCTATTGGACGACAAGATACAGAACCTAATCAGTTAGGACAAATGGTTGTGCTGCCATCATCTTTTACTGGTGGGCCAAGATACATGCACGAAAGAACTCAAGACGCTATGACCTACGTAAGACATTACGGTCGTCCTGATCTTTTTATTACTTTTACGTGTAATCCTCGCTGGGATGAAATAAAAGAACAGTTGCTCCCGGGTCAAAAATCTTATGATCGCCATGATATAATTTCCAGAGTGTTTCGATTAAAGGTGAAGAAGATCATGAACTTATTGATAAAAGGTAAAATATTCGGTGAAGTGAGATGCTATATGTATTCGACAGAATGGCAAAAGAGAGGGCTTCCACATATTCATATTCTTTTATGGCTTCAGAATCGTATAACACCCGATCAAATTGACAGTACTATTTGTGCTGAAATACCCGATCCCAAACGTGACCCCGAACTTCACGAAATAGTTAAATGTAATATGATACATGGCCCTTGTGGAAGTTTTAATAAAAAATCACCATGTATGAAAAATAACGCGTGCAGCAAACACTACCCCAAGGCTCTCATTAAGGAAACTCAAACTGGTGATGACGGTTATCCGCAGTACAAGAGACGTTCACCAGATGACGGTGGGTTCTTTGTCAATATCAAGGGCGTACATATAGATAATCGTTGGGTAGTTCCTTTTAATCCAGTACTGTTAAGAGCATTTAACGCTCACGTGAATGTGGAATATTGTCATTCCGTAAAATCAATAAAATACGTCTGCAAATACGTGAACAAGGGCTCGGACCAGGCTTCGTTTGCCTTAGAGAATGAGAAGGACGAAATTAAAACATATACAAGTGGACGATATATAAGTTCATCAGAAGCAGTGTGGCGAATCCTTGAATTTCCTATACATGAGCGTTTCCCTCCCGTAATCCACCTCGACGTCCATTTAGAAAATGGACAAAGAGTTTATTTTAATGAGCAAAACCTGTACGATAGAGTAAATAGTCCTCCTACAACTACACTCCTCTCCTTTTTTGATTTGTGTAAAGTGGACGACTTTTCTAAAACATTGCTTTACCCTGAAGTACCTGCATACTATGTTTGGGACAAGCGAAAGTTCCAAAGAAGGAAGAGAGGAGTAAACGTTGAAGGCTGGCCAGGTGTAAAAAAAGAGCACGCTTTGGGTAGGGTTTACACTATTCACCCTAACAATACAGAGTGTTATCACCTTCGTATGCTTCTTCATGAAATCCGGGGTCCAATTTCCTTTGAAGCGTTGAAAACTGTAAATGGTCAGTTACATCCCACTTTCCAATCCGCGTGCAAGGCTCTAGGGTTGCTTGAAGATGATCAGCATTTGCACGCAGCACTGGAAGAGGCAGCAGTTTGCCAGTCGCCACATATGATTAGGGATCTGTTTACGATTATTTTAGTGTTCTGCCAAGTATCAGATCCCTTATGTCTTTGGGAGAAATTCAAAGAATACCTATCTGAAGATTTCAAAAAGCAACTAGAAAGACAGGATGACTTAGACGCAGAGCACTTAGCGGACGAGGTTATTAACAAATGCCTATCAGTAATAGAAGATACTGTGCTAGCATTAGGTGGTTGGCATCTCAAAGAATATGGCTTACCTCAGCCAAATAAACCACAACAATTTGAAAATAGAGAGTATCTAAAGGAAACAAGTTTCGACTTGGTAGCCTTAGAAGACGCTGTAAGAAATAATGAAGGATCTCTGACTGATGAGCAAAAGATAGTGTACAGTCAAATTGTCACAAGCCTTGAAACAAATGAAGGTGGAATATTCTATTTAGATGCTCCAGGTGGCACTGGCAAAACGTTCGTACTTAATTTGCTTTTATTGAAAGTTAGAAGCACTCGGGGCATTGCTTTGGCTGTGGCTTCTTCCGGGATCGCTGCCACACTACTCGAGGGTGGTCGAACTGCTCATTCTACCTTCAAGTTACCCCTAAATTTAATAACTACTGAGACGCCCATTTGCAGCATATCAAAACAGAGTAATTTTGCCGAAGTACTAAAAAACACCAAACTAATAGTATGGGACGAAATTACGATGGCACATAAAGGTGGTGTTGAGGCTGTAAATAGATCTCTTCAGGATATAAGGGGAAATAAAAAGCTAATGGGTGGTGTAACGGTTTTGCTGGCTGGAGACTTTAGGCAGACTCTACCAGTAGTGCCGAAAGGGACCAGAGCCGATGAAGTTAGATCGTGCCTGAAGAGATCTATTTTATGGCCTCAAATTAAACTTCTCAAGCTCACGAAAAATATGAGGGTACACCTTGGAGGAGAAGAGTCTGTAGGTACATTTGCAGATGTCCTACTTGAAATCGGCAACGGTGATTTCCCGACAGTTGACGGCATGATAACAGTTCCGGAACATTTGTGCTTAGTTGTGACGACGGTTCAGGATTTAATATTAAAAATTTATCCAGATATTATTCATATTCACGATAAGCCTATGAAATGGTTATGTGAACGTGCCATACTTACGCCAAAAAACGAGCAAGCGGCGGCTATCAATGATATGCTTCTGATGTCTTTTGAGGGGGAAGAAATGGTTTATACTTCTATAGACACTGTGGTTAACATCGACGATGCTATTAATTATCCTGTCGAATTTCTGAATTCGTTGAAACCATCGGGTCTACCATATCATAAGCTTATTCTGCGTGTGGGCACTCCAATTATGTTGTTGAGAAACTTGAAACCGCCCAAACTGTGCAATGGGACCAGGCTGAAAGTCAAAGCCTTAAATCTAAATATAGTGGAGGCCACAATTTTAACTGGGTGTGCGCGAGGGGAAACGGTATTTATCCCACGAATCCCTTTAATTACGAACGATCTTCCGTTTGAATTTAAACGATTACAGTTTCCCCTCAAAGTCTGTTTTGCAATGACTATAAACAAGTCTCAAGGACAGACTTTCAAATTTGCGGGAATAGACTTGAGAGAGAACTGTTTTTCACATGGACAGTTCTATGTAGCTTGCTCACGCGTAAGCTCAGCCAGTAGCCTGGTGGTTTTGGCACCTAATAATAAATTGGTGAAGAATATTGTCTATAAAGAAGTTTTGTAGTTAATATTTTTGCTAATAGTAGTATGACATATTTTTTAAATTTTGCAAAGTTTAAAACTTATACATCAAAATCAATCTTAACGTGAGCGAAGCCGCGGGCTTATGATTCGATTATGCCCTGAATTAAAACATAGTCTACTTTTTATCCTGGAAAAAACCACAGTTTCCGCGGGATTTTGCAAAATCTGAAATCTATATCTACAGCTATCGGTAGATTACTATAGCAAACTTCCTTGAAAGTAGGTATAAAGGTTGGAAAAGGGAGCAGAAACGGAAACCAGATATCCACGATTCCCTCAGGATTTGTGAAAAATCGAAATTCACGCGGGCGAAGCCGCGGGCAAAAGCTAGTCGTTTTATATACGTTAAGGTCCACTTGCACCATTCCGTTATACGTGTTAAAGAAAATTCAACGTATTAGAATTTTCTTTAACAGGCTTTTTCTTGTCAACGCTGGCATTAACTAAAAAAGTGACAGCATTACAAATAACTAAACCAGATTGGTGCAGGAGGAGAAAATGATTTATTAAATTAACCGCTTATAGCACGTTTTTTGGTTCAGTCCGCTCAAGAGCATTTTAATGAAGACTTATAGAAGTGTAATTCACTCTAGAGTGTGGTGAGGAGCAAACCAACTTCTACCTCACAGCTAAGTGCCTTAGGTACTTATTGATAAAATGGGAACTGTAAGGTAAGGATAAAATTAACAAACTTTCAATATGGTACAACGTTGGGTTTACGAAAGCCACGGGTAGGTTTTAAGGAAGTAGGCTGCCTTCAGAATTGGGTTAATTGGTCCTGAAATAGGACTGATTACCTGCCTGGTAACGGCAGGTGTGTGCTCTATAACTAAGTAGGTACAAACACACGTACAATACTTATCTTTGCATGAGTGACAGCAAACTGAGCACAATCAATATGACAACGTTTTGTTGATGAAAAAGTTACGAGAAAGCGTTTTGCTTATAAGACAGGACTGTCCTATATTGCAATAGCCTTCCATATACGCCATGGAATAATTAACGGTCTGTTTTATATCGATTTTATCATTCAATCCTTTTATAGTTTTGATTGAATACGCATCGTTACTTTTTATTGATGGATTATGGTATCGTAAAATTTTAAAAGTGGCTATAGGCATATTCATTCGTTGAAAACTGTGGTAGCAAAATATTGCGGAGATATGCTTTTAGTTTTTTTCCAATTCAATCGGATTGAGTGTACTTTCTATGAAATGAATAATAATAATAAATTTTGCCTCGATTCCATCTCTTCTATTCTCTTCAAGTTCCTAGCAATTAATATTTTCTACTGTTCTATTCCATTTTAACGAACTCACTTGACTTTGTTTTAATTTTTTAGGTAGATAGACATAAAATCTTGAAAATTCGTCTTTTCTATAATTTTATTAAATACTTACATTGCTACCGAACTTCGAAAATTTAGTTTGAATTTCAGGTCGTATTTTGACACAAATAAATAACCTGACAAATCATATAAACTTTTATATAAATATATATAAGTAATATAAAAGAAATGTAGAAATAATTCATCAGATAGGTATCATTTGAACTAAAATTTCTGGCATGCATTCGTGATTGATCGAGAATTTAATGAATTGTTTAAATATTTTTGCTTTGTGGTAGGATTATACCCCGAATCCGCCTGGCTAGCGACCACACTTCAGCCGTAATCTGCCGCAAAGCATCCGTGTGTGCCGGCAGCGAGCTAAAGAGCCAGTCCCCTTCCTCAAAAGCCGGGCAACGCATTAATGGTTCGTCAGCTGCTGCTAGTGTTCATGGGCGGCGGTAATCACTTAACATCAGGTGACCCGCTTGCTCGGTTGCCCGCTATTCCTATAAAAAAAAAAAATTCATTGTAGTGCACATAATTTTATGACAATATACCTATACATATATTAATTGCACATGTGGGCGGCGAAGGGACCTCATTTGGCGGAAGGATTAACAGAATAACTACTAAAAAATATCTTTGTTTCCAAGCCGAAAACTATTTTGTACGCACTACAGAATGCTTTCAAACTGTTCCAATGAATCGATCTCGCGTCCCGATAAGAATTTCTATTCCCCGTAACAGTAATGCATCGAATGTTTATTCAAATCAAATTGTCCCGGTGTCTCTCAAATCGACTTTTTCACGTCTCAAATATTTGGTCCCGGTCAAAGGAGCTATTTGATCTGCACTTCATCTCGGGAGCGGTGTCGTTCCTGGAATCTGGTCGGATGCCGTTCAAATATAAAACCCGTGAATGTGTATATCAATTTGTTTATTCACTATTATCATCTAATCGGATACAAATAAAATATTGACACATACCTATTTGACTTTATATATTTTTTTTTCAGATTATTTGTATGTTTGTATAAAGATAGACGTTGATAAAAATACGCTTTTTGTGTTAAATTTACCTGTTCTGGTGCCAAAATGGCTAGATCATTTTTGTGAAAAAAATTAGCCTGAATTTTCATGAGCATGACATTTTGACGGAAAATACCTATTTAAAAAAATCGCGGAACTGAGGAAAGCTAAAGGTCAAATTCGGACCTCCAAAGTCGGTCACCTATTGAAGAACTGTCCACTATGTTTAAACCAGCATAATGGTTTGAAGCCATTTTTAATCGTCCAAAACTCATAGCACATCAAATTGATTTATACACTGGATGTATATTAGAAAAAGAAGATGAACTTTCAAAAATTCCCGGTACAGTAGGTATATTGTTTGAGAGTAACTAAGCAGTTAGTTTCAACAGACACGTTACTTCAGTACGTACTGATAGTCATCTAAGCTGAGTAGCTCCCGTAACAAGTAGCAGTTAAGATTAGAATAATCTACCACTTAAGGTTAACGATCATCATCAGATGTTAGGGATAACCGTTGGAAGCGACGGGCAAAGTATACAATGGTGCGGTCATAACAACATGTTTTCACTTTATGCCAACGCAAGAAGTTCCAAATTAAATTCAAGCTTACTTTTAAGACACAATCATTCCGTATAATTGACTCAAGTCAAGTAATTTAGAAGAATACCTATCTAATAATGTTTTTCTGACTGATTTTCAGCCAGCGTGGTCAACTCAACAGGTATTAGCCAGCTACGTAGGAGATACTAAAATGCATAAATGTATGCACAAGCACAGGTGCCTTCTCAATTCCCTAACTCTCATAGTCCAACAGGATGGCAATCCAACACAACTGGTATGAGATCAGGCGTAGGAACAATAGCTTTACGTGCTTCTCGAAGCAAGGGGTCTAACACTGCAAACTTCAGACTCCAGAATGTTACTGAAATTTTTAAACCAAATAACTTTTTTTGGGTCTAATCTCTCATTTATGCACAAGCCAGGACTCAAACTCGGGATCTCATGATCGACAGCTATACAAGATAGCACATTTGACCAACGAAGCACTCAAAGACATAGAGTCAGAATGGTAAAAACATTTAGAATTACTTACCATCTAAAATTTTGATATCTTCAGTTACCACTCACAACTACTAAAACATGATAGGTACTTAAATAATAATAAAAAAAATGCAAAATTTTTTTAACAGAACACCGAAACATTATTCAATTCGATACTAAGAAAGAGAAAGAAAGTCATGATGATGCTGAGTTTTATCCTAAACAAAACTAATGTAACCCCACCTCACTTTAACCCATATTCACGCTCATCAATCCACTCTTTCACCATACAAAGGGAGGTACAGCCCAATCAACCAATTACAAAACTTGACAAAGAGGATTTAGTCCATTAGCCCATTGGAGGAAATTAACAATTGCTTGAACTCTAAATAAAGTCGTCAAGTTAATTCCGTCATGTCAGTTATCATTTGACTTGCTTTGCCGTTAAGAGGCCGAGTTGATTGACCCGATTCCCAGACATTATCTGGAATATTGACTGCTTTAATAATAATTGTTAGCCAATCGTACTGTGTTACAGCACTTATTGAGTCGAAGGACGACTGTATTTAAACTTAATTGGCTACTAATTAGGTTAAATTAATCATATATGTATGTGTGATGACTAATACTTTGTTATAGACTTTGGATCCGACATAACTTAAGGGATTAAGCGATCTTAATTGGTAACAAAAATGTGGAAGGGGTATCGAAAAACATATCTCTCTATTAGCAATTTGGCCGCAAAATTTGAAAAAAGTCAAATATACTTTTATAAATAAACTATGGTGATAATCAGCAACAAAAAATTACATGTCGATTTTGGAAATTGCAATTAATTACAAATAATAAAAATTCATTACCGTTTTCGCTATGACTAAAATCTTTCCAAAAGAAAATTGTTTCGAATATTTTTTTTATTTCAGAGACAATTAAAGAATTAAGAGCCAAAAAGTTATTAGAATAATATATTTCAAATTGAAATAGATTATCTTTATAGAGTTCTAGTTCATATTTAAATATTTAAGGATATACAAAAAAAACCTTTGTTTCCAAAAGTTTGCAAAAACGCTATTATCACAAAGGGATGAGTCATACGAAAAATTTCAATATGCAACTATGCTTTCAGCACAAACTTCACAATGTTTTCGTGAGCCGTTTTTGTTGCTTTATTTGTTCGAGAACTATTCGCAAACATTCTGAACTAAAGCTGAAAGTTGGGATACCATCTCTGAGGAGTTTTGCTGCTTCTTTTTGAATACAAAATGCAAATATTAAAGGCGACTTTTAACGAAATTCACAATTAGTTTAATGCAATTTTTTGGAGTTTCTTGAGAATTATTTCGGTATTGCAGAAAGAACTGGGCTTCATGTCATTACAATTTCAATAGTACATTGTGATACAAGGGTGGAATGTTGGTTATTGCAAACGAGCTGTCATTAACAAGCCCGAACCGAAGGTGAGGGTTTTTAATGTCACGAGTTTGCAATAACCGATACACCCGTGTATCACACGACGTTTTTCAATACAGTTGTGGGAAATAGTAAAAAAACAAATCGAAGAATCAAATGTTTATTTCAACATACATACCTACGTACGTACCTATCTTTGTCGGAATCTTGGGGCCAAAATTCCATCTTGCGTAATTTTTGCCCCAGATAAAATATCAGGTGGAGTTAATTCCATAATATCACTTGTACTGGAACTCATATTTACAAAAAATAATCAATTTATCACACAAAAAATGAAAACTTTCAGAAAATGGCGCGTTTTAGCAACTGGACATTTTAAAACGAAACTAGGCAACGGTCTACGCGTATACAGCCTATTCGATTTTTGAGATATGTTAATGTGAAAATAATTAAATTAAAAATGGTAATTAAATATATAATTAATTATAATAAACAAACATTTAAAAGAATTTTGAGAATTCAATGCTAAGACGTACGCATTTATTAATTTTTTCTCGTATAAAATCTATCCGATTTTATTCTATGTATGAAAACTCCTTGCTACTAAACTTTTTAAATTGACTTATAAATTTAAAAATAAACTGCAAAACAAAATGATCGAGCTCGTAAAACAAAAGTCACGACCGCGTAAAACAAAACATGCCTGTGCAAAAGATTTAATTTTCGAATCATAACTATAGCCTCTGAAAGTACGGCATGTTAAACAACTGTATTGAAAAATTGTTTTTTTTTTATTATGAATGGATATTCAAAGAAATTGTTTTTAATTTTTCTCAAAGCTGCTTTTTAAATTAGTATCTTGCCTTTGAAGATACGATATATTTTTTTTTTTTTGGCATTTTAAAACTTAATAAACGATGGATCAAACTACATAGTTTACTATTAAAGATTTTCCTACATTGTATTGCTAAAGATAAGCAAAATTGCATTAAGTACATCGTCTTAAAAACGATAGGTACATAGTTATGTACCAAAATTGACCTATCGGTTCGACTCTGTAGCATTTGTTCGGTTGAAAAGATTAAGTTTTAAATTATAAAAAAATATTAATTTTTGTAGGAATTTAAGTAGTCAGAGGTATTTTAGGGTTTATTTAGATTTCAAAGGCTTTCCAACAAAATAATAAAAAGCAATTTTAAAAGCCTATCTAGCAGATATTTCTCTTCTCGTATACGCAATCATAAAAGCATTCAGACAACGTCAGATAAACGTAGTTTATGGCGCGGCTGTGTCGCATGGACTTGGAGTAAACTTCGGATTTCCATATAAATCGTCTTCAAGATAATTCCGCGAAGTAACTTCAAGTCCGTAAGGCCTCTTCACTTATTCAGCAATAATGGAGGGTCACAAGTCCCAACTATCTGCATGGTAATAATATGTACTTTCATTTGGATTCAGAGAATTTTCTTATTTTTTTCATATAAAGTCTTCGATAAGTTCAGAAGTAAGTACAACGTCTATTTGCATTCTTTTGATTGCCATTATTCCTTTTTTGTCAACGATGCGAAAACGCTCATAATTTGGTTTAGATACTTAGAGTAGGTAAGTAAATTTTTTTGAGGAAGTGCTTTTAGGGTGGATTTGCACGTCAGGCAGTTAAAGTAAGTGTGCGGTTGAAGTTGAATACAACAATTGAAAAAAAAACACTTTTGATTGCACAAATCATGATTTGTAAAATTTTAACCAAAATTGGACAATTATTAATCTTAACCATGGAGGTACAAAGTTTACCTGACTTACGCAACCCAATCTGCTTTTTTTTTTTTGCTGATCTTTACTTTAACCGTTACTGTACTTTAAGCGTTTGTTATGAAACTGGCCCTTATTTGAATTTAAAACATTTCGTGAATTCCATAAAAAAAAGATATAAAAAAAAAATTGGAAAGTACGTAAATATTGCTAAGTATTTGACAATAATTATCGTACAGTTAAAACTTTACAACGGCTGAGTAAAACAAATAAGTCGCACTGTAAATCTGTTTACATATATTTTAAACTTTAAATGGTTTCGCGTACAAATAACAAGAATTAGCGACACGGTTTTATGTTTACGAACATACGTGAGAAACAAGAAATTACTCGACACAAGTTTTCCAGTATTTCGTAATAATAATATTTGCAGTGAAAATAAAGGAAATCACTACATGGATAATTATGCAACGCTTAAAATGTATACAATGCCTTATTGTCGTCATCTTCGTTATCTAAATCGATGAGTGTGACATAATATTATGTCTGTTGGGATTTCCACACTTCATGGTCTAGTGTCACTTATATCCAAAGGTTACTTGTCAATGATTTGTAATCAAAAGGAATCAGTAACGCAACTTTGTCGAAAAAGAATATAATTTTTTTATTCAACTTACCAAGCAATATCCTACTAATATTATAAATGTGAATCCAAACATCCACACTGAATGTTTGGATGTTTGGATGTTTGGGTGTTTGTTACTCAATCACGCTTTGGCTGAATATTACTGATCCGATTTGGCTGAAATTTTGAATGGAGCTAGATTATGCCCTGTCCTAAAACATAGGTTTTTTATTATCATACTTTTTATCCTGGAAAACCCACAGTTCCCGCGGGATTTTGAAAAACCCGAAATCTATATCTACAGCTATAGGTAGATTACTATAGTAAACTTCCTTGAAAATAGGTATAAAGGTTGGAAAAGGGAGTGGGAACGGGAACCGGAAATTCACGATTCCCTCAAAATTTGTGAAAAATTGAAATTCACGCGGGCGAAGCCGCGGGCAAAAGCTAGTACCTAAAGCGTACTGTATCTTTAAACATATAGAACTGACTAAGACAATTATACCTAAGTGGTCGATGTTTTCGTCTCCGAAAATACATTGTTGTTTTTAAGATCTGTATTTTTTTTTGCGTTAACGGCAGAGATAATGCATTTTGTAAATATAAATAATAGTAACGGTTTTGGTACGAAATAGGTGATATATGGTGCAGAATAATGTTGCATTAGCCTTTACAAACCCAACTTCAATTCAATAAATACAATACATTGCCGTTTATTAGAGACTTAAAACTGCGTTGTCTTAACAGAACAGGTAATGTATGACGCGTAAAGGGGATTGTTAGTAGTCGTGCTTGGGCGATAAGTACAGGGTGTAGGATATCGTTGCATTAGGCTTTATCAGACCCTTATCGGCCGCTTGTATACGCTCCGACGAGCGCAGTCGCTAATCGCTGCACCCTATAGATTGCTTAGTGGATAATGCCATGAGGGTCTCATATCCGGACGGGACCCGTAAGAGATTAGAAGCAATTTGCTAACCGTTGCCAAAATAAGATAGCTTGGGTGGAACGGGGGGTTTATTTACCTTCCTAATTGGTATTGTGGACGATCGTATAAAATTACTAGCTGATGTCCGCGACTTCGTCCGCGTGGATTGAGATTTTTGGTTCCGGTGGGAATTGTTCAATTTTCAGGGATAGCCTATGTGTTAATCTATCTCCGTTTAAAATTTCAGCCAAATCTATTCAGTAGTTTTTGCGGTAAAGAGTAACAAATATCCATACATCCACACAAATTTTCGCGTTTATAATATTAGTAAGATTTTGAACTGAAATATTACTGTCTAAAATAGCACTATCTGACATTTTTTAATTACAAATGGTTGGTACGTTTAGTTATTAAATAACTAGCTTCTGCCTGCGACTTTGTCCGTACGAAGATAGATCTTACAAAAATCTCACGTGAAGGCAAAATTTTATTTACCCAAGATAAAAAATGACATTCTATATAGGTGTGTAATTATTATACTCATGCCAAAAATTAAGTCGATCCGTTTCTCCGCTATGTGACAAAAGGACAAACAATTAAACAAACAACACATATAAGTGTGACAGTGTATGACAAAATGTTCCTGGGAAAACAAAACATTCCCGCGGATTAAGCTCCTAAGATTACTCGTACACAAGTATAAATTAAAAATTTAAAAAAACCCCGACATTCGCCATTTTATGGCGGCGGCCATCTTGGATTTGCAATAGTGCTATTCTGCTAGCCAAGCCCTTTCATTTGATACCCATATTAAGGGAGTTGTGAAAAAATATGTAATCCGCCATTTTGTAGCGGCGGCCATCTTGGACCGATTTTCATCAAACATAGCTAACAACACTCTCGACTAATTCACCTTTCAAACAAAAAAAACCGCATTCAAATCGGTCCACGCGTTTGAGCGCCACGGGGGAACAGACAGACACACACACACACACACACACACACACACACACACACACACACACAGACACGTCAAACTTATAACACCCCGTCGTTTTTGCGTCGGGGGTTAAAAATCAAAATGAGTCAGAACGTACATTGGAGATATAACAAAAAAGTTTCAAAGGTGCCTTCCATATGACATAACAACTAGTTCGGAGGAGATATTGACTGTACTATATTGTGTATGGTTCAATTTACACCGCGGCGGAATGGAATGGAAGCGACTTTTTGCAACGAAATTGTACATTGCTAAATGAACTTTATGTCAATTGCATAACATACAAATTAAATAGGAGCCAAAAAAGGTCGCGCGTCTTCCGGGGAATTCTCGCGCATTCTCGAGAATTCCTCTATAGTTACTATTTTGTATGTTATACAATTGACATAAAGTTCACAATGCTTTGTACAAAAAATTCGCTTCCATTCCATTCCGCGGCGGTATAAATTGGGCCTAAAGGTACGTGAGAACAAAATGTCAACGAGTCTGGATTGAATGATTGCAACTGAACAAGAAATTCAATTGGGCGTAAAAATTGGAAACGTTTGCTGTAAACCGTCACAGATTATGTGTCTGGACTACAGTCTACAGCTCATGGCCTGAACGTGCTGTACCTAGTCTAGGTTTTGTCTTATCTATATCTATACATATAATAAAATCGTAGACTTGCGTATCTGTACATTGAAGATTTTTGCAAAATAATAACTGAGGGATGTTAGGGATAAGTAATAGAACGTAAAAAAGCCATTTTTGAAATTTTTGACTGTTTGTCTGTGTGTCTGTTTATCTGTTTGTCTGTTTATCTGTTTGTCTGTTTGTCTGTTTGTCTGTATGTTTGTGCGCGCATCACGCAAAAACTACTGAATGGATTGAAACGAAACTTGGTACGATATAAGTTCATACAACGGAGTAAGATATAGGATATTTTTTATCCCGAAATTCAGCATGGTTCCCTAGGGAGAGGGGATGAAAGTCAAAACGTGTATTTAGCTGTAATTCAATAACGCGTGGTCCGATTTCATTCATTCTTTTTTTGTTAGAAAGTAGATACATTAGAAATTACGACTAATCTCTAAAAGGCTGAATTGATTTTGATGGGACTTTCACTAGCTGATGTTTACATTTTGATCTACCTAAACATCCGCCAGTGAACTTTTAACAGTTTTTAGCAAGGTATGAGCTCAAAAGAGCTTAAGAAAAACAAAAAGTTCCCACGGGATTTTTAAAAACCGATATACACGCGAACGAAGTCGCGGGTATCCGCTCGTTTTAAATAATGGCTGATTTCAAATCTCTTTTTAATATTTCAATAAAGGGAATCCGATGAATTTAACTTTAAAAATTAAACTTGGAACACGCGAAGCTCGTCATAAATAGTTTAAGATTGGCATACTAGTAGCCACTATCACCACCACTACAGCACTTTTACGTCCCACTGCTGGGCACATGCCTCCTCTCTCAAAGGAGAGAGGACTTTAGAGCTTAGACCCGCCACGCTGTACTAATGCGAGTTGGCGGGCTTTAACAACTATTGTCACATGATAGTGATAATAACCGGGACCGACTGCTTACCGTGCTCTCCGAGGCACGGGGGTAAAACGCCGCCAACTACCAACTCCGGGCTGGCACTGAGAATTTCTTGACAGATAAACCCAATACCTACCAATAATTTTCCTGACCCAGTAATCGAACTCGGGACCTCGTGATCTGCAGTGGAATATGCAAATCATTAGACCAACGAGGCAGTCAGCACTAGTCAGAACTAGTAGCGTCGCAGTATATTTACAATAATGTATTCTTTTTTGAAATATAACATTCATCAAGTTACTGAGAGATTGATACACACAATCGATTTACTAAGAACCGTCATAAACAGCTGATAACACCGTCATGACGTCTGCGGTCTACGTAAACCACAGACATACTGTGTATTTTATATATTGGTATTCCAAATGTGGACACGTGTACTAACTAGAGTGTTAAAATCATTTTGTTATGTATTAAATTTTCCTATTGAATTTGTACAAAAACAATAGAAGTTTCGTTAGCAATTCTATATGCATTAAAAAAACAATAGCTTTAAGCATGATTGTACCACATTGTTATTATTTTTAGCTTATAAACCGAGGGCTCTGTTATGGCGATTCTTATAGTTTTAATTCGGTACAAGTTTGAAGAATCTGGCGTATGTTTTAGTAATGCTAAATCCAAACAAAAACATTTCATGTGAATAATAAGGCCAACTTCCTATCAAAAAGTTTCGGCCTTTAAAAGTACTGATATCAAAAATTATGACCAAGTCCTTTGCTAGGCTCGATAAATGAAACCATACAGTTTTAGAAGGTATATCTTCTTCGATCACCCTCAAGCTGTCATACCATTCCTAATGATCCTGTTAAAATATTTTTATATAATTTATGTCTTAGTAATAACACTATAATATGAAGCTCATTTGGGACTGAGAATAGTTTTATTGTTTTCAACTTGACAACATTTTTGCACTCCTTTGAATTTGTTTAATTTAAAAAATGTTGCCAAGTTGAAAACAATAAAACTATTCTCAGTCCCAAATGAGCTTCATATTATAGTGTTATTAGTAAGACATAAATTATTTAAAAATATTTTAACAGGATCATTAGGAATGGTATGACAGCTTGAGGGTGATCGAAGAAGATATACCTTCTAAAATTGTATGGTTTCATTTATCGAGCCTAGCAAAGGACTTGGTCATAATTTTTGATATCAGTACTTTTAAAGGCCGAAACTTTTTGATAGGAAGTTGGCCTTATTATTCACATGAAATGTTTTTGTTTGGATCTCACTCCTTTTTAGGGTTCCGTAGTAAACAAGGAACCCTTATAGTTTCGCCATGTCCGTCCGTCTGTCCGTCTGTCCGTCTGTCCGTCTGTCCGTCTGTCCGTCCGTCCTCGGTTAATCTCAAAGACTATTAGTGCTAGAAATCCGTAATTTGGCATGAGTATAAATATTAATCACGCCGACAAAGTGGTGAAATAAAATTTTGATAAATATTTTTTTTTAGGGTAGCTCCCCTACATGTAAAGTGGGGATGAATATTTTTTTTCTCGTCTACCCCATAGTGTGGGGTATCGTTGAATAGGTCTTTTAAAAATACTGTGGGTGTGGGAACATCATTTTTCGATTTCTAGATCCGTTTGTAAAATATAATGTTTTAAAGTGCAAATTTTTATTAGAGTCAAGTGTCCCCCCCCTCTATCAGCCAAATGGCAGTATATAGGAACTTGAAAAAATTCACAGCAGTAGGGTATATAATCAATTTTAAAGGAAAACTATCACGGCTAAGTAGGGTTCACAGGTTAAGGAGTTATACCTGTTTTCCGAGGATTGTGACTACGGAACCCTACACTGCGCGTGGCCCGCCACGCACTTGGCCGGTTATTTCTAAGTAAGTATTTCAAAGTTAATGCAATAAGTATAATGAAGTTTTTTTCTCTCTTACGCTTCAGTATAATTAGGAATAGAACCCTATCACATTTTACGGTCTGATTAGATGTGGTTTAATCTTCAATACATAGTATAAAACAAAGTCGCTTTCTCTGTTCTAATTGGGTGAATTTTTATTTTGTTCGTCTGTCTGTCAAAATCACAGATAACAGAAACTCCACTCCAGAGTATTTCCACTCAGTGGTCAGTTTCAGAACTTAGAACCATACGGCTTAACTAAGAGAAGAATTTGAGTATTTGACTCTCATTAAGTTTAATGAATAGTATTAGATATTAGTGATACCTAGTAGCCGGAATAAACAGGACACCAAAGTCTCCTCCAAACCTCCAAAGTCGGCCACCCATCCATTTCCTGACTTGGGTCAAGGTTGCTTATCAAAATTATTAAGAAAATCGCGCTTCTGGTTTTATTGGCAAAGACGAATCTCAAACTACTGGAAGGAACGGGCTTAGGCACACAGATAGCTATTAATGTGGCGTACGACATCCGCAAAGAAAGGATTTTTGAAAATTCAACCCCTTAGGGTACCCCCTAAGGCATCAGCGTGGACTACACAAATTTTAAACCCCTATATTACCATATAGGGGTTTAAAATTTGTGTAGTCCACGCTGACGAAGTCGCGCCCGCGACTTCGATAAAAAAATATACCTCTTGGCGTTTTATTATTTACCTACACTTTACTTTTTATTAGAACTCAAGACCAGTAAGATTGACCCCTTGCTAGAAAACTTAAAAAGTCACATCTCCCTAAATAGTGCACCGATTTCGATGAAACAAGAACCATATATAGCTTCGAATAAAGTAAAATACATTTATTAAAACAAAATGAAAATTTGTTCAGTATTTTTTGTGTGATGTGGGAACAGACAGATTTTTATATATCTTTGAATTGGTCTGTGTCTGATGCAACTTTTGGACATTTTTCGATTTTTTCTTTCATATACACACTAAGACTCATCTTCTTACCAAATTTCAACATTCCACATACACGGGAAGTGCGTCATAATTTTGATCAGTCAGTGAGTAGGTCTTGTTTTATGTGATTTTCAAACCTCTGTATCTCAGAAACGGTTCAACTTGAAAATTTGAAACTTTCAATTTATCATGACATCCACGAGTTTAACTTATATTTCAAATTTCGTAGGATTACTATCCCGCGAACCAGAGTTATGAGGGGGGTCAAAACAGCTCGAAATGGATCGTGTAAATAACACACTCATGCGACAAGGCCGGAGGAACTTGGCCTGGCGCACTTCGTGCGCCTAGATGAAAAACTGGAAACCTGGAAAAAGTCTTCGAACATTGTGTGTGGCCAGTGATGACCTGGGTCTGAGGCTTGGTTGCTAATAATTATGGGCCTTTTAAAAAAGTTCAGAGCCACACAGATGTCTGAGCTGCAAAAATCAGAGCTATGCAGTGTACGTGAAGTATCTTGACGTGATCAAATCAGAAATGAAAAGGTCAGTAGAAGAACCAGAGTCACCGAATAGGTATTACGTTATGGATTGTGAAGCTGAAGTGGTAATGGGCAGGGCACATAGGTCGATGAACCGATACTCTTTGAGATCTCGGGTTCCAAGGTGCTGGAATGGAGAAATCGCACCGGAAATCGTAATGGCAGACCTCTCTAATAGGTGAACGGACGACAACGACAGACAAAGCAGAACAAGAAGGCGTGTGGGAGTTAGAAAGATTTTAAACTATCATTAGCTACATAAATTCTTAACATTTTGTGAAACGAGAGTTTCGTTTATAACTTGGTCCCCATATCCTTTGTTACGGCGAATTTCATTGTTGCCATTCATTGAATCGTTTTTTGAATCGAATCGTAAAGTGTTGAGTGCTATGAATGATTTATATTAGGCTTTTGTGTCGCCTCGAGTGCGATTTTTATTTACTGCCCACTCTGTATTAAACGCGTGTAGATATGTCCAAATGTTTGCGAACTTGATTCATGGGTGCGTTTGCGGAATTCGAGTTCGGTCTCCTTGAATGAAGAATTCAAAAAGGATGTTAAAGTGTGCTTGGAATATTTTAATTCAAGGACATTTTGTGACGACCAGCCTGGCGCAGAGGTGAGTGGGTTGATTCCCAGCAGACGCATTTTAGAAATTTGTAATTTCCATCATTGAATTATATTGTACTGGCGTACAGTACCTCAATGATTTCCATACTGTTTCTCGTGTCAAGCGATTGAGCGTTCACTGCCTCGTAGGAACAGATAAGTGGTATGTATGGATTTGGAATTGCCAAACCCTGTCCTAAAGCCTTCTTCCTTAGCCACAAAAAAAAATCCCCGTGTCTCGGAGAGCACGTAAAGCTGTTGGTCCTTTGCCTAGTCTCTCTCCATTTGTGCGAGATGGCCGTTTCATTGGACTATGAGAGTGAAGGAATAGAGAGTAAGCCTCTTGTACAATGGCAGAAATTCATTCTTTTTTTTTTTATTGCGAAATAGGCTTACGCTTGACGACAATCATGCCTGAACAGCAATGATGAGGTCTAAGTTGGAACGCGCTTGCCTAGAAAATGCCTATTCATTCTGTTCAAATAATAATATCTTCTAACTTTTGTAAGTAGGTAGGTAGCATAAGGTACCTAAATTATAATTGTCGTACACAATGCTGACTGAAATGAACATGTTAAAAAATATCAAAGTAAGCCATAGGTTATTAAGTAGAAAGGGCTTAAGCCTGATCGATGCAAGTGATCTAACATGGGGTTAGAATTTACAGACACTAACATTTTGGAGTTTCTGGGATATCTGCTGATTAAAGGTATGCTGTCTCATTGTTCTTTTGGTTAAGCTAGTTACTGGTCCTAGCTAGGTTAGCTGTGAATCGTGAGATCCTGAATTAACATTCCGGGTCGGACTAACAAAAAAAATTGGAATATTCTGTCAAGAAATTGTCAACAGCTAGGTACCTCAGACCTCAAGATGTTGGTCTTGCACCTGGTCACTTGCCGGTTGTGTTAGATTGTCGTCCCATCGGACTATGAGATTGTGGGAACAGAGAGTGTATCTATGTTGGCGTACATACATATTTGTGCACTAAAATTTCTCCTGTCACGTCCTCCGTCGAGATTGGCCGTCGTTTAATTTAACATAATTTTAACAAATCTATGTAGTATTTCACAATAAAGCTCAACAGTGAACGCGTTTAACTAAGAAGACACTTATTCGCTCTCGTTTTACAGATACCCGCATTTGAAGACTTGAGTTAGATTAGAGTGTTAAAACACTTATCTTGAAAAACATTTCAATCGTAAGCCATGCGTATTAGGAATGATGACACAAATCCAACATGTCCTATTTTTGCATAAATCGTGGTCATCTCAGTTAGATGCTATTATCACGCTACTAATCGATCTGAACCCTACCATTGTAGAGATCCGTCCGTTCAACCATTTTATTTCATTGTAGTTGCCCACACATTTCATTTTGACCCCTTAACTATTGTGTCATAACCTATTTCCATCTCCAATAAACCTTATGTCATCGAAATAAAGCCCAAATTTTAAAATACACTATTATGTGTTATAAGCAAAGCGAAAGTTTATTGGGTTCGATTATGATTGTTTGTTAATTTTGGAAAATATAGTCTTTGTACAGTGTACACATAAGGTTTGTGTTCCCACGGATTGCTTATTATGATAAATTAACTTTATTAAATACAATATCTACTTTATTAGGCCTATTAAAATATTGATCTATTAAATAGATAAAGTAATTAATGTATTTATGTACCTAACCCATGTATATCATCCGTTAATAGGTAGCGTTATGTATAATTATAATGTAAGTACCCACTAAAACCATGACAGGTGTATGTATATATTTTTTTATACTTCTACAAGAGGCCGTGCTAGCGATCTCCTTTGGTGGTAAGTGATGATATGACGGACTAACTTGGAAGAGTTGGGATAGTAATTTTAATTAATTAACACATATCTGGGTTCCTACGCGGCATGGCAAAAACTAAAAATTTAGTACATCACTACATCACTACATAGTATAAAACAAAGTCTCTTTCTCTGTCCCTATATCCCTATGTCCCTATGTATGCTTAAATCTTTAAAACTACGCAACGGATTTTGATGCGGTTTTTTTAACCGACTTCAAAAAAAGGAGGTTCTGTATTCGACCCGTATGTATGTATGTATGTATGTATGTAAGTATGTTCGCGATTATCTCCGCAACTAATGAACCGATTTTGATGATTGTTTCACTATCGTAATTTACATACTTTCAGGAAGGTTTTAGTACACATCACATTACAACACATCGAGTTATCATTCTTACGTACGAAGTTATAAGCATAAATGTATACATATGTCACTAATATGTTCTCTGATATTGCCAGACCTATTGCTGAAGTCTAATATACTGTCTAAAGACTTCACTCTGCTACGCCTACGTAACATTGATCTTTTGCAAAAACTTTTGGGCCGAAGTCAGTACAGCTGTACTATAGAGTGATTCCTTGGAGTTAATGCACGGTTACGTGTATTTCCATCCTATACAAAGCCAAACCGCAAGGGTGTGAAAAACTGGTCGCGTATAGATTGTAAATTACTTTTTAATCAAGGTCTTCCAAATTATACAAGAGTAGTACGCATACAAACTAATCTTGTATAGATCGGAAGTTAGGTTAGGTTGGGTTAGAACATTATGAAACCATTCACCTATACTTAGTATGACACATAAAATGTATGTAATATGTCACAGGATATTTAATAATAATTAATAATGTATAGGTCATAATCTATTTTACATAGTTCTCATTTATATTATTATTAATACAAAGAAAACAAATCACTAAAAAGCATAAAATAATTTTTTTCAAAGAAAAATGAACCGACTTCAAACCAATCGAACTAAAAAGTTTAAAATAATTTTTTATTCATTTAGATTGACGATTAAACTACCTAACTCAAATAATATATAATTTTTTGGAGTCGGCGCCAAACCACATTCAATTCGTCGGAATTGAATTCGGGGAGCATATTTTCGACTTGAAAAGTATGAGTCATTTGGCGCCGACTTCAAAAAATTATATATCATTTGAGTTAGGTAGTTTAATCGTCAATCTAAATGAATAAAAAATTATTTTAAACTTTTTAGTTCGATTGGTTTGAAGTCGGTTCATTTTTCTTTGAAAAAAATTATTAATAGATAGAGTGATTCAAGAGGAAGGTTTATAAGTAGAAAAATTGGACCCGGTAGGTGGCGCTAATAGCGGGCAGGACGACGTCTGCCGGGTCCGCTAGTACCTATTATAATAATACTTAACTTTATAGTTAGATTTGACTTGACTTACGGCCAAATACTGAAACATATCTTAATGTTTAAGAGCGTCATGTTAACTTCTAATCGTCGTTTAGAGTCGTCTTTGTTTAGAGGTCTTAATTCTTTTTTTGTTAAAGTATGTTATTGAATAATATTTTTCAGGTATTTTTCCAAATATAAATAATTCTTTACCATTCAAATTTATTTGCCCGCGATCAAAATTAAGCAGTCAATATCCTGTATACTGCTGCTGACTAGATGAATTATTATAACCTGACCAATTAGCCACGCACAATTAAAATCACCATTACAGACCACCCGAAGTGACTTTCACTATTGACGCTATTATTTTTATCCTGTTAAAGGCTAGGGCGTCATTGGCAGAGGATAATGAAATAAAAAAAGCGGGCAAGCGTAAAAAGTTCCTGCACAATCAGTGTTCCGTAATATGATTCCCTCATCATCCCAATAAATAAACTTTTATTAACAAGTATTATTATAAAATTATTTTTGCGTTTGACTTGTTTAAAAATTAATTTTTTGACGACCCCCCTGGCGGAGCGGTGAGCGCTGTGGTCCCGGAGTATGGTTCCGGGTTCGTTCGATTTTTGGGTTCGGGGCATTTTTGGAATTTATAAGTTCTGAATTGTCTCATGGTCTGTGGTGGCTTCAGCCATAGTTAGTTACCACTCTACCAGCGAAGCCGTGCCATTAAGCGATTTAGCGTTCCGATATGATGCCGCGTAGAAACCTATCAGGGGTATGAATTTAATAAATACCTATTCCAAGTTAGCGCGCTTCCATCTTAGACTGTATCGCCGCTAACCATCAGATGAGATGGATGTCAAAACTTAACTTGATCTACAAGTTAGAGTAAAAAAAACACGTTCCCAATGATTTACATACAAATCTTTGAGTTTGTGTAACTTTGAAACTGTTATTACATTAGTCCGATGAAACTTTCATTAAGTTTGATTGTTTAAGAATTTGACTAAAATTCAAACATAATATTATAAGACTCAAACTTTGTTTGTATACGGAGCACGATTGGGAACGTTCGAGGTTGGGTTCTGTTAATATTCTCTGAACAGAACTACTGTGACAGACTCGAGGTGACTCCATGAGTGTTCCGTTTTCCAGCCCGTGTGCGGAACGCTAAAGAATCCACCAATAATAAAATTATCGGGGCACCGCCGGCTATTAAACGCAGACCGCCCGTGAAATACGGAGAGCTCGAAACCGACCGCGGTTTTATTGTGGTGTGGAAGCGGTGAATTGGATTTTTTAGTAAAAAAATAGTCTAGCCCGCGGCGTGTGCGCGTATGGACCGAGCTCTGTTGGATTTTTGTCGATATTATGAAAACTAAGCCTGGGGACTTCGATGGAAAAATAAGCAAAAAAATAATGGTAAGAGGATAGATTATTTTAAGTTATTGCATTTTTCCGGCATAAAAGGTCTCAGCTCAGTATTTTACTGTAAGTTTGCACCTTGTACAAACACAAGGACATTATATATCTATACTAATATAATAAAGCGGAAGAGTTTGTTTGTTTCAACGCGCTAATCTCGGATACCACTGGACCGATTTCAATAATTCTTTCACCGTTGGATATGTACGTGATCCTTGAGTGCTATAGGCTATATATTATGTACCACGGGCAAAGCCGAGGCGGACCGCTAGTTTTAGATAAAATTCTTCTCTATTTTATTATAACGAGGTCGCAAGTTTGAGTACCGGGTGGAGCCAAATAAGTCCAGAACTACGAGATTGAGGGGGTTGTGAATGCACCTGTGTTTGCATACACAATCGTGCGCTACAATATCTGCTGCTAAGTTGGCTAGTCACCGTTGAGATTAGCCACCTTGACCGAAATTTGCTGAGATCAGTATTCTGTCAAAACTGTATCTAAAATAAAATTAAACAATTAATTACGAAACATAGAGAATTGTTTCTTATTTAGTAATTACTTTCGTATTAGAGTTATTTATTTCCCTGAATCAGATTCATTCTACAGGCATACTAACTCAAGTAATAGGTATATCTTAATTTTCGTAACTCACTCATCGCATCAATTAAAGAACACTCGACGTGGCATTTTCATAAAGCAACTAGTCTATTGAAATAAATCCTCAACTATCCTCATTTCATACCCATCACTAACTCAGGCCGATAACATTTAAAACGTCCATAAATCCTCTAACCCCGTCACCTCTCCGCTCAAGCGCCATACACACGGCCTTATCGATAAAACGCGTGATATTTATGCTTACTTTATGCAGGGAGTCTGCAGAATTCTCTTGCTAAGGAATTTCCGCGCTTAATTCATTTAGCGGACCAAAACTTAGTTCTAATACTAATAATAATATAATGCAGTGCCGGATACATAGTTTGTACAACGTGGCATCTATCGATATACTATACGAGTCTGACAAATGCACGAAAAGAAACCCAGTGTTTTACACTTTTTTTTATGCCTTGACATCTTTAGTCTTACTATATCTAATATAGCTTAAACTATAGCTATAAGAGCGGGGCCGCACTGCGAAAATTATTCGCGCAAATTTTATTCGCGCGGTTTATATTCCGCATTTGAATATATTTTTCTCGCGAATTTTAAATCGCATGTGCGTGCAGCTTCATACATTCCCATAAGTCACAGAATTTTGCGAAAAAATTCGCGCGAATAAATTTCGCAGTGCGGCCTAGGCCTAATACAATGGCTATAATATAGCTTAGACTAAAGATGTCAAGGGATTTTGGGATTTACTCAAGCACGGCAGATTAACATTAGGGAGGATATCTTGCATCCTGCTGAGTAACCTCTACCATATTATACAACAAGTCAAAACAACTACAATAAGTCAAAAATAATAAAGCACGTCAGATTAAAATATGGGTGGTTAATTAGGTAAGAGCTAAAAAAAGTATTTAGAAAATCAGACTATTTGAACGTAACGTATGAGAGTGGGGAGAGTTACTAAGCTGCAAAAAAACGTTATCTTGACATTCTTGAATCTCGAGCGCTGTTGAATTTTTTTTTCAATTTAAACGAAAATAACAAAAATACACGCTTTCCCCACCACTGAAAGGGGAAACATTATATATCCTTTTATTCTTCCTATCAACTAATCTACAAAATGTAATAGGTCCCGACGACGCTCAAGTAAATCCATATTTAGCATCGTCGGCTCCTCTACCAATAGATATGCCATATACCTATAGCTTAGACTAAAGACGTCGAATGATAAATCCTTCTAATTTTTAATATTATAAATGCGAAATTATGTTTGTTTGTTAGTTAGTTTTTCTTCTTTATTTCTAACACCACAATGTTACAAAACTTAATCTACCTCACAGAACATTATTAAAAGGATATCACTAAATTAAGACCTGTCAGTTTAGTTTAGTTTAGTTATAGATAGTGTACGAACTAGTATCATTATCAAATAAACTAAAACGTTAAAATAATTAATTTTGATTACGACTTCGCCTGCATCGATTCAATTTCGATAAACTCCCCATTCCCAGTCTCTCGTGCCAAGAGCTAGTGATTTAAAATATGGGAGTTGTTCAACTGAAAAAGTCCTACGGAGACGGAGTATGCAAATTAATGACCGCCCCGAGTCTATCTATTTATGCATCCGAACGGTGCATAGTCTACGAGACTCGGCGGATTTTTAATACACCATTAGGGCTTGTAAATACTTGAGAAGTGCTCAATTAAAATATATTTATACTTCCTTTCAGAGATTAGTGTAAAGTCATAAAATTTAATCAGGAGTGTAAATCGTTAATTTTAAGTGAATTTCACATAATTTGTATCTAAAATGTAAGTGAAAATACACTTGCTATCTTTAACATTGCAACTTTACTGCTTTATAAATAGCTTGATGCCTACGGAAAATTCTTATATTTAATTTAATATTAATAAGTACTGTCTTTATGCTTTTAAAGACCTCTCTGGCACAGCGGTGCAGTAAGCGCTGCCTTATAAGTGGGCGGTTTCGATTCCCTGTAGTGGAAATTCGGGAATTCATAATTTTTAAATTGTGTCTGGTCTGGTCGGTAGGCGGATGGTTTCGGCAGTGGCTAGTTACCATCTTACAAGGTAGGTAGTATGTATTCTTGTACGATACTGCGTAGATGATCTGCTACTGTTAAGGCAATGTTTTCTAAATGTTGTCTGCTTTATTTTTTCTTACGCAGATAAAATTCCGTAGAAATCGTAGTTGAAACTTTAGGTTCAATTTCCGGTTGAGTAATATGCCGAAAGAAATGAATCACTCGTTTTTATACAAACAAATATCAGGATATTTATTTACATACTAATAAATGGGTGTGAACAAAGACTAACGACTACTTCATCAAAATTATTATGAACAGAAGGGTTCACAATATTTACAAAGAACCACTCATATATTACCTTCAAATCAAACCCTTTATTATAATTAAAAAGCGACTTTTAGGAAAAATCCATTTCAAAAAATGAGTAAGCGCCCCAACAAACTCACGACACTGTTTAGCAATCAACAGTTTGGTGACGCTAAAATCGCAAGCTAAACTGGTGAAGAAAATCACTTTGCGCTGCTAACGTCACAATCATGCGCTAGTACGGTATACATACGCTTACATAACGCATACGTTTCCAAGGCGACCGAGGGGCATGGCACGGGGAAGTGGAAAGTGAGATCAAATTCCAACGAGGTTCCATATTGGCTTGACCGTGTTTTGGCTACTAGTCTGTAATGCATTCCCATCATTTTAGTCTATCAACTAGTTGTTTGAACCGAGTCGTACCGTAATGAAAGGGCTTGACTAGTAGAATAGTACTATTGCAAATCCAAGATGGCCGCTGCCACAAAATGGCGAATGTCGGGGGTTTTTAAATTTCTAATTTTTACTTGTTACAAAATATGGTTTCTCATTTTGATCCAGCATTGAAACCAAGAACTTCTTATTACAACACATACATCTGTCACAATATTTTTTTATTCCTGTCATATTTTAATTTGACTCTTAGATGGGCTTCAAAACAAGAACGAAAAGGTATCATTTAGACAAGTGTGATGTTTGTTCAATCAACCATGATTGTCGTCAAGCAAGCCTATCTTGCTTAAAAACTATTCATTTCCCCACTGTAAGTACAATTGCTAAACTGCGTCCGCGGTATCATATGGCGTTGCATTTGATTATTATGCAATCGCCCCAGTAATTGTTCGCGCCACCCACGAGCTAACAAATGAAAAGTCGTTCTAATTAATTAGAACAGGGCCCCTAGCCGTGAGAACTATTGTGATAGTGGTTTGTTATTACAGCATAATATCATATGTCTGACTCTGGACTCACGTGACGTATACCGGATTGTCTGAATAGTTTGACCCAACCCGGGGCTCTTAAGCATGTTCATAACCGGTGACAGCCTGCTGGGTTATTCTGTAACTTAGTTACCAACTGAAAATAGTTGCCAACGAATAAGTTTGATATACACTGCTGCTTTACTGTGGGAAATTATGTAAGTGTGTTTTCATAATTTCACACAGTTAAGCAGCAATGTATATCGAACTAATTCGTTGGCAACTATTTTCAGTTGCTAACTAAGTTACAGAATAACCCCCCTGGTGATGATAGACTTCAGCCTCCTATTCTGGGGACCGAGTTCAATCTCCGGCACGCACCTCAACTTTTCAGAGTTATGTGCGTTTTAAGCAATTAAATATCCTAATTAAATATCCATAACTCTGGCAAGTTGACGATCTATTCAAATATCGTATATCCTTTAGCCTATCATGATATAGATATGAATATAAATATCAATATTCAATATAGATTTAGATAGACCTATATAAATATAGATGAGATCAGTTGAGCTGTTTGGGGAGCGCATGAAAACAAAGATTTATAGCTGTACGTAAGTGATGTAATTCATTAATTCTATCTTTCCTTCGTCTAACTCCACAACTTATAGATGAGATTGCTCAATCAATAGCGGCAAGTGGGAACTTTTTAATTGCACCGTCTTATAAGAGAAGTTGTAGTGGAATGTTATAAGAACGTCGTAGCGTACCTACTCTCAAAGCTATTATAGCTAACCGTGCCATCGTAAACTCTAGCTGGCTTTACAAAGAACCTTGCAGACAGCATATCTGCATAGTTTGAATTCTTGCTACATTTTCACAAACTTTTTAATATAGATAATATATATTTATTATTAAATATCTATGTAAACTAGTAAAAAAATAATACGTACCTATATTTATGTTTTAGTATGCAATTGGAACATATTTCTCTATTATATTTATAACAATTATATTCTGCTTTGTGGTAGGATTCTACCCCGAATCCGCCTGGCTAGCGACACTTCAGCCGTAATCTGCCGCAAAGCATCCGTGTGTTCCGGCAGCGAGCTGAAGAGCCAGTCCCCTTCCTCAAAAGCCGACAACGCATTAGTGGTTCCTCAGGTGCTGCTAATGTTCATGGGCGGCGGTAATCACTTAACATCAAGTGACCCGCTTGCTCAGTTGCCCGCTATTCCTATAAAAAAATATGCACCATCTTTTAAGTTCCTTCTATGCAAGTTGCCCGAAAGAAAACATTTGTGATAAAGCCACCTTTACAACCAAAATTACTACTTGAATTTTATGTTTTTGCGTAATGATTTTCTTTTTGTGCGTAATAAAGAGTTTCTACTTATAACTATAAGACATAATTACTATGCCTATTTCAATACCACGTTATTTTACTTACTTTCTTTACGCAAGAGTTCTGGTTAACATGAGATAAATAGAATAATTATTATCTATCTATTCTATATATATGTACGGCAAGTCTACGATTTTATTATATGTATACATATAATAAAATCGTAGACTTGCCGTATCTGTACATTGAAGATTTTTGCAAAATAATAACTGGGGGATGTTAGGGATAAGTAATAGAACGTAAAAAAGCTATTTTTGAAATTTTTGTCTGTTTATCTGTTTGTGTGTATGTTTGTGCGCGCATCACGCTAAAACTACTGAATGGATTGAAATGAAACTTGGTACGATTTAAGTTCATACTACGGAGTAACATATAGGATACTTTTTATCCCGAAATTCAGCACGGTCCCCTTGGGAGAGGGGATGAAAGTCAAAATGTGTACTTAGCTGTAATTCAATAACGCGTGGTCCGATTTCATTCATTCTGTTACGTGCTGGGGTTCGCAGATTTGGAATAAAACACCTGGTGACCCTTGATCAGACTTTATTCTGCACTTCCGTATTCCACTTAGTACTCCTGATCTTCTTGTAGACTTCCTCTTCGCTTGTTCGCTTCCAATCCTCTTCGCTTTTGATCGCTTCCTCCGCTTGTATTTCGCTCCGTTCTCAGAACTGAACTGCCCTCCGTCAGCTCGCCGGTCCCTTTATATACCCGTTACCGCGTGACTAAGCGTTTTCTAGAAAGTTCCACCCCTATCGATGTTTATTCTAGAAAAGCCGCGTTGTTGTTGTTTACATTATGGGTTGTTTACATCGATGGGTGATTAGGTATTTATTAGGTGTCGAGCAATTATGAACCTTATTGCTCTAGAAATAAGGTTCATTCGTAACACTGCCCCCCTCTTAGCGATGCTCGTCCCGAGCATCACTGTTGCTTCCGTAATGTTTTGCCAAGCGGTCGATGTGCACAACCTTAAATTTTCCCCTTGGTTGACGTTGAATCCTATACGTGACGTCGTTAATACGGGTAACCACTTTGTATGGACCCTCCCATCTGGTTTGCAATTTTGGAGATTTCCCTTTTCGACGAGTCGGATTATGCAGCCAGACTAAGGCGCCTTCCTCGAATCCGCTTGTGTTCGATTTCCGGTCGTATCTGGTTTTCATGTTCTCACTTGATTGCAATCCGTTTTCCCTGACTGTAGCATGTATTTCTCGCATTTTCTCTCTCAGATTGGCGACGTAGTCTTGTACGGTGCAAGGTTCATCCGGTGTCCCTCCCATCAATAAGTCTACTGGTAACCGTAGTTCCCTGCCATAATTGACTAACGCCGGAGTTGCCTTTGTGCTCTCATGCTCTGCCGTCCTGTAGGCGAAGAGAAACAGTGGAATGTACCTGTCCCAGTCTCTTTGGTGGGCGTCAACCAACTTTGCCAAATGTCTTTCAAGCGTCTGATTGAATCTTTCAACCATTCCGTCAGACTGCGGGTGGTATGCAGTTGTGCGTGTCTTATGCAGACCTAAAATTCTGCATACTTCCTGAAACACTTGCGATTCAAAGTTCCTTCCTTGGTCTGAGTGGATTTCTAATGGTACACCAAAGCGACATATAACCTCCTCAACGAGCTTAGTTGCAACAGTTGTAGCTTCCTGGTTAGGTATCGCGAATACTTCCGGCCACTTAGTGAAGTAGTCCATAACAACCATAAAGTATTTGTTCCCTGATTCAGTCACAGGGAATGGTCCGGCTACATCAATAGCTATACGTTCCCAGGGTGCACCAACATTGTACAGCTGCAGGTTACCTCTACTCCTTGTCTGCGGTCCCTTCACGGCAGCGCAAATGGTACATTTACGGCACCAATCCTGCACATCCTCCCGACAATGGAGCCAGTAGAACCTCTCCCGTACTTTCGTTAGTGTCTTCTTGACGCCAAGATGACCTCCCGAAACTCCGTCATGCACTTCACGTAGGACATCGGGTACCTTGGCTCTCGGAACGACTACCTGAAGATGGAACTCCCTGCCGTTAGTCTTTTCCCATTTTCGGTAGAGTATTCCATTTTGTAGAGTAAGACTGCTCCACTGTGCCCAGTATGCTTTAGTGATAACGCTCATAGGTGCAACCTCACTCCATGTTGGTCTGACGTCTTCTCCTCTTTTCTTCCACACGATGATGTGCCGTAGATCCTCATCATCCTCTTGAGCCATCTTCATTGCATCATCCTCCCAGGGTCCTAAGGAACTCGTCCTGGTAAGTTTCAATGATAGCTCCGTCGACTCCTGTTTGATGCAATGTTTGCATTCTTCCGGGCATGGCCTCCGAGAAAGTGCATCTGCATTTCCATGTGACTTCCCGCTGCGATGTTGAGTCTCGAAGTCATATTCCTGGAGTTGTTCAATCCACCGAGCAACTTGACCTTCGGGATTCTTAAATTGCAGTAGCCATTTCAATGCTGCATGATCCGTACGTAGTAAAAACTTTCGGCCGATTAGGTACTTGCTGAAGTGTTGCAATGTTTTTACCACGGCAAAAAGTTCCCTCCGTGTCACGCAGTAGTTCCGTTCCGGTCTTGACAGTGATTTGCTGAAATACCCCATAACGACTTCTCTATCTCCCTGCTTTTGGGATAGCACTCCTCCAATCGCGGTGTTGCTCGCGTCGGTATCGACGATAAACTGGCCTTCCGGTTGTGGGTATCCCAAAATTGGTGTTTCACACAGGTATTTCTTCAGTTTTGAAAAGGAATCCTCACAGGCTTCATCCCAACAAAATGGTCTTTTCTCTTCCGTCAGTCTATGTAACGGTTTTGCGATCTCAGAAAACCCCTTGACGAAACGCCTGTAGTAAGAGCACAAACCCAAAAATGCCCTTACCTCTGTCTTGTCTTTAGGGGTAGGCCATTTTTTAACCACTTCAATTTTCGCCGGGTCAGTCTGGATGCCCTCACTTGTGATGACATGGCCGAGATAATTCACTTCTTTCCTGAATAGCTGACACTTCTTCGGGTTAAGTTTTAAGTTTGCCCCATGTATTTTGGCGAAGACTCGCTCCATGTTTTGCAAATGGTCCTCGAAGTCTCGACCCATGATAACGACGTCATCTAGATACACCAAGCAGGCATCTCCTACTAACCCTGCTAGCACACATTCCATGAGTCGTTCGAAGGTGGCAGGTGCGTTGCACAATCCAAAAGGCATAACATTAAACTGCCATAATCCTTTTCCCGTTGAAAACGCTGTCTTCTCCTTGTCTTTTGGATGGATTTCTACCTGCCAGTAACCTGATTTTAAGTCTAGAGTCGAAAACCATTTCATGCCACTCAAAGTATCCAGAGTGTCATCGATTCTAGGTAGCGGGTAACTATCCTTCTTTGTGATGTCATTGAGCCGCCTATAGTCCACGCAGAACCGTGTGCTTCCATCTTTCTTCTTCACAAGCACAACCGGTGAGCACCAGGGACTTGCGGATGGTTCTATTATTTTGTTCCTTTCCATTTCTTCCAGCATATCCTCGACTTCTTTTTCCTTCGCGATTGGTAGCCGTCTCGCCCGCTGACGGATGGGTCCCTCATTTCCGGTATCAATTCTATGCTGCACTAACGATGTTCTCCCTGGGTTTCCTTCTTGACTAGAAAAGATGTCCGCGTAGCGTAATAGAAACTTCTTTGCCTTGATGCTTTGTGAATAAGTCAGGTTGCTTTTGCAGTCTTTAAGAAGCTCATAGACTGTAGGATCCTTCCCAGAACCTGATTTTTCCATGCTTGGCATTGAAGTGCATTTCTTCAGCCACACAACTTCCTCGCACTTTCCGACGATGTCCCCCTTATTGAAGTAAATCTCGCGATCATCCAAATTTAGAACTTTTACTACAGCTTTAGTACTACCATTGACGAGAGTTCTTGCTGTCATGAATCTTTGAGAGGCTGTCTTCTGGGAAATGTCCTCAATCAGCACACATCTGCCTTCCTTGGTGTTATTAGTACATGGCAGCTTTACCATCACGTGAGCCTCTGCACGTCCAGGGATGACGATTTCCTTAAGACATGTCACTTTCCCATTAGCACCTCCGAGAATGAAGATTTCTTCCGTACCACACTTAAATACTCCGTCAGCAACATCAATTCTGCAATCGTGTGTCCTCATAAAATCTAGACCAAGGATACAGTCATCCATAATTTCAGCCACAATCACGTTGTGCGTATAAGATGTCTCCCCTAAGTACATTGTAACAGTCATTTCCCCCAGGACGGGTATTGGCTGACCGGAGGCTGAAAGAAGTCGACAGTTGATTTGCTTGCTGTACCTCGACACAGATTTCAATAGGTCCGGCCGGACTATTGTCCTGGAGGCCCCAGTGTCCAATGTCATCCTGCAATCGATCCCGTTTATGGTGCCTGGTATTGCTAAATTGTTCCCATCGCATACTTGTGAGATAACCGTTGCTGGGGCTCCCTCCGTGCCAGCCAGTACTCGCCCCTTAGTCCTGGCTGTTACTAGTTTCCCTGATTTTGAGGGAACTTTGCATTCTCACCTCTCTTCGCAAGCTCCTCCAACCGTTCCTCTATTTTCGTTAGTCGGGACATCTGCGACTCTTTCTGTGGGCAATTCAGCTGCAGATGCCCTTTCACACCGCATCTATAGCACACAGCGCCAAAGTTCTTCCTGAATGAGGTCTTAACCTCTTTCACCTCCTCGACAACTTCACGTAGTCTGTTAGTCTGCCGAATGTCGTGTCGAACTGCTTCGACCTCTAAGGCATGCGCCAATGCTTCTTTTAATGAGGCATGGTGACGAAGCCTCACGGCAGCTCTTACCTCCAGGTCTTTAATTCCGTCGACAAAAGCTTGCACGGTGTTTGCAGTTACCATTTTATCGTCGGCCGATGGATAAGCTTTCCGCACAAGCTTATCTATTTCCAACGCCCATTGCTGGAGACCCTCTCCAGATCGCTGGACTCTATCGCGCAGCTGGGCGCGGAACACATGCTCCAGATGTCGCTCCCCATACCTGGATTCGAGTGCATCCAACAGTTCCTTGTATCCACATCCTGAAGTGGGAAAGGCTTCCAGAACAGTTAGAGCCTGCCCTCTTAATGCGACAGTGAGGGCAGTCAAGCACTGTTCGTCCGTCCATCCGTTAGCAGTAGCAACAGTCTGAAACTGTTGCCGGTACGCGGGCCAGGAGGTGCTACCGTCGTATGGGGGTACCTTAACATTAGGTCCCTGAACTGCGCCCATCGCTCCACTTGACGTTAGTCTTGTCGTTTCAAGACGTATCACCTTTTTCTGTAGCTCGTTGAGGCCAGTCTTCACACCATCTATGTCCGTTCCTAGGCAGGTGACTCGCTCGTCCATGAGGTCCAACTCTTTTCGCAATTTAGCCACCATGCCGCCGACTTCGTGAACGGCCGACAAAACAGTCCGCTGCACCCCTTCAAATTTGCAATCTTGATTTTCCTGTATCGCTGCAAATTTGCAATCTTGATTTTCCTGTATCGCTGCAAACTGTTGTTGCATTATCCGCATCAAACTCGACAAGTCAACGGTGGGCGTGGCTTGCTCAGTGGGCGTGGCCAGGTGGGTGGGGCCCGTGGGCGGGGCCTCCGGCTGAGTGGGCGTGGCCTCAAGGGGCGTGGTCTGGTGGGCGTGGCCAGTGGGCGGGGCCTCCGATTGGGTGGGCGTGGTCTCAGGGGGCGTGGCCTGGTGGGTGGGGCCAGTGGGCGGGGCCAGCTGGGGGGACCCACCAGGTGCTGGTTCCTCCAGGTGCTCCTCCACAGGTGCTCGGCTAGATTCCGCTGCACGCTGGGCCCTGGTCTTGACACCCTCGCTGCCGAAGTCGTCTCTCGGAGTCAATGGCATAGCTTCCAAATCGCACTTCTGTCACCAATTGTTACGTGCTGGGGTTCGCAGATTTGGAATAAAACACCTGGTGACCCTTGATCAGACTTTATTCTGCACTTCCGTATTCCACTTAGTACTCCTGATCTTCTTGTAGACTTCCTCTTCGCTTGTTCGCTTCCAATCCTCTTCGCTTTTGATCGCTTCCTCCGCTTGTATTTCGCTCCGTTCTCAGAACTGAACTGCCCTCCGTCAGCTCGCCGGTCCCTTTATATACCCGTTACCGCGTGACTAAGCGTTTTCTAGAAAGTTCCACCCCTATCGATGTTTATTCTAGAAAAGCCGCGTTGTTGTTGTTTACATTATGGGTTGTTTACATCGATGGGTGATTAGGTATTTATTAGGTGTCGAGCAATTATGAACCTTATTGCTCTAGAAATAAGGTTCATTCGTAACAATTCTTTTTTTGTTAGAAAGTAGATACTTTCAAGATTACCGGCTAATCTCTAAAAGACTGTAACAATTTTGATGGGACTTTCACTGGCGGATGTTTACATTTCGATCTACCTAAAAAGTGAACTTTTAACAGTTTTTAGCAAGGTATGAGCTCAAAGGAGCTTAGGAAAGACAAAATGATTCCTACGGGATTTTTAAAAACCAATATATATCCACGCGAACGAAGTCTTGTCATGGAATAAATCTCAATAACCATAATCTTTATTTGGTTTTTAAAAATAGGTACAGGTTCACAAAAAATTTATAAAGTATTGCATAACAAAATCCATGAGCTTCAAACTAGAAACGAAATGCTCAGTTATTTTAGATAGTAGGTAGTACCTACGTATAATATGCAAAAAATCTATAAAATACACGAAAAAGTGAATCGAAAACGTTCACGGCGCGTCACAAACAGCTCAAAGCGTGCCGACGTGGCATGAAATAATTTCGATACGAATAAATTGACGCCCCGAGGCGGACGCGCGAAAAATATCATTTTACACAGTCGACGTCACGTCGCGCCGGACGTGTTTGACGCCGCGCGTGGCGTGGTAACAGTAACAGTAACAAGCAGCTTCCGAATTCACGAAAAGTTAATATCTTTAAGCTAGAGATAGCGTAGAGCAACGTCATGATTTTGTCTCATATTATTTTCTTATTAATTTAAGTTATAAGCTAAAGTTATAAGTTAAATCTTCATGATGTTTTTTTCTTGAAACTGCGTGTTAATGTCGTTCGGTAAGTGTCACAAGCAGTATTATACAAGAAAAATAATATAGGTAGTCTCTTAAAGGTAATTATTTGTACATGAAGGTTTGATGATGAAATGAAATTGTCATTTTTATGAATTATTTTTTATTAATCTATCGATATCGTAATTTTATGTATTTAGTAATCACGCAAATATGTATGGTAAGCTAAACTGTGTGTAAATTTGCTAGTAAACCAAATCACTAAATAATAAATAAAATAAATAAATACCGTACTTGTCAGTAACTCTATTAATAAAACTGAATTAATATTAACGTGAAATTCAATATTAACATACGAGTGTAATACGTAGTCACTCCAAGTGCATCGAAATGAGTCGAGTATTGTTTTCAGATATTAATTGAGTTAAAAATATGAACGGGGAATTTTATTTCAGTGATATTGATAGTGACATCGGGCAAATCGAGTTACACCATCGCGTCATTCGCGACGAATTCGAAACAAAAACTAATTTAGCAGTCGGTACAGCGCGTTTACTTTTGAAAGCAATTTCATTAAATTGATGATCCCGCTTCTGGGAACGATGTACTCTTGAAATCGATGATAGCAACCGATCTATTCATAATCGACTGCGATAAAATGGAAGAATGGAAATATCTAGTAGGTAAGCTTAGGTTAAATTTAAAGCACCTATTTCGTGGAGATAAAAACAGATATGTTTGGGTGAACTTGTCAAATCACAGAAATATTATCATGGTGAACAGTTTATTAATAAATATATTGTAAGAAATAAAACATTGACGATGACTACATAAATATTTTAATGAGATAACTAAAAAACAGAGAGTTGAGAGACTACTTATCATGTGTTTAACATGAATTTAAACTATACTAGAGATTAATCTACAGTTGGACAGCAAGACATTGCAGTGACGAATTTTACTTGGAGAATGGTCGCTTCACAATACCGTTTGGTACTTTTATAGTCATCAGGTTGCGGCTGTGCTATTTCAGACTACCTCCAATAATATAATATATTATATGTAAAAATGTATGTAAGAATTAGGTCATATTGTCTAAATCGTCAAAGTTACCATGATTACTATAAAGGTGCAGCGCACAAAAATTTTAGATATTTTTTATTTCAAAATTTTGGCGAAAGTGCCACAAAGCCATTTTTTTGTCAACGGTCAGTGAACACAGATAGATCTGTACAAATTAAAATCCGTGCCGGTATCGCACATAAATCTAGAGCCGCACAGGGCGGTCAGACATCCAAAACAAATACTACACTTTTATAGGGGGGACACAAACTAATTTGCATATGGAAAACCGTCACACATGTATCACGGAGAGCGTGCGGGCAAAAAAATCGCACGATCAATACGGGTGACCGCTGTTCGGATTGAAAGCATTCGTGCGAAAGGAACGAAGTCTTCGAAAAAAGTCGGAATGCTCGCATATCTCTCTTTATAGACATACTCCTCTTCCATTATCCCGCGTTTGTATCCCCGAGTGAAATAAAAATGATTGTAATTCATAAATTAATCTTTGTCCATTGAACTTACGTCACTGATTCTGAATAATAAAAAATTAAATGTTACTTACTGGTTTGAACCCCTTTTAATTACTTGTTTGTATAATAAGAGAGTAAAGTTCGTTTTTGTAGAGTGCTGTTTTTTTCTTATACCTAGTCATTTTCGATGAAAATGTCTATTTAATAGAAAAAGAGTAAAATCTATTTGCTTACTCATAAAAAATGAAAATAGCAATGCTCTTCTTTTTTAAGTTCATCACTTTATAATAATAATAATATAACGTTATTTTTTCAACAATTTTCCGAACTAGATAAAACTAGGCAATAGTTGGAATCGTACTCTGGTAAAAAATAAAATATGAGCTCAATATTTTTACGTTCAAGCACTCTTATCTTTCCCGAACTAATTCGACCAGTATCAGTGACCAGAACGACCCAAAACATAATTGATGTTGCATTTATAATGATAAGAGAGTAAGCTTTACTTCGTATAATTAATAACTGATAAGGAAGACACCGTACTATACTTCTTTTTTATTTATAATACATAATATCATGGCTACTATCGGTTGTAGGTGTAGTTTTGTGATAATACTATGTCAGGAGTAACAGTCTTTTTTTTCCTAGTTTTTCCTAGCGGCTTCGCTCACGTTAAATTTGATTTTATTTAACCTTAGGGGAATGAATTTTCTAAAAATCCTTTGTTAGCTGGTGCCTACATCATAATAGCTATTGGTATGTCATCCAGTGGTTTGAACTATGCGTCGATAGATCAGTCAGTTATAATATTAGGTATATTATAGTTAGTTGTATTAGTCAGTTAGTCAGTCAGTTATAATAATTATAGTCAGTCACCTTTTTATATAATATATATAGTTTAAAGATTTTAAAACGCACCCCTTAGATATTGATAAGTGACTAGTCGATGCACCACGAACCAAATCGACACAAAAAGCCACTAGACCAGTTCTCGAACCTCAAATGCGATTTAGATTTATTCTCTCCGCTCGTCCTCTTGTTTTTTGTTCGTTTGTGCATTGTTACCTTTGAAACAATAGCTTTGGTGTTGTCATATCCTGAATTAATCATTCTAACACCATCGGCGGAAACGGGCAGTGATATGAGTTTATAATGTGGCATCATGGTCGTTTTTATTTCTTTAACTGTTCGTACGGATAATCCGAATGACATAAGCATTATATTCGTACTTGTCGTGAATGTTGAATGAGCTGTTGTCGTTGTATCGAGGTGTGGTCAAAGTTTCACTTTCTGTTTATTCTCGTTTCAAGTACTCGTCGGATTTGCCTTCAATACCCTTTATAACTCATTTCATAACAATTATTTTGAAAAAAAAACATTTGAAAAAAACATTATAAACCTCTTTTGTGACTTGCGAATCATTATTAACAGAAAAATCAGGCAGCAACACAAAGAAACGTATTAATTAGAATATCTCTAATACCTGTGCCAATAAAACTAAATGTAAAACCTAACCCAAATGTTAAATATGTAAAATTAGTTATTTGTACAACAAGAGAGCAAGGTTCGTATCTGTTGCGACTGCTGAGTGTGAATCCCGAGCAAGTGAAGTATTTTATAATTGAACTAGCTGATGCCCGCGACTTCGTCCGCGTGGGTTTAAAAAATGTGATACATAAAGAACCGCTCGACCAATTTTGTGCAAACCATCTACTAAATAGTCCGAACAAAGCCTAAACATTTGATTTGGGTAAGTGAGCCCGTTCTTGAATTATAAAATTACAACGAAAGTATCATTGATTTTTATATATATACTTAGATTCTAAGATGAAATTTTGAGTGTAGTGAGGGATTCAAAAGCACTAGAAAGAAATCACTTTGCTCTCGTGTGATACAAACAACTTTCCACATTATTATCGAGAAAATCCAACTTTTTGATAAGAAACGATATTTTTGAACAAATTAAGTCCTAGAAATACAAATTAATCAAAAATCTAATAGATTTTTCTAAACAATACTGCTAGAAAACATATCTTTTTACATTTCATTTTTGGAAGTTATGAAGTTAGAAATTCGCTGTGATCTATTTTTAAACCCCGACGAAAAAACGACGGGGTGTTATAAGTTTGACGTGTCTCTCTGTGTGTGTGTGTGTGTGTGTGTGTGTGTCTCTGTCCGTTCCCCTGTGGCGCTCAAACGGGTGGACCGATTTGAATGCGGTTTTTTGTTTGAAAGGTGAATTAGTCGAGAGTGTTGTTAGCTATGTTTAATGAAAATCGGACCAAGATGGCCGCCGCTACAAAATGGCGGATTACATATTTTATCACAACGCCCTCAATATGGGTATCAAATAAAAGGGCTTGACTAGTAGAATAGCACTATGCAAATCCAAGATGGCCGCCACCACAAAATGGCGAATGTCGGGGGTTTTTTAAATTTTTAATTTATACTTGTATTCACTTGTTTTAAGCAACAAAGGCGCGTTATTATTTTGAGCCAGTGATGTGAAAAAAGCTGTGATAGCCTAGTGGTTAGGACGACCGACTTCTAATCGGAGGTCGTAGGTTCGATCCCGGGCACGCACCTCTAACTTTTCGGGAGTTATGTGCGTTTTAAGTATTTAAATATCACTTGCTTTAACGGTGAAGGAAAACATCGTGAGGAAACCTGCATGCCTGAGAGTTCTCCATAACGTTCTCAAAGGTGTGTGAAGTCTGCCAATCCGCTTGGCCAGCGTGGTAGACTATGGCCAAAACCCTTCTCACTCTGAGATCATGATGTTGATCATGATGATGATGATGATGATGATGATGTGAAAAAAATGTTACAACTCCATTATGTACATAACAGTATCCTTTCAAAAGGATATTGTGTTAACACATTCCAACCAGTAGTGATGAATCGAGTCAATATTTTGAAACTACCCGATGGTAATCCTACCACAACAGAGGTTGCTTATTTAAAAAACAACACGACTAGGGGTGGGTGCTAAAAGTTGATGTTTATTCGGGCCCTTACTTTGGGCCTCTATTTTATGTGAGCGTCCGACGACATCCGGAATTCAGGCGCCGCTCACATTAGAAAATCCGATACCAGAATTATATCGTGCATTAATGGAACATAAAAATGTTTACCTGCACATAAATTACGCCCCAAAGAAGCCGATGAGTTCACAAATCTAACGTCCGATGTTTTATTACTAATGGATGTTGGCGGACTCTATAATTTTCATTTCGGAATTCGAGAATTTATTAACCGCGTCGCCTCCTCTGTGAATCGAAGAATTAAAACTTTAGTGCCACTAAATCACCGCACGAAATTTTTTACTGTCCGAACTATAATTTTCGTTCGCCGCAATGCGTTATAATATTACAATTGTGCCGTGAACGGGACGGGAAGGTAAATAGGTAGTAAATTGAAATAAAGCGTTTTCGGATCGCCCTCTTGACAATAATTTGGCCCACGCGTCGGACAGCGTCGAACGCTACGACGCTCTTAGCGAGATCACACTAACGACATGTCGCGTCGAAATAAATGTATGTATCAAAATGTATGTATCAAGATACATCACGGTATATAATAGGTAAAACTGAGGTTACCCACTTAAGTCATATAACAAAACTGACGATAGTGAAATAAAATGTTAAAAAGTAAGTTTTACTTATCAATATTAACAACAATACAAACAGTGACAGCCTAGTGGTTAAGACCTGAAGTTCGATGCCTGGCATGCACCTCAACTTTTCAACAATTAAATATGACTCGCTTTAACGTTGAAGAAAAATATTGTGAGTAAAACTGCATTCCTAAGAGTTCTTCATAATGTCATCAAAGGCTTGTGAAGCTTGTAAATCTGCACTTTGCCTGCGTGGTGGACTAAATCCTTCTCAATCTGAGGAAAGACCCTGTATTGAGCTGGTAATGGGTTATTAAATAATGATTACTTATCAATATAAAAAAAATGTATATTCTGTAAAGGAACATATCTATATAGCTGCAGATATAAGTTTATGTACGGGTAAGGAGACGGGATCAAAAATTGTGAGACAAAAAGTCGCTCAGCCTATGGGGCTCGCAAGCGGGAATGATTTGAAGGACGCCGAGGAATAATGATATAGGTCCCCAAGGACCTACACAATGCTTGGGGGATAATAATAGTTGTAGATTTGAAAGTAATTTGAATATGAATGGAACCCTCCCGCGCGGTCCTCGCAATAACAAATATGAAGTGTTGCTTGTGTTATGCCCCCTTGATGATTTTGACTTTGGGTATAACGAAGCTCGGACGTTCGCGTTGGTGGTAATTATGGGTGTAGTTGAATATTTGAAATACGTTACAGTATGAATGTTGTTATAAATATATGAGGCGTGAGTAGTGTTTCTGTACGTATTGTGTTTGAATGATTTAACGGAAATTGACCTAATATTTTGATTTTAAATTTTGCCACATGACTGTAGTCAAAGTCAAAGTCAAAGCCAAATAAACATTATTCAAAATTGGTACACTGCACACTTTTTGAACGTCAAGTTGTATGTAGAGGTAATTCAATTTGACTAACCTTATTTGACAAATCGCTGAAACAGATTAATGATATTCAGGAAGCTTTTGCTCTTGAGCAAATCTATTGCTCCTAATTCGATTTAACTTTTTATTTTGATCGCCACTATCATTTATATTATGTCCCGATCCCAATTAATACTGCTTCACCAAGGCTTCACCAGTTGAAAGTTTGGAACCTTGTCAAAGTGAATTGAAAATAACAGTTCTAAATTGAAATAGGATTAGCAAAGAATTAGTAAAAATTTAAGCATGCTTAGTACGGACTTTGGACATCTCGAGAACGTTTATACACTTTGAGTATAGAAACATAATAGAAAATCAAAGTAAAATACATCTTAATTACATTGTTTTAAGGCTTTAGTTCATCCATACATCTAGCATATAGTATATACATAGATATATATAGCAATATATTATAATATAATAGCAGTTTATTGCTCAACCAACTGAAAGCGCTTAATTTATATTCCATTCCCTCGCGAGCATGAACTTATATTTGCAGCAAATAGATACTATTCATAATTGCACGTAAAATCCAATTGTATTATTTGTATTGTATTAATGTTTGTAAATAAATTTAGTATCAATTATTTGGAATACACACTGTTTTAATCTATAATTATGCATTATAATTTATTCGAATAAATTTTATATGAAAAGATTCACGCAGCAAATCAATTTACTACAAGTTTTACCTATAATAGTGTGATATTGACATCTGCAAGAATTTATTGTGGAAGTAAATTTCCAGTGGATACTCGATACCAGATATTTGTATTGCCTCTATCATCTCAACATTTTATCTTTATAAATAGCTCGCACAACAAGTAAAAGCCCAAGAACAAGTCCCTTAAAAGGTATTATGAGGTCTCACTCGCGATTTCATCATCCAATTTTGTAAAACCGGGACCACCCGGGATGGAGGATTTAAGAAAAAATCTGCTCCGAAAAAGATAAGCGGCATTAAAGCCTTAAATGCATGTCATGTTGTCGCCCGAGCCTTGGTCGATTAAGCTCACTCGAGCTTGAGCCATGTTATGTGGTCTAAACGCAATAAGGTCGCAAAAACGTACCAAAAATGAATCCAAGGTCGATGCCTTTGTGCACTAAAATGTGATAGATTTATTAGATTCTTCATTCACAAGTATAAATTAAAAATTTTAAAAACCCCGATATTCGCCATTTTGTGGTGAAAATCATAGTGTACAGTATTCTGCTAGTCAAGCCCTTTCATTTGATATCCATATTGAGGGAGTTGTAAAAAAATGTGTAATCCGCCATTTTGTGGCGGCGGCCATTTACGACCGATTTTCATCAAACATAATATCTAAAAACACTCCCGACTAATATACCTTTCAAACAAAAAAAAAAAAATTGGTTCATCCGTTCGGAAGCCACGATGCCACAGACAGACACACACACAGATACGTGTCAAACTAATAAAGTTATAACACACCATCATTTTTGCATCGGGAGTTAAAACTGGATACACAATACAGTAAATATACTTATAAAATAACAGTCTAAATACGTCTCTACCTGTTAACGTTAGTGTGATAATACCTTGCTTGTTATATTCGTAAACATTAACGGGAATTTTAATTGAAATCGCGAGAGGAAGTCAACTTTTAACACCCTTCCAGCGAACGTGCCTTATCGCAGGAAACTTCAAAATTGACGCTATCTCACAGCCATCATCGCAAATGCGTACGCTTAAAATGCTTTTACATTATGTCGCACCTACTTGTTAGGTTTTGAGTTTTTCTAAAAGTTTATCTGAATAAAAAATATGTCTTAGACTTGCCTTTACACAAGTTTAAGAACTCTATTAAAAGTATGCTCATAAAAAAGCTTATTATACAATTGAAGATTATAAACGATAAAAAAGCTTGGATTTAACTCGTTCCAGCAATGCGCGAGACGGCATTTCAATCATGTACATTAATAATAATAATTGTTATAATATTATTTTTAAAAAAGAGCAACAGCCGAGTTTCTTGCAGGTTCTTCTCGGCTGGGGTGCTAGCCAGGTAACCTCCAAGTGTGCCTGGGTGCTGCTGGTCCTCTTGGATACGTCCGAGGGGAAGAGCAGTATTCGGGCCGGTGCGCCCCGGTAACATGGTTAATAATTTCGGGGATATTGTTAGCCATGGCCAATGACCTGGCGGAGGGAGGTTTCTCCGCGTGTCCCTCTGATTAGCAGAGGGCACTGCGGATGAAACTGGGGGTGAGACACCCCGGGGCGGGGGGCAGCGATGCCCATCGCGGGAGGAAGAAAACCTCGTTAAAAAATTACGGGAGGGCACGAGCCTCTGGAGGGACAGCCCAGAGGCGAGCGGGAGCCCCAGCTGGGGCGGCTGCCGGACACCTGGGATGCATACTTTGGGTTCCCCAGGCGTCCAGCACAGACAGCATGAGGGCCATGCCGTGGTGGTTTTAGTGGGTATACCCGGTTGGAGTCCCACATAACCTTCGTTCTGCCGCATTCGGCCGCAGAACGGGGGTACCTATAAAAGGTTTCCACCACGTCAAAAAAAAAAAAAAAAAAAGGTTCTTCTCGGCTGGAACTGCATTCCGAACCTGTGGTAGATTCAATTGACGATTCAAAAGTACTTGTAAAAGTTTATTTGAATAAAAAACTTTTCTATTCTATTCTATTCTATTCTATTCTATTCTATTCTATTCTAACAAGAAATTCTCACTTCCAGCTGGGAGTTGGTAGTTAGTCAAAATTTTCGGTTTTTCTATCCTTTATTAATTATTATTTTCTTCTAATTCAGTTATTATACAGCAATATTTGTTTTATATTTTGGTCAAGTTGTACAAATAATTAATAATCAAGTACACAAATTAATTGTGTTTTATTTCTCTACTTTTGAAATAAAGTTTGAAATGTTGCTTATTTTCTTTTCTGTGATATAAATATTAGATTGCGTTGTGTAATTGAATTTTGATTTGTAGAATGGTAATAATTTAAGAATAAAAACACGCATGTGGAAAATAACTAATTTACTCTTTATCCTTCCATATTTTTGAATAGCCTGAGTAGAAAAATAAAAAATCCTACTGTAGGATCGCCACTTTCACTTTAATTTCAATACTATATATCTATGTGACTATATAATTAATAATTATATATAAATTTTCATTCAAGTCATTGTTTCTACTAGAAGAAATTAGTTCTTTGATTTTTCGAGTATTTTATTTTTCTGTTCAGACTAAAATCGCACGGTAGCAATATAAACGGGGTCCACAAATAAACACTTGAATAAAATTATAAAATCTGTGCCGACGCGGCTCGAAATTGTGACGTGAATATGTTTTCAAGATTGCTACCGTGTTAACGAATATGAAATGTAATGTTTGTTTGATCATTCAAGAGTCATGCCCCAGAATTTATTTATTTGGTCTTTGCAAGCATCTAGGTGAAAGACATTGATATTTGAGTTTCACAAAATACCCGTTAGTAAACTCTTACCGTATAGATATAGCTACTTATTAACCCCCGACGCAAAAACGACGGGGTGTTATAAGTTTGACGTGTCTGTGTGTGTGTGTGTGTGTGTGTGTGTGTGTATGTGTGTGTGTGTGTCTGTCTGTTCCCCTGTGGCGCTCAAACGGGTGGACCGATTTGAATGCGGTTTTTTTTGTTTGAAAGGTGAATTAGTCGAGAGTGTTCTTAGCTATGTTTGATGAAAATCGGTCCAAGATGGCCGCCGCTACAAAATGGCGGATGATATATTTTTTCACAACTCCCTTGATATGGGTATCAAATGAAAGGGCTTGACTAGTAGAATAGCACTATTGCAAATTCAAGATGGCCGCCGCCACTAAATGGCGAATGTCGGGGGTTTTTTAAATTTTCAATTTACACTTGTTTTAGACTAGCTGATGGCCGCGACTTCACTCGCGTGGATTTAGGTTTTTATTTCAATCCCTTGAAAACTCTATGATTTTCCAAGATATAAAGTAGCCTATGTCCTTTTCCAAGGTCCATATCTATATCTCTATCCAGGTTTATATCTATATCAAATTTCGTAAAATTTGGTTCAGCGGTTTAGGCGTGAAAGCGTAACATACAGAAAGACAGAGTTACTTTCGCATTTATAACACTAGTATGGATATACATATTTTATTCGAACAATTTGAACAGTAAAGTTATTGTAAGTATGGAATATCGTTCCATACGTTACAACAGTCGTAATAGCCTTTTAGAGCATCAGAAGCAGTAAGCACTGTTATAGCAACACCTGCCAATACGTCACGTCGCGTCGGTTGAAAGTAAGACTGAAACTCGCTTGCATTGCTATTATAATTTTAATACTATTTTAATACCAAGTTTACCTTTCGCTATGCAATAATGAACTTTAAAATCATCGATCTCAATTTCCATTCGACAAAGTCAGATCAGAGATAATAAAGTCAACGTTTACGAGGCATCAATCTCATTTAGTTGTGAAGCTATAAAAACAGCTATTCACACACTGATATACAGCTTTTTAGTGTAATGGGTCACAGCCGATGACAAGTAAACACGGTAATACAAACTTAGCAATTTTTATTTATATTGAAGAATATAAACCGAGTGAGAGATTATAAGGTACTTACAGTTGTAACCTATTTGGTACTGTATTAACACTTGTTGTTAACCTCTTGAGATCCCGAGACAACTCTGAGACAACACTGCCTAGTGCCTCGATCTTAGGTCAATATATACGAAACAAATACAATTAAAAAAACAATTAATAAACAATTATTACAGATATTTCGTAGTTATCTTGAATACCGCTCTATCGTTGTGACCACAAATGTAATATTAATTAACATTCGATAAAGAAGCTATTTTGGAAAGTTACAGAATATTCTGATTGCATCACGTAGCCACTTCTAATTATGATAAAATAATACTAGGTACATTACACCTTCCCCCTAAGAAAAAGAAATGATTGAAAATCATTTCGACTTAAATTAATAAAACTTATATAATAAGATACAAAATATTTAGGTTAAAACGAAACAGTAATAAAAGTAATAACAATAATAAAAGTGATTAGGTTTTTAACTTGGATAATCTAGCGCTTCTACGTAATGGTGTTTCATTATTACAATTAATAACTATAGGAGTTTTTTCCATTAAATTTTCCATTTCAAGATCTTCTATAGGTGCTGTAGGAGCGTTAGAGTATATTGGGGAAATTGGAGAATTCCTTTCTCTATTTCTATTTCTAACATTAAATGTAATACAATTAGTTATACTACTACAACAATCATTATTAGTACGTCTATTTGCATTTGGTCCATATTTATACAATAACCATAATTGTTTAAAAAATCTATAAACAACATATACAGTAATAATTTTAATAATTGTGAATACATGAGGAAGAAAACTATTTCCTGTCATTTGATTAAATACAGAGTTATTATTTTCATATTCTTCGGTTAATTTTTCAATTTCATCTAATTTGTGACTTGTTAATTTAATTGAATCATGATCTAATTTATAGGATTGTAATGGAATTAAATCTAATTTCGTAAAATTAAACTTATTTATCTTTATACAATCATTAATATCAAAAGTGGGAAAAATCCTTATATCTATTGAATTTTCATTATGAGTATTAAAAGTAGTTAATACAGAATTAGCAGTAAAAATCTTACAATTCTTATTAGAACTTAAAATTCCTTTTTCTTCTAACATAATATCTTTAGGTTGCATCGTTTCACATTTTACAGTAGCAACAATTGGTTTTGGTGTGACATATAACCATTGATTTAATTTATTCAACTTGTAAAATAGTTCGTGAGTAAGTTTTGTAATTCTTATATTACAATTATCAGGATTTTTTACATTATTTAACAAAATTTCACTTTCACAGCTAGGTCTAGAGTGAGTTGAATACATTGGTACCTTATTATAACAAATTCTTAAATCATCAGTTAATAATTTACATTCTGACAAATCCTTAAGAGTTACATAATACATTCTATTTTCTGAAAGTGACAAGTATTGACTATTTTCATCAGGTAATATAAAAGAATAAAGATCATCGTTCTTATGAATGGGTAAACTTATAAGTTTATATGCATCAAACTTTTCATTAAATATTAATGGAACTGATATAACAAATATTAGTCTATTATTATATAAGAATAAATTTAACTTCAATACTGATTCTAGTTTATAGACTTCATTTCTAGTTAGATCAACTGGGAATTTCGTATTAGTTGGTAAGTAAGAAATAACTTTTTGAAGTTCATTTATTAAAACTGAGGGTGAAATTATACTTGGATGTAATGTTTCCGTTTTAGCAAACAAAATAGCATTAATAATAATAGAATATTCTTTATCCACTTCAGTAATTATTACATTTAACAATTCTAAATGTTCTTCCATACATTGTTGTTTTTGTAAAGAAGTAATAGTATCAACAGTTGCTTTAGTGAAATTTTCTAGTTTTCTTAAGTTTATATTAAATGTGTTTAAATTTCGTTCATAATTTGTTATTGAAGAGTTAAAATTCATTATCGTATTTTGAACAACTTGAGTTTGTTGTTTTAAGATTTTCACGAATTCGTTTTTATCTTTATTAATTCGATCAAATGCTTTTTCGAAATGTTCGCCATCATCAGCGTCTAAAGTACCAAAAACTGTTTTGAATAGATGTCCGAAGCCGTCAAACCAACCTCGTTTTGTCCTGTGATGTTCATCAATTTTATAATAGTTATATGAAGAATCCTTTTTATTCGGTGTGTGTCCTATCATGTCTTTTAATGATTCATCTTTTGCTTTTAAAACAGGAATAAGTTTTTCAATTATATTCAAAGTAGTATTGCATACAGAGAAGTTCGAAAACGTCTTGTCATTGCATAAAATTTTTGTATCGCTGTATGTTAATTCAATTAGTTCAATCTTATTTTCTAATTCCGTTATATCAATGTTCGTAATTAATTTCCATGTATTTTCAAAGAATTCGATTTTTCCTATTTGATCATAATATATTCCAGTATTAATTTTCAAAGGGTATACTTGAATTAAATTGCTATTAATATCACAATTGATTGCCAATATCTGCATAAGCAGGATCCAGATGGTTGTCCAAGCCATTCTGTAAGTAAATTATATGATTTGCATCAGTATGCTAATTTTAATCTATTATTATGAACTAACTTTTTCTTATTTTTTATAATAATAGTGGAATTACAATTAGAATTTATTTCAACTATTTCATAAGGACCTTCATAATTACTTCTAAGCTTTTTACATTTGCCTTTGGAAGTGTTTTCATTTAATAAAAATACTTTATCGCCTACTTTAAACGTTATAGGATTATTTTTCTGGTCATAATATTTTTTATTAACTTCTTTTGATTTTTGTATATGGTTTCTTGCTATTTCATTACTTTTTTGTAATCTCATTTTCAATTCACTAAGATAATCATCATAAGTATATTTAAATTCAGGTGTAGAAGTAAGGCTAGATGGGATGTTTGGTTTTATACCAAAAACTAATTCAAATGGCATGAATTTTGTTGAAGTATGGACGGACGTATTATATGAAAACATTGCAAAATCAATCCATTTATCCCAGTCTGTCTGTTTATCATTAACATAATGTTTTAAATAATCAGCTAGCGTATGATGAGATCTTTCGAGAGCTCCATTAGTTTGTGGATGATAGGCTGTGCAATTAATTTGTTTTATCTTAAATAGTTTTGAAACATTTTTTAAAAGAGATGACGTGAAATCAGAACCTTGATCAGTAAGTATTGACTTAGGTATACCAAATTTACATATGAATTGTGTGACAAAAATATTTGCAATTGTTAAAGCTTCATGATTAGGAATAGCATATGCTTGCGAAAACTTAGTAAGATCATCTTGGAGTGTTAATATGAATTTATTACCATCTTCTGACAGAGGTAATGGTCCTACGATATCTAAAGCAATACGCTCAAAAGGCGTTGAAGATGTGGTGGTAAGTTCCATTGGAAGTTTATGTTTCTTTCGTACTAATTTATTTTTTTGACATGATTCACAAGTTTTAATAAAATTTTTAATATCGATTTTCATATTTTTCCATTTATATTTATCTTTGATTCTTTTATATGTTTTATGGAAACCAGAATGTCCCGCTGTTGGATTTATATGACATTCTTCTAAAATTTGTTTAATTTGATCTTTATTTGGTATAATTTTTTCATTATGGAAAATAATAATTTTAATTTTTGTATCTTTGAAAATATATCTCAACATTGTTCGTAATTTAGACCAACTTAATTTATCATATTGATCACCTAATTTGGGAATTTTTAAAGTACACTCTCCCCCATTAGTTTTAAGTAAGTGCTCCCGCACTTTTATCATTGTGTCAAAGAAATCTTTATAGTCTGCTCTATTCCAATAATATTGTTTAGTACAAAGATAATAAATGAAATGATCATTATGTTTCTTAATGACAATATTACCAACATCGACATCTTGTGGTTTGATATCGTTAAAATGATTTAATTTATTTTTAATTTCCTTGTGGAAATCTTCAGTACATTCCAGATCACATGAGATTGGAATACAGACGTTACTGTCTAATTTATCACATATATTTCCATTAATTTCTTCAATATTATTATTTAAAATTAATTTGTGTTGAGAATCGTTTAAAAATTGTTGATATTGAGTACGATTAACCGTTTGAATTCGGCTTAACGCGTCGGCGTTATGGTTTAATCTACCTTCCTTATAAATTATTTCATAATCGTAATCTTCTAATAATAGTCTCCATCTGACTAAACGCGAACTTGGGTCTTTTGCATTAAATAACCAAGTTAAAGGTTTGTGATCTGTATAAATTTTAAATTTCTTTCCGTAAAGATAAGGACGAAAGTGTTTTATACTCCATACAATAGCTAACAACTCTCTTTCTGTTGTTGAGTAATTAGATTCAGCATGATTTAAAGTTCTACTTGCATAAGCAATTGGAAGATCATTTGGTGGTGAACCTTGAGAAAGTACAGAACCTATCGCATAGGCACTAGCGTCTGTGGTAAGTATAAATTCTTTTTCAAAATTAGGATATTGTAAAATTGGTTCACAGCTTAAAGCATTTTTTAATTTTTCGAATGAATCTTGTTGGCTATTTGTCCAAATAAAATCAGTATCTTTCTTTAATAACATGGTTAAAGGACGTGATATTTTAGAAAAATCTTTTATAAATCGTCTATAATATCCTGCGAAGCCAAGAAATGCTTTAATATCCTTTTGACATTTAGGAATTGGATAATTAATTATAGCTTCAACTTTCTTTGGATCGGGTTTAATACCTTCATTAGTAATGAGATGGCCCAAGTACATGACTTGTTTATGCATAAATTCACATTTATCAGGTTGAATTTTTAAATTAAATTTATCCAAACGTTGAAAAACTTCGATTAGACGTTTATTATGTTCTTGAAGAGAATCTGCGTGAATTACGATATCATCTAAATATACAAAACATCTATAATTTTTAATTCCAGCAAGTACAGTATTCATTAGCCTTTGAAACGTAGCAGGTGCATTCTTTAAACCGAAAGGCATTCTATTGTATTGATAATGTCCTGAAGGGACAGAGAAGGCTGTTTTTTCAGCGTCTTCAGGCGACATTTTAATTTGGTGAAAACCTGAAGTTAAATCAAGAGTTGTAAAATATTTAGAATGACCTAATTGATCCAAAATGTCTGTTATATTAGGCAAGGGATAACTATCACCTATTGTAGCTTCATTTAATTTTCTATAATCGATTACTAAACGCCATTTTCTTTCACCAGAAGCATCAAGTTTTTTCGGAACGACCCATACAGGTGAATTCCAAGGGGATGTAGACGGTTCAATAATACCCTGTTCTAACATTTTATTTATTTGTTTATCAACTTCTTCTTTATGAACTTGAGGATACCTATAGGTTTTAACATTAATTGGAGGGGTATTCGATTTAATTGGAATAGTATGCTTTAGAACATCAGTACAAGATAATTTATCACCTTCTAAATAAAATATATGATGGTAATCCATACAAATTTTTTCTAACGACTCTTTTTCTTCTTTATTAAGGTGACTGGTACGAAGATTGGATTTAATCTTTTCTAATCTTTCTGAAAATTGTGATTCAGTATTCTGGTAAAAATTTCTAACTTGACCAGTATTATTTAAATTAGAATTTTCTTCATTTTCTAAACATTTTCTTAAATCTTTCGAAATATATTCAATTTCTATCTTCAAATTATTAATTTCAATAACTTTATCATTCGTATTTAAAATAGAAGTAAAAACTTTTCCATTTGTAACTTTTACAAGACTATCCGCGATAAAAATACCATTTTCAATTTCCTTTTTATTTATTATTCCTAGCTCGGAATTAAAATTTAAAATATCAAATTCAACAACTTGTTCACAACGCGGTTTTAAAATAATTTTATTACTTATAATACTTGGAATATTTGGTCTTGTAATTTTATTTATTTTCGTTTGAAGACCAGTTTCAGAGATCTCCTCTGTTTTATTAGAATCCTTGAAAGGAATATAATCAAATAATTGTTTTATACAAATATAAGAATCCTCGATGGGAATTTCAGAATAATTATTTTCAATCATATTAGAATCCTCAATGGGAATATTAGAATAATTATTTTTAATCACATTCTTGTTGATGCAAGAATCAAAGGGAATGTTTACCCTATTATAATTATTAGAATTATTTAATTCATCAGCACGAGACCATGGGGCTTTATTGTTTTCAGGAGGGGCAGTATTCGATTCAATTAGCATAATTTCAATTTCATTTTCATCTATCTTTAAAATATTTTTTTCAAAATCAAGAGAAGCGTTCAAATTTTTCAATATATCGTTCCCTAAAATACCATCAAAATCAATCGGGAAATCTTCCGCAATAACATGGAAAAGAGTTTCGTATTTGAAGCTATTAAGACAAAAATCAAGGTATGTATAAGCGAGTGTCTTATTTAAATTTTTTGATTCGACTTTATCAATGCCTTTTAAATAAATTGGGTAATCTGTGTAACAAATGGTTTCATATTTTAATTTATCAATTTTAATTAGAGAAATAGTAGCACCAGTGTCTAAAAGTAATCGAACGGGTTCTTTAGTTTGGTTAAATTGAATAATTACGTATGACGTAATGGCTTTACAATTGACTGCATAGATCCGGCTTGAATCTATCGGGTTTCCCTCTGCACAGCCGGCTGCGGAGGACCCTGCCTGTTTAAAGACGAAGGTCCAGCCTGCTGTGAGGAATTTCCTCTGAACTGATTATTATTTTGACGCGAATTACTCGTATATTTATTCTGATAATTTTTATGGTAATTATTTCGATTATTATAATGGTTAGTATTGTTATTCGTGTTATTAGGATTTCGATTTTTTAATTTAAAACATTTATCTATAGTATGATTATTTTTCTTACAATATTTACAGAATTGTTGCGACACTGTTTGGAATATTTTATTTTGGCTGAAATTTGATTTATTATTATTGTGAAATCGTTGCATTTCTACTTTGCTTTTTAATTGTTGTTCCTCATTAAGAGCAACAGCAACTGCGCTTTCCAAAGTTTCAGGCCTTTGTGATTTTACTAAGATAGTCAGATCTCTATTTAACCCATTCAGAAAAACGCTGAGAGCTTCATTCTTTATTAAATTAACACATGCTTCCCTACTAATTTTGTCTAAATTATTGTCTAACGAATTAATAACTTTAATGTAACAGCTTTCTACTCTATTGGCAAAACTCATGACGGATTCCTTGAAGTCCTGTTTACATGCGTTTAACTCTAACTGCCACTGTCCTATGGTCCTCTTCTCTGAATATGCATCTAGGAGATGCGTTTTGAGGGTGTCCCAGGATGGGAACTCTCGGTTACGAACGACGGCACGCGCATTATCCGTAATCTTGGTCTCAATGATTTTAAATAATATTTCTTTATATAACGGATCGACGAGAGTCATCGCCTTATCGCAGTTATCCAGAAATTCATACAATTTGCTTTTATTTCCGTCGAACTTAATGAGCATGCGCTCCGCCATCTCTAGGCTTATTGTTGGAGCCATGTTTTCTTCAAATAAAGAAGCCAAGTTGTACATAAAAAGAATGCTTACTTGAGGGCTGCTTTGACCTTGTGATGAGAGCACGATGTGGGGCTGCCGATGTACTCCTCTTAGACCTCCGAAGTAGGTAGGTAGTAGCTTCGTACAGCGTTTCACCGTGGTTCTGGATTCGTTTAAGCTTTCTTGCTTTTATAAAACGATCCTACCCGACTGCGCCAAAATGTAATGGGTCACAGCCGATGACAAGTAAACACGGTAATACAAACTTAGCAATTTTTATTTATATTGAAGAATATAAACCGAGTGAGAGATTATAAGGTACTTACAGTTGTAACCTATTTGGTACTGTATTAACACTTGTTGTTAACCTCTTGAGATCCCGAGACAACTCTGAGACAACACTGCCTAGTGCCTCGATCTTAGGTCAATATATACGAAACAAATACAATTAAAAAAACAATTAATAAACAATTATTACAGATATTTCGTAGTTATCTTGAATACCGCTCTATCGTTGTGACCACAAATGTAATATTAATTAACATTCGATAAAGAAGCTATTTTGGAAAGTTACAGAATATTCTGATTGCATCACGTAGCCACTTCTAATTATGATAAAATAATACTAGGTACATTACATTAGTATCCCGATACATTCGCTAATTACCGAGACAAGCATCACAAACTCAAAGTCATGGGAAGTCAAAAGATCATTACGTGTTGTTTTATGCTAAGATTTTTTAATAGTCCACCATGTCTTGTTTATTATTAATCTATCACATCAATGCATAGGAAACCCATATTGAAATTGTACAAGCGTATTTGGAAATCACTACATAGTATAAATAAAGTTGCTTTCTACGTCCCTATATCCCTATGTCCCTATGTCCCTTTGTACGCTTAAATCTTTAAAACTACGCAACGGATTTTGATGCGGTTTTTTTTAATAGATAGAGTGATTCAAGAGGAAGGTTTATATGTATAATAACATCCATTAAATAGTGGAGAAATACTGTTATTTTTGAGGTTTCTAATGTGATGTCGTAAATAATTACATTTTTTCTGCTTACATTGCAAACGCAGGCTGAACCCTACGAGATTTATCAAAATAATGTACTAAGTATTGTACACATTGAAAAGGTCTACAGAAAAGTCCGCGATGGTATATGTCTATCTCTTATGGATATCCCACAATAACATTTTTTTGTCATTTACTTTTTACGACAAATAATGGCTAATTTTCGAAGCGATTTCAACCAATACAGCATTAACCCTTATCTAATTAAATACCTTAAATACATTTTTGATTTAATATAAATCCATATGGCCTTTTACAGCATATGATTTAAATGAATACTTTCGAAGATATTACAGATTTAAAAATTGCGGCGGCGGGAGCGTGCCTATAAGCGCCTCAGTGGCCGCGGTTCTCCCTATAGCCCAGTGTCGATAATTTTTGAAACCAAAAAAAAATCACAGTACGTAGGATGAAACCCATTGGAAAAGGAGGAGAATATTATAAAAATACAAGGAAAAATAATTTACGGGCGATCTGAGCTCGGGAAAAAAAGGGGGGGAGTTTTAAGGGTAAAAAACGGTTTATCTCGATTTCCGACAAAACTAGAAGTCCTATGGAAAAAAATCAAATGGCAAAGTTGTAGGTAATAAAAAGATCTACAACTTTTATATTTACACTTTTTTCACATAACCTCAAAATTTATGTGAAAAGTTCAAAAAACCAAGTTTTTGGTTTTTTATTTTTAACTTTTAAAATAAATAATTTTTTTTTTCACGGAATCTGGTGAAAACTTACCTTTTTATGTCCCAAATACACTAATTCATTTGATTTGAAATATTTAGTTTTTCTCCTTATTTTTGACTTAATATCGACTTAATTCTGACAGCTGTCATTGTCATTTACAGATGAGTTATTTATATGGAGAACAGGGCTAACCACATCAACGAAGTACGATTTTACCCCAAACTACTTTAATTCCCTGTCAACATATAAAGCTGTAAGCCGCTTAATAATATTAATAGTTGCGCCCTAAAATAGAAATTGCTAAGAGTGGAAACTAGAAAGTGCACACTAACAGCAATAGAAAACAAAAGAAGCACATTGAAAAAATTTATTGAAAAATGGAAGTCGAATTACATTATCACCATGAAGTGTCTGTCAGGCATTTGTCATATCTACATGCAGCAGTTGATTTGTATTTGCATAAGTTTTGAATTTTTTATCTTTTTTGTGGGAATTGTTTTATCTCTGGTAACATTATGAAACGTCAGAATTCCACGGAATTAGTAATTCGTGTATAAGGTGAGATATAGTAAATTCATTGTGGAAAATATCGTAAAAAATCAAGCCGCCTGGGAGCTTTCATCGAAAACGCTGCCTAATCCCTGAGCGGGTAGTACCTACGCATAATATGCTCTACTACCCGTGCGAAGCCGGGGCGGGTCGCTAGTATACTATATTTTATACACCTAGGCAATCTACAAGTTATATATTTTTAGAAAAAAATTGGTCGGCTGTAAAGTCCGTTTACAGACGGTAATTTTACGTGATAACGTCATAAGAAAACGTTGCCTCTCTACCGCTTATTCCGCACTCTCGCTTGCACGCTCGGCTAGGCGGAACGTGACAATGAGTCGTGCTTTTTCGTGCGTGCAGCCGGCGTTCATCGATTTATAAGATCTAGCAATCTCAGAGAAATCGGTGTACCAATTTATGCGTGTAACTTCGTACATAAGCCTCATAACTAGGTGTGTTATATACTTAAACCACACGAGTAGATAAGTACAGAGGGCAAGCTTCTACAAGCGGCCCGCTGTAGGTACACTCACACATATGCGCACGTTTGTCACCCAACTGTACCGGTTGGGGGACAGAGCGGGCGTCCGTGAACCGTTGGTGAGTGTGTTTGTGTGAGTGTACCTACAGCGGGCCGCTTGTATGAAGCTTGCTCTCTGTACTTATCTACTCGTGTGCTTAAACCTTCCTGAAAGTATTTAGATTATAATAGTGAAAAAATCAACAAAATCGGTTCATTGGTTTTTGAAATAATTGCGAACATACAAATATACCTACGTATAGTACATACTACATACATAAATACATTCATATGTACATATATATACATAAATAGGTACACATTTACATACATAGATACGGATCAAATGCAGAACCTTCGTTTTTGACGTCGGTAAAAATATAATATTATATTATGTGTCCGTCAACATCTGCGCGAGTAAAAAACGGTTTTATCAGCGTATTTAACGTTCAACGCACTGTCTGACTCAACACACGCGTAGAGTAGGTATCGCCCTCTGAACCGCGGCTCTCATTAGACACTGACTGATGTATCAATACGTCATCTTGATACGTGAGCCACCAACATTACGGGTACGGCGGCGAGAGGTTAGGAAACATGAATATTATTATTTTATGAACAAAGTTCGTCTCAGTTGGAGAGCGTAGAGTTTTTGATCTTTACTGTAACTAGGCCCACGGATATTTATCGTAACAAACAAACATCCCGCTGCCATCATTTTACACTTTACCGAAATTAATTGGTTGTTTGTTGGTTTGGTGCCGACTCCAAATTAGTTACTTTCATTAGTTTAGGAGCTTAGTTGTCACCTAAGAATGAAAAAAGTTTATTTTATTTTATCACTTTTTAGTTTCTTTTTCATCCGTCAAATTTTTTTTTGCTATACGATTAAAATGTTAATGAATGTGTCAAGAGTCAAGACTCAAGCCAAAGGCAGGTTATAGGTACTGTGTAAGTATAAAATTGCTTTAGTAAATAATAAATCAGCAAGGTTGCAATTAAAATCGACCGTCTACAAAACGAAATCAAAATCCAAAATGGAGGTAAGTATAAGTTAAAACAAAACAATAACGACTCTCGTGAGCTCCGAGCCGAATAAAAAGTAACGAGCACACAAATAGATGTGATGATAACAAATTGCTAAAGATTAATACACACTTGCGACTTTTTGTCTTTAAACTTTGTTTTATGCCCAGTGACAAGTTTTTATCCACTCAAAGATCTACACTTGAATGCACACACGTGACAACCATACGATAAAAAGAGAAAAAAAAATATCATTTGAAAATAAACTAGGCGAATTATTATCCTGTCTAATTCTGTGTATAATTGCATAACAATTTGGAATATTTTTTCAAGTTGACATTACGACAATAACCTGTGTATGGCTTTATGGTTTTCCATTCTAAATGAAAAAAAGCTCAAAAATTGTTTAAAGTAATACAACCCAAGCACAATTAGTGTAACATCGCTTTCACTGGACTTTTGCGTCTAAAAATATGGCATAGTTGCAGAACAGTTTTTTATTATTCTATTCCTTACTTATTTTAACTGTAAATTTACTAAAACAAAAGACCTAACAACATTTTGTCTTGCGACACATCGCTAATGTGTCACTACATTCTAATGTTACGAACACAAAAATAGATGTGCTGATAACAAAATTATAAGTTTCGTCCCGGCTAGCCTTGGTCGAATATACTGCCAAAGTTTGATGAAATGGCTTTTTGTGTAGGCTCTGTTATTAAAGTTTCTAGGAAACTTTGTAATAACTAAGCTCGTTAATGGTAAACTGAGAATACACCGTTACTATCGTACAAGTTGTGGTTCTGTTCGCATTTATGAAAATTTTGTTAAACGTAGATTCTATAGCCGTGTACGATTGCCCAGTCATTTTATTATTAAAGAAATAAAGATGTCTAATATCGATACGATCATTATAAAATTTTGTTAGTTAAGTAATTAGGTAACAATTTATGACCAAGTTGTTGGTTAGCTGATGGTTTCATAGAGAGATACTGAATAAATTAAATGACTTGGATTTACATTATATCTCATAACTTTTTGCCGTAGAAGAACTACATTGCGAGACTTGCATTTTTGTACATTTGACGGCAGTGGTGAACGGTGTGGTCTTATAAGTGGGAGGTCCCGGGTTCGATTCCCGGCAGGGGCAATTTGGGATTTTGTAATTTCTAAATTGTCTCTGGTCTGGTCTGGTGGGAGGCTTCAGCTGTGGCTGGTTACCACCCTACCAAGCGATTTAGCGTTCCGGTACGATGATGTGTAGAAACCGATCAGGGGTATGCATACCTCTTCCAAGTTAGCCCGCTTCCATCTTAGACTGCATCATCACTAACCATGAGGTGAGATTGCAGTCAACTTTTAGTTGAATTAAATAAAAACCGGCCAAGTGCGTGGCGGGCCACGCGCAGTGTAGGGTTCCGTAGTCACAATCCTCGAAAAACAGATATAACTCCTTAACCTGTGAACCCTACTTAGCCATGATAGTTTTCCTTTAAAATTGATTATATCTACTACTGCTGTGAATTTTTTCAAGTTCCTATATACTGCCATTTGGCTGATAGAGGGGGGGACATTTGACTCTAATAAAAATTAGCATTTTAAAACACCATATTTTACAAATGGATCTAGAAATCGAAAAATGATGTTCCCACATCCACAGTATTTTTAAAAGACCTATTCAATGATATCCCACACTATGGAGTAGACGAGAAAAAAAAATATTTATCTCCACTTTACATGTAGGGGAAAAAAATATTTATCAAAATTTTATTTCACCACTTTGTTGGCGTGATTAATATTTATACCTATGCCAAATTACAAATTTCTAGCACTAATAGTCTCTGAGATTAACCGAGGACGGACGGACGGACGGACAGACAGACAGACAGACGGACGGACATGGCGAAACTATAAGGGTTCCTTGTTTACTACGGAACCCTAAAAAACATAATTATGTTATGTTTTGAGTGGATTGTATTAACGTCTTAAAACAGCGTCTACTAGAACGAATGTCTATTTGATTTGCAACAACGCTATCACGCTCGTAGTTTTAATATTGCCGCACATTTATGCTGCATATTTTCGCTTAGTTTATTTAGTCTTGTTTTCAACAGCCAAATGCAGCGTTTTAATTAAAAAATAAAACCTATAAAGCTTCGAGCGGAGATGCTCGGGCACGATGAATAAAATTTTGATTTAAAAGCTCACGACTACAGCATAAAGTATGTCTAGATGTGCCGACAAATCGTTCCAATCTAGTAGGTCTAACCGGTGGCTAATCATAAATAAAAATAATAATTTTTGTTTTTTATAAATAGTTATACTTTAATGAGTATAGTAGAGGATTTGGAAAGCAACTGGGTAATTTTAATCCTAGAAAAACATAGGATCCCGCGAGAGTTTTGGAAAATCCACGTAAGCAAAATTTTATAGGTAATAAGCCGCTGCTTTGGTTAGCAATTTTCAAAAATCCTGTATAATATAGAAATATTTTTTGATATACATCTGTGATCCTATGTAACTTTCTAGACTTTAACCAATACCCATGCAAAAAATCTAGTTCATCTCTAACTTTTTTACGGCGTAATTGAAGGATAAATCAACGAAATAACAAATAAACACGCTTTCGCGTTTCGTATACAACAGTAGGGACTAAGACATTAAATAAGTTGAAAGACTTTGTGACTTGAGACTTAACAGTTCTGGTATTCCAAGAAGTGTCTTCGACGTCACAAAATGCGTTTACGATTTCAATTTCATGAAACTTTTGTTCTCCAATTTGGAGTTGGTAGTTGGAATGTCTGTAGCTGCTTTAAAACAAAATAAGGATAGGGAACGTAACGAACTCGACCTAAAAACTACGGTTGAGGAATTTTGCGATTTGAAAGTATAATAAACAAAATGCATTTGACATTCGACTGACATGACCAAGTTTGGTACAACGGCTTCCATAGGGGAATTTTAAGGGTTTTCGCGCACTAGTGACCAAAGTCCCAGACCGCCTAACTATAAACTCTAGGTCTAATAATAATTATAATAAAAATAATAATAAAGTTCTGAAAGTACTGTGCGTAAATCTTTGATTTAGTATCATCGTCGTCTTTTCATCAACTGATAGAAGTCCACTGCTGGACATAGTCTCTATGGGTTGTTCGAACTAAGTCTCAGACATCATCTATCTTGCCTTAATAGAAAACTACGTATATATCGATCAATCTCAGCTTGTATTCCAACATCTAGACAAAATAAATAGAATAGAATAGAAAAGTTATTTTTTTTAACTGGACTATAATATAGTCTGTGTCACTTTAAATTAAAGTTACACAGACTATGACAAGGGATGACTATTTTTACTGAGGATACTGATTTCTTTATACTGATTACCAGTGGTAGATTTAATTGACCATTCAAAAGTAGTCTATCTATCTATCTATCTATAATATAATAAAACTGTAACAGATCCAATTCTGTACAATGAAGATATTTTGAAAATTTTTATTGGAGGGCACTCTATAATCGATACTGAAGCCAAAACTGCAATTTGTTTCATTTTTGTCTGTCTGTCTGTCTGTCTGTCTGTCTGTCTGTCTGTATCTTGGCCGCGCATCACGCCGAAACTACTGAATGGGTTCGAATGAAACTTGGTACGATTTGAGTTTATACTCCGAGGTAGGACATAGGATACTTTTTATCCCGAAATTCAGCACGGTTCCCTTGGGAGAGAGGATGAAAGTTAAAACGTGTATTTAGCTGTAATTCATTAACGCGTTGTTCGATTTCACTCATTCTTTTTTTGTTAGAAAGGTAGTACTTTAAGTATTATTCCGTAAATATTTCAAGGTCATAGGTTTTTTATTTTAGAAATGACAGACATTTATTGGGTTCCAATAACTTGGGAACCGGATCTTTGTACGTACGGCTTATTTTAAACTGGCGTGCGTTTAAATTTATGTTTGTCGTTCTGTCTATTTGTTCCAGCTAATCTCCGAAACGGCTGGATCGATTTTAATGGAACTTTCAATGTTATAAGGAGTAACAGGCTACATTTAGTTTAGGTACATAAAAGAATTATGGGATCCGATCCGATCCTATATAAAAACCTATATCTACGCGAACGAAGTTGCGGGGTTCAGCTAGTTTATTTAATAAAGTAATATGTATCTACAAAAGTCGGAAGAAACTTAGCAACCAGAACGTTATATCCGTTGATACGACTGAACCGGTAAGGTAACCACGGCCGAAACTTTTTAGTGGTCCGGGACTTGAAACAGTGAGCAAACTCCCTAATCTCTAATGAAAACTTCTTGCGAGGATTTTCGACTCCAAGTTTAGGAATCGCCTGCCGGATTTCACCTTGTCGCCAACCCGTATAAGGCACAGTGATAAAAATGCGCTCGGCTTTTATAAATATTCATTCATTCCGGGGACAACTTCGCGAGGCATCAAGGGGGACCGGAACCAGGGACGCAGTTTGTCCTTGGTTCTGAATAAAAAAATTGGGGTCCTTTATTATGATAAATGTACTTAAATGTGAAAACGAACCGGGAGAGATTTTATTTTTGAAGTATAAAATTTGGAGCTTTTAAAAGGACATACGTCTCTTATCGCAAAAGTTGAAATCGCACTGACATCGATTTTTAACCCCCGACGCAAAAACGATGGGGTGTTATCAGTTTGACATGTCTGTGTGTGTGTGTGTGTGTGTGTCTGTTCTCCTGTAGCGCTCAAACGGATGAATCGATTTGAATGCGGTTTTTTTTGTTTGAAAAGTGAATTAGTCGAGAGTGTTGTTAGCTATGTTTGATGAAAATCGATCCAAGATGGCCGCCGCTACAGAATGGCGGATTACATATTTTTTCACAACTCCCTTAATACGGGTATCAAATGAAAGGGCTTTTGACTAGTAGAATAGCACCATGCAAATCCAAGATGGCTGCCGCCACAAAATGGCGAATGTCGGGGTTTTTAAAATTTTAATTTATAGGTACTTGTAAGATATAGATTAGGTGCCATTTCAGATTAATTTCTTCTTCAAAAATATCATTCATAATAAAACGCTAACATCAGATTTTTTTATGGAATAAACACGATAAAATTGTCACATCATCTCTCACTATTCTGATCGGTCTGACATAACACATCTCCGATTCGCTAGCCTCGTTTTCAGTGGAAACGCATCTTACACCTCCGGAGCCTGGCTACGTCCCGAGGGGTGAGCTAAGTGCGAGATATACGGCGTTTGTCAAAGAGAAAGGTAATCATAATTTTTATGCGGAATATTGCGCGTGTGTCAGATGCGAGGCTATCAAGCACATTTACATGCGAGCGAAGGACGTGGAGGGGATGAAATGAGATCTCGCGTCGAAGGATACGATCACACTGGGGACTTTTGTCCTGTCATTTAGTTTTTAAGGGCCACAACATTACTACCCTGATTTTTAGCAAATGTGAGAAGGTTGAACGTGTTTACTATCACGTAGTGAGAAAGAGATGACACTAATGCAAATGGCCGCGAGGAGAGATTATTTAACCGACAAATTACCTTCACCAGCCATAGCTTCGCAAGATGGACCCTCAAAAATGTAATGATTTGCAATAATATGTGACGTCATCATCATCAAGACTTGACAAATATTTTGTGAAGATGTGTACACATTTTACAGTACAGTAAAACAGTATAGAGTTGGCGACCTCCCTGGAGCAATGGTGAGCGCTTTGGTCTTATAAGTGGGAGACGGGACCTCCCACTTATAATTTTCGATTCCCAGCAGGGGCAATTTGGGATTTTATAATTTCTAAATTGTCTCTGGCCTCGTCGAGGCTTTAGCCGTGGCTGGTTACCACCCTACCGGCAAAGCCGTGCCGCCAAGCGATTTAGTGTTCCGGTACGATGCCATGTAGAAACCAATCAAGGGTATACCTCTTCCAAGTTAGCCCGCTTCCATCTTAGACTGCATCATCACTTACCATCAGGTGAGATTGCAGTCAAGGGCTAACTTGTAGTTGAATAAAAAAAAAACTGTTTCAACTGCGAAACGCAGTGTAATACCGCCTACTAGGTTGACAGTCGATATCATACTGGTAAGCTCTCTTGACATTCTCTTATAACTATGATCTCTGAAAATAGCAGCTAACATTCTCTTATTATTGGCTGAAATGCACAGTTGCTTTCCTGTCTACAAATTCACCCAAATGGCTGCATATATGTAACACTTACAACCTTTATACTTAGGCATAACTACATTATTAGAGTGTGTAATAACTTTAAGTCGTGCAACAGCCGCTAGTGTGAGTTATGTTATAACACAAGATTTCGTGATGAAATCTCGTTCTCCATTAATGCTCAAATTCATTTGTGTATCCATAATTACGGTACACATAATGCGTAGTCTTATTACGTTTTATGCGCTTGGATAATGTCATACCTTTACATTATACAAATGATAGAGTAATGTTGTTACATAACTCTTTGTCATTGTCACGTTCTCTCAACTCTCATCCAATAGACATTCACTGCTGGAGTGTTTTATGTATTGGCATAGCTCTCTTGTAAGGTTTGCCAAAGAATGCCAATGGCTGGCAGCACCTCACTTAAAATCGTCGGTCCACCTATAAAATTAGTATTGATGAAGGTGCGTTGTAAAGATGAAGTCAAACCTGAGAATTTAAAAAAAATCCAGAATTTCTAGCACAAGGCTTCAGTCTCTTCATAGCTCTTCATAGAGGCAAGGAGTTCAAAAAACATCAAAAAAACTAACAAATTTAATTAAAACTATAAACGGAATCCCGCAGCGATGATGATCTACAACGTTATCCAAATCAAGATACAATGTATAGAGTATACCAAACCATAGAGATCGAAACTAAAATAATAATATAAAAACATGCACAAAAAACAATACCCTGCTAAGATTCCCATAGACGAGCCGTAAGGTTCAATCAATCAATGTCCCTAAAAATAAAAAGGTGGGCCCACTAACACGACCCACGTTAACTAAAAAAAACGAAACTAAAAAAAGTTTAGTCTTTTTTTTGTGACCTGACCGCGGATTCGTTCCAAACTATTAATGATTCGTTGGTGTCTGAATGCTATTTCAGTTAAATTAGATGCACGTTTCAAAGAGAAAACATATTTGAAATAATTTTACGTCTTTCGAATCTTTCACAGAGGGACGCTTTCGACGTATTGTTAATATTTAAATATTATACACAATATAATATTTTAATTAGTACACATAATTATTTATAATTATATATATTTATTATAATTATAACTATTATCAATTAAGATTTATTTGCAGAGCTACGAATGCTAACCAAAGTTACCACGTCTATGTGTATTTTTAACCCCCGACGCAAAAACGATGGGGTGTTATAAGTTTGACGTGTCTGTGTGTGTGTGTGTGCGTGTGCGTGTGTGTGTGCGTGTGTGTGTGTGTGTGTGTGTCTGTCTGTTCCCCTGTAGCGCTCAAACCGTGGTTGGACCGTGGGTGGACCGATTTGAAATGCGGTTTTTTTGTTTGAAAGGTGAATTAGTCGAGAGTGTTGTTAGCATGTTTGATGAAAATCGATCCAAGATGGCCGCCGCTACAAAATGGCGGATTACATATTTTATTACAACGCCCTCAATATGGGTATCAAATGAAAGGGCTTGACTAGTAGAGTAGCACTATGCAAATCCAAGATGGCCGCCACCACAAAATGGTGAATGTCGGGGGTTTTTTAAATTTTTAATTTATACTTGTAAAGGCGTGTGACGTCTATCAATTCGCACTGGGCTAGCGTGATGGACTATGGCTTAAACTCTTTTCATTCTCCCGTGTCCTGTAATGGACCAATAATAGGTTGATATATAAATATCAAGAAGATTTACTTCTGTACGGCGGAAAAAATAATCTAGAAACTAGATCACGCCTTGCGAACTACTTGCCTGTGTGATTCAGGTTGAAATCGTTTTCAAGATTAGCCCGAACAAACATGTGAACTGACAGACAAACTGATCGAAATGAGTTTCAGCATATTTTCGGATGACGAAAACCTACCTACGCGATCCTGTTTGCAGGGAGTGAGTAGAAAAAATAATATGTATTTCTCCAAAAATAACGGTTTAACGAAAACATGTGTTGATCGAATTAAGATACAGCAAACAAAACTGAGACCGCCACACCGCGCCGGGGGCTTCGCATTTACATAAAGATCCTCACCACAATTTATATTTGGGTAATAAAATGCGAAAACATCATATTTGGACACGGAATTTGCTGTAAAAGGAAACAAGACTCGGTATTTCGTGTACTATATCTTCGTATTGTGGCGTAGTAAAAATATTCATATTCTATTCTAGAGTTTAAACTTGGCTACTTAGGCGGTTACAGTTAGGTAATAGGTAGGTTACGATTACCGTTAAAGATAGACTGGCTAAAAAAAAATGAACAAGTATAAATTCGCCATTTTGTGGTCGCGGCCATCTTGGATTTGCATAGTGCTATTCTACTAGTCAAGCCCTTTCATTTGATACCCATATTAAGGGAGTTGTGAAAAAATATGTAATCCGCCATTTTGTAGCGGCGGCCTTCTTGGACCGATTTTCTTCAAACATAGCTAACAACACTCTCGACTAATTCACCTTTCAAACAAAAAAAACCGCACTCAAATCGGTCCACCCGTTTGAGCGCCACAAGGGAACAGACAGAAACACACACACAGACACGTCAAACTTATAACACCTCGTCGTTTTTGCGTCGGGGGTTAAAAAGTATTAGAACGACATACTTATTTTTAAAGAAAGGCGAAGATAGGTTATCTTCGCCTTAGAACAAAATAGCCTCACAAAAGGCCTCATCTGTCCGTCAAAGGAAGACAATTCAACAACACCATTAGTTGTAAGGGCGGTATAATATACGAGTATCTACAACGATGGAAAATTGGTACGTAACGGGTTCCTACGTGAGGGTAACCCGCAGTCCGAGGAATGGCTGTCTCTGCTCTACCTTTTATCTATAAGTACATAATAATTATAATAAACTAGATGATGCCCACGGCTTCGCCCGTGTGTATTTAGGTTTGTAAAAATCTCGTGGGAACTTTGATTTTCCAGAACAAAAAGTAGCCTATCTGTAGTAAGTAGTAACCCGTCCACAAAACGGAAAAATTCCGTGGGATCCTTACGATTTCGGTATGCAATTCCTTACAGCATCAGGGTTGAGGACTTGGACATGTACCTACTCGAGGTCATTCAACCATAAAGTCTTTAATTGGTATCCCCAATATCAATTTAAATGACCAACAGTGCCTAAATCCCATTAATTTTGGGGATCAGATCCCCTACAGCATCAGGATTGAGGAGTTGGAATCCAAATTTTTTGTAGGACAGTGTCGCAATGTTTCTCTATCGATTAAAAAAAAAAATTACTCAAATCGGTTCAGAAATCTCGGAGATATCGGTATACATAGGTAGAAAAACACAACTCCTCCTTTTTTGAAAGTCGGTTAAAAAAGTAGCCTATGTTACTCCCTGGTTAATTCTCTACTTGTATGTGAAAGTCCCGTCAAAATCGGTTCAGCCGTTCCAAAGATTAGCCCGTTCAAACAGACAGACAGACAGACAGACAGACAGACAGACAGACAGACAGACAGACAGACAGACAGACAGACAAAAATTTTAAAAACGTGTGATTCGGTTATAGTATCGTTCAAATAACCATATGAGCTTAATATGAGGTAGTTATTTCGATATTACAGACAGACACTTCAATTTTATTTATTAGTATAGAAGCGTAGACATGCCGTATCTGTAGATTAAAGATTTTTGCAAAATAATAACTGGGGATGATAGTTATTAATAATTTTTAATCATTTTTATAACCTCATTATATTTGAAAATAATCGGAGTGGAGGACGCTGTAGAATATCATTAATAACCAGCTGATTTTTTGTATGCAGCTTAGTAAATACTTATAGGTATAATAAAATGGCCATATAGTCCTACAAATTTAGTGAAATGATTTCCCAGCTGAGCGAATCAAAATTTTTAACACCTCCCCACTCGAGTAGCTACCTCCATTCAGAATTTTCATAGATAAAAAAATTGTTCGTCTCGTCAAAACGAACCTACTCACGAAAATTCAGCGTGTTATTAATCACTAAAAAATTTGTTCCAGGGCTGCCGTACTATTTATCTTAGATTAAGCAACATTTTTGTTTTTGCAACCTTAAAATTTCGAACTACACTTAAAACATGTAGTACAGGAAAACGCTACAAGATGGCGCTGTTTCATTTACGCGCGAAACAAACTCGCGCTCTGAAGATTCGTATCCGCGTAATGACCTCGTCCCATACAACGTGCGAAAGTTAAGACCTTACTTCATAGGATCATTTCTATAGTAAGCTCTTCACGAGACCTACACAATAGTAGGGACTTGTACCGGTCACGTTGATGAGACGTGGCGCGGCGTCCTGAGCGTGAGGCGGACAGTGGCCAGCGGTCACTACTCACTAGTCTTCGATGATCGTTCACCTGTCCCTTTCGGGGCAGGCGTGGGACGCTGTCGCTATCTGAGTGGCCATTTTTTAAACCTTTTAAGACATTATAAAAATCCATATAGAATTACTGATGATATACCCAATGATTACTTTCTATTCTGAAAGTATTATTTTTGAAATGGTATAAGTAGTTCCGTAACTTCTAATCTTAGATAGATTAGAAGTTAGAGGAACTAGAGCAATTTGAAATACCTAACCAAACTCTTTAATTTTGTGTTTACCTAACAACTTGAACTACGTATATGGGATTATGTGATAGAGCCCCACTAAGTAGACGGACGATCTCAAGCCAGGGCGCTGGATACAAGCTGTACAAGATCGTGTTCTGTTGCGTTTCTTACAAATGTCCCTGTCTGTAGACATCTATCGGTTGAGATGACGATTAAAATGAATAATTTATTATAATTGTATAAATGATCGTATGTCGACCTTCGTGTTCATAGCTACGAGTATGTTAATAATTAATACGTCATAATTGATTTGAAAATGCTCAGTTTAAGAGCAATGCCGTCGCCCACCAGCTGGGTTATTCTGTAACTTAGTTAGCAACTGAAAATAGTTGCCAACTAATAAATTTGATATACATTGCTGCTTTACTGTGGGAAATTATAAAGTGTTTTCATAATTTCACACAGTAAAGCAGCAATGTATATCGAATTAAATAGTTGGCAACTATTTTCAGTTGCTAACTAAGTTACAGAATAACCCCCCTGAGCTGTGGCAACGACATTATAGAAAAAACAACTGTATAATTTATTGAAGGCACTAATTTTTTTATTTTCGATTTGAAGATGATTTTTAACCCCCGACGCAAAAACGACGGGGTGTTATAAATTTGACGTGTCTGTGTGTGTGTGTGTGTGTGTTTGTGTGTGTGTGTGTGTATGTGTATGTGTGTGTGTCTGTCTGTTCCCGTTTGTAGCGCTCAAACGGGTGGGCCGATTTGAATGCGGTTTTTTTTGTATGAAAGGTGAATTAGTCGAGAGTGTTGTTAGCTATGTTTGATGAAAATCGGTCCAAGATGGCCGCCGCTACAAAATGGCGGATTACATATTTTATCACAACGCCCTCAATATGGGTATCAAATGAAATGGGTATCAAATCAAATGAAACTAGTAGAATAGCATTATGCAAATCCAAGATGACCGCCGCCACAAAATGGCGAATGTCGGAGGTTTTTAAATTTTTAATTTATACTTGTAGTAATGTTGTAAAGCAAAGGAGAAGAAGATTATTTAAGTAATAGTATACTTACCTCACATTCCACTGATATCCATCATCACACACAGCTGATCCGCAACATAAATCCTAACATACGGGGCAGAGGAAAAATTCCGGACCAATTTTTCACGTCGCTTTCCTTCTTATATTTCACAAGTTGTGAGCGTTTTGTTTCCTTACTTAAATAAATCATAATATTACCAGCCGCACCGTCCTGGGGGATTATCACTGATGTTTTATTTGACGTCTGCGCGTCCTTTTATTTTGCTCACGATCCCGCTAAATATAAGATTGTTTATAAACAGACTTGCCTTTTTTTTCTACACTGCTTTGTCTCTTCCACTTTATGGATGTCGAGTGAAGTTAAAATTTCGGACGTGACAAGGACTGGGTTATTTGGATACAAAATCTAATTATGAGATACGAGAGTGATACTGGTATATTTATTTGAGGAAACTTTTGTTGTGGATTTATACTTCGCATTTTAGCATGTTCTCACACTTTTGAAAATTCATGCCACTCTTGTCTAGCAGTGGAAGCATGAGATATTATGAATGATGAATAAGCCTAAGTAACCCCACTTAGGTTTAGGATAATTTAATATTTACATTTTACTAGCGGACCCGGCAGACGTCGTCCTGCCCGCTATTAGCGCCACCTACCGGGTCTAATTTTTCCACTTACAAACCTTCCTCTTGAGTCACTCTATCTATTACAAGTATAAATTAGAAATTTAAAAAACCCCCGACATTCGCCATTGTGTGGCGGCGGCCATCTTGGATTTGCATAATGCTGTTCTACTAGTCAAGCCCTTTCATTTGATACCCATATTAAGGGAGTTGTGAAAAAATATGTGATCCGCCATTTTGTAGCGGCGGCCATCTTGGACCGATTTTCATCAAACATAGCTAAGAACACTCTCGACTAATTCACCTTTCAAACAAAAAAAACCGCATTCAAATCGGTCCACGCGTTTGAGCTCCACAGGGGAACAGACAGACACACACACACACACACACACACACAGACACGTCAAACTTATAACACCCCGTCGTTTTTGCGTCGGGGGTTAATAAAAAAAAAACCGCATCAAAATTCGTTGCGTAGTTTTAAAGATTTAAGCATACGTAGGGACATAGGGACATAGGGACATAGGGACGTATTGACATTTTATACTATGTAGTGATTTAAATCTTCAATCAGCCAGCCAACCCGCATTGGAGCAGCGTGGATCTAAGGCTAGCTCTAAATCCCTCTCTCCAATGAGAGACGAGGCCTGTGCCCAGCAGTGGGACATTAAGAACTCTATTAAAAGTATGCTCATAAAAAAAGCATATTAAGTATACAATTGAAGATTATATAAATGATAAAAAATCAGCCAAGTGCGAGTCGGGCCTCGCTCTTTCAGGGTTCCGTACATAATTATGAACAATATAATATTTTGGGTCTAAGAAATATTTAATTTCCGAGTTAGACATCGCAAGAAACCGTGAAAGAAAAACGCAAAATAAGCTCGTTTGTTTTGGTCACAGCTTATAAACTATTTTATGAATCGTTGTTTTCAGTATTTGTTGTACAAATAGAGCATATAGTACATAATATACCGAAATATCATATTCCTAACTAATTTAGTTTTTTAGATAGCCCCCGTCACAAAAATGGTCTAAAACTGACAATTTTGATGACCCCCCATTTCCTTACTGTTTAAGCAAAAAATTAAAAAAATATATATTCGTACTCTACTCAATGAGTTCTAAACAATGATACTCCACAAGCTAGGGTAAGAAAAAAAATTTTTTTTCGGCTCCTTTCTCATGTATGGGAGCCCCCCTGAAAAATAATTTAATTCAATTTTTAATTCAATATTTGATTTTGGGTCAACATTTTACACCAAATACCAAAATTTCAGGTTTGTAACTCATTTCGTCTGCGAGCTAGAGACCTGTGACCGGCGGACAGACGGACAGACAGACAGACAGACAGACAGACAGACAGCCGGGTGACATTAATAGGGCTCCGTTTTTACCCTTTGGGTACGGAACCCTAAAAAGCATGGATTTAACTCGTTCCAGAAATGCGCGAGACGGCATCTCAATCATGTACGTAAATAATTGTTATATTGTTATTTTTAAAAAGAGCAACCGCCGAGTTTCTTACAGGTTCTTCTCGGTTGGAACTGCATTCCGAACCTGTGGTAGATTCAATTGAAGATTCAAAAGTACTTGTAAAAGTTTATTTGAATAAAAAACTTTTCTATTATATTCTATTCTATTAAAAGGCTGTAGTAGTGGTTTTGGTCGTGGATTCAAATCTTACGTGGGTATCTCTTCTCTTCATAGTGAGTATAAAACAGTAATTATAGTTACTGTACTATAATATGTGCGAACTACATATTATCATCGGATTCTCGCATACACCTTGTAATTACAAGTTGATTACTTTGTACTTTCATTCAAGCGTATTTCATGGTAATGACGTTCGAGTACAGGTACCTACTGATTATCACAGGGTTTACAGGCACATGTTTTATTGAATTTTATGTGCTTGATCGCTCGCGGCAAAAGTTTCACGGCGAGATATTTGCAGACCGCTTTAGTTTATAGCGTTTAATGATCATTAATTGGAGAAATATAAACAATAATATAACAACTAGTTGAGTCGCCCATGCTCAGTATTTAGTGTCTGGACATACACGGACTGGCTTAATAAAAGTAAACGGCCAAATTCAGGTTTCCTATTTTCAGTCACTTACGTTACAATGATCGCAAATTACTGATGTACTAGGTACACTGTTATCACTATTACAATATGTAGATCTATTGTTTAAAAGCGCTAGTCTAAAAAATCCAGATCGGATTATCGATTGCTTTTGCCACGATTTAGGGTTTTTTTATTCACTTCTTTAGGGATGGAATATTTCAGATGTCGTACCTACCTAGGCCACATCTTATTACGAAACAATCTTTATTACAATTGTTATTACGAAACAAGCAAGCAATCTTAGACTTGCCTTTACACAAGTTTAAGAACTCTGTTAAAAGTATGCTCATAAAAAAAAGGTTATTATACAATTTAAGATTATATAAACGATAAAAAAGCATGGACTTAGTTCATTCCAGCAATGTGCGAGACGGCATTTCAATCATGTACATAAATAATTGTTATATTGTTATTTTTAAAAAAGAGCAACCGCCAAGTTTCTTACAGGTTCTTCTCGGCTGGAACTGCATTCCGAACCTGTGGTAGATTCAAATTGATGATTCAAAAGTACTTGTAAAAGTTTATTTGAATAAAAAACTTTTCTATTCCATTCTATTCTATTCAATAGGTAACGCCTGCTGCAGACAATTATGATGGAGAAAATTGTAATAGAAAGAGGGGTTAGAAGGCAAAAAAAAAAAGTCATGGTTAAGAAACATAAGGGAATGGACTGGCATTAAAAAGGATCGCAGAACTATTCCGCCTACTCATGGGACAAGGAGAGTTTTAATAAACTGACTGCTGACCTTCAGCAATGGAGAGGCACAGGAAGAGGAAGGGATGGAATCCCACCTCTTGGTTACTCAAGAAATATTTTGAATATTTGAAATCTCTAGGACCACCGTTATGATTGTACATCAGTTAGCCACGATACTGTTTCATAGTTACTATATGGACTTTAATAATATGTCTACAACTATGTGAATAATGGATATCCTGGCGGTCCACCTACATGCAATCACGTACTAGGTTCATTGATACTTCCCGTAAATGCCTATAGATTAGCCAGCATAATATTCTTAACGTGATCGTCGATAGTAAAGTCAGTGGTAATAGCCAACTGCGATCTTACGTAGCGATAACCCCGCTTCGGTAGATAACAATAGTAACATATTCATTTCGCGTTCGGTTTGACCTATTTTACGATCAGATTGCAGTTCGGAGTCACGCAAGGCTGCCTCCAGGCGTCGATTTCGCGGAAACGTTAGTAAAATAACCTATCTACTTACTTGTGCATGAGTGATATATCATTTTCAACATTTCTTTGTTTCACCGACTACCCACTGCAAAGTGCAAGTAAATTATTGCTTGGAACAAGAAATACCTGCATAATGGTCTTGCAATGGCAAATCGTCTACTTCTTAAATCTTTCAATTTTCTTAGCATTTCTCTTTCCATTCTAGACTCTTTTTTTCATTGTTGAAGAAGGTCGTGAACCTTACCAATAATAACATAATTACGTGTTCCTGGTGTACTTTTGATGTCAGCTCTTTTAAACATACTTACAGAAGGGTTGATTTGATTTTACAATGATGATAATAACGTATACACCCGATGTCTACTTTGTCTACTAGTTGATTCTATAAATATCAAATAGAATTTATTTATCTGATTAAAATTTGATTAATCTCTAACGTAGAAAATTATTAAACTAATGTTGATTCAAAATGGGTTGCGGAGGTTAGATTGCAATCGTTATACAAAAACTGATAGCCTGTCAAAACTGGATTAAACAAATTGATTGACATATCGATAAATTAAGTCCATTGAATTGATTTCTTCCTACGCTATTAAACTATGAAGTATGGTGTACACTGTACAATATATTAAAATTGTAGAAATAGTGTAGAGGAAATTACACTAAGATAATTAAGTATGATGAGGTGATCTGATGTTGGTAGGTATGACTAAATATAAGGATTGTGGTCGTGATAACTTAAAATTACCAGAGTCACATACTTCATAAGAGACTTGGTTGAAGACGATTGTGATTCTCATACAAACTAGAACAGTATTAATTTTCATATGTAGGTATATTATGGATTGCATGATAAAAATAATAGTTAAAAAAAACTAACAAACACGCTTTCTTATAGAAAACCAAACTAAAAAATAGAAAATAAATTTTAATAAATATAAATTAATAATAGTGTGCATATGAAAAAAATGTATTTTATTTAAAAAAAGCGTGGCGTGCATGGGTGTTTAGAGGATTATCATTTCGATAATATCTTAAAAGCACCCCACGCTTTTTTTAAATAAAATACTTACATTTTTTTCATATGCACACTATTATTAATTTCGTTTCAACCAATGGACGTCCACTGCTGGACATAGGTCTCTTGCAAGGATCGCCACAGCACACGATCTTGTGCCGCCTGATTCCAGCGGCTACCAGCGACTCGCTTGAGATCGTCTGTCCAACGAGTGGGGGGTCTACCTGCACTTCGTTTACTGGTGCGAGGTCGCCATTCAAGCACCTTGGGACCCCAACGTCCATCGGTTCTTCGAGCAATGTGCCCCGCCCATTGCCACTTCAGCTTTGCGACTCGATGAGCTATGTCGGTAACTCTGGTTCTCCTGCGGATCTCCTCATTTCTGATTTGATCCCGCAGGGATACTCCGAGCATAGTTCTCTCCATCGCCCGCTGAGTGACCCTGAGCCTTCTTATGAGGCCCATTGTCAGCGACCATGTCTCAGATCCGTAAGTCATCACTGGCAACACGCACTGTTCGAAGACTTTCGTCTTCAGACACTGAGGGATATTGGACGAAAAGACATCTCGAAGTTTCCCGAACGCTGCCCAGCCGAGTTGGATTCGGCGGTTGATCTCTTTCTCAAAATTGGACCTACCTAGCTGGATCGTGTGTCCTAGGTATATGTACTCGTCTACAATTTCGAGTGCAGAGTTCTCAACGATTACCGGGTGGAGCGGAACATGAGCGTTAGACATGATCTTCGTCTTACTCATGTTCATTTTTAGGCCCACCTGTTGAGAAGGGGGGTCAGGGAGTGCACCTCCATCTCAGCACTCCAATTGTCAACCTCACCTGCACGTGGTGCCCCCTGCTAATCAACAGACGACGCTCTGACGACCGACAAATGGCGGTATAACCATTTCATATCGGCTAGACTACAAAATGGCAAGGGCCGATGTCGGGCAGCAGCGACATCGGTACAATAGTCTAGCCCTGCGATCGCCAACCCGCCTGCCCAGCGTGGCGATTAAGGGCATAACCCTTTGCATATGGATTGTACAATAAAGCCACAGCCCCTAGTCCCCGGCGGCCCCGCTATTCCTAGCTCTGGCAGCGGTTACGGTAACGGCGGGGCAGGGGGTGTCAAGAATCTCCGGAAGAGATTCCGCTGCCAACCCCGACGACTGGACCTGGCAACTTATAACGCACGCACTTTGAGGACCGACGAAAAGATCATCGAGCTGGAAGAAGCAGTGAGCAAGTTGAATTGGGGTGTCATAGGGTTATCTGAAGTCCGAAGAGAGAGGGAGGACTCGATAACCCTTAAATCCGGCAACTTGCTTTACTACCGGGAGGGCGATCAAAAATCCCAGGGTGGTGTCGGGTTTCTCGTCCACAGGTCCCTCGTTAACAACATTGTGCAAGTCGAAAGTGTGTCGAGCAGGGTAGCGTACCTTATACTCAGAATAACCAAACGGTATTCGCTGAAGGTCATACAGGTCTACGCACCGACATCGACACATACCGACGAGGAAGTAGAGGTCATGTATGAGGACATATCAAAAGCCATGCATGCCTCTAATACCTACTACAGTGTTGTGATGGGGGATTTCAACGCAAGGCTGGGTAAGCGAAGCGGTGTAGAGTTGAAAGTGGGACAATTTGGCTATGGGCGACGGAACCATAGGGGCCAAATGTTGGCCGACTTCATGGAGAAAGAGGGCCTCTTTATGATGAACTCTTTCTTCGAAAAGCGGCCACACAGGAAGTGGACCTGGATGAGCCCCGACGGTTCTACGAGAAATGAGATCGACTTCATCATGTCTACCAAGCGGCATGTATTCAATGATGTCTCTGTGATCAATAGGGTAAAAACCGGCAGCGATCACCGTATGGTACGAGGCACATTGAATCTGAACATAAAGCTCGAAAGGGCCAGACTGATGAAGTCAACGCTCCGACCTTCTCGCGCCCATATCCAGAACCCCGAGAGCTTCCAACTCGAATTACAAAACCGATTCGTTTGCCTGGCAGATTGCGATTCTGTGGACGAACTAAACAACAGGCTGGTGGAAACTGTCCATGCGGTCGGGTCTAGGTTCTTTAAGACCCACCGTAGAAGTAGAACCAAAAAATTCTCAGACCATACTCTCAATCTCATGGAACAGAGACATGAAATGAGACTGCAGTCTTCAGGAGACGCCCTTGCTTATCGGCGGATTAATAGACAGATCTCAAAATCACAGAAACGCGATCTGCGATACTTTAACACCGAGCGTATCAAAGAAACCATTCAGCGGAACAAAGGCTCAAAGGTGTTCGCGAGAGATCTGTCTATCGGTCAAAGCCAGCTGACGCGACTGAAGACCGACAGCGGTAGTCTCATTTCGTCTAAACCTGAGATTTTGAGAGAGGTTGAGAAGTTCTACGGACAGCTGTACACGTCAACACAGAAGCCTGTTGAAGATTTGGCTAAAGATCCCAGAGCCAAATTGACCCGACACTATACCGAAGATATCCCGGACGTCAGCCTATACGAGATTAGTATGGCTCTCAAACAACTTAAGGACAACAAGGCGCCAGGTGATGACGGAATCACAGCGGAACTCCTGAAAGCAGGTGGAAAACCGGTCCTTAAAGTCTTTCAGCGACTGTTCAATTCCGTCATCGACCAGGGCATAACGCCAGAGGCATGGCACAGAGGCGTGGTGGTTCTTTTCTTCAAAAAGGGCGATAATACCCTGCTGAAGAATTATAGACCCATCTCGCTGCTGAGCCATGTCTATAAGTTGTTCTCGAGAGTCATTACGAATCGTCTCGCTCGTAGGTTCGACGACTTCCAGCCTCCCGAACAGGCCGGGTTCCGAAAAGGCTTCAGCACCATAGACCACATCCATACGCTGCGGCAGGTTATACAGAAGACCATAGCTAAAATGAATAAGACGAGATATGGCAAGGGGGCGTGGTTCCTGAGAACTCTTCTGGCGTTAAATACACCTGAGAACCGTTTTTGTCTTGAGTCGAATGTCGTCCAACGATCGCTTCACCGCTCTCGATTTTTAACAAAATGCCGTGTTGTTCAGTGGTTGTTTGCAAAAAATCAAGCAAAAAAGTGAATCATACAAAATATGACATCTCATTTCACACTTAAGTACAAGCTATTGTTGTTATTTTCCATAAAAAACAAGAAAACATTATTTTGTATATTTACATTATGCTAAAAATGTGCTAAATTGAGAAGTCTATATCTCATTATGAACAAAATCCATTGCTTGCTTAGTAGAAATCAATCATTGAATCGGTCGGTCTTAGGACGCAATGGACTTGTACTATATAAATATATTCCTTCACTAAGACGTTAGACTCACGGTATGGACGCCGATCGGGTGGTCGTGGTCGTAGAGATGTCATGATGTTAGCTAAGTACATTGTTATCGATATTTTAACGACCAAACGATGATTTTTGATACAGTTATTATTAATTAACCCCCGAAGAAAAAACGACGGGGTGTTATAAGTTTGACGTGTCTGTGTGTGTGTGTGTGTGTGTGTGTGTGTGTGTGTGTGTGTGTGTGTGTGCGTGTGTCTGTCTGTTCCCCTGTGGAGCTCAAACGGGTGGACCGATTTAAATGCGTTTTTTTTTGTTTGAAAGGTGAATTAGTCGAGAGTGTTGTTAGCTATGTTTGAAGAAAATCAGTCCAAGATGGCCGCCGCTACAAAATGGCGGATTACATATTTTTTTACAACCCCCTTAATATGGGTATCAAATGAAAGGGCTTGACTAGTAGAATAGCACTATGCAAATACAAGATTGCATCACCACCACAGAATTTTGGGTAAAAAGAAACCCAGCCCCTCATTTTTATTTCGAAATTAATTTATTTGAATCGTTATATCTCAAAAACGGTGGCTCTTAGGAAAAAAAGTATACAGACATTTTTTATAGATAATTATCTGATCTACAATTTTGTTTAAAATAATTTTATGATAAGACTTACCGTTTTGCTGAAAAATTTCCCGTGAAAACTTTGACACCGAGTAATTTTTTTCCAGGTGTCGGATCGATGAGGACTTTTCACATTTCATTTATAATAGTGTTTTGAACAATCCTACCAATTTTCAGCCAGGTGTGAATATTGTAATCTTGGAAGTCTAAATTGATCGTATTATATAAGTAGGCATTTTTTATATCGTATTATTTTTGATTCATAATAATAATAATATATCGCTTTTCTTAATATATAAGTCATTGTCAAAACCCAAATAGTAAAAAAATTAAGAATCGATAACTTTACATTTTAGTCAATCACTAAAGTTTTAATGGCTTTTACTCAACATTTTTATTTACTCATCAGTGCATACATACCAGCACTTTTATTTAATTTTATAATTACCTTTTTTAATTTTCTTTTTGCGAATAAACAAAATAACGAGTATCTATCGATATCGATAGACAATTCAATGAGTAGCAATACAGCGCCATCTATGGTCAAGTAGCGGAATTAATTGGACAATCGAATCTAGTGTGACTATAGCTCATAAATACATTATTCCGTTAAAGCAAAATAAATCTTATTTCTACAAAGTCAGGGTTTGTTTCCAAATCTGTGAGTTCTGTGAAGTAGGCTAGTTTTGACTAAACTTAAAACGACAAATCAAACGATTTGTTTCTTTGTAGTGCAATATATGATCAACGGTATATTTGTATGAGTTTGGCGACAGCGGTTCCTATAGTAGTTTTGGTGCATTTCACTTCCCCTGCCTTCTCTCTTCCGTGCAGAAGACCGAAGAGTATAACCGGCCACTTTGCTTAGCGTTTGTGGACTATGAGAAAGCCTTTGATTCGGTGGAAACTTGGGCTGTATTGAGATCACTGCAGAGATGCCGGATCGATTATCGGTACATCCAAGCGCTGAAGTGCTTGTACGAAAACGCCACTATGTCAGTCCGTATACAGGATCAGACTACGAGGCCAATCCAACTGCAGCGAGGAGTGCGTCAGGGAGATGTTATCTCCACGAAGCTATTTACCGCTGCGTTGGAAGACGTCTTTAAGCTTCTGGACTGGAGCGGACTTGGCATCAACATAAACGGCGAGTATATCACTCACCTACGGTTTGCCGATGATATAGTCGTGATGGCAGAGACTCTGGGAGATCTCAATACAATGCTCAACGATCTCAGCAGAGTTTCTCATTATTAATTTATATTTATTAAAATTTATTTTCTATTTTTTAGTTTGGTTTTCTATAAGAAAGCGTGTTTTTTAGTTTTTTTTAACTATTATTTATTTTCTACTTTTTAGTTTGGTTTATTTATAAAACACTAAAAAAATCATGTCACTTAAAATACAACAGATATTAATTATTAATAAATTATTTTATTTGTTTTTTATTGTAAATCGTACAATATGATTAAAGTAAATAAGTACTAATTAATAATATTATTATTTTGTTTTAATATTGTTTTATCTTCGCATTCGTGCGTTTTGTGCTTAGATTTTAGTTGTGTAAGACATCTATTCTGTTTACCCTAGTTACATTTAGTTACCGTGCGATTTTGAAAGTTTATTGTTTTTCCTTACCGACGACTTTTGATAAATGAACACACAATCTTATTTTCCAAATTGAATAATGAAATAATCTTATGAAATTAGTGTATTGTCATCGGTCCTCGATAAATCTACAAAGTTGGAATGAAATCTGACCGTTTAAAGTGGGTCAAAATCGCGTTCAAAGAAGTCGGTTACAAACATACATACAGGTGAAGCTAATATAAAGCGTGTAAAAAGAGTATGATAATAATGAAAGGAATTGTGGTCGTGATAACTTAAAATTACCAGAGATCACATACTTTGTAAGAGATTCAAAGCAATTTGAGTTTGTCTAAAAACTAGAGCAGTAATTACGAATTAATTACTACGAAACTTATAGTCCAAGATCCCAGGGCCGCCAGACGTCACGTATTTTCTGATGGATGAAATGTGGACGATTGAGTAGTGTTAGTATGTACTATGATCGTATGCCTACCTGCTAGCTTGGTCAAACGGCCAATTTCCAGGTATCAGGTAATCAAGGTACATAAAAACATTACTTACTTCACTTAAATTCTCATGGCTGATTTTTATATATGTTGTCGAGTGTATAGTTAAAAATAAATTGTCAATACTCCCAGACACTTTCCGTCGGCCATATTGCTTGACAGACGCTTTAGGGGTCTCAAAATAAATAATTAGTCAACTTCACGTAAATTCTGACGCTCCATTTTTATATATGTTCATCCGACAACTATTTTAAAAGCTTTGACAAGAAGACAGACCGATCCAAGGGGCCAATCATCCCCTAAACTAAATTTGAATATCTCTGTGAGTGGGAGCGCGAGAGCATTATCTACGCGCATGAGACTGAGTGAGACCGACTGCGCTGTTAAGGCCATGAAAATTACTTGAACAGATATTTTATAATTTTTAGAACTTTTCATTTGTAAAAAATTTGAAAAACTATAAGTGTTATTTTTAAAAAATATTTTTTAGTTTTAATTAATAAATTGAAAAAAAAAATTAAAAATGTCGGCTAACTTTAGTATTATTTATTATATGTCAATTTTTTCTTATTTTTGTTGCTATAATTTACTTGTCAACAAAAGTTCTAAAAATTATAAGATATCTGTTCAAGTAATTTTCATGGCCTTAACAGCGCAGTCGGTCTCACTCAGTCTCATGCGCGTAGATAATGCTCTCGCGCTCCCACTCACAGAGATATTCAAATTTAGTTTAGGGGATGATTGGCCCCTTGGATCGGTCTGTCTTCTTGTCAAAGCTTTTAAAATAGTTGTCGGATGAACATATATAAAAATGGAGCGTCAGAATTTACGTGAAGTTGACTAATTATTTATTTTGAGACCCCTAAAGCGTCTGTCAAGCAATATGGCCGACGGAAAGTGTCTGGGAGTATTGACAATTTATTTTTAACTATACACTCGAAAACATATATAAAAATCAGCCATGAGAATTTAAGTGAAGTAAGTAATGTTTTTATGTACCTTGATTACCTGATACCTGGAAATTGGCCGTTTGACCAAGCTAGCAGGTAGGCATACGATCATAGTACATACTAACACTACTCAATCATCCACATTTCATCCATCAGAAAATACGTGACGTCTGGCGGCCCTGGGATCTTGCTCTATTAAATCATCTCCATTGCGGAGGTTCACTAAACTTTCGAATACAAGGAGAGGAACGAGGAAGGCAAGCGCGCGTCGCAGCTTAAAACTTTCAAAGTACCAGGGCGACATATTTCGCCGGAGCTTTGAATAATAAACACGGGCCCGGGGCGCGCGTCGTGTGCTACCGGTGCGGTCGGCGCACGAACACCATTTGTCTATCGCCCGAGGCCTGCAATTTTGCATCCACCACGCCCACTGGCTCCCAGTAACTGCACCAGGTTACACTGGTATTAATACCTACTGATGCTATTCAACGCTCCTCTTAGCATGGGATTTTTCCGAGAGCGACGGTTGAGGCACAGTGTGACGTGCTTGTGATTTAAATTGATATTACTGGAAATGTATTACACGCTTTTCAGTTCAGTCGATTTTAGTGAGTTTATTTATTTTCTCATATACTACAGATCAGATTAAGATGCAATTTTCGCAATTTGAAGCTTCTTAAGACTTGAATATCGCTCCATTGTAGCCATGCGGGCGAATATCTTGTTGTGAGTAGGTATCCATAAAGTGAGATAAATAAATGTTATTCCTACGGTATATTAAACTGAAGATATTATGAATATTGATAATACAGTTAAATCTTTCTCTAGAATTTATTAAATGAAAGATGTACTTGCAAAGTATCACATAGAGGTACCTACATAATAGCAAAATTAAATTGTATTGTAAAAAAATTTAACGTAACGGACATGACATACTTCGATCACGCATCGTGCCTCATTCCTTCCGTGCACAAGCAAATAGTGGAACGAACTCCCTTCGGCGGAGATCCCACATAACTTTTATATAAAGTTATTCAAGGGATGGTTTAAAAATTTCATAAAAAGCCAGCAGTTCTTCCGGTACTGCATATGTTCATAAGTGGCAGTAATCACCTAACATCAGGTAATACGACACAGTTCGTTTACTCGCTATTAATATAAAAAATCAGCCAAGTGCGAGTCGGGCCTCGCTCTTTCAGGGTTCCGTACATAATTATGAACAATATAATATTTTGGGTCTAAGAAATATTTAATTTCCGAGCTAGACATCGCAAGTTCGCAACAAACCGTGAAAGAAAAACCAAAAAAAATGTTCGTTTATTTTGGTCACAGCTTATAAACTATTTAATAAATCGTTGTTTTCAGTATTTGTTGTTTAAATAGAGCATATAGTACATAATATACTGAAATATCATATTCCCAACTAGTTTAGATTTTGAGATAGCCCCCGTCACAAAAATGGTCTAAAACTGACAACTTTGATGGCCTCCCATTCCCTTATTTTTTGAGATAAAAATTAAAAAAATATATATTTGTACTCTACTTAATGAGCTCTAAACAATGATACCCCACAAGCTAGGGTAAAGAAAAAAAATTTTTTTTTCCGTCTCCTTTTTCATGTATGGGAGCCCCCCTGAAAAATAATTTAATTCAATTTCTAATTCAATATTTGATTTTGGGTTAACGTTTTACACTAAATACCAAAATTTCAGGTTTGTAACTCATTTCGTCTGCGAGCTAGAGACCTGTGACCGGCGGACAGACGGACAGACAGACAGACAGACAGACAGACAGACAGACAGACAGACAGACAGACAGACAGCCGAGTGACATTAATAGGGCTCCGTTTTTTACCCTTCGGGTACGGAACCCTAAAAAGATGAAGGAAACATCTGATAGTCCTTAAAGTAGAGACATTCTGAGAAGCAAGACATGTGCTAACTCTTAAACACGAGCGTGGCAAATTCAGAAATTTTCAATAACTAAAATTAGAGCAAAAACTTTCCGTCAGAACAGAATCACGCACCGTCGAAATCACAGTAAAAACTGTAATGTAGTAAAAAAAAACTGAAACGGTCTCAAAAGGTGCATATTTTTTGCTACATTATCACTTGAAAGTGGGAAAAAAGCGTCAATGGTGTATAGATAAAACTAGAACACTCACGCAGTGCTTTCAACATAAAAAGCTGGTATTAAAAAAGGAAGAGGTGCTTAACGTTATGGTACGGCAGCCGCTGAACAAAATTTTTAGTGATTAATAACAAGCTGAATTTTCGTGAGTAGGTTCGTTTCGACGAGACGACCAACTTTTTTATCTATGAAAATTCTCGATGGAGGTAGCTTCTCGAGTGGGAAGGTGTTAAAATTTCGATTCGCTCGGGTGGGAAATAGTTCCACTAAAGTAGGACTATATGGCTATTTCATTATACAAGTATTTATTAGGCTGCTTACAAAAAATCAGGTGGTTAGTAATAATATTCTACAGCGTCCTCCTGACTCAGAATATTTCCAAATAATGAGGTTATAAAAATGATTAAACATTATTAATAACTAGCTGATTTTTTGTATGCAGCTTAGTAAATACTTGTATAATGAATTGGCTACATAGTCCTACAAATTTAGTGGAACGATTTCCCACCCGAGCGAATCGAAATTTTTAACACCTCCCCACTCGAGAAGCTACCTCCATCGAGAATTTTCATTGATAAAAAGTTAGTCGTCTCGTCGAAACGAACCTACTCACGAAAATTCAGCTTGTTATTAATCACTAAAAATTTTGTTCGGCGGCTGCCGTACTATTACCAAATTCCTTATGTAGCGATAACGGTACATACATAAATATCGTTAAGTTACGATATTCCAAAAAAAAATCCTTTGTAAGAGTAATCATGAATATTTTACAATATAAGTTACGCTATCAAGTAATAATAATAATCAAGATTTATTGCATAAAATAATTATAATTAGAGCATCAGGTAATAAATAAAAAATAGGTACGTCCAAAAAATTACCAATATTAAGGGCCTGTTTCACCACTTTCTGATAAGTATCGGATAGCTATTTACAACTTTTGTCTTTGTCACTTGACATAAAGTAAGAAAGTGACAAAACTTACGTTTATGCTATCCGACACTTATCAGAAGGTGGTGAAGCAGGCCGTTAAGTAAGAAAAAAATAAACTTTGGTAAATGTCACAATAATTTGTCTAAGTAATACCTGAATATCAATACTAACATTACACTAATAAGAAAAAAACTCCAATCAAAAAAGTCTCTTACTCAAGTAGGTATATTTTTATCCGCAATTTTTTACGGAACTCTAAAATGTCACTTACATTTTAGATTTTAGATTTTAGACATTTTAGATTAGATTACTCTTTAACAAAAGGACGCAGCGCAGAAAAAACCTGCGAAGGGCCCTAATGGAATCTTTAGGCAAGATAATATCGGAGCAGTCACGTAAAATATTAGATAGGTATTCCTAAATAAGGAAAATTTCAACGAGTTTCCGAATGAAAGTGGAATATTATTCAAGAAAAAGAAGAGTTGGGTACTTGCTTATAGGCTCTTATCACGTAAAATTTTTTCAGAGTTCAATTTGTTTTTAAATATAAAAACCGGCCAAGTGCGTGGCGGGCCACACGCAGTGTAGGGTTCCGTAGTCACAATCCTCGAAAAACAGATATAACTCCTTAACTTGTGAACCCTACTTAGCCATGATAGTTTTCGTTTAAAATTTATTATATATACTATTGCTGTGAATTTTTTCAAGTTCCTATATACTGCCATTTCGCTGATAGAGGGGGGGGGACACTTGACTGTAATAAAAATTAGCACTTTAAAACATCATATTTCACAAACGGATATAGAAATCGAAAAATGATGTTCCCACACTCACAATATTTTTAAAAGACCTATTCAACGATACCCCACACTATGGGGTAGACGAGAAAAAAAATATTCATCCCCACTTTACATGTAGGGGAGCTACCCTAAAAAAAAATATTTATCAAAATTTTATTTCACCATTTTGTCGCCGTGATTAATATTTATACCCATGCCAAATTACAGATTTCTAGCACTAATAGTCTCTGAGATTAACCGAGGACGGACGGACGGACGGACAGACAGACAGACGGACGGACATGGCGAAACTAGAAGGGTTCCTTGTTTACTACGGAACCCTAAAAAGGGCTAGGTTTAGGCTGTTTAATATGATATACCTAGGTAATATAAATATTAATTAATACCTGAAACTACGCCACTGGCGAGTAAATTACGCAATTTCTTGCAGGAGACAATGTCAGAGTAGCTGCAGAAATTTACTTGCTGCGAATGTCTATAGCTACATTACAAGTAACTTGAAAGAGCTATCAAGATCCTACGTAGATGGACAACTTTTTTCTACACTTAGTGAGATCATAACTTACTGTATGTTAGTGTTTAATGGTCTACAATAAAATATCATTTCATTTTCATTTCTAAAATTTAAATCTACAATGAATATAAAATTATTTTGCTATAATCCGCTAACAGTGACAAATTTGTAGGCACAACACCACACAATCTTGTAGGCACAACACCACACAATCTTGTAGGCACAACACCACACAAATTCACCACAAAACAAACTCGACGATCGTTTCGCTCCGACACCGGAGCATCTTCAGGAGATGTCGACTTCACAACGAACGATTGCAAAGTGAGTTCGTGTCGAATGAGCGGTCTTATATATACTATCCCCGCTTAGTCATCTACCCTCCTTTCTCTTCCTCTCTGGCCACGCCCCCTAAATATGTTGAGCAACGGTGAAGATGACACATTTATTTGCTCATTCAGCAATTCGACACTTCTACCGCTGTGCCCAACTATTTCCAATTGTTCCAACACGCACAGTCTTAAACTTTTACAGCATGTGTGTAAAATTTCAAATGTATGACCCTCGTCTATCCTATGTCCACTATCCAAAAGATGTTTTGCGAAATGAGATCTTTGAGGCTGGTTGTTTCTAAAGGCAGCCATATGTTCTTTATATCGAGTTACAAAATTGCGCCCAGTTTGACCAACATATATAGCACTTAATAGGAAATAGTTGGGCACAGCGGTAGAAGTGTCGAATTGCTGAATGAGCAAATAAATGTGTCATCTTCACCGTTGCTCAACATATTTAGGGGGCGTGGCCAGAGAGGAAGAGAAAGGAGGGTAGATGACTAAGCGGGGATAGTATATATAAGACCGCTCATTCGACACGAACTCACTTTGCAATCGTCCGTTGTGAAGTCGACATCTCCTGAAGATGCTCCGGTGTCGGAGCGAAACGATCGTCGAGTTTGTTTTGTGGTGAATTTGTGTGGTGTTGTGCCTACAAGATTGTGTGGTGTTGTGCCTACAAGATTGTGTGGTGTTGTGCCTACAAATTTGTCACTGTTAGCGGATTATAGCAAAATAATTTTATATTCATTGTATATCATGGAATTCCGCAAAGTAACGCCTGCTTCCATTCAAAATTTAAATCAACTTTGCCTTAAAGTTTCTTCGTTATTTAAAAAACGAGCGGATACCCGCGACTTCGTTCGCGTGAATATTGATTTTAATAATCCCGTGGGAATCATTTTGTTTTTCCTAAGCTCCTTTGAGCTTATACCTTGCTAAAAACTGTTAAAAGTTCACTGGCGGATATTTAGGTACATCAAAATGTAAACATCCGCCAGTGAAAGTCCCATCAAAATCGGTCCAGCCTTTCAGAGATTAGCCAATAGACTTTAAAGTATCTACTTTCTAACAAAAAAAGAATGAATGAAATCGGACCACCCGTTAACGAATTACAGCTAAGTACACATTTTGAATTTCATCCCCTCTCCCAAGGGAACCGTGCTGAATTTCTGGATAAAAAGTATCCTATATGTTACTCCATAGTATGAACTTAAATCATGCCGAGTTTCATTTCAATCCATTCAGTAGTTTTTTACGTGATGCGCGCACAAACATACAGACAAACAGACAAACAGATAAACAGACAAACAGACAAACAGACAAACAGACAAACAGACAAACAGACAAACAGACAAACAGACAAAAATTTCAAAAATAGCTTTTTTACGTTCTATTACCTATCCCTAACATCCCCCAGTTATTATTTTGCAAAAATCTTCAATGTACAGATACGGCAATTCTACGATTTTATTATATGTATAGATGATGATACAATTTTTGATATTATAATATTCTGAAATACGAAAATTAACACCGGATTCAGAAGTAATAATAGCAGGAAATTATTTGAGATTAATTAAAACAGAATCAGTTGTTAATCAACAAACTTCTGCTTGGAGAGCCTAAGCGATTTCCGATTGCTCCTGTTATGATTTGAGTTTGACTTGGGACTATTATAAGTCTAATATTTGGAAAATTTCTAAATTCAAAGCTGTCTGGAGTATTGATTGATTGACTTAACTTTAATTTCGGACTGTGATGATGTTTGTTGTTTAATTTATTACTTTAGTGTCAGTTACACGTCAGACGGTTAAGATTAAGTACCTAACCGTTAAGGTTAAACTTGCCTATTAAAAAAATAAATATTTTACTTTATTTTACACATAAAATTTTACCTTTTATAATGAGGTAAAATGTTGTAAAAAAATTCGTAAAGGAATTCTGAACTGTTCATCCTGAAATCGCATTTTTTCGGTGACATTTTTCAATCGCATTTCATATTTTGAGTATTTTAATATTTTCCAATACAGCGATGTATAACACGCAAAACGCAGCAACCACTTTAAGTATTTACCAAACGTGCGTTGACCTCTAGCGTCAGCTGATTGCGTTGCATTGCGAACTTTGAAAAAATACAGGAAATATTTGAAATTTTTATTGCGTTTTTTTAGGGTTCCGTACCCGAAGGGTAAAAACGGAGCCCTATTAATGTCACTCGGCTGTCTGTCTGTCTGTCTGTCTGTCTGTCTGTCTGTCCGTCTGTCCGCCGGTCACAGGTCTCTAGCTCGCAGACGAAATCAGTTACAAACCTGAACTTTTGGTATTTAGTGTAAAACGTTAACCCAAAATCAAATATTGAATTAGAAATTGAATTAAATTATTTTTCAGGGGGGCTCCCATACATGAAAAAGGAGCCGGAAAAAAAAATTTTTTTCTTTACCCTAGCTTGTGGGGTGCTGTGACCAAAATAAGCTGTGACCAAAATAAACGAACATTTTTTTGGGTTTCATTTCTTTCACGGTTTGTTGCGATGTCTAGCTCGGAAATTAACTATTTCTTAGACCCAAAATATTATATTGTTCATAATTATGTACGGAACCCTGAAAGAGCGAGGCCCGACTCGCACTTGGCTGATTTTTTTTGTGATATCTTACTAATCAGTCACTAATCATTGTTACTATTATCTGTCTTTGTTTCAGAATGAGGTCCCTTTACACCGAGAAAGTAATAGTCTCTACTTCCAAGATAAAATAAACAAAAGTCAAATGAGATTATCATACGCCCTTCTTTAGCAAAACAAGCTTGACCCACATGGTTAATACGATAAAGGGGATTAAGGCACTTACGCTAAGGAAATACGACTGTAAAACATACATACAGTGTAAGGTAAAATGACGACGCATAAGGGAATATGTAACGTAATCCGCGTCCTTTACTGGGTTAATGAGCTTACCTCTAGAGTAACGTAAGAGCAACTTAATTCTCTTTTACATTTTAAGAGTAACCCCAGCCCCACACACAGACAAACATTTGAACAAAGACTTTGAAGGTATTTGCCCACACATTTGAACACAGGTTTCCTTAACTGCCAGACAGACTTTGCAAATACGTTCGCTTCATTTGAATTTGAGTTTCATTCATTTCAATTTCATTTGAAATTTCATTTGAGTTTAAACGCTTTGATGCGCGCTCGAAACAGTTCGCTTCATTTGAATTTGAAGTTTAAACGCTTTGATGTGCCCTCTAAAAACCGATACCGAATGGCAAAGTGCAAATGTGTGTAAACTTTACAAACACAACTTTGCTACACAAGTGTTCAAATGTGTATGCTGTGTGTGGCGCCAGGGTAATGCTCCACGATGTAACGGAGTTTTATCCTATTTTTAACCCCCGACGCAAAAACGACGGGGTGTTATAAGTTTGACGTGTCTGTGTGTGTGTGTGTGTGTGTGTGTGTCTGTCTGTTCCTCTGTAGCGCTCAAACGGGTGGACCGATTAGAATGCGGTTTTTTTGTTTGAAAGGTGAATTAGTCCAGAGTGTTGTTAGCTATGTTTGATGAAAATCGATCCAAGATGGCCGCCGCTACAAAATGGCGGATTACATATTTTATCAGAACTACCTTAATATGGGTATCAAATGAAAGGGCTTGACTAGTAGAATAGCATTATGCAAATCCAAGATGGCTGCCGCAACAAAATGGTGATTGTCGGGGATTTTTTAAATTTTTAATTTATACTTGTACTTACTAAGTAAAATATCTATACTTTAATAAATAAAATAGAAGTGTCTGTCTGTAATATCGAAATAACTACCTCATATTAAGCTCATATGGTTATTTGAACGATACTATAACCGAATCACACGTTTTTAAAATTTTTGTCTGTCTGTCTGTCTGTCTGTCTGTCTGTCTGTTTGAACGGGCTAATCTTTGGAACGGCTGAACCGATTTTGACGGGACTTTCACATACAAGTAGAGAATTAACCAGGGAGTGACATAGGCTACTTTTTTAACCGACTTTCAAAAAAGGAGGAGTTGTGTTTTTCTACCTATGTCCACCGATATCTCCGAAATTTCTGAACCAATTTGCGTAATTTTTTTTTTAATCGATAGAGTAACATTGCGACACTGTCCTACAAAAAATTTGGATTCCAACTGCTCAATCCTGATGCTGTAGGGGATCTGATCCCCAAAACTAATGGGATTTAGGCACTGTCGGTTATTGAAATTGATATTGGGGATACCAATTAAAGACTATTGTTGAATGACCTCGAGTACGTACATGTCCAACTCCTCAACCCTGATGCTGTAAGGAATTGCATTCCGAAATCGCAAGGATCCCACGGAATTTTTTCGTTTTGTGGACGGGTTACTACTTACTACAGATAGGCTACTTTTTGTTCTGGAAAATCAAAGTTCCCACGAGATTTTTACAAACCTAAATACACACGGGCGAAGCCGTGGGCATCATCTAGTAATGGATAAATTACAGAACCGGATTTTATTCGTTATTTAGGTCAAGTTTTTAAGTAAAGGACTTTGCGATGAAATTTAAAATACCTGGAAAACGTATTCTGCGCCCCAATTTTAAACAAACTATGAACTGACTTCTGTGCCTTTTAATTACTAAGTATTTAATTGAGTTTTTAGCCTAGAAGGCAATCATGGGCGTGTTCAAAAGTTTTGAACTAGATATTTTTGTTTCTGGTGTAAATTTCAAAGGAGCGGTGATGGCTACAAATATGGCGACACATTTTCGTCGTTATCTTTTGACGTAGTGATTATACCCGCGCCGCATTCTCTTTGCTAATAGTATCAGCGCGGATCTAAAATTCAAAGAAATCATTTTTAGGTCTCTTTCGCGGGAAAAGCGAGGCGTGACGGGTTTGTAGGATATACGAGTGTAAATAAATACATGAAGTTACAGCCTCTTGCCATTTCTATTAAAACACGCTCATGAAAGCTAGTATTAAAATAGCTGACATTTAATTATTTGTTTTTAAAGTGAATATATAAATAAACATTCTGTGAATATTTCAAGCGTCTACCTGTTGCCGTTATCAATATCGAGCAAAAAGAAGCAAAAAAAATCACGTTTGTTGTATGGGAGCCCCCTTAAATATTTATTTTATTCTGTTTTTTAGTATTTTTTGTTATAGCGGCAACAGAAATACATCATCTGTGAAAATTTCAACTGTCTAGCTATCACGGTTCATGAGATACAGCCTGGTGACAGTCGGACGGACAGCGGAGTCTTATTAATATGGTACCGTTTTTACCCTAAGGTACGGAACCCTAAAAACTGAATTTAGAATACAATATTTAACCAAAATTCTCTCAAAAAAACTCGATTACTACATAGGCATCTTATATTAATTTATGAATAGGTCTGATTCCAACCAAGTAGCTACCCATAAAACATCTGACAAGCTAGATGTTATCCGTCGTATACCCGAATTACTAATTCCGTGGAATTCTGACAGCTGTCATTGTCATTTACAGATGAGTTATTTGTATGGAGAACAGGGTTAACATCTACGAAGTACGATTTTACCCCAAACTACTTTAATTCCCTGTCATAATAAAAAGCCATATGCCGAATAATAATATTAGTGGTTTCGCCTTAAAATAGAAAACACCAAGAATGGAAACTAGAAAGTGCACACTAACAGCAATAGAAAACAAAAGAAGCACGTTGAAAAAAAGATTCAAAAATGGATGTCGAATGACATTATCACCATGAAGTGTCTGTCAGGCATTTGTCATATCTACATGCGGCAGTTGATTTGTATTTGCACAAGTTTTGAATTTTTTATCTTTTTTGCGGGAATTGTTTTATCTCTGGTAACATTACGAAACGTCAGAATTCCACGGAATTAGTAATTCGGGTATAAAAATATCAAACCTATTAAAACGGACGTGAGTTAACCATTAAAATATAAACAATATCAATTGGTTAAAGCCCTACTTACTATGACTAAATTACTTGAAATGAAACGGCTACACCCTGGTGAAATATTAGAATTGGTAGAATTAACACAAATATGTATGCAACAAAATTATTTCAAATTCAATGATAAGTTCTACCAACAAAATGATGGGTTAGCAATGGGATCTCCTCTAAGTCCATTAATGGCAGAAATTTTTATGGATAATTTTGAAAACAAACATATTGTAAAAAATAGTAACATTCTATATTACTACAGATATGTCGATGACATCATTATATGTTGGACAGGGACAATGAGACAACTGGATGTATTTGTTGAGCAACTTAATAAAATACACCCCAAAATTACATTTAAGTCGGAAATAGAACAAAACAAGTCACTAAATTTTCTCGACTTAACTATAAGTCGTGTCAATAATAAACATCAATTTGAGATCTTCCGCAAGCCTACATATACAGACACAACCATACCCGCATCATCATGCCATCCTTGGCAACATAAACTTGCAGCTTTTCATAGTTATATACACAGATTAGTGTCCGTTCCTCTTACAAAAGACAATTATAAAAAAGAATTAAATATTATTTATCACATGGCGCGTTCAAATGGGTATAACCCTAATATTGTAAATAATATACTTAGAAAACAACAGTTAGTGCAGGTCAAGAAAAACCTATATCCAGCGCCATCAGACAAAATAAATAAATATAAAACCAGTTTGACCTATTTCGGACCAATATCTGAGCGTATTGCTAGGACTCTTAGATCACATGATGTACACGCTGCTTTTAGAACAAATAATACGCTCAGAAGAATTTGTAATGGTAAAGATAAATTAAATAATGGACAAAAGTCAGGTGTGTACAAACTCAAGTGCCCCGAATGTAGTGCTATATATGTTGGTCAAACTGGGCGCAATTTTGTAACTCGATATAAAGAACATATGGCTGCCTTTAGAAACAACCAGCCTCAAAGATCTCATTTCGCAAAACATCTTTTGGATAGTGGACATAGGATAGACGAGGGTCATACATTTGAAATTTTACACACATGCTGTAAAAGTTTAAGACTGTGCGTGTTGGAACAATTGGAAATAGTTGGGCACAGCGGTAGAAGTGTCGAATTGCTGAATGAGCAAATAAATGTGTCATCTTCACCGTTGCTCAACATATTTAGGGGGCGTGGCCAGAGAGAAAGAGAAAGGAGGGTAGATGACTAAGCGGGGATAGTATATATAAGACCGCTCATTCGACACGAACTCACTTTGCAATCGTCCGTTGTGAAGTCGACATCTCCTGAAGATGCTCCGGTGTCGGAGCGAAACGATCGTCGAGTTTGTTTTGTGGTGAATTTGTGTGGTGTTGTGCCTACAAGATTGTGTGGTGTTGTGCCTACAAGATTGTGTGGTGTTGTGCCTACAAATTTGTCACTGTTAGCGGATTATAGCAAAATAATTTTATATTCATTGTATATCATGGAATTCCGCAAAGTAACGCCTGCTTCCATTCAATACAGCTAAGTACACATTTTAACTTTCATCCCCTCTCCCAAGGGAACCATGCTGAATTTCGGGACAAAAGTATCCTATATGTTACTCCGTAGTATGAACTTAAATCATACCAAGTTTCATTTCAATCCATTCAGTAGTTTTTGCGTGATGCGCGCACAAACATACAGACAAACAGACAAAAATTTCAAAAATAGCTTTTTTACTTTCTATAACTTATCCCTAACATCCCCCAGTTATTATTTTGCAAAAATCTTTAATGTACAGATAGGTACGGCAAGTCTACGATTTTAATATATGTATAGAAGAAGATAGAAGATAATATCTCTTGTGTGGTTGGCTAACCTCCATCTCCGTTGAGATTGGACGCCGAGACCGAAATACGACATCTACATGATGTCCATGATAGAGATATATCCGCTAATTTTGCAGAAGTGCCAATAATTAGGGTTAAATAATAAGGGTCCGAAACGCACCCTGGACTGAAAACAAGCTCACACCAAACTCGAAGAAAAGTTTTTTTTACCGCCATATTCGTAATTTAAACACACTCGACGGTGTTGTTACAAAACTTCACAGGACCATCAAAATTCCTCCGACCGCGCAAATTGGCCATAAAGTCGACACCGATGCACTGGGCGTGAAGAAATTCCCGATAGCCGAGGAGCATGAACGGAGCATGGTGCATCGACGCGCCGAGCGGATGGGTGATGTTGCGACGGCGCTTGCATAACAATGGCGGTGGCGTCCTGAGCATCTAAACGCGTGCTTGAATGACGATGTCTCTGGCGCTATGTGCTTCAAGTAACCGCCTTGCAAGCTCTGTTCTAGATATACTACAGTAGAAATAAATCATTCAGGTCCTGTTTTACCACCTTCTGATAAGTGTCGGATAGCTTATTCACATAATATTATCTATGTTTTTGTCACTTGACGTAAAGTAAGAAAGTGACAAAACTTACGTTTAGGCTATCCGATTCTAATCATAAGTTGGTGAAACAGGGCCTAAAATGCTTGATTGCACACCAAAAAATAGGAATAACAAAGAATGATAATAATAAATATAAATAAGGCTGCTAAGGTTGCATGCAATAGTACATTGTTCCTCGACGGGAGAAAGTCACCGATTACTACGAGGGTGTAGTTTGAGGCCCGAGGCCGTAGGCCGTAGGGCCGCAATACGCCCGAGCTAGGAATCGCACTTTCTCCCGAAGGGAGTACATAGTGCTTTATACTACACCTACGAGGAAAATAATAAAATAATCAAAAATATTAAAATTATTACCGGAAATCAATCAGAAAAAGACATTGGGTTTCCAATGTAAAAAAATCTTCATATGGTCTGTTGTATCTATTTCTATCTATTTCTAGATAAGTATCTTGGTTAAAAGATTTTCAATACAACAATAACTGCTTGGCCACATATTTTTAATTCCGCCGGCGTTGGGCGGCTCACTACTAGACACTTTGAGTTCCCTAAAGCTATTTGTAATTTTATAATTGAAATTGAAAACTTGGATAGGTAAAACAAAAGAAAGCGACTCGCAAAATACAAAGGAAATAGCGCGAAAAAATTTTTGTTTTCTATTTTTGACTTTTATTTTATATTCATATTTAATTGTATTAATTAAAATTGAATATATTTAAACTAGCAGACCCCGGTTGTGCCCGGTGACATAACGACATCAGCGCCATCTAATTACTGATCGAATTTTATCAAAAATTAAAAAGAAAAAGCACGTTAGTAATTGAATTTCATAAGTGGAATTTCCGCTCTAGCGCGTTAACAATGAAATCTCATACATCTTTTCAGCCCGCATATTTCTTTGACTGTAATGACGTACTTTGACTTTCGATATGAGACAAACCAGAAGGTACTTTCCGAGCAGGTGTAGTATAAAGGTTAGTTTATTATTGCAAGACAAGAAGACGTTAATGAAATAACTGGACAGTACAAAAACGTAAATAGTTGAATACATTGTGAATATCAATACAGTTCATGAAATGCATGTGAAATCCTTCTAATTCTGAGGGAAGCCCGGTCCCCTGTAGAGGACCGGTAATGGGTTGATAATGATGATAATGGTAATGATGTGGAAAAATAAAATTCTTAGAAAAATCTCTTTCGAAATGGTCTCAGGATAAGTTTTGGTTTCTGACCAACCGAGTTGATAACGCAGCCAATTACAGATAATTAAGATATTCAATTCAATAATTATTATTATTCAATTTTGAAATCAAAGAAGACTTCAGTAGGTAATTATAACAGTAGGTACGAGTAGCTTTTTTTGTAATAACTCGCTCGTATTGAAATAGAGAGTTTTAAACAAAAAACCCTATGTCTTTGATAAAGAAAAAAATCAGCCAAGTGCGAGTCGGGCCTCGCTCTTTCAGGGTTCCGTACATAATTATGAACAATATAATATTTTGGGTCTAAGAAATATTTAATTTCCGAGCTAGACATCGCAACAAACCGTGAAAGAAAAACCCAAAAAAATCAGCCAAGTGCGAGTCGGGCCTCGCTCTTTCAGGGTTCCGTACATAATTATGAACAATATAATATTTTGGGTGTAAGAAATATTTAATTTCCGAGCTAGACATCGCAACAAACCGTGAAAGAAAAACCCAAAAAAATGTTCGTTTATTTTGGTCACAGCTTATAAACTATTTAATAAATCGTTGTTTTCAGTATTTGTTGTTTAAATAGAGCATATAGTACATAATATACTGAAATATCATATTCCCAACTAGTTTAGTTTTTGAGATAGCCCCCGTCACAAAAATGGTCTAAAACTGACAACTTTGATGGCCTCCCATTCCCTTATTTTTTGAGATAAAAATTAAAAAATATATATATTTGTACTCTACTTAATGAGCTCTAAACAATGATACCCCACAAGCTAGGGTAAAGAAAAAATTTTTTTTTCCGGCTCCTTTTTCATGTATATATGCCCCCCTGAAAAATAATTTAATTCAATTTCTAATTCAATATTTGATTTTGGGTTAACGTTTTACACTAAATACCAAAATTTCAGGTTTGTAACTGATTTCGTCTGCGAGCTAGAGACCTGTGACCGGCGGACAGACGGACAGACAGACAGACAGACAGACAGCCGAGTGACATTAATAGGGTTCCGTACCCGAAGGGTAAAAACGGAGCCCTATTAATGTCACTCGGCTGTCTGTCTGTCTGTCTGTCTGTCTGTCTGTCTGTCCGTCTGTCCGCCGGTCACAGGTCTCTAGCTCGCAGACGAAATGAGTTACAAACCTGAAATTTTGGTATTTAGTGTAAAACGTTAACCCAAAATCAAATATTGAATTAGAAATTGAATTAAATTATTTTTCAGGGGGGCTTCCATACATGAAAAAGGAGCCGGAAAAAATAATTTTTTCTTTACCCTAGCTTGTGGGGTATCATTGTTTAGAGCTCATTAAGTAGAGTACAAATATATATTTTTTTAATTTTTATCTCAAAAAATAAGGGAATGGGAGGCCATCAAAGTTGTCAGTTTTAGACCATTTTTGTGACGGGGGCTATCTCAAAAACTAAACTAGTTGGGAATATGATATTTCAGTATATTATGTACTATATGCTCTATTTAAACAACAAATACTGAAAACAACGATTTATTAAATAGTTTATAAGCTGTGACCAAAATAAACGAACATTTTTTTGGGTTTTTCTTTCACGGTTTGTTGCGATGTCTAGCTCGGAAATTAAATATTTCTTAGACCCAAAATATTATATTGTTCATAATTATGTACGGAACCCTGAAAGAGCGAGGCCCGACTCGCACTTGGCTGATTTTTTACCCTTCGGGTACGGAACCCTAAAAATGTTCGTTTATTTTGGTCACAGCTTATAAACTATTTAATAAATCGTTGTTTTCAGTATTTGTTGTTTAAATAGAGCATATATTACATAATATACTGAAATATCATATTCCCAACTAGTTTAGTTTTTGAGATAGCCCCCGTCACAAAAATGGTCTAAAACTGACAACTTTGATGGCCTCCCATTCCCTTATTTTTAGAGATAAAAATTAAAAAAATATATATTTGTACTCTACTTAATGAGTTCTAAACAATGATACCCCACAAGCTAGGGTAAAGAAAAAATTTTTTTTTCCGGCTCCTTTTTCATGTATGGGAGCCCCCCTGAAAAATAATTTAATTCAATTTCTAATTCAATATTTGATTTTGGGTTAACGTTTTACACTAAATACCAAAATTTCAGGTTTGTAACTCATTTCGTCTGCGAGCTAGAGACCTGTGACCGGCGGACAGACGGACAGACAGACAGAGCCGAGTGACATTAATAGGGCTCCGTTTTTACCCTTCGGGTACGGAACCCTAAAAACAACAAAGAATCCAATATTTATTTATTCACGTTTAAAAAAGCCCTGTCTGCTTCCACCATAAAGTGTAGTGGTCAGAAGCAATCAGCAGGGCGGTTAGGGCCTACAATTTGTATGGATTAATTAGCATACCCGGAAGAAAGTAGAAACTGGGGGAAGGGGGGGGGGCGAAGCAATCGGCGAAGCTTTTTAATTATCTCCGAATATTTTGCGGTTAAAAACGGTCGGGAATTTCGAAACTGAAGGGAACCTTCAGCGAATGCGTCCCGAAATTTCTAATTCTTATTAAATCCAGTAGATTGTGCTGTAATAAAATTGTCCAAATAAGAAATTGCGAATTGCCGTAAATAAGAAATTGGACTGGAATATTACGTCGTCGTCAAAGTGTTGACCTATTTTTGGCACTCTATCAAATAAATCTGCAAATTATCTATATCTTCGTTAAAATATATAAGTACTAAATCTTCTGAATTTCTTCAATAACTTATTCATTAATTTCTTTTAAATAGCTATCTTCATTTGCTCGTAAGATGGCACTTATTAGGACATCGCTGCTAAAACTGTAAAGAGTATATTACTGCACAATTGGCCACTTAGAAAATCCGAGCCATAATACTCGCCTACGGCTCGGGTATTAAAAGTTAACACCTCGACTGTAATTTTATTCTTGCAATATAAATAACTATTCAATGTTTCCAACTTATTTATGTCGAATAACAATCTAAACACAAATCAGAACATCGTAATCAAGATTTCAATTAATAAACGTAACGTCGTAAAGCCATTGCCTTGACATTGCCATAAAAATATCACTTACTGCCCGTACAAGATTCCATTACGAGAAGCGAGAATTTTAATTGATTAAATTAATTATGACATATCGATTAAAATTGCTGATATCGTTTATCTGATCGGGTATCGGTGACAGACGGACGGACATCTTTAGGTGTTCTTCGGTTGAATAAAGTGCAGTGAAGCATATTACTATTAAAAATACAAAAACCGGCCAAGTGCGTGGCGGGCCACGCGCAGTGTAGGGTTCCGTAGTCACAATTATCGAAAAACAGGTATAACTCCTTAATCTGTGAACCCTACTTAGCCATGATAGTTTTCCTTTTAAATTGATTACTCTAGCGGCACGCTATGATGGCCGGTTTGACGTTTGTCCGCTCATGAAGTTCCGTATTAATTGATAACGACTTTGAAGAAAATAATTGTATTACTTTATTGACGATAGTGATGTGCAGAGATTCATAAATTTTATCGAATGTAGTTTTAGGTTTAGGACTCAAAATTTATTTATTAAATTGATTTCTTAAATGTATACAAGTGTAGAAAAATCAGTTTGCACCATTTAAGGGGTGAATGTACTTGTGAATATGAACAATTTTCACTATGTGGACAAACCTCTGAAATCGCAAAAAAATATCAATAAATTTTTAAAAATGGAATCTAATACGATCGTCACATAGGATCGCTGGCTAGCACAACTACTACCTCCGGCAAACTCGCGTCAATGCTCAATGCAAAACAAAGCAGTTTCGAATTGACGTTGCTTCGAAAAGTATAAACTGTCAGTGCAATGCGATTGTGATATAGTTTTGACCTGGCTTTGGATTTCAAATATTGATACTGCATTACTGTTGACCCTTGCTCGTTAATTTGGACTCTGTTCAAGCCCTTTGTTGTGGATTTCGTCGATATGACCGAACGTACGCAGAGAACTGTTCTAAATAGTCAGACACGTGAGTTCGTAATACGCCTTCGTAACTATTTCGATCGTGAAGCTCAAAATGGAGGGCCAATTTTACCTATAACGTCAGTGGTTGAACGCGTAGCTGATGCGCTTAATATTGGACAACGAACTGTTAGACGGATAACTAAAGAAAAATATGGCGAGACTGGCACAGAAGAAAATAAACTTCACACACCAAAAAAGAGAAAACGAGCAAAACCAGTCGTAGGCATCGATAGCTTTGATGCCGATGCTATCCGAAGACATGTTTACGGCTACTATTTACAGAAGGAGTATCCAACAAGAAAAAAGTTGGTGCATTCACTGAAGGAAGCTGGATTATTCTTCGGTGGGGAAAGTTCTTTAACGAAGATTTTGAAGACCATTGGATTTCGATACAAAAAATGTAACAAACGCAAAATATTGATGGAAAGATTTGATATAGCGATGGCAAGGTATACTTTTTTACGGCAAGTGAAAGAAATCAAAAATTGGCAAAATGTTGTGTTCTTGGATGAAACATGGCTTAATGCTAACCATACTGTAGGCCGTTCTTGGAACGATGACACAGCAGCATCTACTTCCAAAGTTCCTGTAGGAAAAGGATCGCGACTTATAATTTGTCACGCCGGAACCATCAACGGGTTTGTCGAAGGTTCTCTCATGGCTTTTGCGTCAAAAACCACTGGAGACTATCATGAAGACATGAATGGAGAAAAGTTTACTGAATGGTTTACCTCAATGTTGTGTAGCCTCCCTGAACCATCTATTATAATTATGGACAACGCCCCATACCACTCGATGCAAATTGACAAGCCACCTGCCCAATCCCAAAAGAAAGCTGATATCGTCGCATGGCTTCGTAAAAATGGCGTAGATGCAAACATGAATATGTTAAAAGCGGAATTAGTACGTCTTTTAAAAGAAAACAAACCAACCAAGATCCGATACGTCATTGACGAAATAGCATTAGAACATGGGCACAGAGTTATACGGTTACCGCCTTACCATTGTGAGTATAATGCGATTGAGTTGGTGTGGGCTCAAATTAAGGGATATGCTGCAAGACACAATACAGAACCCCCATTTACCACAAAAAAAATGCTAAAATTATTAGAAGAAGCTTGTGAACATGTGACTAAAGGAGACTGGGAAAAGGTTGTGAATAGAACTGTTAAATTAATAAGGGAAGATTATGAAAGAGATGTGAAAATAGATAATATTATAGAAAACGAACATATAATTATTAATGTATGTGATGATAGCAGTGACGACAGTGAAAATAGTAGTATGGACGAATCTGATTAATTATGGCCTTTTGTGGCACCTTTTTTGGTATCTTTTGTTAACCCCTGACGCAAAAACGACGAGGTGTTATAAGTTTGACGTGTCTGTGTGTGTGTGTGTGTGTGTGTGTGTGTGTCTGTCTGTTCCCCTGTGGCGCTCAAACGGGTGGACCGATTTGAATGCGGTTTTTTTTGTTTGAAAGGTGAATTAGTCGAGAGTGTTCTTAGCTATGTTTGATGAAAATCGGTCCAAGATGGCCGCCGCTACAAAATGGCGGATGATATATTTTTTCACAACTCCCTTGATATGGGTATCAAATGAAAGGGCTTGACTAGTAGAATAGCACTATTGCAAATTCAAAATGGCCGCCGCCACTAAATGGCGAATGTCGGGGGTTTTTTAAATTTTCAATCATATGTTTCTTGTGTGCATATAAAGTATGTATATTCATTTTCGTTCAAATATTCAGTTCGTTCAAATAAATTAAATAAACATATACATTTTTGTTTTATTAAACCTATTTAATCAGGTACAAAAACAAAACTTAATTGTTTTTTGTTCGAGAATAAATTGACATTCCACATCATAGCGTGCCGCTAGTATATATATACTACTGCTGTGAATTTTTTCAAGTTCCTATATACTGCCATTTGATTGATAGAGGGGGGGGGGACACTTGACTAATAAAAATTAGCATTTTAAAACATCATATTTTTAACCCCCGACGGAAAAACGACGGGGTGTTATAAGTTTGACGTGTCTGTGTGTGTGTGTGTGTGTGTGTGTGTGTGTGTGTGTGTGTGTGTGTGTGTGTGTGTGTGTGTGTGTGTGTGTGTGTGTGTGTGTTTGTGTGTGTCTGTCTGTTCCCCTGTGGCGCTCAAACGGGTGGACCGATTTGAATGCGGTTTTTTTTGTTTGAAAGGTGAATTAGTCGAGAGTGTTCTTAGCTATGTTTGATGAAAATCGGTCCAAGATGGCCGCCGCTACAAAATGGCGGATGATATATTTTTTCACAACTCCCTTGATATGGGTATCAAATGAAAGGGCTTGACTAGTAGAATAGCACTATTGCAAATTCAAGATGGCCGCCGCCACTAAATGGCGAATGTCGGGGGTTTTTTAAATTTTCAATTTACACTTGTACAAACGGATCTAGAAATCGAAAAATAATGTTCCCACACCCACAGTATGTTTTATTTCACCACTTTGTCGGCGTGATTAATATTTATACCCATGTCAAATAACAGATTTCTAGCACTAATAGTTTCTGAGATTAACCGAGGACGGACGGACGGACGGACGGACAGACAGACAGACGGACAGACATGGCGAAACTATAAGGGTTCCTTGTTTACTACGGAACCCTAAAAAGGGGTCCGTACAAAAAAAACGTTTGTATACATTGAATTATATTGTACTGATGTTTGTATACCTGTTTGAAACTCGTGAAAATGGCGACAGTGAAATTTTGTCAGACTTTTTAGACATCACATCAATGCATGCTTGTTTCATGTTTGCACCAAACTTTACTATACCTTACTATATCTACTAATATCATACATAATTTTTATGCTTAGGTACTTTTTATTCCGGATAATCATAGTTCCCACGGGATTTCAAAAACTTAAGTCCACGCTGACGAAGTCGCGGGTACCAGCTAGTATAATAATAATCTTTACTTCTCTACTAACCCAATCTCTATGTGAATTTTAAATTATTATTTTTTGTCACTCGTCACAAAATGCATTTTGTACATATACGATTTCAAATCAATGTTCAGCTATTTCGATTTACTAAAAAACTAATTAATAATACTAATAAAATCAAAATTTTACTACGGATTACTAAAAGCTGGATTCACAAAACCCTTATCAGTACCGGCGCGGCGGTGAAAATTAAATTATGTATTGAAAAGAGGTGATAAATTCCTCCAGGCCAAAAAGTAAGATTGCGATCTGGAACGGGTGTACGCATATGGTGTGCAGTTGACATAACCGGCTGTAAAATTCATAAGTAAGGTAGTTAAATGCAAAGAACTGGCAAGAGCGAGGTGTGTTCGCGTCAGGAGGGTTCCGTGCAATTAAATAATGTCAATTCAATTTTAATTGATACTAGATGATGCCCACGGCTTCGCCCGTGTGGATTTAGGTTTTTAAAAATCCCGTGGGAACTTTTGATTTTCCAGAGCAAAAAGTAGCTTATCTGTAGAAACCCATCCCCAAAACAGAAAAATCTCGTGAGATCCCCACGATTTCGGAATACAATTCATTACAGCATCAGGGTTGAGGAGTTGGATATGTACCTACTCGAGTTCATTCAACGATAAAGTCTTTAATTGGTACCCCCAATATCAATTTAAATACTTAACCGAAAGTTTCTAAAACCCATTAGTTTTGGGGATTAGGTCCCCTACAGCATCAGGATTGAGGAGTTGGAATCCAAATTTTTTATAGAACAGGGTCGCAATGTTTCTCTATCGATTAAAAAAAAAATTACGCAAATCGGTTTAGAAATCTCGGAGATATCGGTGTACATAGGTAGAAAAACACAACTCCTCCTTTTTTGAAAGTCGGTTAAAAAAGTAGCCTATGTTACTCCCTGGTTAATTCTCTACTTGTATGTGAAGGTCCCGTCAAAATCGGTTCAGCCGTTCCGAAGATTAGCCTGTTCAAACAGACAGACAGACAGACAGACAGACAGACAGACAGACAGACAAAAATTTTAAAAACGTGTGATTCTGTTATGGTAGCGTTCAAATAACCATATGAGCTTAATATGAGGTAGTTATTTCGATATTACAGACAGACACTTCAATTTTATTTATTAGTATAGATTATTGATTGATTTTAAGGGTTAAGGCTAATTTATGTAAACCTTGATGGCACTATACGTGCAGAAACGTGTTGCGTAAGAGAATATCCACACGCAGTGCGTTGGACATACTAACTCCCTTGACAGTGCCTGGGTTTTTATAAGGGTACCGGGTGGAATACGTACGTACAGAACCTTTATGATGTTGCTTCATCCGTCTGTTCGTCTGTCCGTCTGTATGTCTGTCACAACTTTTCAGTAACTACTAATGCTACCGAGTTGACATTTGGAATTGTTGTAAATAGATGCTTGTTTAAATTGCAACTATTATTACGTCAAATATGAAAATATATGCTCACTCAAAAAAAATTAACTATTATTTATTTTTAAGCAACATGGTTTTTGACTAATAAACTCTGCTTCCAGTATTTAAAGTCTTACGTTCAGTGATTTTTTGACAAAAAATTGCACTGATAGACTGACAGATGAACGTTAAAATAATCAACGCGTTTTGTTTTCTGTATAACACTGAACCCTAAATACACCACCCAGCGATTACAAAAAACCACCAGTCAAAGGGTTCAGTTGTTTTCAATAAAACTGAGCTTTTTGGAGCTCGGTCGTTCGAGCATTTATTTTAAGATTTACGTATTAGATCACGCGTCATCCCAAAGTTGGGAAGCGTAGCAAAAAATGACACCAAATCTAAGCTTAATATTATGAAACGAGAGACCGGGAAAAATAATTCTGACATTATCTTCACATACCTACTAGTCCAAGAAAGGAATAAAGTAAGGGGGTTTTCGAGAATTAGGTTACGGATTGACTTACGGATCCGAAACATAGTCGATAATTAGAGCCTCATAAGAAGACTCAAGGTCACTCAGCGATCGATGGAGATGTGGGATCAAATCAAAACTAATGAGACATGTAAGAGAACCAGAGTTAGATATTAACATAGTCTCGAATGGCGATCGGCATTGGGGAACGCAACGTTAGAAGTAGGAAATCCGAAAAAAATTTGTGGAATTTGCTGAAACAGTGAATGACTATTTAGTACTATGACTGACTATTTACTGACTGACCGGGACTGTACGTGTGGGATGGGATCCGTGGGATCTATGGGAATTGCGGGACTGGAAATCTCTTTGTACACACTATACGCATTCATTATAAAACAAATATGTTACTTACAAAAACTACTAATAATGTTTAGGATCCTGAAAATCTCGCGGATTCGCGGGATTAAGGACCTTAGCTCCCGCAGGGCACCGGCAACTGAAGTTTCACTGCGGGATTGGATTTCCTAGTTAGAAGACCTCCCACTATCTGGAAATATTATCTCAAACCAGTCGCTTGCTGTGGTGATATAAATGAGTAACTATGATATTTAGCAAACAAAGGTTCTTCCCTTACTCAAATACTAAAAGTCAAAATGCCCTTAAGTCCTAATACAAAAAGCAAACATTACAAATTCTTCAAATGTACCTAAACGCAAAGATTTATAGCTAGACGTGAATATTCATACTATTGCGGTTTGAACAGACGTTCTAAACAAACAAGGCACAAGGCGTACCGACTTCACCGTTATCTAAATTTTAACATTTCACCAAAGACATTCAATTTAAATATAGAGCGGTCAATAAGAACATTTTCATACAAAAAAAAAATTATATGCTTCAGGAAAACTTAACAAACGTTCTGTTCAAAATTGATACTAACTTAATTGAAAAGCAGCTCCCTTGCTAGTTACTTTGTGATTTCATACACATTTCTTTCTACTTGACTTTCTTTGGAGATTTCAAGGAACAGCGATGGTTCCGATGTTTCTTTTAAGTGACCAAATATAAAGTTATTTTCTTGATTTGTTACTTAGGTTTGCTTATGTTATAAAATGTAGCGGGTGTGCTATTTATATGATATGTTTTGTTTACAAGTGTAAATTGAAAATTTAAAAAACCCCCGACATTCGCCATTTAGTGGCGGCGGCCATCTTGAATTTGCAATAGTGCTATTCTACTAGTCAAGCCCTTTCATTTGATACCCATATCAAGGGAGTTGTGAAAAAATATATCATCCGCCATTTTGTAGCGGCGGCCATCTTGGACCGATTTTCATCAAACATAGCTAAGAACACTTTCGACTAATTCACCTTTCAAACAAAAAAAACCGCATTCAAATCGGTCCACCCGTTTGAGCGCCACAGGGGAACAGACAGACACACACACACACACACACACACACACACACACACACAGACACGTCAAACTTATAACACCCCGTCGTTTTTGCGTCGGGGGTTAAAAACTATAAAACAGAATTTGAGGAACATAATAATAAAATATTTAGTCATTTTAAACGCTGTAAGAGACGTCAGGAACAATTAACAATGAGAGGCACTAAACTTACAAAGTAAAAAGTAGCCAATAGACTTCTTTTTTGTTATTTTTTTCACATTATCGCATCGGTGACCGATATTTAATCTTGAATATCCTCGCGTTTCACACTCCTCGCGTCTGAACGAGATAAGTGAAGGAACATCGGAGGAACATAGAGCCATTATTATAGACGACGCGCTGAGAGACGCCGATGACAGATGACGGCTAAACTCCCGCCCGTTGAGTAATGAACTGGAGTCCATTACTCATTACCATAGATATATTATACTGGATATTATGTCTTCTTCATAATTATATCACTTCACCTTTTTTTATGAAAAATTCTTTTTTTTTTATTCATCTACTAGTTAGCACTTGACTGCGATTTCTCCTGATGGTAAGTGGTGATGCAGTGTAAGATGGAAGCGGGCTAACTTGAAAGAGCTATAGCAGTCTTTATAAAACCCATAATTACCCCTGATCGGTTTCTACGCGGCATGGTACCTAAATCGTTTGGCTTGGGTTTATCGGTAGGTTGGTAACTAGCCACGGCTAGAGATTTAGAGACAATTTAGAAATTATGAATTTCCAAATGTTCCTTGCCGGGAATCGAACCTGGGGCCTCCCAGGACTTCATAGTCCTGGGAGGCCACTAATTCACGTTGCACAATGTTCAAACCCATTTGCCGACTGTATCTTGTCATACTAAATTCTGAATAAACTTAACGCAGAACTTTCGAAAAAAAAGTTTGAGTTTTTGAGCATCACGAAATAAATAAAATTAAATAATTTTAATACAGTTTAATTTTCTTCCTTTATTAATCTGAATTATGGAAAAAAAAATACTTCCGCAGACTTCGGTGGCGATTTCCGATTCGATAGATAAATAATCGGGGAAGAAAAAAGTTCTCCCTATTGAAAGGAGGACGCTATTGAAAAGAGAAATTCAGAAAGCCAGTGCAAAGGAGCTTTTAAAACAAACATGTTTTTGTATAAGACGCTTAGCGATAACATTTCTCGGTTGCTATGTATCTTTGGTTTTATATCATTACTCATTACCTTCCGTGACTTGCTCTGTGGCTTTTATTTCAAAGCACACACTACTGTGCTGTGTGATGACTTATCGCCACGAGTGCTGAATACAGATTTTTGCGGTCGTGTGTCTATTTACTAGTATCGCATTGTGTCGGTCGTCGGAAGCCTCATTGATTTTATGTTTTCCACAAATATTTGAGTAGTGTTCATGTTTTTTTAATTTTGCTAACGCATAATGGAGCCTTCAGAATGATTATTTTTGTTATACTTAGATTAGAACACACACACTATATACCTACTAGAACAAGCCTTGCTAAATTTTATCGTTTCAGCGGATGCGAGACAAGGTAGAGAAATACCTAGACCTTTTTAAATGAAAAAAAAAAAGTATTGGGTCATTATTTATATCATTAACATGCAACCTTAAATGCGTCTCTTTTCCTTTATGCAACCATTCAATATAAATTACAGTGTAATATTTTATTTGTATAGTATTTTGGAACTTGTGGGGAAAACATGACAAACTATACTTAATTCAGTGTAATCATATTTAAGTTACCAAAGATTTTTATTGAAGTTGAAAGAACATGAAATCTGCATTCAAATGATCATACTATTATAATTATTCAGTCTTTGATTTTTTGTAATATTTTTTTTGGTTCCCAACTATTTTTGATCGAGTTGTTCTAAAGTGCGTGTATTGTACATTTCAAGCTTTTAGCGATGGAGAATATTGTATCCAATCGAATAAAACCATTTGAGGACCTGTGAAGCCCTGAAACTTTCAAGTTATTACTTTATTTTGCGCATATAGGTAAAGTATTTATAGACATAAACGTACATAAATTGAAATGGCTTTTTTTAGAAGGGTGTGGGGGATGTGGTCTATTAGGGGGTGGTTTAGATGGGACGGGGAGTTTTTGAGTTTTAGTAGATGAATCGATTGAACTTATATTTTTGCTAATAGGTACCTACCAACTATGTAAAAATACTCTCGATTAAGTAAGTGTTACTAAAATTTTATTTGTTATCCTGATAACGGTATGCCCACAAAACATTTTGTAAATTGGAGTACACAATTATAACATCTGTAGTACACAATTATTTGCAAAGAAATCCTCAAGTAGGTGGTATAATGCATTTCGTATTACTCGAAAGTGAGAGAATTATCGAACCGATAAACGATACGTTAATAACAGAAGCCGATCCGATCCATTGTGCCCCTTTGTGCCCTTTTGTTGCACGCCCAACACAATGCAGTTGTAAATTTTTGGGTTCTCAACTCCACAATGTTCACGTCATCAATCTGTGAATCCGTTGTAACTCGAAGCCGGGGTCGGGTGTGGGATCTTTTGTACCTGCTCTGCTCCTCAGCCCTTTGTGCCTCGGCTACCCCTGACATGTGCGGGGCTGCGACAAAAACTGCCTTGTGCAATATCTTGCCCCGACGTCTGCGATGATGTGAAAATAATACGGAAGAATGTAGGTATGGTACGTCGGAATATTACGTCTCGTATTTCCCTTCAATATATTATTATCTACCAGCCGGGAAGATTTTAATCTCGCTTAAAACGTTTTTGTAGTACCCATCTTCGGATTTACGACTAATCAATGGAGATTGGCCTATTTCTCAAAGTGCGAGTAAATTCAATATTTCAAGCTTTTTTTTGAAGAATTTGAATGTGTGAAAGTGACGTCAAGCACCGCTTTGCTACATAATATGATGAAGCCTGCCCATCAAGTACGTATCATTGGAATTACATTAATCTGGAAGCAGCTCGCCAACGCATTGGAGGCTGGAGCAGCGTGGTGGGTCTGCTGGGCAGACCTGTGCCCAGCTGTGGGACGTTACAAGACTACAGTAGTGGTGGTGGTGGAAGTATATCTAGGACAGTTTTATTAGATCCATCCATATTCCTGATTTGTAATATCGCCTGAAATGCATTTTCAGCATGTCTCAGTTTTGCGGGTAATCAATGCAGGAGTTTCGAAATTGTCTAATTTGATCCATTTTTAGAAATGTCACCCGCAACCTTCGTTCCACTTACTCCCAACACGTCGTTTCTCCTAAGCCCTTGACATGCATTAACACTTAACTGACGTGCACTTTTTTCGGTCTCTCCAGATGTGAGTGTGTCATTAAAATCTTCTATGGCACCAAAAAGATCAAAAGTTATCTCCTGTGTGGAGAGACTCCCTTGTCCCCTCCCCCTCCAATTCCCCTCAGTTTGAACGGTTAAGGCAGTTGATTCGCGTCCACGGCGGGAAGCGGACGTGCCGGCGTCCCGGGAATCCTAGTTCTCGAACTCGCGTATTTGTGGAAACTGTTTTCATTGGTGTCATTTGCATACGTGAAGTGAAATCTGATTAAGTTGCGGTGTGATGTGAATTTGTACTATTCACCTCACTAAATAAATGGGATTCGGTGAATAATTAGTGACTAATTTGTTAGTGTTTATTACCATTTCGGATTTTGTTTCTATGGTGTAAGTTTGTTTTGTATACAATATTACTAATTCTAGCTCTGTTTATTATTACCATAGAGTATTATTACTTTGTTAGTGTAGTAATTAATTCAGACAAAATTTATATGGTTATTTTACTGAATAAGTATGTAAGTTGGGATCCTGACTATTTTGTTATAAGTGTTTATTATTTTGAACTTTGTCTAAACCTTGCATGCATGCACCATGCATTTCTACTTTCCATCTCTAGTATTATTATTGGTTTGTCTATGGTGTGTACACTGATTGAGTCGTTAGTAAAGTCGTTACGGTTATTTTCATTTCGCCGCGCCTCTTTTATGTAGAATTAAATACTATCTTGTTCAATTAAAACGCTTGTTTATTATTTTGTTTGTCAGAGAGCTTTGATAGGTCATAATTTCATTTTAGATTTAATAGTAAGTTGGTAGGTATATTTATTGACTAACTTTTTAAAACCTAACTCTATTGGATAACTTAAATGTTTATCTCTATTACTCTATTGAATGACTGGTTATTGGGTTACATGCTATAAATCTATACGTACCTACTTAGTTACTTAAGTCCTAGGATCTAAAAAGTAATGTGGTCTTAACTTTTGCACCTCTTCCTTCTGCTTTGTTCTCATACGTTGCATCTTTAACTCATAAACTTCCACTGCTGGACATACTGGTCTTGCGTCGCTTATATCCAGTGATCCTTGCGATTTATCTGATGTCGAGGACCCACCTAATGACTTTGCTTTCCGTTGCGACTTGCGAGGTCTCCATTCGGGCACTCTCTACCTGAGATTCTTCGCACATCCTGTCCCACTGTTACCTATACTTGTAGACTCAAGACTGGTGGTTGGCATTTTCGATTGCTGCTCACGAGGTTCTGGCTTTGATTCCCGGGTCGGGCCAATATTGTTGAAGTACCTACTTGGGTTTTTCTGTCAAGAAATTTACAGTGCCAGCCCGGAGTTAGTTGACGGTGTTTCACCCCCGTGCCTCGGAGAGCACGTTAAACTGCGTGTCCCAGTAATTATAACTATCATGTGACAATAGTCTTTAAAGCCCGCTAACCCGCCTACTAAACTACTGAATGGATTCAAATGAAACTTGGTACAATTTGAGTTTATACTCCGAGGTAGGACAAAGGATACTTTTTATCCCGAAATTCAGCACGGTTCCCTTGGGAGAGGGGAAGAAAGTTAAATCGTGAATTTAGCTGTAATTCATTAACGCGTGGTTCGATTTAACTCATTTTTTTTAACCCCCGACGCAAAAACGACGGGGTGTTATAAGTTTGACGTGTCTGTGTGTGTGTGTGTGTGTGTGTGTGTGTCTGTCTGTTCCCCTGTGGCGCTCAAACGGGTGGACCGATTTGAATGCGGTTTTTTTTGTTTGAAAGGTGAATTAGTCGAGAGTGTTCTTAGCTATGTTTGATGAAAATCGGTCCAAGATGGCCGCCGCTACAAAATGGCGGATGATATATTTTTTCACAACTCCCTTGATATGGGTATCAAATGAAAGGGCTTGACTAGTAGAATAGCACTATTGCAAATTCAAGATGGCCGCCGCCACTAAATGGCGAATGTCGGGGGTTTTTTAAATTTTCAATTTACACTTGTAGTTATATTGGTCTATAATTTAAAGTTTAGCAATACAAGATTTTAGTGTACCTAATATTTAGATTCTTCAATTAAGTGTGAAATTTGTCGTAAAATTAAAAGTTAGTTTAGAAAGACAGGTTGGTGTTTAATGCTATAAATTCCCAAGTTGCCGGGCCGGGAAGCGATCCTGATACCTCCCAGTTATAAGACCACAGCCTTTGAACCACAGCGCTCACTATTGCGCTAGGAAGGTCGTCAGAATCGAATATGATATAGACAGTAAAGAATATAGATAATAATAGATAGAAGTTCAAGTAGTAGATTGAATTAAAATTTATAAGTACCTGAAAATATAAAACAACTAGAGAATGCCCGCGGCTTCGCCCGCGTGAATTTCGATTTTGCACCTTTCCCGAGGGAATCGTGGATTTCCGGTTCCCGTTCCCGCTCCCTTTTCCAACCTTTATACCTACTTTCAAGGAAGTTTGCTATACTAATCTACCTATAGCTGTAGCTATAGATTTCGGTTTTTTAAAAATCCCGTGAGAACTCTTTGATTTTTCGGGATAGCCTATGTTTTAAGTCAGGGCATAATCTATCTCCATTCAAAATTTCAGCCAAATCGGTTCAGTAGTTGCGGCGTGATTGAGTAACAAACATCCAAATATCCAAACATCTAAACATCCAAACATCCACACTTTCACATTTATAATATTAGTAGGATACTTCAATGAGTAGGTAGGTACGATTTAGATTCTCCTTCAAAGTCGGACACATCTTTATTAATCCTTCCTTTAAGAAAAAAAGTTTTTTCTCTTATTTTTCCTCTGATTAGGTAAGTTCGTAGCGGATCGAAAGACAAATTAGTATCTTCCAAGAAGCTTAATTTGCTCCGCTTTTGTTTAACTTATTTCGGGATAAAAAGGAGGTTCCTTTAAATATCTTGTTTTTTCTACTATTGTTTGAATAAAATTAACTCTAACTCTTTACAGGGAATCTTTTCGCAAAATTAAACTTTACTTACTGAGGACATGACAGTTAGCACAATATGTTGACGATTTAATGGTTTGTTTGTTCAGTTCCTAAGGTCATTTTTTCTTGTCTAATTTGTCTCAATTTGACTAAAACTTTTAGGTATTTGGTTAGTTAAAATTCAAATTTTTATTCATATAGGCCTCTTATGACTCTGACATGTCCAGTACTCTACCATCAATTCGGTGTTTTATGTTTTAGGTAGCTAAATAATTTCAGTCTTTCCACGTTAGTCTGGATTAGGATAGAATTCAACAGAAACTAATATTTGGTTTAATTTTAACATACCAATAAGGTACTTAATATTAATTTATTCTCACCTTCTTGTGTTCTAACTTCCTTTATTTTCAGAGATTTACCGATCCGTTCTGACTTACAACATATTTTATTGATATATTTCGTAAATTTCTTCGGTTCTATCGGAATTTAGGCACCAGCGGGAATATCGAATAAAGATTGCGGTAAAAGGGAAATCCTTACGTTAATAAAAGATAAAATATGTCGACTTAGGCGCTTCTGAAACCAGTCTTCGGCTTAGGTTGAGAGGATTATATTGAACTGTAAGGACGAAAATGATAAAGGTAAAAAGTTACACAGTCTGTTTTTCTTTAGATGGGATAAATGGTAAATAAACGCGTTATGTATTTAATATCCTCACTATATAATATTATAAATGCGAAAGTAACTCTGTCTGTCTGTCTGTCTGTCACGCTTTCACGCCAAAACTACTGAACCGATTTGAATGAAATTTGGTACACAGATACTCTAGAGCCTGAGAAAGGACATAGGCTACTTTTTGAAGCGAAAAAAGGGCTGTAAAGGGTTAAAAAGGGGGTTGAAATGTTGTATAGAATTATCGTCATTTTAAAGCTAAAAGTGAAATTTGTGAAAAATCTAAATTCACGCGGGCGAAGCCGCGGGCAGAAGCTAGTTTATTTTATATAGGTAAGAAGAACGCAGAAAAAAGAACTCGTTCCAATGACGTCCTAAGATTAGAATTTTTCGTTATTTAAAAAAGTTACAAGGTCTAGCTTCCACCGGCTCTTATACATTTTAAATGATGCATTATATAGGTATAGGTACTAAACGAACAGCCTACGGAAATTGGTAATCCTCAAATCCTTCATTCAAATAATGTTAAAATCAATTTTAATAGTTCAATACCAAAAAAAAAATTATTGAACTTTTTTCTTAAAACTGAGGTCGGTAAAAATAATTTTGTGCGAGCACTACGCCGGAATTACAAAAAAAAAATACAATATCATTTTCAAATACAAAATATTTGACTTTATTAATCTAAGGATCTTAATGATACTAAAAATGCCTACTTAGTGCTTTTTATTATAATGAACTAGCGGACCCGGCAAACATCGTCCTGCCCGCTATTAGCGCCATCTACCGGGTCCAATTTTTCTACTTATAAATCTTCCCCTTGAATCACTCTATCTATTAAAAAAAACCGCATCAAAATCCGTTGCGTAGTTTTAAAGATTTAAGCATACATAGGGACATAGGGACATAAGGACATAGGGACAGAGAACGCGACTTTGTTTTATACTATGTAGTGATTAAAATGAACTAAACTGACAGTAAACGCAAGTTATCTGCCGATAACTTTGTAACCGAATTTCTTATCGTTGACTCGTTGTCTAATATAAATCTTTTTTATCAAGAAATGCTTCTCCATTGCAGTTCTTATTATTAGATACCTACCGTTAAACACAAACAAAAAAAAACCGGTCAAGTGCGAGTCAGACTCGCGAACCGAGGGTTCCGTACTCCAGAAGTATAAGTATGTACCTACAATCTGTTTTCCATTAGTTTGTCTTAAAACGTGGGGTGCTAATTAAGCTAGGCCTCTGAATTATATGAGCGCTCATACTACTCAGAGGTCTATCTTAATTGGCTCAACTATGTATGTATGGGGACACCCTTTAATTTCTAACTTTTTTTAGTTTTTGGAATTTTTCCTTTATTTGTGCTGTAAGACCTGGCTTTTTGCCAAATTTCGTAATTCTAGGTCAACTGGAACTACCATTTAGGTTTTCGACACAAAACCTATAGGGTACTTCCGGTTGACCTAGATTTGTCAATTTTGGTCAAAAGCAAGGTCGTACAGATCAAATAAAGGAAAAATTCCGAAAAATAAAAAAAAATGAAAATTAAGGTAAATTTTGGTACTTACAAGTTTTCGTGAAAATCTAAATTTGCCCATATCTTTTTATTGTGTAGACTCAGGACCTTAGTTTTTAGGGTTCCGTACCCGAAGGGTAAAAAACGGAGCCCTATTAATGTCACTCGGCTGTCTGTCCGTCTGTCCGCTGGTCACAGGTCTCTAGCTCGCAGACGAAATGAGTTACAAACCTGAAATTTTGGTATTTAGTGTAAAACGTTAACCCAAAATCAAATATTGAATTAGAAATTGAATTAAATTATTTTTCAGGGGGGCTCCCATACATGAAAAAGGAGCCGGAAAAATTTTTTCTTTACCCTAGCTTGTGGGGTATCATTGTTTAGAGCTCATTAAGTAGAGTACAAATATATATTTTTTTAATTTTTATCTCAAAAAATAAGGGAATGGGAGGCCATCAAAGTTGTCAGTTTTAGACCATTTTTGTGACGGGAACTATCTCAAAAACTAAACTAGTTGGGAATATGATATTTCAGTATATTATGTACTATATGCTCTATTTAAACAACAAATACTGAAAACAACGATTTATTAAATAGTTTATAAGCTGTGACCAAAATAAACGAACATTTTTTTGGGTTTTTCTTTCACGGTTTGTTGCGATGTCTAGCTCGGAAATTAAATATTTCTTAGACCCAAAATATTATATTGTTCATAATTATGTACGGAACCCTGAAAGAGCGAGGCCCGACTCGCACTTGGCTGATTTTTTATACACCTAATAGGGACCATAGACCTTAGTATCTGGTATAAATTTCAACTTGCTAAGTCCACCCGTTCCTGAGAAAATCGGTGGTGACACACGGACAGACGGAAAAGAAAGTGATCTTATAAGGGTTCCTTTTTTTAGGGTTCCGTACCCGAAGGGTAAAAAATGGAGCCCTATTAATGTCACTCGGCTGTCTGTCCGTCTGTCCGCCGGTCACAGGTCTCTAGCTCGCAGACGAAATGAGTTACAAACCTGAAATTTTGGTATTTAGTGTAAAACTTTAACCCAAAATCAAATATTGAATTAGAAATTGAATTAAATTATTTTTCAGGGGGGCTCCCATACATGAAAACGGAGCCGAAAAAAAAAATTTTTCTTTACCCTAGCTTGTGGGGTATCATTGTTTAGAGCTCATTAAGTAGAGTACAAATATATATTTTTTTAATTTTTATCTCAAAAAATAAGGGAATGGGAGGCCATCAAAGTTGTCAGTTTTAGACCATTTTTGTGACGGGGGCTATCTCAAAAACTAAACTAGTTGGGAATATGATATTTCAGTATATTATGTATTATATGCTCTATTTAAACAACAAATACTGAAAACAACGATTTATTAAATAGTTTATAAGCTGTGACCAAAATAAACGAACATTTTTTTGGGTTTTTCTTTCACGGTTTGTTGCGATGTCTAGCTCGGAAATTAAATATTTCTTAGACCCAAAATATTATATTGTTCATAATTATGTACGGAACCCTGAAAGAGCGAGGCCCGACTCGCACTTGGCTGATTTTTTTACCTTTTGAGGTACGGAACCCTAAAAACATAAAAATGAGACCATTGTTGTTTTCCTTGTACAAGTTATAATGGAGTTATTACTATAAGGGCCTGCTTCACCACCTTCTGATAAGTGTCGGATAGCCTAAACGTTAGTTTTGTCATTTTCTTACTCTATGACAAGTGACAAAGACAAAACTTGTGAACCAATCTGTATTTTAGCCAATCATGCAAAGTGTCAGCAGTTGGAAAGACAGTGATTATTTTAGCAAATTTCCGACACAAAGTTCACAGATCAGGCAGGCAGGTCACAATAATAGACGACCCAATTTGATTGCTGCCGACCCCCAACCGTGCGGCCATATTTGGCATATAAAGCAATCAAAAGGTTCAACTAGTTACTTTACCACCCAAAGTGATTGTTCAAAACTATTATTATTACTAGAAATCCACAAAAATCGAAAACTACTCTGAGACAATACGACTATAACTGTAAATATAGGCATGTGTTCATGTTCATACTAACCATAGCAAATTGTCATAACTACAATGGCGTATAAATTAACTCTAAATAACTCTAAAAACAATAAACAAATCTAACAATATAATAATTTGCTGGGCATAGGTCTGTATGTAATGTTAGCTCTTGACTGTCTTTCACCTGTTAGCAAAGATGTAGTCTAACATGGAAGCGGACTAACCTGGAAATGGGAAAGCAGTTTTTATCTGATTGGTTTCTGCCCCATACCCCTACCGGTAATCGAACCCGGGACCTCCCATTACAAGACCGCAATGCTCACCACTGCGCCAGGAAGGTCGTCGAACCATCCCATCAAGTTAGAAAAAAAGCTAACCTAACCTAATCTTAATTCTACCATTCCATTTTACGAGTAACACAACCGGCTTTTGATGGGAGCTCCTCTGATCAGATAAAACGCACCTATTATACCTACGTTTCGAAAATAGGTTAATGCGGCGCACATTATCATGCTTAGTCACGTGGCGATGTGTGGCTGATACGGGGAAAAACTCTCTAATAAGGCGCCCGAACCAGAGGAGATACGTGACAGATATTAGATTGTCATTGAAGATGATTTTCTTTTGTGCACGGGATGTTTACGATGCCGACGGCTGCAATGAATATAAAATTACTTTGCTATAATCCGCTAAAAGCTGTGATAGCCTAGTGGTTAGGACGACCGACTTCTAATTGGAGGTCGTGGGTTCGATCCCGGGGCAAGCACCTCTAACTTTCCGGAGATATGTGCGTTTTAAGTATTTAAATACTAGAGAATACCCGCGGCTTCGCCCGCGAGAATTTTGGTTTTTCACAAATCCCGAGGGAGTCGTGGATTTCCGGTTCCCATTCCCGCTCCCTTTTCTAACCTTTACACCTACTTTCAAGGAAGTTTGCTATAGTAATCTACCTATAGTTGTAGCTAGAGATTTCGGTTTTTTTCAAAATCCCGTAGGAACTGTAGATTTTTCCGGGATAAAAAGTAGCCTATGTTTTAAGTCAGGGTATAATCTATCTCCTTTCAAAATTTCAGCCAAATCGGTTTAGTAATTGCGGCGTGATTGAGTAACAAACATCCAAACATCCAAACATCCAAACATCTAAACATCCAAACATCCACACTTTCACATTTATGATATTAGTAGGATAGTAGGAGGATTAGTAGGATAGTAGGATAGTAGGATTAGTAGGATTGGTATTGTGATTATGTGTGATAGCTTCTGCCCGCAGCTTCGCTCGCGTAAATTTCGGTTTTGAACAAATCCCGAGGGAATCGTTGATTCCCGGTTCCCGTTCCCGATCCCTTTTCCAACCTTTATACTTTCTATCAAGGAAGTTCGCTATAATAATCTACCTATAGTTGTAGATATAGACTTCGGGTTTTTCAAAATCCCATGGGAACTGTGCATTTTTTTCCAGGATAAAAAGTAGCCTATGTGTTGCCAATGCATGCAACACAGCAAACTATTGCAATAATGTGTTATGTGAACGTGATTTACCTAAGAACAGTCAGCGCCCTCTATGGCGTTTTTGGAAGATTATATCTATTTTAGTCCCACAGGAATACTTTTCCGGGATAAAAAGTAGCCTATGTTTTAAGTCAGGGCATAAGCTATCTCCATTCAAAATTTCAGCCAAATCGGTTCAGTAGTTGCGGCGTGATTGAGTAACAAACATCCAAACATCCAAACATACAAACATACAAACATCTAAACATCCAAACATCCACACTTTCACATTTATGATATTAGTAGGATAGTAGGAGGATTAGTAGGATAGTAGGATTAGTAGGATTGGTATTGTGATTATGTGTGATAGCTTCTGCCCGCAGCTTCGCTCGCGTAAATTTCGGTTTTGAACAAATCCCGAGGGAATCGTTGATTCCCGGTTCCCGTTCCCGATCCCTTTTCCAACCTTTATACTTTCTATCAAGGAAGTTCGCTATAATAATCTACCTATAGTTGTAGATATAGACTTCGGGTTTTTCAAAATCCCATGGGAACTGTGCATTTTTTCCAGGATAAAAAGTAGCCTATGTGTTGCCAATGCATGCAACACAGCAAACTATTGCAATAATGTGTTATGTGAACGTGATTTACCTAAGAACAGTCAGCGCCCTCTATGGCGTTTTTGGAAGATTATATCTATTTTAGTCCCACAGGAATACTTTTCCGGGATAAAAAGTAGCCTATGTTTTAAGTCAGGGCATAAGCTATCTCCATTCAAAATTTCAGCCAAATCGGTTCAGTAGTTGCGGCGTGATTGAGTAACAAACATCCAAACATCCAAACATACAAACATACAAACATCTAAACATCCAAACATCCACACTTTCACATTTATAATATTAGTAGGATTAGTAGGATAGTAGGAGGATTAGTAGGATTAGTAGGATAGTAGGATTAGTAGGATTGGTATTGTGATTATGTGTGATAGCTTCTGCCCGCAGCTTCGCTCGCGTAAATTTCGGTTTTGAACAAATCCCGAGGGAATCGTTGATTCCCGGTTCCCGTTCCCGATCCCTTTTCCAACCTTTATACTTTCTATCAAGGAAGTTCGCTATAATAATCTACCTATAGTTGTAGATATAGACTTCGGGTTTTTCAAAATCCCATGGGAACTGTGCATTTTTTCCAGGATAAAAAGTAGCCTATGTGTTGCCAATGCATGCAACACAGCAAACTATTGCAATAATGTGTTATGTGAACGTGATTTACCTAAGAACAGTCAGCGCCCTCTATGGCGTTTTTGGAAGATTATATCTATTTTAGTCCCACAGGAATACTTTTCCGGGATAAAAAGTAGCCTATGTTTTAAGTCAGGGCATAAGCTATCTCCATTCAAAATTTCAGCCAAATCGGTTCAGTAGTTGCGGCGTGATTGAGTAACAAACATCCAAACATCCAAACATACAAACATACAAACATCTAAACATCCAAACATCCACACTTTCACATTTATAATATTAGTAGGATCACTTGCTTTAACGGTGAAGGAAACATCGTGAGGAAACCTGCACGCCTGAGAGTTCTCCATAACGTTCTCAAAGGTGTGTGAAGTCTGCCAATCCGCTTGGCCAGCGTGGTAGATTATGGCCAAAACCCTTCTCACTCTGAGAGGAGACCCGTGCTCTGTAGTGAGCCGGTCATGGGTTGATCATGATGATGATGATGATGATGATAATCCGCTAACAGTGACAAATTTGTAGGCACAACACCACACAAATTCACCACAATATAAACTAGAATTTGTGTGGTGTTGTGCCTGCAAAGTCACTGTTAGCGGATTATAGCAAAATAATTTTATATTCATTGTATATCATGGAATTCCACAAAGTAACGCCTGCTTCTATTCAACCGATGGCTGCCTCACGGATTCACGCGTTTTATTTCTAACATTGCCTCGCTGGCCTAGTGGTTAGCATATTCGACTGCAGATCACGAGGTCCCGAGTTCAGTTTCCAGGTCGGGCAAATAATTGTTAGGTATTGGGTTTTTCTTGTCAAGAAATTATCTATGACAGCCTGGAGTTGGTAGTTGGCGGTGTCTCACCCCCGTGCCTTAGAGAGCACGTTAATCAGTCGGTCTCAGTTTATCATGTGTGCGTACTCCCAGCGGAATGTTGTCGAATTTCTTGATTTTAAGTATGCAGATATTTAGTGTGTTAGGACGTGTAAATGTGTGTGATAGTTTCAAATTTGTGCGTCCAACCGTTTTTGAAAAATTCGCCAAAAACACTTTCCGCCAGGAGAACGTTCTCCCAGCGGCATGTTTTTTTTCCAACGTGCGCACGAAAAAAAAAATTAGTGCAATAATTAGTGCGTAGCGAGAGGTAAATGTGTGTCTGTAAATGGAATTTGTGTGTCTCAAGACTCCGGAGATATTCAAGATTCCGCTGGGGGAACGTTTCGCTGTTTGCTAGATCTCGTAAACGGCTACGCGTGTAGATGTGATTTTTTGTACACATGTTGCTATGAATTTGTGTGTAATGTTTGTGAAAATAGAAATAGAAAAAAAATTGCCGTTCCGAAATTATGTGTATTAAAGTGAAATCCAGTTATTAGGTCCTAGCACTTCGAATAGGAGTTCTGAAGTTTAATTTCCAACACTAATTTGTTCTTTATGACTGTTTACAATGCCTTCTTAAGTTTCATTGGTCTACAGTAGGTAATACTTAAGTTATGATCCAATATTACTATGACTTAGCCACTATTTTGTTCGACATTCGATAAGACGAGTTTTTTATGGGTTGGCAAATGAAAAATTATTCCAATAATTAGTGTGTCGGTTCAACTATCTATTTACAAAATTTTAACTTAATACGCTTTAATAATAAAGAGATATAATTAAAAAACCAGAAAGAAACGTAATGCAGATATAAACCGACCAAATTTGAATGGTAACAAAAAAGCGGCCATGTCATATATGGTGCTAACCTACCGAAATTGATACTATATCATTTTAATATTTTTAGTGATTTTGTACAATCGCGAACACAGTTCTTAACTTATATTTTTATTAGTCTATATATATCTTAATAATAATATTTAGGTGTATAATACTTATGTGCTAAATCTGTGATTTAAGAATTAGCATAGGTATAGGTAACTATTCAGTTATTCCATCTGAACTCGATTATATAAATCGAGTTCAGATGGAATAACTGAATATAATGAATATAATGAAATATGAAATAACTGAAATGCATCCAGCAACAGTCAGCATTTTTTTTGCATACAAAAAAACAGCAATAGTTATTTGTGTTACAAGGGGCCAATGGGACGAAAAATAAAGCCAACGCTCTAAGTATCATAGTTTTTTGATATTTATTTATTTATTAGTAATAAACAGCGTTCAAAATAATATTATATGTACATACAGTTAATGTATTATAGAAATAAATATTAAGGCTACGTAGATTACAAAGAAAACAAGTATAAATTAAAAATTTAAAAAACCCCCGACATTCGCCATTTTGTGGTCGTGGCCATCTTGGATTTGCATATTACTATTTTACTAGTCAAGCCCTTTATTTAGCCCTTTAGCCCTATTAATGAAGTTTTAAAAGAAATATAATCTGCCATTTTGTAGCGGCGGCCATCTTGGATCGATTTTCATCAAACATAGCTAACAACACTCTCGACTAATTCACCTTTCAAACAAATAAAAAACCGCGTTCAAATCGGTTCATCCGTTTGAGCGCTACAGGGGAACAGACAGACAGACACACACACACACACACAGACACGTCAAACTTATAACACCCCGTCGTTTTTGCGTCGGGGGTTAAAAATAAGTAATATCTATACTAATAAATAAAATTGAAGTGTCTGTCTGTAATTTCGAAATAACTACCACATATTAAGCTCATATGGTTATTTGAACGATACCATAACCAAATCACACGTTTTTAAAATTTTTGTCTGTCTGTCTGTCTGTTTGAACGGGCTAATCTTCGGAACGGCTGAACCGATTTTGACGGGACTTTCACAGACAAGTAGAGGATTAACCAAGGAGTAACATAGGCTACTTTTTTAACCGACTTTCAAAAAAGGAGTTGTGTTGAAATCGGTAAGTACCTATGTTAAAAAACGCCCTGATAGGTATTTTCGCTGCGCGCGACGGCCGACGCTCGCGCTGATCGGAACTCCCCGCGACGCGCCGCGCGCCCTTGCGCCCTGCGCCCGCCGTACGCGGTACCGCGGTACGCCGCCGCGCGGCGGGGGACGGGTGGACCAGAAATCTACTTATCCCTCAGGATTTGTGAAAAACCGAAATTCACGCGGGCGAAGCCGCGGGCAAAAGCTAGTTAACAATAAATCTCTACAAACAAAATTTGTTTTGCAGTTCATTAAGTAGGGATTTGTGTTAAAATTATGACTTACGTTAAATACTTTTACCCACGGTGCGCAAGTCTGACTCGTACTTGGCCGCTTTTTTACCCGACTACGGCAAAGCCAAGAGGAAGGGTTATGATTTTAGCAGTCTATGTATGTATGTATGTATGTATGCATGTAAGTATGTATGTATGTGGCCGATTTTCGTATGAGATTCTGTGTGTACCACTGTAGCGCCTAAACTACTGGACCGCTTTTGATGAATGAGGTGTCTATTGATTCGTTGTTATGGTCCGGGTGACATAGGCTACATTTTATTTACGAAAAAAAACGAGAAGTGACCTTCGCGCGGTTTTCTAGATAATGTTGTCGATTCAAAAGCACTTGTAAAAGTTTATCTGAATAAAAAATATGTCTTGAATAAAAAATATTGTCGTTTGAGTTTATCTGAATAAAAAATATGTCTTAGACTTGCCTTTACACAAGTTTAAGAACTCTATTAAAAGTATGCTCATAAAAAAAGCTTATTATACAATTGAAGATTATATAAACGATAAAAAAGCTTGGATTTAACTCGTTCCAGCAATGCGCGAGACGGCATTTCAATCATGTACATTAATAATAATAATTGTTATAATGTTATTTTTAAAAAAAGAGCAACCGCCGAGTTTCTTGCAGGTTCTTCTCGGCTGGAACTGCATTCCGAACCTGTGGTAGACTCAATCGACGATTCAAAAGTACTTGTAAAAGTTTATTTGAATAAAAAACTTTTCTATTCTATTCTAATAAGTAAATCACTGAAACTTTAAAAAATTGGCTAAAGTTTCAAAAAAATAGATACAACTTCGTTATTCCACTTTAGTAACAGAGAGTGACTTCTTACTATCTATTCCTTCATCTCGTAAAAGATTAGTACCTAAATACATTTTTGATTTTCACACTAACGCTGATGCAATATCATCGCATCTTATATCTAAGTACTCAGCTAACAATTAAGCAACGAACAAAAATTGTGTAAGTAGAACTTAACTTAATAGACACTAAACATGATTATGCGCTTACGAAACTCCGAATGCCTCATTAATTTACCAATAGAACCTTGGATTATAATAGCCTTACAGCACTAGTGTGTATAGTACAGCAATAAGCTGTTCCATTATTTCATACGAGTAACCTGTACGAGTGGAGTGTGTACGCTGAAGGCTGTTTGATCGTATGTAAGGCCTTATTTGTCATGAACAAAGATTAATATCTTTTATGATTGTGTCGTAGGTGATTTTATACGTTACGACTTATCGTATCGTTAAGATGGATGATGGTGTGAAAATAACAGCTTTCGCTATTGGCTAAAATACACTGCTGCAACAAGAATACCATTCTTAACCCCCGACGCAAAAACGACGGGGTGTTATAAGTTTGACGTGTCTATGTGTGTGTGTGTGTGTGTGTGTGTCTGTCTGTTCCCCTGTGGCGCTCAAACGGGTGGACCGATTTGAATGCGGTTTTTTTGTTTGAAAGGTGAATTAGTCGAGAGTGTTGTTAGCTATGTTTGATGAAAATCGATCCAAGATGTGCGCCGCTATAAAATCGCAGATTACATATTTTTTCACAACTCCCTTAATATGGGTATCAAATGAAAAGTCTTGACTAGTAGAATAGCACTATGCAAATCCAAGATGGCCGCCACCACAAAATGACGAATGTCGGGGGTTTTTTAAATTTTCATTTTCATTTTTATACTTGTTATAGCAATTTGAATCACCTGTAGATACGTGATTAAATTCGTAGATTTTTGCTAGATATCGTCTTATGGCAAGGTCATAAGTGGTAACTAGCTGAAGCTACTACAGTATACCATCAGATAAAGCCTGATCCAATAAATAAGATAAAGTTTTTTAAAAAACTAACGAAACAGAAGCCTGTAATCGAACTGCAGTAGCACTGGAGAGATCTAGTTTTGATGAATTATCTTTACCAATACTTATTACGTAAAACGATTTTCCAACTCCAACTTAAACTAAGTTTCAATGTAGATACAGGCTCGATGAGCAAGCTTGATAATATTGCATGTAATAGGTACATATTCAAATTAGCTGAATAAACTTCAAAGCTTCAAACGCATAACACGCACCTCGTATTAGAATAGAACGGTAGACCAGTTATTTCAAAGTCGCCGCATGATGATTTTATATTACCTATGGCTTAAAATCGTGTCATGTCATGTAAAAAGTTCCAAACTATACATACAGATGCATTTTTTACTCATCTTGTATAATATATAATATATGCTGTACAAATATTTATAATATGCCGTTAATTAGGTAAGTATAATTTCATGCTTCGTCTTTTTGCTTTGTCACGTTTTTGATAGTGCTTCTACGTAACAAACTTCATAGACTTTGTAGGTAATTACTAGCAATCATGTTTTAAAAAGTTAGTATCTATTATAATATTACAATTTGGCTTTCAGGTTTAAAGGTTTAAAGTAGATGGGAGGGTTGTTTAGTATGATAATGCATAATTAATAATTTAGCATGATAAATCAAATACTTATAGTAAATGGAGTTAAAAAAATAAATTCCTATTTAAAAATGTACAAATCAAGCCCTTTTTAACCCCCGACGCAAAAACGACGGGGTGTTATAAGTTTGACGTGTCTCTGCGTGTGTGTGTGTGTGTGTGTGTCTCTCTGTTCCCCTGTAGTGCTCAAACGGATGGACCGATTTGAATGCGGTTTTTTTTGTTTGAAAGTTGAATTAGTTGAGAGCGTTGTTAGCTATGTTTGATGAAAGTCGGTCCAAGATGGCCGCCGCTACAAAATAGCGGATTCCGTATTTTTTAACAATTCCATTAACATGGGTATCAAATGTAAGGGCTAGACTAGCAGAATAGCACTATTACAAATCCAAGATGGCCGCCGCCACAAAATGGCGAATGTTGGGGGTTTTTTTAATTTTTAATTTATATGTACTTGTATAATATGAATACGTATTCAACTCGGCCTAGAAGCCTCAGAATTTTTCGTCATTCTAGTGCGGAAGAAGATAGATATTTAAATTTATAAAGCCGTAAAAAACATGAATAGAATTTGCAAGGCACTTTACTTATTTCTTACTTTATAGTACAAAGTTCCTATAACTTTGATATTATAGTCTCTCGCTACTCTAGCAACTTTGTAGAGATGTGGAAAGTGGCACTAAGTATATTGAGAACACAATATTATGTAATATAGCAGGCACAATAGAACATAGGACATAAACAGACTGTAGACAACTCACAATACCTTCACTGCATAATATGCTAAACATAGCTACTATAATAAACCTTTCTCAAAGCCACCAACAGTGTAGGTAACAGCGTTTCCAGCAAAGATATAGTCCATTCGGTAACTTAGTGTCGGTACAGGTGCAGGTGCTCTTAGTATTCTGCTTTTATTTTTATTATTATTTTTCTGTTTGTAATTTTTTTTCTATTCTAACAGAATCTCCGAATAGTCTGCCAATCCGTACTTGGCCAGCGTGGTAGATTATGGTTAAAATCCTTCTCATTTTGAGAGAAGACCCGTGTTCATGATAATAATATTATATTTTATGTTTATGGTTATATTGTAATAAAATACGAATATAAAAAAATATAAAAAGGAAAGAGAATTTTAATAAAAAAATATGAGTAGGTATAAAACGCCAAAACCCCTTGTGCCTGTACACGCCGCGCGGCATGCTTTGAAGTCACGGCGGTGCCTTTGGCAAAACACCGCACGGCGGAGGCGGCTAGACACAAAAGGCGACCGTAAGAAAATGAACAGACTATACATTCTACGCATACAAAGGAGTTGTAAACGCCTTTGAGTGACACAAAACTGAGGAGACACCTTATAATTATAATATGCGAACATATTTATGAGGAAATGGCTGGAAATTGCGACGTCGTCATAAAATATAGGCACGTAGTGATATATTACCGTGTGTTTACATATTTGCCTCGCATCCTATCACGCTACGCCTCGTCTATCAAGGCAAAAAAATTAAACCCGAGGGAGGTCCCCATACAAGAAACCTCGAAAAAATTGCATTTTTTGTTTCAGCTCTATTAGCTCAGCTCAGCTAATTTATTGAATGCTTAAACAGCGAGTAGGTAGATACGAATTCAGATAAATATATTTATGCAAGCAAAAGCTCCAAGCAATTTTAATATCCACGACAAGGCACTAAAAACTATTATGAGTAATATATCTATCTATCATGAAAAACTTCTATTATGTGATTAATGGACCTACAGAATAAAATCGATTCGAATCTATGAGTCTATCTTGCCTTAATAGATTCACTTGAAGATTCGAAAGCACTTTGCATATAAGCTATACATATTACATAATTTAGTAAGTGTGCAAAATCATTATTTCAAGGCAGATATTCAAAGGAATTCTAGAATTTTCTTTAACATAATAATTGGAGACTTTCTTTACCTCATCGCAAAATATGAGTCCTCATTAGTTACAATCGGTAATATGGGACGCTATAAAACATGCAAAAGCTGGGAGGTTCTTTACGAAGGCCGATAAAGACGACGGAAGCTCGCCTTATCTCAAATAAAACAAGCTGCCTTTGGGACATGCTCTGCTCTGCTTATTATATATTAAGGCAAATAGGCAATAAAGTCGAGCACTTTTGCCTACATATCTAAACAACTTGAACACGAAGGTCAAAGAGTATCTTAGATAAAGAAAAAATGTATTGCGGGTTGGCAGACTTATTACCCAAGGAAACAGGCGTAATATCCTAGAATTTCTTTCGTGACAATTACGAAGGGCAACCTTCGTAATTGTCACAGTTACGGCATTTAAACCAAAATCCCACACGCCTAGAGAACTACGTCCAGCTGTGGACTGTCTGTGGGCAGTTGTGGACTAGCAGCTGTGATCTATCGGTTATACCTATTAAAATTATACAAAGTGTCAAACCCATATCTATGTGTATTATTTATATCTACGTTTTCCGTATGTCCTATGAAATTCTAAAGCTCGCTCTTGTTAAGTTTAATATTGTCGCTTGGCTGGTTCAAGTGACTTTTTTAAAACTTACTACTCTTATTTCTATTAAGAAAACCGAGTTTTCCAAACTTGCAAGTTTAAGCCTGCGAAATTTAAATATTGAAGAAAACTTTAAATTTATACAAGAAAACTTATTTTTTTTTCTTACTACCCATTGTATTAGTTTGGAAAAAGAATTAAGCAAAACTCCTGAGGATTAAGCACACTGAGACATGAATACAGTTAAATCACATACTTTATATCTATACTAATAAATAAAATTGAAGTGTCTGTCTGTAATATCGAAATAACTACCTCATATTAAGCTCATATGGTTATTTGAACGATACCATAACCGAATCACACGTTTTTAAAATTTTTGTCTGTCTGTCTGTCTGTCTGTCTGTCTGTCTGTCTGTCTGTTTGAACGGGCTAATCTTCGGAACGGCTGAACCGATTTTGACGGGACCTTCACATACAAGTAGAGAATTAACCAGGGAGTAACATAGGCTACTTTTTTAACCGACTTTCAAAAAAGGAGGAGTTGTGTTTTTCTACCTATGTACACCGATATCTCCGAGATTTCTGAACCGATTTGCGTAATTTTTTTTTAATCGATAGAGAAACATTGCGACCCTGTTCTATAAGAAATTTGGATTGCAACTCCTCAATCCTGATGCTGTAGGGGACCTAATCCCCAAAACTAATAGGTTTTAGAAACTTTCGGTTATTTAAATTGATATTGGGGATACTAATTAAAGACTTTATTGTTGAATGAACTCTGAGTAGGTACAGCTACTGAGCTACTGAGTAGGTACATGTCCAACTCCTCAACCCTGATGCTGTAAGGAATTGCATTCCGAAATCGTGGGGATCCCACGGAATTTTTCCGTTTTGGGGACGGGTTACTACAGATAGGTTACTTTTTGTTCTGAAAAATCAAAAGTTCCCATGGGATTTTTAAAAACCTAAATCCACACGGGCGAAGCCGTGGGCATCATCTAGTTTATCATAAAATTGTTTAAATTTTAATAGGTACTATAATTTCTTCCTCACTATAAACCTAACTCGTTTTTATCCATACAAGGAAACTATCTATGAAACGCTTTAACATTAATATTTGCTTTGCAATTTGCGAGCGTTCAGTTCATGTCCATAACTCGTTGAACTAATGACTAGAAAGTTAAGCGAAATGTGGATTTTACGGCTAATTCGGATTACAATGACTGTTTCTACAATATTTTAACAACGATTTGAGTATTGCTTTCAGTTTCATCTATATACTATTAATAAATAAAATTGAAGTGTCTGTCTGTAATTTCGAAATAACTACCACATATTAAGCTCATATGGTTATTTGAACGATACCATAACCGAATCACACGTTTTTAAAATTTTTGTCTGTCTGTCTGTCTGTTTGAACGGGCTAATCTTCGGAACGGCTGAACCGATTTTGACGGGACTTTCACAGACAAGTAGAGGATTAACCAAGGAGTAACATAGGCTACTTTTTTAACCGACTTTCAATAAAGGAGTTGTGTTGAAATCGGTAAATACAGATGTTAAAAACGCCCTGATAGGTATTTTCGCTGCGCGCGATCGCGACGGCCGACGCTCGCGCTCCCCGCGCCGCGCCACGCGCCCCTGCGCCCTACGCCCGCCGTACGCGGTACCGCGGTACGCCGCCGCGCGGCGGGGGGCGGGTGGACCAGAAATCTACTTATCCCTCAGGATTTGTGAAAAATCGAAATTCACGCGGGCGAAGCCGCGGGCAAAAGCTAGTTAAATATAAGACAACCTTTACAACTATACTTCTTTAGGCAAAAGCCTTTTAAAAATTAAAGATAACAAGAAAAAGTTAGTAAACTAAAACCCAACTACGCTTAATAATTTAATTTAATGCGAAAGCGCGAGGCAAGCAGCTAGTGGCGCCATCTGTTATGTCTATCCGAAACTATAATTTCATAATCTAGAAAACCGCGCGATTTTTTTCGTAAATAAAATTTAGCCTAGATATGTCACGAGAACAACGAATCAATAGACACCTCATTCATCAAAATCGGTCCAGTAGTTTAGGCGCTACAGTGGTACACACAGAATCTCATACGAAAATCGGCTACATACATACATACATACATACATAATTACATACATAGGTACATACATACACATACATACATACATACATAGACTGCTAAAATCATAATTGGCTTTTCCGTAGTCGGGTAAAAAAACTATTCTCCTATTGATAAGAACTTGTAATTATATCACCCCTTGGTTCAACTTAATTTTTAACCCCCGACGCGAAAACGACGGGGTGTTATAAGTTTGACGTGTCTGTGTGTGTGTGTGTGTGTGTGTGTGTGTGTGTGTGTGTGTGTCTGTCTGTTCCCCTGTGGCGCTCACACGGGTGGACCGATTTGAATGCGGTTTTTTTTGTTTGAAAGGTGAATTAGTCGAGAGTGTTGTTAGCTATGTTTGATGAAAATCGGTCCAAGATGGCTTCCGCTACAAAATGGCGGATTATATATTTTTTCACAACTCCCTTAATATGGGTATCAAATGAAAGGGCTTGACTAGTAGAATAGCACTTTTGCAAATCCAAGATGGCTGCCATTACAAAATGGCGAATGTCGGGGGTTTTTTAAATTTTCAATTTATACAAGTTGTTAACAGTTACACTACCTCGCTCTCTTTCTTTCTCTGTTGGTTCCTTGATTAAATGATTGCGAATTACGTATTATCGTAGTCCTGGTGAAATCTCAGAGTGGACTAGCTAGGACTTCTCAGTTGGACAGACCATCGCGACAAGATTGGAGTGTAAGTGACGTATGAGATGAGTTGTAAAATGATGGTAGAAGAAGCATTAGGCGTACAACAAGTAACGGCAAATAATTGAGAGCGCTACAACCAATAGGTATGTCTAAAAAGAAAACTTCATCCTACTGGAGTAAACACGGTATCATGGAATTTATAAACTCTTGTAAAAAGTAGCGATGATCAGAGCGAAAATTATTCGGATTATTCAGCGATGTCCATTATAAGTAAAAAAATACATAAAACATTTTTTTTCTTGACTATCTATTTATTTTAATTTACCTTAATAATTCTTAGAAATTAACTTCGATAAATGCTGGTCAACATAAATATCTTTAGCACGTCATCACTAACAAATTCCTCTCACCCGGACTCTCAGGTTATCGCGTATCGACTATAGTTGGTGAATGGTCCCAGCCACAGTTACAAATAATATACGCGTTCGCACTTATTCTGTGTGATATCGCGCGTCTTCTATATTGTTGCTATCTTGCTATACTTTAGATAATAACTAGATGATGTCCACGATTTCGTCTGCGTGTATTTAGGCTTTTAAAATCCTGTGGGAACTATTTATTTTTCCGGGATTATATTAATTTCCGGGACACAAGCTATCTCTATACCAAAGTATAAATCTGTTAAACGGACCTTTAATAATCCCGGGTGATTTTTTTAATTTTTTGGGATGAAAAGTAGCCTACGTCTGTCCCTGGGATGTAAGCTAACATACCTCTGTACCAAACATCAAAATTGGTTAAACTGTTGGGCCAAGAAAAACTAGCAGACAGACAGACACACTTTCGCATTTATAATACATATTAAAGTATGGATAATGGATATAGAAGCGACTCAGTATTACATTTTACAACTAATACCAATGCAAAAAATACAAGTGTTCCATATCTTCCTATAAATTTCAGTTCAGCCGCAACTTCGTATAAAGCTGCATGAATCACTGTTAATGCTGGTAATATATTAATGGCGTTTACACGCGCATTAATCAGTGTAATCTTTTCAACAGTGTTATCTGGCTCGTTATCGCTCGGGTAATTATGAAAGGCTTCGCTAGGTGCCACTGTGCTATGTGCTCTCAGATTTGAGATTACAGGACCGCCCACGTTTGCTTGAATTTACATCACATGGATTATTTTGTTTTCGTTGATATTAATCTGCAAAAGTTCGTTCGTATTTCGTGTTTTCTAATTTTTTGGCGTTGCAGCCTTTTGTAAGACTTAGCTTAGCTAATTATTTTACATTAAATGTTCCAGCTACTTCATTTCCCTCTTCTGGTCTATCTCTTTTTCCATATACTACTACTAATTGAGCTGCAGTCCAGGGGCTGAGATTATTGATTCACCATTTTTGGGACTATCTCATAGTCCATCTTCAGCGCTTTCAATTAAATCTATGAATTTATGAATGACTTCGTGGTGTTGCTTCTCTGCTATGTTTTATGAGATTTAAGATAAGAGAACCGACAGCGTGTGGTTTCACTTAAAGTTATATAACTGAGCTTTGTCCTACTAAGCTATTGTTTATCTATCAGTATTGGAGATGAGAGATTGAAGTTATTTTGAATTATACACACTCAAAACGTAAAAATATTGATGACTAGCTTTTGCCCGCGGCTTCGCCCGCGTGAATTTCGGTTTTTCACAAATCCTGAGGGATAAGTAGATTTCTGGTCCACCCGCCCCCCGCCGCGCGGCGGCGTACCGCGGTACCGCGTACGACGGGCGCAGGGGCGCGCGGCGCGGGGAGTTCCGTGCAGCGCGAGCGTCGCGGTCGGCCGTCGCGCGCTGCGAAAATACCTATCAGGGCGTTTTTTACCGATTTCAACACAACTCTTTTTTGAAAGTCGGTTAAAAAAGTAGCCTATGTTACTCCTTGGTTAATCCTCTACTTGTCCGTGAAAGTCCCGTCAAAATCGGTTCAGCCGTTTCGAAGATTAGCCCGTTCAAACAGACAGACAGACAGACAAAAATTTTAAAAACGTGTGATTCGGTTATGGTATCGTTCAAATAACCATATGAGCTTAATATGTGGTAGTTATTTCGAAATTACAGACAGACACTTCAATTTTATTTATTAGTATAGATGATTGTATGAACTACTAGAATTATTATTATAAGGTTATACTTGTTAAAATTAATTTACTTTATGAATTGATACACAAATGGGCCGGTTTATTACTCCCAAACTTCCTCCCGAATTAAAAAAGCGATAAACGTTACTACTGCAAACGGAAATAAATTTTCAAAGTTCATTGGAACTCCGAAAATTACTGGTGGGAATTTATTAAAGCTGTACATTTACAGCTGTAATAAATTTATACCAGAAGCGCCAAAATTATTCACCAAAACTACTGACTACCGTAGGTACTTATGCACCATTCCTCTACAGTTCTACACTCACTGTATTCTGAACTAGTAGGTACTCTTTGTAGCGATTCTTGCAAGAGACCCATGTCCAGCTTTGGACATCTATAGCTTGAGATGACAATGACGATAACTTTCTGTATTACGTCACAACTACCTGTCCCCATGGATTTACGTTTCTTCAAGTCATCTGTTTGGCAAATTATAGGTACAAGCATTATTAGACGAGCGATCTTTTTAAATATATTATGGATACGGATAGAGTAAGAAAATCTGCATCTTATTACTACAAGACACGGCAAATAAGTCGAGCGGTGACCTTCAATGCGCAGAAGTCGAAAATGAGGTAGGTATCTCGGGGTGTGAGGGGTCGCGCTGAGGGCGTGGGGATCGCTCGTAAGCGCTGATTGGCTCTCCAATCGTATTGTGTCCCGCTCACTCGTACAACGCTGCGCGCACTTGAAGGTATAACCTCCGGCACGTAAGTCGACCGGTGACTTACGTGCCGGAGGTTTTACCAACAGGAATGTTACGAAATTACAATACCAGTACTCAGTAACATAAAAATACTGATAATAAATACATAACCGTGTGCAGTGCCAAAATTATTTGCCGGCAAAACTAACTACTAATAATTCTACTATTGCCGTTGATTGTACACATTTGTACACTTTAAATTCCTACGAGAATTATAGACCAGCGGCGTCAAAATTATTCACCGGCGAAACACCAACCAGTCCATTCCAGACCTATTTGTGTCGAACTCTATTATTTAACGATTCGACCGATTTCGAAGTGGATCTACAACATTTCTTGCTCGAGCCCACAACACGTTCGTTTTTTTTTACCCAAAAGTTCCAAAAGGGACCAATTAGTTACGGAGCTATGCGGTACTAAAATTCTTTTGTGGTTAAATTCTAAATACGTGGCTAGTCTTGTTCAAAAGATTTGAGTATTATGGAAATTATTGAGGTGAGTTTTTCGAAAGTGAGAAATGTTTTGGATACAATAGAGTTTATTATGTTAATTTTTCTTACATTAACAAACTTTCTAGTGCACTACAGCGCTTTTTGTAAACGATCATTTTACAATAAGCCGAGTTTTGTTTGTAGTTTGTTTCCCAGTAGAGTTGGAAATTAAGGTTAGAATATTTTAGTGTAAAGCATGTTTTATTTATGCTACTTATTTATGAAACATTGGCCATTTGACTACTGCATATTTGAAATTGCAAATATCCACAAGGCTGGATAGAAAGAATCACAAATCTTGATATATGCAAGATCTTTGTATAGAATAGAATAACAGCAATACTTTATTGTACCACAAGTGTAAATTGAAAATTTAAAAAACCCCCGACATTCGCCATTTAGTGGCGGCGGCCATCTTGAATTTGCAATAGTGCTATTCTACTAGTCAAGCCCTTTCATTTGATACCCATATCAAGGGAGTTGTGATAAAATATATCATCCGCCATTTTGTAGCGGCGGCCATCTTGGACCGATTTTCATCAAACATAGCTAAGAACACTCTCGACTAATTCACCTTTCAAATAAAAAAAACCGCATTCAAATCGGTCCACCCGTTTGAGCGCCACAGGGGAACAGACAGACAGACACACACACACACACACACACACACACACACACACACACACACACACACACACACACACACACAGACACGTCAAACTTATAACACCCCGTCGTTTTTGCGTCGGGGGTTAAAAATAAGAGAGCAATTTAATAAAGAAACGAAAAATTCATCTACAGTATTTATGTTATAAACACACGCGTACCTGCCTTACACAAGGTATGTAATTAGAAATATTTTGAGTATTGTCAAGTAAAATATACTCAAGCTAACAATGTTTTCGAAACTACATTAGTAAGTTTCAAAGCTATAAACTAGGAGTATTTTCACTGTGCAGACGTGTCATGATTTACTGTGACTCGGCAGGTTTTCACAACGTTTCGTGTCAAAAGAACGCTTGACAATACGGCTAATAAAACACATAATGCCTTCAAGGGACGTGCTGTAAGAGCGAGTTACTTTTTTGTTCAACGTATTTAAATATCGGTTTAACATCACACAAACATTAGTGGTAACTGAGTTCTACATAATTCTCAATGACAAGTCTTAAGCCGAACATTTGTCTTATTTCACTGGAATCATTATAATAAAGATAGTACTAGTATAGTGTGAAGTGACCGGATAAAACAATTAATAAAATGGAGATAGTTTTAGATAAAATTTTTGTTCAGCTGCTCTATTTTTGCCTAAATGTCGTTCGCTTACCGGCTTATTTGGTCATATGAAACAGATAGTCACATAGAGAGTGCAGCATCCTCTTCAAATTCAATCCAAAGTCAGACCTCTAATCTAATTAGTACATCACTGAACATCACACGTTCAGTGCTGGACTAGCTATATTAGAGGTCTCTCTCTTTTACAAGCCTCAATCTTACATCGCTTATAGCCAACGCTCCTTACGACTCGTTTGATGTCGATTTTCATTTAACAGGGGGTCTACCAACAATGCGCTTTCCGGTGCGAAGTCACCACTCCAACACCTTGGGACCCCAACATCAATCAGTTTTTCGCACTATGTGCCCCACCCATTGCCACTTCAGCTTCGAAACTATTTGAGCTATGTTGCTTACCAAATGAATACGTACAGAGAGAAAGCTTCATACAAACGGCCCGCTGTAGGTACAATCACACAAACACACCCGCCGACGGTTCACGGACGCCCGCGTCTGACCTCCAACCGGTTCAGTTGGATGACAAACGTGCGCTATGTGTGAGTGTACCTACAGCGGGCCGCCTTGTAGAAGCTTCCTCTCTGTACCTATCTACTCGTGTGTTGCTTACTCTACTCCCTTATGTGATCTCCTAATTAATTCTCCGAATGAATAATGCAAGCTAGTAATACAAAAAAAAATCATCGTTATAATAGCTGTGAACAAATCGATCACTGGCTCTCAGTCTAACTTTATAGGCTAGCGCGGGCCGGTTCTAAAGTTAAAAAGGAAATAGTGTCCTTACCGCATTCAACACAGAATAAACGACTGCTGAATGCAATCGTTGAAATATGATCAAAGCCCTACTCTAACTAAAGTTACTTTGTATTTTGTTCAGACAACATTTTTAGATACAATCCTCATGAATAAAACAATGGGCTATTGAGTATTAACTACTAGGGAAAGGTTATAATTTAAACTGTCTTTATGTGCGTATACATAATTATAGATACATTCAAGACAAGATAGACAAATTCAATATTTCATAAATAACAAACAAAAATACAAAAAGGAAAATGCAAAGTAAAAACAAAATTTACTGTGCAGAGGTATTTACACTTTTTTTTTAAATATTTACCTTTTTTGGAATTCACTCTTTATCATTGTAGGAAAATAGTTAAATGTAAATTTTGAAAAATATTTAATTTTCATTCGCAGCTCACAATTTAATTTGATTAAATAAATGCTTGCTGCCAAGCAGCGAGATCCATTGATCCTTTTGGATCAAGAAAAAGACAGTGTTTTTACACATTTTCCTCAAAGTAAACGTATATCGTAATGTAACGCAAAGTATACGACTTGCTTCTGATACTATAAGCTTTTACGACTTTACCTTTTCGATGCTACTTGCATTCGAAATAGACTTCCCTCCGTCATTGTTCTCAATGCTGAGTAGTCATGATCTTTACCAAAGTGCATAATTATTCCACAGCCCGCTTAAAAAAATATACAACCATAAAAAAGGATTCTTGTGTTGTCGGAAATGTCTTGGTACACAGTCACACAACAATCCTTGCGTTTGCCTTTTGAAATGCTTTTTTGTGCGAGCAAACATCAAACAGTTCTACATGTTCAAATATTGGTCACCGTTTCACGTATTCAAATAGAGGGTTATTGTTTTAGGTGATGCGCGCGCGCTTGTGAAGCGATGGCGCGCGGGAGCGTGCTGCTCGTGCTATGGGTGGTCGCCGTCGCCGCGGACAAACACGGTGAGCTCTTCGACTATAGCTGAACTCTAAAGTCAATCACATAAGCCAATGCAGTTAAAGTAAACATACCATACTCGTCACGACATTTCACTTTTGCGTACAATATTTTCATTGTTGCTTATAACAAATCACTCACAATGATCTTTTTTCCCAAAGTAAAACTTGTTAAGTTTATATTACACACAAAACCAATTCATTTTTAGCAGTTTACGTAAATATTTTAACAAAAATCTAGTCCACAATCGTAAAATAAAACCACAGAGTATTGATCTACTATGGAGTTTGACATAAGATATAGACTAAATGCCTAGTGCTGAAAACGAAAAGTGAACCATAGAGTGAATGTTATGAACGAGTAAGAACGAGTTTAATCGATCCTAAAATTCGGGTAAAATCGGAAGTAATTTTTGTAAAGGTCAATGTATTGTCTGTGTCTCTTTAATTTCTCTCGTTTAATTTTGTTATCGTTATTAAGTAAGGCGCATCCGATGCCGGCATTGTTTTTTTAGCATCGATTCGACTGTGGAATTTGCCAAAATTAGGTACCAGCTGGAAGTCTGCGTATAGAGATACTCAGTAACGATGCCATAATGATAACATTTGCTGCCTATTTAACGAATCGACTTCTACTCATATAAATTCTTACTAGTAGACGTCCGTGGCTTCGCTTGCGTGATACCTAAACTAAGTATAAATAAGCATTGGGAAGGACATTGGCGTCCTTTCCAACGTTTAACTATCATCATATCAAATTTCATCGATACCAAGAGGGAGCGAGCGAGCGAACGATATTTTCGGTCGTCTTCGGTTTGTGGTGCCAGTGCCGTGTGTCGATGCGCCGCGCTGTCATTTCACCGCCGCTTTCCGTTGCGTGGTCAACTGTCTCGCTCGCACTGCACTGGTCTGATCGTTTGATTCGGGTGTTGCGGGGTCATTCGTTTCGCTGCTTCTCTTGATGTAGTACGTGTCGGGTGTTCTCTGATGCTCTTTAGTTTTTATTTTCAACGACTTGGCTTGTTTGTTGGATTTTTGGATTTTTTTTGGATGAGCACTCCCCCTCCCTCAAATAAAACTATTTCTTACTCTTTAGGTAATTTTTGGCTATTGTCATCAATTCATATATATTTTTATAAAAAGCTTTATGTTATTTTAAATCAGATATAACCAGATAAAACATCATGTAACAAAACTTGCTACAAAGCTAGTAATATTAAATGTAGTATCTGATTTCAAAGGTTTAAATAATATCGTTTTCAACGATAGAAGGTTGTTTTTAAAATCACTCTATTTCGATAATCGATTTAAGAATGTATTCATTCAATCGTCCATTCACAATCTGCCTGCTTCTGCTTCCCATCACTATGAGTACAATGACAAATATGATCACGTGATCCGACGCCATTTCTGTTTACAAATACTGCATTGGGATATGGTATGGACTGTAGGTATAGAACGCCTTTTTAACCCCCGACGCAAAAACGACGGGGTGTTATAAGTTTGATGTGTCTGTGTGTGTGTGTCTGTATGTGTGTGTGTGTGTGTGTGTGTGTGTGTGTGTGTGTGTGTGTGTGTGTGTGTGTGTGTGTGTGTCTGTCTGTTCCCCTGTGGCGCTCAAACGGGTGGACCGATTTGAATGCGGTTTTTTTCGTTTGAAAGGTGAATTAGTCGAGAGTGTTGTTAGCTATGTTTGATGAAAATCGGTCCAAGATGGCCGCCGCTACAAAATGGCGGATTACATATTTTTTCACAACTCCCTTAATATGGGTATCAAATGAAAGGGCTTGACTAGTAGAATAGCACTATTGCAAATCCAAGATGGCCGCCGCTAAAAAATAGCGAATGTCGGGGGTTTTTTAAATTTTTAATTTACACTTGTTTTGTGAAATAAACCCTGTAGTTCGGAGAACCGGTAGATGTTGGGATCCTAAGTTGCTTGATTAGTGACCTCGCACCGGCAGTAATGAAATACTAACTGGATACTTTGTACAAGCGACACAAAACTATGAAGAGATATCATGTGCTCAGTAACTATTTATTAACTACACCTGTCTATCAGTTGTAAATCCCACCTATATTAAGATAACAATACACACAAAAAATCATTAGCGCCGGCACGGCAAGCTTTTTTTATAACGAGTATTTTCATCACCAACCCCACTCAATATCTGAGGGTGGAAGTAATTTTAAAGACGCCGAAATTTTCACTTAAAGTCTTAGCACCTAATCTCGAGTAAGATAAGGAGGTCGCCCGGCAAAAAGTACCCAGAGATAATTCAAAGATTGCTCTCGAGTAAAAAATTCTCCTAGAGAGATCCATAGGGTTCCGTTTATACTTAGTAAAATAATGATCTCACAACCGAATTTTGGCCACAGTGGCCAGTTTCAATGGAGGTAGAAGTAATGCTGAAGATATTATTATTATTACAAGTGTGTGCGCAAACACAAGTGCACTCTCTATTCCCTCACTCTCATGGTCCGAAGGAGAGTCTCACTACTGGAGAGTGATCAGACACAGGACCGACGGCTGCTTATGCTATGCGAGGCATGGACGTGACACCGCCAACTTTTCAACTCCGATCTGCTAATGAGTATTTCTTGACTTTCTACCCTAAGAGATGGTTAATATTTGCGTAGAATTAAATTCTTAATTAAAAAGATTCCCAGCGTACCCTAAAAGGGAAGAAGACTGCTTTGTGAAAGGAATGGGAAGGTACGCAAAAAAGTCACTTAATCGTGACGAGCCACAGGCGACTTCCGAACACGACTCTCGCATTAGCCAACTATAGGAACACAATTACGTAAAGAATTACATTTTATTGTGTGAATACAAACTTAGCTTTGAAGCTATTTGTGCTTTATTGTAAGTATATTATGTATGTATAACTTGTTTTGTGAATGCAACGATACATAAAGTAAATAACTTTTGTTATAAATTTTTTTTAACAAAAAATCAAACTTATTTAATGCTTGTAATGTGCTTTACGATCTTTGCCTGACCTCACATGGATTCATATCTTTTTTATTCACTTCATTGTAGGTATGGTATCTCAAATAAAGTACAATGGCAGACTAAAATGCTGATAGTATTTTCTACCTGTCTGTACCGTATCACGTTCGACATAATATCGTGTGGTATACCCAAAAAAAAAAAAAAAACAGAATTAGGCAAGAATCTCGATATTACATACAAATTGAAAATTCTTTTTAAATTTCGATACCTATTAATAAATAAGAATCATTCATCATCCTAAATGTGAAAAAACAAATCAACAAAACCCAATCTGATAAAACTATCATATTTTATAATGAATAGACGTGTGCATAATTCCGCTAGGAACGAGACGAATGAAAATAACTACTGATCAAAGGTTGTTTTGTGCTCCGTGTCGCACTTGACCGATGCTGCTCTAGATAGAGAAGGGCTTATTGATGAGGAATGCTTAATCAACGTCCCGGACGTATTACGAAGCTTGAATGCACGAGTAGATATCCTACAGAGAGGAAGCTTCATACAAGCGGCCCGGTGTAGGTACACTCACACACGAGCTCTCCCTAACGGTTCACGGACGCTCCGCGGCTGACGCCAAGTGACGTAGATTGGTTACTAGAGCTCCTAAACTGAAGCGTCGAATGGAGTGTAATTCTTCGCTCCTCAGTCCGTAGTGTGTGGTAGTGGCATTGTAGTGAACTGTAAGTGAAACATTAAAATTTGTATGTGTGCGGCCGCTTGTATGAAGCTTCCTCTCTGTAGGGATATCTACTCATGTGGCTTGAATGCACTTGATATACGATGCTTACTGACAAAAGCGCCGCGCGATAAATACTTTTACAGTATCAGCTTTTCGATATTAACTATCATTAAAACTGATACAGATTGGATTCTTGATTAAAAACGTTATTCTAAATTTGGGAAATCTGTTGTTAATAAAAAAGTAGGGTAGGCTTGAAATATTAAACATCTTCATTGTTTCATTAATAACTAGTTTCTGCCATGGCTTCGCCCGCGTGAATTTCGGTCTTCACAAATCCCGAGGGAATCGTGGATTTCTGGTTCCCGTTCCCGCTCCCTGTCCAACCTTCTTTCAAGGAAGATTGATAGTAATCTACCTATAGCTGTAGCTATAGATTTCGGAACAATCAGCGCCATCTGTCGCGTTTTTGGAAGTCTATATCTATTTAAGTCCCACAGGAACACTTCGGGATAAAAAGTAGCCCATGTGTTAAGTCAGGGCATAATCTATCTCCATTCATAATTTCAGCCAAATCGGTTCATTAGTTGCGGCGTTAAAGAGTAACAAACATACACAAATACACACACACACACACACACACACACACACACAAACTTTCGCCTTTATAATATTACTGTGAATATTGTTATTGCCATTACAAAAATATTTGGCACTCTACTTATTTCGTAGTAACGATTTTTATTTTGTTTACTTCAACGTTTCGAAGTTAAGAAATTCTTCAAATTTTTAATTACCAGATGAAATATAATTTTAGACAGTTCTTTTATGCATTAGAACTCTCAATGATTTGTATTTTCAACATTAATTGTCACAAAGTGGAAATACAGCTTATCCTAAAACTGTTTTCTTATCCAAATAAGTTTCGGACAAGCTTGTGACTTACATTAAAGTATTAAAGCACTCACATCTTATCAAGTAAAAAGATGGTCCTCTTTTGAATCACCATTTGCTTGTGGTTAATAGATCCTCTTAAAAAATCTTTAATGGTTTCACTCACACATTTTTATCACGGAATATAACACATGCAAGCAATAACAAGTAATGAGTGGTGCTTAAAATGAATATGGCCGAATAAAACATCCACAGCATTGCTGTAGATATTGGTATCGGCCGTTACACTCGCCTGCTTTTTGAGTGCATCGATAAAGTATTGGAGCTTATAATAGTTTTGATGCAGCTTCTATCTACATAGTTCCTTTTATTAACCCCCGACGCAAAAACGAGGGGGTGTTATAAGTTTGACGTGTCTGTGTGTGTGTGTGTGTGTGTGTGTGTGTGTGTGTGTGTGTGTGTGTGTGTGTGTGTGTGTGTGTGTGTGTGTGTGTGTGTGTGTGTGTGTTCCCCTGTGGCGCTCAAACGGGTGGACCGATTTGAATGCGGTTTTTTTTGTTTGAAAGGTGAATAAGTCGAGAGTGTTCTTAGCTATGTTTGATGAAAATCGGTCCAAGATGGCCGCCGCTACAAAATGGCGGATGATATATTTTTTCACAACTCCCTTGATATGGGTATCAAATGAAAGGGCTTGACTAGTAGAATAGCATTATTGCAAATCCAAGATGGCCGCCGCCACAAAATAGCGAATGTCGGGGGTTTTTTAAATTTTCAATTTACACTTGTTCTATAATTAGTCAGAACTTCCTCAAAAATTTAGAGTCAGGAATTACTTTTTTTTCTGTTCTTCGGGTTTTGTATACTTTGCATGATGACTTTGACAGTTATGTCAGCTGTTACAGTGTATAAACACCATCTTTTTTGTTTAATCGCTGCCGATCTTCAACTATACCTATGCCCCCAAAAAATCACATCAGTTCGGGGCTCTGTAAGTAGTGTTAAGTGTAAAGTGGCGGCGTAATTGAAGGAAAAACCAACAAACAAACACTCCATAGCGTTTACAATATCAGTAGGAATGTACTTAAGCGTTCTTAATTTAATAGGGTGTGTTTGCCTCTATTAAATACAATTCTCCCAGCTGCGATCAATTAAAACTCAGTTATTTTACTGCAATCTACTTTTTAACCCCCGACGCAAAAACGACGGGGTGTTATAAGTTTGACGTGTCTGTGTGTGTGTGTGTGTGTGTGTGTGTGTGTGTGTGTGTGTGTGTGTGTGTGTGTGTGTGTGTGTGTGTGTGTGTGTGTGTGTGTGTGTGTGTGTGTGTGTGTGTGTGTGTGTGTGTGTGTGTGTGTGTGTGTGTGTGTGTGTCTGTTCCCCTGTGGCGCTCAAACGGGTGGACCGATTTGAATGCGGTTTTTTTTGTTTGAAAGGTGAATTAGTCGAGAGTGTTCTTAGCTATGTTTGATGAAAATCGGTCCAAGATGGCCGCCGCTACAAAATGGCGGATGATATATTTTTTCACAACTCCCTTGATATGGGTATCAAATGAAAAGGCTTGACTAGTAGAATAGCACTATTGCAAATTCAAGATGGCCGCCGCCACTAAATGGCGAATGTCGGGGGTTTTTTAAATTTTCAATTTACACTTGTAAGGAATATAGTTATGCACCGTGTCTGTAACTTTGATATCTCTTCTCGAAATGGAACGTCATAAAACATTCAAGGATCCATCCACATCCGTTGCGAAGACGCCTCAGCCCTCACTCAGCTCCGTGCAAGTTACTCGTAAATGCACTTAACTCTGAGACGTAAAAAGATTCGCTAGTTAACGGCAGTCTCGGCTATTCGCTCGTAGCGTTTGCGTAAATCAAACGTTGGGGGACATTCTGTTGCAGTTTATTACAGATTCATGTGTCGTGACTTAATGGATGAAACGTTACAGCTGGTTGTTTTTGAACTTAATTAAGTAATGTTTTTGCGTTGCACAGTCGCGTAGATATTTTTAAAGTGAAAACTTCTTTAGGCGCGTTGAGCAATTTTTGGGTGAACAAAAATCATGGAATTCGCGTCATCGTCACCGAACGCTTTCTATGAGCTATACATGTATACTATGTATATATATGTGTACTTTTTGGGTGAACAAAAAGCGTGAAACTCGCGTCATTGTTACCGCACGCTTCCCATGAGCTATAATATGTATTGTATACTGTTTAAACTTTAATCCAGTTTTCACTTCTATCGGCAGTTCCCAAAGACATTTTGTTTTGGTATACAAATAGCATTTTTAGTTTCACATAGATTTTAAAATACACGGGTCAATTAATTTCCACAAGTATTTAAGTTAAGAATTGAAAAGAGTTTACAATGCTAAAGTTCAAAACATCATTTTACAAAAACTGAAGTCTTTGTAAACTCCAAAAACAAAACATTAATTAATTATGAGATGGTGTAGCGGAAATGAAAGGCCGTTGCTACATAATTATATTATTCCTTATATTCACTATAACAACATATGTATATTGGCACAAAAAACTTGATGATTCTGACGATGACCCGGGTTGCTTCTCTGCAGAATACCAGAGTTATGGATACTTGGAGGGATGGAAATCGAATGTTCTCGTTGTCTGATCTCTGAACGTAGGCTGCACGATTTGAATTTCATTTTGTTCCATTTGACAACTAACTCTTCTTTCGGCGACACCAGCCAGCCGCGCATAAAGAGATTGTAATCACGACAATGGTTCTCTTTTTATATTACAATTATAAAGTAAGTAAGAGAAGGTTCTATAATTATACTCAACTAGCGGACCCGGCAGACGTCGTCCTGCCCGCTATTAGCGCCACCTACCGGGTCCAATTTTTCTACTTACAAACCTTCCTCTTGAATCACTCTATCTATTAAAAAAACCGCATCAAAATCCGTTGCGTAATTTTAAAGATTTAAAAATACATAGGGACAGAGAAAGCGACTTTGTTTTATACTATGTAGTGATACATAGGATTACATAGGACATATTTGGGATATTATAGGATTGTCTGAAGTCCGAAGAGAGGGGGAGGACTCGATAATTCTCAATTCCGGCAACTTGTTCTACTACCGGGAGGGCGACCAACAGTCCCAGGGTGGTGTCGGATTCATCGTCCACAAGTCCCTCGTCAACAGCATTGTTCAAGTCGAGAGTGTGTCGAGCAGGGTAGCGTACCTTATACTCAGAATCACCAAACGGTATTCGCTGAAGGTCATACAGGTTTACGCACCGACATCGACACAACCCGACGAGGAGGTGGAGGTACTGTATGAGGATATTTCTAAAGCCATACATGCCTCCAACACTCACTACAGTGTTGTGATGGGGGATTTTAACGCAAGGCTGGGTGAACGAATCGGTGCAGAGGTGAGAGTCGGGCAATTTGGATATGGGCGAAGGAGTCATAGGGGCCACATGCTGGCCAACTTCATGGAGAAGGAGGGCCTCTTTATGATGAACTCCTTCTTCAAGAAGCGGCCACACAGAAAGTGGACGTGGATGAGTCCAGATGGTTCCACGAGAAACGAGATTGACTTCATCATGTCGACCAAACGGCATATATTCAATGATGTCTCAGTGATCAACAGGGTGAAAACCGGAAGTGATCACCGTATGGTAAGAGGCACATTGAATATCAACATAAAGCTGGAAAGGGCCAAACTGGTGAAGTCTACACTCCGACCTTCTCGTGCTCATATCCAAAACCCCGAAAGCTTTCAGCTCGAACTGCAGAACCGATTCGATTGCCTAGCAGATTGCGACTCTGTGGACGATCTAAACAACAGGCTGGTGGAAACTGTCCATACGGTTGGGTCCAAGTACTTTAAGACCCACCGTGCAATCAGAACCAAAAAGTTCTCAGACCAGACTCTCAAGCTAATGAATAAGAGGCAAGAAATGAGACTGCAGTCTTCAGCAGATGCGTTTGCTTACCGGCAGATTAATAGGCAGATCTCTAAGGCGCAAACGCGAGACTTGCGTAACTTTAATACAGAATGTATTAAAGATACGGTCGAGCGAAACAAGGGCTCAAAAGTCTTCGCAAGAGATCTGTCTATCGGACAGAGCCAGCTGACGCGACTGAAGACCGACAACGGTAGTCTCATTTCATCAAAGCCTGAGATCTTGAGAGAGGTAGAGAACTTTTACGGACAGTTGTACACCTCAACTCAGAAGCCTGTTGAAGATTTGGCTAAAGATCCCAGAGCCAAATTGACCCGACACTATACCGAAGATATCCCGGACGTCAGCCTATACGAGATTAGTATGGCTCTCAAACAACTGAAGAACAACAAGGCGCCAGGCGATGACGGAATCACAGCGGAACTCCTGAAAGCAGGTGGCAAACCAGTTCTTAAGATCTTTCAGCGATTGTTCAATTCCGTCATCGACGAGGGTATAACGCCAGAGGCATGGCACAGGAGCGTGGTGGTTCTTTTCTTCAAAAAGGGTGATAATACCTTGCTGAAGAATTATAGACCCATCTCGCTGCTGAGCCATGTCTATAAGTTGTTCTCGAGAGTCATTACGAATCGTCTCGCTCGTAGGTTCGACGACTTCCAGCCTCCCGAACAGGCCGGGTTCCGAAAAGGCTTCAGTACCATAGACCACATCCATACGCTGCGGCAGGTTATACAGAAGACCGAAGAGTATAACAAGCCACTTTGCTTAGCGTTTGTGGACTATGAGAAAGCCTTTGATTCGGTGGAAACTTGGGCTGTATTGAGATCACTACAGAGATGCCGGATCGACTATCGGTATATCCAAGCGCTGAAGTGTTTGTACGAAAACGCCACTATGTCAGTCCGTATACAGGATCAGACTACAAGACCAATCCAATTGCAGCGAGGAGTGCGACAGGGAGACGTCATCTCCCCGAAGCTCTTTACCGCAGCATTGGAGGACGTCTTTAAGCTTCTGAATTGGAACGAACTTGGCATCAACATCAACGGCGAGTACATCACTCACCTGCGGTTTGCCGATGATATAGTCGTGATGGCAGAGTCTCTGGAAGATCTCAATACAATGCTCAATGACCTCAGCAGGGTTTCTCAACAGGTGGGCCTAAAAATGAACATGAGTAAGACGAAAATCATGTCAAATACTCATGTCCCGCTTCACCCGATAATCGTTGAGAACTCGGCGCTCGAAATTGTAGACGAGTATATATACCTAGGACACACAGTCCAGCTAGGTAGGTCCAATTTCGAGAAAGAGGTCAACCGCCGAATCCAACTCGGATGGGCAGCGTTCGGGAAGCTTCGCGATGTCTTCTCGTCCAAAATTCCTCAATGCCTGAAGACGAAAGTCTTCGAACAGTGCGTGTTGCCAGTGATGACATACGGATCCGAGACATGGTCGCTAACTATGGGCCTCATAAGAAAGCTCAGAGTCGCTCAGAGAGCGATGGAGAGAGCTATGCTCGGAGTTTCTCTACGCGATCAAATCAGAAATGAGGAGATCCGTAGAAGAACCAAAGTCACCGACATAGCTCAACGGGTTGCGAAACTGAAGTGGCAATGGGCGGGGCACATAGTTCGGAGAACCGATGGACGTTGGGGTCCCAAGGTGCTGGAGTGGCGACCTCGCACCGGGAAGCGCAGTGTTGGTAGACCCCCCACTAGGTGGACCGACGACATCAAACGAGTCGCAGGGAGCCGCTGGATACAAGCGGCACAAGACCGTGGCAAGTGGAAGTCCCTTCAAGAGACCTATGTCCAGCAGTGGACGTCAATCGGTTGACAACGACGACGACGACGAGTGATACATTAGTGATTAGATCATATTATTTCCAAAATGTTCAAAATTTCTCACAATACTAGAGATTATCTCAATCCAAATCTTATCCTCCGAAAACACATTCATGTCAACAAGGTGCAAACCCAAATCCGAAATTACCTTCGAAAATCTTTTGAGCATCGGAACCGACGTGTTCTCACCGAGTTTCAGAAAAAAAATACATAAAAGCCGGCCACACCCACAAAAACTGCTTCAATAGTCACCTTTACTTTGTAAATGTAACACGATACATACAAAGAGTAGTCGAGTGCCAGTCAAGAGGTTCCCAAACAAGATAATCCCTTTGTTAGTCGAGTTATAATGGCGTCTCCGGGGAGTCCTCTATTATTTTCTGTTTCGTTCACAGCAGCTGCGGCGTGTGTTAGAATCTCGTATTTCGATGTGAATCGAGTTTCAATTTGTGTTCCTGCTTCGGTGAAGAGCGGCAGGTTAGCGGTAACGTGTTACAAATTGTCGCCAAATGTGAGATGTTGTGTTTACGTTCTTGTTTTGACTGTGAGAGTCATTATTAAATTTCCTCATTAGGATGAATTAAGTTCCAAGTGTTATGTGTAGGAATTAGGAATTTCATTGCTGAGTTTGTTTTAAGAATATTTTAATGTGAGTTTTATATTTCACAATTTAATTGATTTTGTGATCATCTAATGTAATAATTCTAGTATTACTTTATTAAATCTTAGGGCGATACTTGTAAACTTTTACTCCTAAAATTTTCTCTCTCTGAATAACCGTGTAAATTGACAAACACTACGAAAACTCCAGTGAAAGAATTTTGTTCACTGAAAGACTTAAATATGCGATGCTAAAAAAACAATATCAAATAATTTTCTCCAATCACTTCAATTAATAAGGTATTTTGACTTAGAAACTAAGATTGGTATCACCAGGGATGCATGAAATAGAAAGAAATTAAAAAACCCATTATCGTTCCGACCAAACCACATTGGATTTCATTAGCCCTTTGGAACCCAAATAGCGTCGATCCCATTCTTAATTATCCGAATGCTGGACAAAATGACAGGACGCGGTCCCTTTCAACTCGAGATAACTGCCCATCAAGCAGCACGCCTGAAAGTAGACTGTGCTCCCGCACTGTACGAAAAATTTCTATCATTTTCATCTCATTCGTCTCAACCAATATATATTTCCACTGCTAGACATAGTTCTCTTGCAAGGATCGACACAGAACACGATCTTGTGCCGCCACAGAATACGATCTCTATCATTTTACGCAAGTAGAAATTGCAATTCAATAATGACTGAATATTGTAATCCATAGCTGCACCGCATTATGCCGTCGTCGTCATCAACCGATAGGCGTCCACTGCTGGACATAGATCTGTTGCAAGTCCTTCCATACGTTGGTCTTACATCGCTTGTATCCAGTGCCAGTCGCTCTTTGCAACTCGTCTGATGTCGTTAGTCTACCTAGTTGGGGGCTGGCAGCACTGGTTCCCTTCGGAAGCTCAACATCTATTGGTTCTTCGAATTATGTGCATCGCCTATTGTCACTTAAGCTTTGTAACTTGTTAAGCTATATCCGATCACGTATCATATTAAAATTTATTCTTCGGCTTCAATCTAACCAGTTGTAGTTAAATTTTTGTTTACGTGTCCTTGATGAAACCTCCATAATTTAGACCTATTGGTCTTATATTTTGGCAGAGAAAAAGACAATGTAAAGCTGCTCTCCGAAATTGGAATAGCAAGCGTTGCTTTTTGTTCTAATCAGATGAAAGTCAGTTTGTTTTTAGATCTTGTTAGGAGCCCGCGGAATCCGACCATCCATCAAGCGAACATATTTCACCTCGCGCTGCGGCAATAAGGAATTCCTCCATTTGCATTTATTTTCTCCTTCCTTCGTTTTGTTGTAAGGAATTTTAAAACTACCAAAACAGCTTCATTTCAGTCGTCCAATTTCATGAGTTTTGTTGATTCACAAAATTAGGATTGGAATTGAGAATTTTTTCTTTTTGAAATCGTTAAAAATGACTTTGTGTGTGTAAAGGTGTATAGTTAGTATAGTATGCAAGCTTATTCTGGTATCTTTTACCAAACATTTCTCATACTATCAGATAATTATTTTATAGTAGGTATTTTTATTAAGATTACTGCCAGACACAGTTTGACACAGTTGCCTTGTTTTTTGTTGAGGTTATTTCACAAAAAACCTAGAGTTCAGTGGACATTGTAGTATTTATTTAGAAACATCGCTACAGTATTTTTGGAAGTTTAATATCCGAGTCTGTAAAACTAAGTTGGTATAACTCATATTACATCATTTATTTCGTACTTGTGTATACCATATCCCATAATAGTTCGATAGAATGTTCATACTGAACATGATGGAACGACTCTCGTTAAAATAACCGTAGCTGTTAATATTTTGAAAGTAAACAGTGATTGATCTTATGTACCTTCTATGACGTTTTGAAGTGTTCATATATTTTTCTTTGCTATACTCGTATTTAAAACTTGAAAAAGTAGTTAAGCTTCCGCTGAACCTCAATTAAGGTCCATTAATTAAAGTGTGAACAAAAAATTGTTAAAGCTTTTAAAATTTTGATTTGTTAATCTTCATATTTTTTTTATTATTTTCGTTTATTATATTAAACAAAATAATCTGAAGTCAAGCTTACATAAATATCATAGAAATATTCAGTGATAATAAATCAAACATATTAAGTACATATTATCGTCACACAAAACAATGTTATAATCTAACGATTTCAAGTAGAATAAAGACCACACAGAATCATTTTCCAAACAACATTAATCTTGTTACAAAACATAAAATTGATTTCAAGATCACAGCTGGAAGCTTTTACGCTGCGTTGTTTATTAGTTATGTATAAAATTAAAATCAATTTTCGAGACTGGCAACAGTATCTTACGAAACTTTGGTTTTAACAGCTGATATGCATAAAGCAATATTACGAAAACGAATATAGAGCTCAAATAAAATGATTACTTAATTCATAGAAAGAGTGAAAAACTGAAAATTATCTAGTGCATAATTTCAAAAATAAATCTTATTGATAAAAAATGTTACTTACTGTATGAAAATGTATGGATGCAGAAGTAAAAGTACTTACATGAAAAATATAAAACGTAAAATATTTTATTGTCTAGCAAAGTAAATATAAGATTTCTGTCTGAAGACAGTCTTTCGCCCGATGGGTGTTAAGAATTAATTTAAGTGCAACGTATTAAGTTAAATAAGAAAGATAATTTACAAATTCAAGTTACAAAGAAAATATAAGGGCAGATGATTATTTTAAACGATGCAAAATAGCGCTGGCAGGGAACTGCCGTCCACATATTGAGTGTGATAATAGATTATGCAAAAAAATCAAGTTACGTCAATAACCAATGTTAACTTATATAACTTTTTCTACTCACAAGTGTAACATAATATTCTTATATTTTTAACAAATAATTAATTATTATTGCAGCAATATATGACTGAATAGCTCCTTAAGGTTAAAAGCCACATTAATCGTAGACAACAATATTGTCATTATAATCGTGTACATGAATATCGTGCTAGAGCATTCTATTATGGTCACGTAAAATTCAATGTTGTGGCACAATACTAATAGAATATTAATAGAACTTTTCGTTCTCGTCTCTGACTGAGACCAAGTGGCCATTTTAATTTATTATAGTCGATTCATAGAAATAGATTCGGTATATTCGAAATAATGACCCAGAATAATGAGCATTTCCCTCAGTTAACAAGTAATGTTCGCAAACTAAAACCACAAAGCTTTACAAAAAGCGGCCACAAACATACATAGGTACATATACACATACATACATACAATGTATGTCATACATACGTACATACATACATACATACATACATACATACATAGACTGCTAAAATCATAACACTTCCTTTTGGCTTTGCCGTAATCGGGTAAAATTGGATCCAAATAACGAAACCGTGAATGAGTGGTTTCGTAATTTGAATTATAAACAGCTTCACACGATTCTAAACCGATAATAAACAGGGAATGCTAATTAAAATAATAAAGAATATATTATGTGCCATAAAGATAAATACAGTCGTGAAGAAATACCTCTGAATGAGTTGAAAATCTAATTAAGCTAGACATATTGGTTATTAATGAAGTGGTCGCAGAATTCGATGGGATAATAGAAGCTCCCGTCGGAATAAACGAGGTCCAATAAATGCTTGGTAATTGGCTTACCCACGTCAGAATAAATAAGTATGTGACATGGTCCGAAATTACAGGAATATCGATCTGACCTCATGATTATAAATAAAGCAGAGCCGCTTAAAGCCTTCGTAAATATTAATGGCATTCTATTCTTGGAGGTTGGAAGACAATAACTCGGTAGCATTTTGACCAGGGTGATATTTTATTCAAGCTTCATTCATTTTATATCAAGCATTTAGAAGAAATGTTATAATTCCTCTTCGATAACCTGAATGTAACTATATTACAACTTATAGTTATAATTTCTATCTTCTTTCTTTAAAAAAAAAAAGAAAAATATTTAGCCCTTAAGAATAGTTTTTTTTATTTGCTGAAAATGTAACTATATTTTTACGAAATAATTCTTGCATTCAGTAGGATTAAGAACCAACCTTTGGATATAATACATATTTTCAGTAGGTACATCTTGAAAAAAATTGTCCACATTAAGGTTATTTTAATAAAAAATGCAAATTTTAAGTTATGAGTATTATGGAAATTGCATTTAATGCAATTGCATTTTTTATATTTGCTTTTGCCATATTGTTAGAAAAAAGATTCGAAAAAGAATGCAAATCAGACTACAACACCTGAGAAGCCTCAGAGAATTAGAATTTTAATAACGTTGATACGGTAGCCGTTGCCGCAGTACGAAATAAGGAGCCATCCAAACAAATCCCATTAAGGAAAAATAGAATTGAGGAGGAAATAGCGTTCGGTCCCTAAGAAATCGGAAATAGAAACACACTGAACGGAAGTGAAACTAATTAAGTTATCCTCGCTTCACTCGAGTTGCGGTTTATTTTTGTGCCATTCCCCATTTCAAATAATTAACTTATATAACTTTTTCTACTCACAAGTGTAACATAATATTCTTATATTTTTAACAAATAATTAATTATTATTGCAGCAATATATGACTGAATAGCTCCTTAAGGTTAAAAGCCACATTAATCGTAGACAACAATATTGTCATTATAATCGTGTACATGAATATCGTGCTAGAGCATTCTATTATGGTCACGTAAAATTCAATGTTGTGGCACAATACTAATAGAATATTAATAGAACTTTTCGTTCTCGTCTCTGACTGAGACCAAGTGGCCATTTTAATTTATTATAGTCGATTCATAGAAATAGATTCGGTATATTCGAAATAATGACCCAGAATAATGAGCATTTCCCTCAGTTAACAAGTAATGTTCGCAAACTAAAACCACAAAGCTTTACAAAAAGCGGCCACAAACATACATAGGTACATATACACATACATACATACAATGTATGTCATACATACGTACATACATACATACATACATACATACATACATAGACTGCTAAAATCATAACACTTCCTTTTGGCTTTGCCGTAATCGGGTAAAATTGGATCCAAATAACGAAACCGTGAATGAGTGGTTTCGTAATTTGAATTATAAACAGCTTCACACGATTCTAAACCGATAATAAACAGGGAATGCTAATTAAAATAATAAAGAATATATTATGTGCCATAAAGATAAATACAGTCGTGAAGAAATACCTCTGAATGAGTTGAAAATCTAATTAAGCTAGACATATTGGTTATTAATGAAGTGGTCGCAGAATTCGATGGGATAATAGAAGCTCCCGTCGGAATAAACGAGGTCCAATAAATGCTTGGTAATTGGCTTACCCACGTCAGAATAAATAAGTATGTGACATGGTCCGAAATTACAGGAATATCGATCTGACCTCATGATTATAAATAAAGCAGAGCCGCTTAAAGCCTTCGTAAATATTAATGGCATTCTATTCTTGGAGGTTGGAAGACAATAACTCGGTAGCATTTTGACCAGGGTGATATTTTATTCAAGCTTCATTCATTTTATATCAAGCATTTAGAAGAAATGTTATAATTCCTCTTCGATAACCTGAATGTAACTATATTACAACTTATAGTTATAATTTCTATCTTCTTTCTTTAAAAAAAAAAAGAAAAATATTTAGCCCTTAAGAATAGTTTTTTTTATTTGCTGAAAATGTAACTATATTTTTACGAAATAATTCTTGCATTCAGTAGGATTAAGAACCAACCTTTGGATATAATACATATTTTCAGTAGGTACATCTTGAAAAAAATTGTCCACATTAAGGTTATTTTAATAAAAAATGCAAATTTTAAGTTATGAGTATTATGGAAATTGCATTTAATGCAATTGCATTTTTTATATTTGCTTTTGCCATATTGTTAGAAAAAAGATTCGTAAAAGAATGCAAATCAGACTACAACACCTGAGAAGCCTCAGAGAATTAGAATTTTAATAACGTTGATACGGTAGCCGTTGCCGCAGTACGAAATAAGGAGCCATCCAAACAAATCCCATTAAGGAAAAATAGAATTGAGGAGGAAATAGCGTTCGGTCCCTAAGAAATCGGAAATAGAAACACACTGAACGGAAGTGAAACTAATTAAGTTATCCTCGCTTCACTCGAGTTGCGGTTTATTTTTGTGCCATTCCCCATTATATATATAAAGCTACTTGAAGTCAGGTACTGATCACCTCTCCTGAACAATTTTGTATGGGACTTTTTCACCATAATTTTCATGTGTGTAAAATTCAAAAATATAAGGTCTACAAAATTATAGAGAGAGCTGAACGTGGAAAACTGACTAGGGTGCCCTAAGGGATCTCGAAAACTATCAGTCGGAAAGGTACCGTCCCGAAACAAAAAATGTTCAAAACCTTGGGCCATTGGGTGAACCGGTGAAAAAAATATGGCCACCAAACAAAAAAAAATTTCGTCTCCATACAAAAATTTTGCTAATTTTCAAGAGGCTCTCCAGAACAATTTTGTATGGAACTTTTTTCGCCTCACTATTTATATGCGTAGAACTTATAGGTCTTCCTTCAGGAAAAATATGAAACGTCATGAATGTGGAAAATTTACCAGAGTACCCCAAAGGCTCTCAAAAACTATCAGTCGTAGAGACATGGTCCTGAAACTGAAAATGTTCAAAACCTTGGGCCCTTTGGTGAGCCAGTAAAAAAAAGATAGGCACCGAACAAAAAATTTTTTCGCGTCCATACAAATTTTTTTTTTAATTTTCAAGAGGCTCTCCAGAACATTTTTGTATAGAACTTTTTTTACTTCACTAAGCACATGCATAGAGCTTATGAGTGTGCTTTCAGGAAAAATACTAAACGTTATGAATGTGGAATATTTACCAGAGAATCTCATGGGTCCTCCAAAACTACCAGTCATACAGACATGGTCCCAAACAAATGTTATTAAAGACCTTGGGCCATTGGGTGAACCGGTAAAAAAAAGATGGCCGCCGAACAAAAAAAAATTTTCTCCATACAAATTTTTGGGTTCTTTTCAAGAGGCTCTCCAGAACAATTTTGTATGGGACTTTTTTCCTTTCACTATTTATGTGCGTAGAACTTATGGGTCTTCCTTCAGGAAAATTATGAAACGTCATGAATGTGGAAAATTTACCAGAGTACCTCATGGGTCCTCCAAAACTATCAATCATACAGACATGGTCCCAAACAAATGTTATTAAAGACCTTGGGCCATTGGGTAAACCGGTAAAAAAAAGATGGCCGCCAAACAAAAAAAAATTTTCTCCATACAAATTTTTTGGGTTCTTTTCTAGAGGCTCTCTTAGACATTTTTGTATGAAAAATTTTCCCCCTACTGCACTTATAAATAGAA